>CM062398.1:9109376-9848432 GCA_031304145.1 Cardiospermum halicacabum | reverse complement strand
CCACTTGACTTTGACTAATTATTATTTGATTTTTTATAAATAAATACTAATACTTAACAAAAAAAACAAATATGAATAGATATTTATTGTTTTTAGTTTCTTTTCCCTCTCATTAGAGAAGTTGAATTTTTTTATTTATTTTTTTTCTATTTTTCACTAAAAGAATATTATTTTTTTTTATAAAACTAAGAAAAGTGAAGTAAAAGGAAATTAAAATAAAAAATGTTTAATTAATTAAACTAATAAAAGTGGATTAAAAAGAAATTAAAATATATTTTTTATAATTAAATAAAATAATAATAAAATGAAGTAAAATAAAATGAAATGAAATGAAAAATCAATAAAATAAGAAATAAAGAAAATAAAATAATAGAAAGTTTTCTGGGTTGCCTCCCAGTAGCGCATGTTTTAATATCTACAGCTACACATGCACTAATCTTCACTCAGTCACAGCTTTACGGATCCAACTGGATTCCATCACATTGTCCTAATTAGAACCCCTCGAAATACGGTTTCAAGTTGTGACCGCTCACTTTGAAAACTTTTGATTTCCACTACAGCATAAGGAAATATGTTAACAATAACAAATGGACCAATCCACCAAGACTTCCACTTACCAGGAGGAAATAATTTCAATCTAGAATAATAAAGAAGGGCTTTTTGTTGAATTGAAAATGACTTCCTGGATACATTCAGATCATGAATTCTTTTTAAAGCATCATTGTACTGTTGTGCCCACGAGTAAGAATTATTTCGTATCTCCTCAAGTTCCTGGATTTGAAGCTTCCATTGTTGTCCAGCTTTATTAAGTCTCATGTTGCATTCCTTGATTGCCTAAAAATCTTTATACTCTAGCTCCATCGGTAAGTGACATGCTTTACCGTACACCAACTGAAAATGAGACATTCTAATTGGAGTCTTGTAGGTTGTACGGTATACCCACAGTGCATCGTCAAGATGAAGAGTCCAGTTTTTCCTAGAAGGATTAATTGTCTTCTCAAGTATCAATTTAATATCCCTGTTTGAGAACTCAGCTTGACCATTAGACTGCGGATGGTACCCCGTACTTCTTTAGCAGAGCATCAACAATTCTATTGCAAAAATATGTCCCGTGGTTACTGATAATGGCTCTTAGTGTGCCGTACCTACAGGAAATATTAGACTTGACAAAATCTGCAACAACTTTAGAGTCATCAGTACGGGTGGCTCTAGCCTCCACCCACTTTGAAACATAATCAACAGCAAGCAAAATATAATGGAAACCAAAAGGTGGAAAAGGACCCATGAAATCAATGCCCTAAACGTCAAAAATTTATACTACAAGAACTGGGGTCATAAGCATCTGGTCACGGCAGCCAAACAATTGTATAAGGAAGAGAGTATAGTAACTCGTACTACTTTGTCAAAAAGTAGTAGTGTTAAAGGAAGCACGAGTAACCCGGAGGATTGTATTCAATGAAAAATAGAAAAATATTTTGTCAATGTTGATGATATACCTTCAACTTGAGGTTGTGTAGATCATTGACTGAACATTAATGAGAAAAAAGAAAGAGTGCACGGATCTATAGAGCTACTGTATTTTATGAGTTAGGTGCCCTTTTACATTGGATTGAGAAAGAAGTGTTCATAGCTGCATTGCGTGAATTTGCAAACTATAATCCGGGTTACAAGTCACCATCTAAGCATGCCTTGAGTACTTCTTTGCTTGAGAAAGAAGTAAAGGAAACGAACTCGAGTATTGATGGAATTAAAAAAACATGGATACAAATTGGAGTTTCAATATTATTGATGGGTGAAAGGATCTGAGAGGAAGAACTTTAGTGAACTTTGTTGTTAATAATCCTTATGGGAATGTGTTTCTAAAGTCGGTTAATGTGGAAAATTTTGTGAAGTACTCAAATTTCCTTTTCCAATAGTTGGATGATATTGTAGAATATGTGTGTGAAAATTAGTCATCCAAGTTGTTACAGATAATGTAGCTAATTACAATAAGGCGGAATAGTTGTTAATGGAGAAGCGAAAAAGATTATGGTGGATACATTGTGCAGCTCATTGCCTTAACTTAATTCTTGAGAACATTGAAGAGTTACCACAACACTGAAATGCATTAAGGGAAGTAAAACAGGTATTAAGAAATTTAAATACAATGTCAAACATAATAGTTTCGATTTAATTATTTTTTAACATGAAGAATCGTTTTAATTGTTGAATGGGCAGGTGACTTCATTTGTATACAATCATTTCATGGCTTTGTCTTTGCTAAGGAAATTTAGTGATGAAGATTTGACAAGACATATTGCCACTAGATTCACGACTAGATTTCTAATATTGCAAAGACTTTTTAAGGTGCGCCCAAAGTTTGAGCAAATGTTTACCTCCACGGAATGGGTTGAATGTAACTTATCTAAAAAGGCAGAAGGAAAAGAGATCAAATAAAATTATGGTGAGGGATGAAAGATTTTAGGATTCAGAGCCCGTTTGTTTTTTCCAACTTAAATATGAATGCCACTTAACACTTAAATTCAGTGATTTAAACCATTTGTTTTTTTCGAAAAAATTTCAGAAATTTAGTGATTTGTAGCTGAATCATTAAGACAAAATATTTGACTTCTTAATAGAAAATGCTGAATGAAGTGTTTTTACATATATGTCCTTGATAACTGTGTATTTTATTGATAACCGGGTATTTCTTTATATATGTTCATATGTATATTTATGATTGCAATTTTCAATAAAATAATAAATTTTATATTGTATTTTTCAAAGAAAATAATAATTATTTTGAAAATTGAATTTTCTTCCATTATTACAATTTCTATATATAGAGAGAGACTATAAATAGGGTGGCAATGGGTCGGACCAGACCGGATCAACCTCGCTCCATGCCCGATCCGTGAGTTATAGAGTTTGATCCAAACCCGATCCGAGATCCGAACGGATCGTAGTTTCTAGCCCCAAATCCAAACCCGAATGGATCGCCTATTGACCCTCCCAATCCGTATGACCCGAATACACATTAAACTTAATATATTTATATATAACAATAATAATAATTTAAATTCATAATATTCATAAAACCCTGATTTATAATATACAAAGTATATGTAAGTTACATAATAATATTATTTACTGAATAGATAAATTAATTTTAAATCTATATGAAAACTTCACCAAAACAGTAGAACTAATTAAATAAAAACACATACTTAACAAGATTTTATTTATGTGATGTCGTATGTAATACACCATAAAAAAATTTATATTTTTAATAAATATTTAATAATAATAATAGTTTAAACTCATAATATTTATAAAGGAATCGATGTGTAATAACATTTAAAAAAAATATAGGATAGTTGCACTTTTAATTCTTTTATAGTTTTAATTAATATATATGATAGTATTGTTTATTATATGAATAAATTAATTTTAAACTCTATATTTAGAATTCTAGTAGATAAATATAGTTAATCAAATAAATATTAAATTTAACAAAAGATATCTATGTAATATAACATATGGAACGCCTTTGAATAAATATGTAAAGTAGTAGTACTAATAATAATAATAATAATAATAATAATAATAATAATAATAATAGAAATAATAATGATTTAAACTTGTAATATTTATTAGTAAAATTGAACTTCATATATAAAGAAGGTATAAATTATATAATAATATTATTTATTAAATAAATTAACTTTAAATTCTATCTCAAAACTCAATTATATTAATATAATTAACCAACTAACTATATATAAATTAATATTTCCATTTCAAGCACATATTTTTTTATATCAGTGCTTAATATAATTAATTATTCTTATATATAACCGGGTTACCGGATCGAATCGGATCAAAGAAACCTTGACCCGCTTTTGACCCGATAACCCGAACAGATCAGCACTTTAGCCCCATACACGCCCCAAAGTAAAAGTTTTCAACTCCAAACCCGATCCAAAAATACCGGATCAGATCCGGTTTGGACCGGATTGGGTTTTTTTATCAGCCCTAACTATAGATTTTAATTCAAATAATAAATGCATTATCGTGAATTTTCATGAACATTAATAAATATTCATACCTTATATATATATATATCATAAATTATTTATTTTCATTAAGAAAATAATAATTTATATTTCATAATTGATTTTTATTATTTATATTTATTTTATTTAACTTCACAAAGATAAAAATAATAATTAAAGATAAATATTTATATGGATCATAATAATAATATGTGTTTATGTATTAAAAATTAATAAATAAAGTTATTGATCTATGAAATATATTTTAAAAAAATAAAATTTGACAAATGGACAAAATTGCAAATTGAGAAGATAATTACTTATTTTTAGTTGGTTGTCATATGAAAAAACAAACCAATATAAACATTTTAATAGATTACCGTCAGTAAAATTAAAAAATGACATAGAATAAGTTATTATTATTATTATATATTTTAACTTTTAAGTTTTAAATTGTAAAATATTCGTAAGTATTTTATAATTAAAAAATAAACTTTAAAAAACTATATCGTTACCAATAGAAGATGTTGTAAGGCTAGAATGGTAAAATTACAAGAAGATGACTTATTTTAAGTTAAGTAAAATATTTAAAAAAAAAAAAACAAATTGATGGAGATCTTAATTGGATTAAGACTTTTTACATTTAACATTTAATTTAAGTACCATTAAGTTTTAAGTGAAAAAAACAAACAAGACATTAGTGTCTTATGCTCTAAAGACGGTTGAACCTCTTGTTAAGGTGTTAAGGATAGTAGATTCTGAAAAAATTAATGGGATGGAATTTATTTATAGAGTTATGGATGAAGTGAAAGAACAAATTGCTAGGAACTTAGATAATGATTTAGCTAGTTATAAGGAAATTTGGGATATCATTTATCAGATATGGCAATTTAAAATGCATAAGGATTTGCATGTTGCAGCTTATTACTCGAATCCATGCTTCCAGTACTCATTAAATGTCTCTTCTCATCAAGAGATAAGAATTGATTTAAGCAAATGAATGATGAAGTTTATCTCTTCTAAAGAGGATCAACGAAAGGTTACGGTTCTAAAAAAAAATAATTGAATGTTTAGGTTTGAACATGCAGGGGAAAACATGAATATTTTGTCCCCAGGTACCTATAATTAACTAATTTATTATTATTCATATCTTTTTTTATTTATGTTCTTATGATAAATCAAACTTTTATGTTCATTGTAGCTGATTGGTGGATAATTGGGGAGTCGAAGCCTCAGAGTTAATGCATTTACTGTGAATGTGTTAAATCTAACTTTCTCATCTTCAACTTATAAGGGAAATTAGAGCCAATTTAGTTTGGTATAAATCAAAGTATTCAAATTTACTAAATATGTGAAATGATTAGAAACTAATTCTCTTCTTGATTTTTAATTTTAGATTCATATTAAAATATGGAATGTTTGTGACTACCAGACCGGACCGACTATAAAAATTTTGCTTGAAAAATGGACCGGACCGGACCGATTTAAGTGAATGGACTGATTGGTCCGGTCCACTCGGTCCCGGTCCGGTTCAATTACAATTAAATTTATAAAATCAACAAACTACTAGAATTCTTGTAATCTGCTTTTTTCTCTACAATTAAGTTCAAAATCACCAAAACCATCAACAAACCAGACCAACTTCAACAGTAAAAAAAAATTACAACAAACCCAACAAACTTCAACAGTAAAAAGAATTAAAAAAAACATATATAAAACTGTAGTAGCAATGTCTTTTTTCTACTTCATTCTTCATCATCACCCCTGTTGTCATCTAGATTCAACCACCTAAATTCAATATTTATTAAAATAAATAAATTAAATTAAATAATTTATAAAACAAAAATTAAAATATATTAATAAAAATTTCTTACTTTCATTCGACTACTACTTGTGCCTATTGAAGTGGATAATTGGGGTCCGCTTGCACAGGAAGTATTAACATCTACATATAAATATATTCAAAGTTCAATAAAAACAAAAGAAAGATATAAGTTAGATGAATATATAAAATTAATAAAACATATAGTAAAAATAATTACTCATTGATAAATAAATTACCTTCGGTTGTTTGTTGAATCAAATCTTGGTTGGGAAAAGACACATCTTCATATTTTAAGGCATGCTCGTGTGGATTTTTAGTAGTCTCTTCCATAACATTGTAATTTTTACTCTTTAACCAGCTTTGTGAGCATATTAACCCTTCTACCATTTTAGAACTTAGTGAACTTCTAAATGGATCAAGAATTCGACCACTGGTACTAAATGCCGACTCCAAAGCTACGGTAGAAACTTGCATAGCAAAAATATCTTTGACAATACTTGCAAGAATAGGATATGTAGTGTGAGAATTTTTCGACCAACTCAACAAATCAAATTTTTCATTCATGCTAGACTCACACTTATCCGTTAAGTACAATGCTACCTCACTTTTTGCAACATCTTCATCTTCTTTCTTTTTTTCATTTTCAATCATAATAAAATCATAATTGCAATTACCTTTTGCCACATCAACCGAGGAATAGAAACCACCGCACATTGAAGATGAAGCACCACAAATAGAATCCAATATTGGGTTAAAAGATCTATAACTCTCATAAAGCTCATCCAACAAAGATTTAACTTTTGAGGTAATTTCATTTGCTTTCTCCATCCCAAAAAATTGTTTCAAACAAAACTTCATAAAAGCAAGTTTACATCTTGGATCAAGTATGGAAGCTACTAACAATAAATTATTGGTGGTTTCCAAGCTACCCCAATATTTGTCAAATTTAGCTCTCATGTTAGTAGCTATACTTGAGATGATGAGGTCTCTTTCACTTTCCAATGAGGTCAACGAATCAAAATTATTGCCCATGATCGAAAGTATGAGTTTGAAGTCACATTTAGTGATGCACTAAATTCCGATGTGATGTCATAAAACTTCTCCAAAAATTTGCTAACCACAATAGCATTCTCCCAATCTATCCCCATCGGTGGCCCTATCCTTTATTGCCCATTCTCATTTTCCCTAAAATAATTCATATAATGCCCATCCTCATTGGCCATTTTATCAAAAGCTTTTCTTAATTTAATTTCACTTTCCAACATCAAATATGTAGAATTCCATCAAGTTGGCACATCTAAAACTAAAAGCCCATTACTCTTAATCCCTTTCGCATCAACATAAAGTTTAAATCGTGCAGATATTTGAGGTGATGACTTCACATACTTCACAATATTTCTAATGCTAACCACAAAGTCATGTATATACTTCAAACCTTCATTCACAATCAAGTTCAGAATGTGTGCACTAGATCTTAAATGCACATATTTTCCAGTCAAAAGGACACCATCAATTTGATTCCTTTTGCTCACATCTCTAACCACATAAGTAACAACACTGGTGTTGGCAGAAGCATTATCCACTGTAATAGTGAATAATCTATTGATATCCCAGTTTCTTAAAACCACATCTATAGTCTTCCCAATCGATTCTCCTCTATGATCAACTATAGGTGAGAAACTAAGAATTCGCTTCTGTAACTTCCAATCATCATCAATAAAATGCCCCGTCACAACCATGTAATTCAAGTTTTGCACAGATGTCGAAGTATCCGTTGTAAGACACATTCTCATCTTGTTTTTTCTCAATTGCTTTTTCAAGATGACTTTCTCATCAACATATAGTTGGTATAAATCTCTCACAATTATTCTTCTCGATGGAACATCAAACTTTGGACACATAGCATGATAAAATTTTTTAAACACTTGGTTCTCCACAAACCTAAAAGGTAACTCATCTATAATGATAATCTCTACTAATGCCTCCTACACTCTTCCTTACTAAAAGCATAAGTAGTCAAGTCCCTACTATACCCATCAATTGTCCTTTTCTTATTTTGCACCAAAATCTTTTGATTTGGATCCTGTTGAGATCTTTGACAAAGTAGAACCGTACAACCTTTGTCAACATGGCGAAGTAAATTCTTAGTCCCATTAGTACTTGAATCACACGCATAACTGATATATGTTTTATTGTTTACAAACTCAAGCTCTATTTAATCACTTTTTAGCTTGAATTAGCAACCATGGTGATCAAAATTATCGATTATTTCAGGATCAATGATCAAGTAGTCAAAACGAAGAAATTTTGGACATAAAGCTGGAGATTCGAGAAAAGGGGAGTTCAAGCATTAGAGAAGAGCAGGAGTTGAGGGAAACAAAGGCCAAGGAGTTTCCTCGCGCCCTGGTCCGCGCCCTGGCCATTCTTACCAGGGCGCCAGAGTCATGACCAGGGCGCCAAAATTAGCACCGTAGGCGAACCGCGCCCTGGTCAGCGCCCTGGCTACAGAAGTCCAGGCCGCCAGCATCACGACCAGGGCGCCAAAATTAGCATTGTAGGCGAACCGCGCCCTGGCAACAATTACCACGCTGCCAACCACGTCGCCAGAAATGGCACCGCAGCTGCCACCGCGCCCTGGCCCGCGCACTGGTTCTCTTACCAGGCCGCCAATGAAGACGAACAGATGCCGCGCCCTGGCTCGCGCCCTGGCTTCTTATACCAGGGCGCCGACCAGTGCATCCAGATGCGAAAAGTTTTGGTTTTTGGCTATCTAGAAGGGCATTTTTTGGAGAAAAGTCTCTAGGGTATAAAAAGAAAGTGATAGGGTTTTTCGAAGGGACTTTTAGCTGGACCACCTAGAACACTAAAGAAGGGAAGAAAAGAATGAGGCTACCTACAAGAAATCTACCAAGGGAAGAAGTGCAAAAGTTCAAGAAGGGATTCAACTCAAGTCATCAAGCCATAATTTCTCCTTTGGTTTAGTTGTTCCCTAACCTTATTATATATCTTTTGGGTAGAGATTTTGTTAGTAGAATAATGAATAGCTAGAACTCTCATGGGGTTTCTAGACCCTTAGCTAATGTGATGTCGTTATCCTTGGATATGAATGAATGTTTTTGCTTACCACTTTCACATGAATTTTCCTTAAGGCTTGTTAGAGCTTGATCAACTCTAATTTGATTTATTGGTATAGGCTAGCTTGAAAGAGTGGCTAATGCTAGATTTAGATTTATGTGTCTTAATGAATAGTTGCTTAGACATAAGAACTAGGAATTAAGTGATTGATGATGGGGAACTTCATAATCCAACCTTACACTTAAGTGACATAAGTGGGGAATAGGGTAGATAAGCTACTTGTGTAGAAGCATAAAGTGGTAATTTAATCTTGAGATCATTTGGTAGTAATTGACATTGTTTGGGTGACAAGGTTACATTAGCAAAGAGATAGGAATCCCTTTGAACCAAATTTCCAACCTATTTGTTAAAACAATAGTATAGTGGCCTTAAGTGTTCTCAACTCAATTAAATTTAGTTACGTGCCTTGATTGAATCGATTGATTATTGATTTTTGCTAACTCGCCAATCCCTGTGGATCGATTTTTATTACTTGACGACATAGTGTGCACTTCCACTAGAATACATTGGAGTTTTATCCCGTCAGGTTTTTGGCGACGTTGCTGAGGATTGGCACAGTTTAGTTTGATTTTTAATTCAATTGGTTCTATTAAGTTGATACTTGCTTTGCAATCTTGTGTTTCTTTTAAATTCTTAATTGTTTATGCGTAGGTCTCAAAATCCGGAGCTTATTCCTTACAAATCAAACCCGGAAAGGCTAATGAGGCAAACAAGAAGAAGAACCCCTATGGAGGGTCAAGGGGATGGACCCGTAAACGAACTTCAAGGAACGGTGGTCAATGAAATAAGGGAAAAAAATAGGGAGAACTGTGGGAATGATAATGTAATTAATCAAGGTGGTGGGGATCAAGGAGATCCGAATGGTGGGGAGAGGGAGACTCTAAATGGAGGGGACGATATTAATTTGGGGTTCGAATATCGGTTCAATCGCTTTGGGCAACCACCAAATCAAGAAAATGGAGAAATGATGACCATTAGGGACGTCGTTAACCCTAATGTTGGAGTCATGCATCATGCCATCCGTCCACCACCGGTAGAGAACGAAAATTTTGAGATCAAGCCACCTCTCATCCACTTGATCCAAAATATGGTCCAATTTCATGGTTTGCCCGCGGAGGACCCTCATGAACACTTGGCTCAATTCTTGAATGTGTGCAATACCGTTTAAATTCGAGGTTGCCACCCGGATGCAATTTTGCTAAGGCTTTTCCCTTTCTCATTGAAGGATAGAGCTAAACATTGGTTGAATTCTCTACCGCCGGGATGCATCACCATATAGAGGCAATTAACCGATAGATTCCTCACTTAGTATTTTCCTCCTTCAAAAACGGTAAAGATGAGAAATGATATCAATGCGTTCCAACAACTACCGGAGGAGTCATTTTACGATGCTTGGGAAAGATTGAAGAAATTGGTTCGAAAGTGCCCACATCATGGCCTTTCGGAAGCTCTGATTATCCAAACCTTCTATATGGGTCTTCTACCAACTTACCGGTTAGCACTTGATTCTTCGGCCGGTGGGGCTTTGATGAATTTAACCCCGGACGAAGCTTATGACAAAATCGAAGATATGGCCACTAGTTGTAATAGTTGGGGGCGAGAGAAGACTACTTCTCAAAGGAAGCAAGCAGGGACTTATGATTTAAACAAGGTGGACGCCTTAGAAGCACAAGTAGCGGCCATGGCGAATCAACTTGCCATGATGAAAGCAACTCCAACATAACAACCACAGCCGGCAAATGCCGTGGATTGCATAATTGCTAGTAGGGGAGTTGAATTGGAAGAAGTGATGTACCCGGACCTTGAACATATGTGCTATCTTGGAAATTTCAACCGGAACAACAACCCTTATTCCACCACTTACAATCTGGGATGGAGGAACCACCCTAATTTCAAATGGAAGCAAGACCAAGGTAACTCTCCAAATTATGGAAATTTCGGTGCTAACAAATTTGTAGGTGGAGGACCTCCCGGATTTAATCAACAAAATCCACCTCAACAAGCTCAAGAGAAGAGATCCACTACGGAAGAATTGCTTAGTCAATTAATGAAGACGCAAACCCAATTCATGCAAAACCAACTTCAAGAGAACAACAACACTAGAGCCTCAATCAAGAATCTAGAAGTTCAACTTGGTCAAATTGCACAAGCGGTAAATGCTAGGCAAGCCGGAAGCCTACCTAGCGACACTCAAAACAATTTAAGAGACGACAAAGGGAAATGCAAGGAAGTAAATGCGGTTTCATTGAGAAGTGGAAATAAGCTACTGGAGAGAGAAGTAAAGGAGAAAAACACCTCACAAGGTGAGACTAGTCAAACACCCTAAGAAGAAATTCCTCAAGACGATGAGTTGGCTAGGGAAAGTGAGGTAACACCAAGTGATAGCAACAAGGAGGAGGTCACTGAGAAGAAATGGTCCGAACACGTCCCTCCACCACCCTTTCCGAGCCGGTTGCATAAAAAGCACCAAAGGGAACAATTCGAAAAATTCATGGAGATCTTCAAGAAGCTCCATATCAACCTTCCCTTTGCCGTGGCTCTTGAGCAAATGCCACATTGGGTGAAGTTCATGAAAGACACCTTGACAAGGAAAAGGAAATTCCTTGACCAAGAGATGGTTCAACTTACCAAGGAATGTAGTGCCATCATTCAAAAGAAGCTTCCGAAAAAAAGGGGGGATCCGGGGAGTTTCACAATCCCTTGCACTATAGGAAATAATTTCTTTGGCCGTGCTCTTTGTGATCTTGGTGCAAGTATTAACTTAATGCCCTTCTCGGTGTATGAAAAGTTGGGATTGGGAGAATGCCAACCAACATCGGTTCTTCTACAATTAGCGGACTCTTCCAAAAGAAGACCAAGGGGAGTGATTGCGGATGTGTTGGTAAAGGTAGACAAGTTCATCCTACCCGCGGACTTTGTCATCCTTAACATGGAGAAAGACCGGGAGATCCCAATTATTTTTGGAAGTCCATTTCTATCAACGGGGGAGACCGTGATAGATGTGAAGAAGGGGGAGTTATCCATGACCATTGAAGGAGAGTCCATAAAATTCAACGTTTTGAAGGCAATGAGATATCCGGTTGAAGAAGAGGATTGCTATAGAATGGAAGTCAAAGAAGAGCAATTCGACTACTCATGTCATGGGGCTAGAGATGCGCTTGAAGTGGCAATATTCAATGCTAGTGAAGATGTCTCCAATGAGGTAAAATCCTTGATCCATGATTTAGATTTCTCACCCATTGTAGAGAATTGTGTTTTTTAGCAGGTAAGGTCCTCACAAACAATCAAAGCCTCAATTGAGGAACCACCCACCTTGGAGCTAAAGTCTCTTCCAAGTCACTTGAAGTACGCTTATCTCGGTGATAACGCTACCTTGCCGGTCATCATAGTCGCGAATTTGGATGGAGGTCAAGAAAAGAAGCTTATACAAGTCCTCAAATCACATAAAGGGGCAATTGGTTGGACTATAGCCGACATCAAGGGCATTAGTCCAACATTTTGCATGCATAAAATACTCATGGAGAAGGATTTCTAACCCACCATTGAAGCACAAAGGCAACTCAACCCAAACATGAAGGAAGTGGTCAAGAAAGAGGTATTAAAACTTCTCGACGCAGGTATAATCTATCCACTCTCTGATAGTGCTTGGGTGAGTCCGGTGCAATGTGTACCGAAAAAGGGAGGAATTACAGTGGTAGAAAATGAAAGCAATGAGTTGATACCTACTAGGGTAGTAACCGGATGGAGAGTGTGTATAGACTGTAGAAGACTCAACAAGGCCACTAGGAAGGATCATTTCCCTCTCCCGTTCATAGATCAAATGCTTGATAGACTAGGTGGACATGAATATTATTGTTTCTTAGATGGGTACTCGGGCTATAACCAAATAGCTATAGGCCTACTAGACCAAGAGAAAACCACCTTCACATGCCCTTACGGCACCTTCGCTTACCGAAGGATGCCCTTTGGTCTATGCAACGCGCCCGTCATTTTCCAACGTTGCATGATGTCTATTTTTTCGGATATGGTTGAGCAATTGATAGAGATATTCATGGACGATTTTTCGATTTTTGGAATAAATTTTGATAATTGTTTGAAAATTTTGGAAAGAGTGTTGGTGAGATGTGAGGAAACTAACTTGGTGCTAAATTGGGAGAAATGTCACTTTATGGTGAATGAGGGCATAGTATTAGGTCGTAGAGTTTTAGAAAATGGGTTAGAAGTAGACAAGGCAAAGATTGAGGTCATAGAAAGGCTACCACCGCCTACTTCGGTTAAGGGTGTGAGGAGCTTTCTAGGGCATGCAGGGTTCTATAGGAGGTTCATTAAAAAAAATTTCCATATCACAAACCTTGTTACTTGCTCGAAAAAGATGCACCTTTTTGCTTTGATGATTCTTGCTTACAAGAATTTCAGGTTTTGAAGGAGAAATTAATTTCGGCTCCTGTCATCATCTCGCCGGATTGGTCCTTACCATTTGAATTGATGTGTGATGCAAGCGATTTCGCGGTAGGGGAAGTCTTAGGGCAAAGAAAAGAGAGGGTGTTCCATACCATCTATTATGCAAGCAAGACTTTGACCGGAGCTCAATTGAATTACACTACAACCGAAAAGGAGCTATTGGCGGTTATTTTTGCTATGGACAAGTTTAGGTCCTATTTGATTGGATCTAAGGTTGTAGTGTACACGGATCACGCTCCATTCGCTATTTGATGGAAAAGAAGGACACCAAGCCTAGGTTGATTCGTTGGGTGCTTCTACTTCAAGAGTTCGATTTGGAAATCAAGGATAAGAGAGGGACCGAAAACCTTGTAGCCGATCACCTTTCTAGATTATAGAATGGGAGAAAGGATGATGGAATAATCAAGGAGACATTTCCGGATGAGCAGCTCTATGCACTAAAAAAATCTCAAGATCCTTGGTATGCGGATTTGGTAAACTACATTGTGTGCGGGATTGTGCCGGAAGAAACTTCAAGTCATCAAAAGAAAAATGTTTTTCCATGAAGCAAAAAAGTATGTTTGGGACGGGCCTTATTTATTTAGGAGAGGGGCGGATCAACTCCTTAGAAGATGCATCCCAATAGAAGAGACACGGGAGATAATCAAGAGTTGCCACTCATCTGAATATGGTGGCCATTTTTCTTGCGACCGAACTGCATCAAAAATCCTTCAAGCAGGTTTTTTCTGGCCTTCTTTTTTTAGTGACACTAAATTATTTATTGCTCAATGTGATAGGTGTCAAAGAACCGGAAACATCTCAAGGAAGCATGAGATGCCTCAAAGGGGAATCCTAGAGGTGGAGTTGTTCGATGTTTGGGGTTTGGATTTCATGGGGCCTTTTTCCCCATCTTTGGGAAATGTCTAAATTTTAGTGGGGGTGGATTATGTGTCCAAGTGGGTAGAAGCTAGTGCAGTGCCAAGAAATGATGCTAAGGTGGTTGAAAAATTTCTCCGGAAGAACATATTTACAAGATTTGGGGTTCCACGTGCATTGATAAGCGATGGGGGAACACATTTTTGCAATCACCATATAGAACGGTTATTGAAGAAGTATGACGTTCACCACAAGATCACTGCCGCTTACCACCCACAAGCAAGTGGACAAGTCGAGGTATCAAACCGCGAGCTAAAAGGGATCCTAGAAAAGACGGTTGGGAGCTCTAGGAGGGATTGGAGTACAAAACTTGATGATGCTCTTTGAGCATACCGCACCGTATTCAAGACCCCAATTGGAATGTCACCATTCAAGTTGGTTTATGGAAAAAGTTGTCATCTTCTGGTGGAACTAGAGCACAAGCCATTTTGGGCAACAAAGTTGCTAAATTTTGATTTAACAAAGGCGGGAGAAAGGCGAATGCTCCAATTGGAAGAGATGGAGGAATTTAGGAATGATTCTTATGAAAATGCTAGAATCTACAAAGAGAAAACCAAGAGATGGCATTGTAACGGGTTGTCTCTGAACGGGCCGTAGAGGGCAGGGACCTCGGGCCCAAAAGGAAGACGAACGAGAAAAAAACGAACATGAGTCCAGCTACTACCACAAACCACCGGACTCTCAGAAGGTTACCAAAGCCTGATACTTCCACGCCCGACCGGGCATTCCTAGAAGCCACATGTTCCGGCGACCTTCATGTCCGACCGAGCATTCCAAGAAGTCTCATGGTCTGGCGATCTTCATGCCCGCCCGGACATTCCCAGAAGCCACATGGCCTGCCCGACCGGGCACTACAAGAAGTATATGTCCTGGCAACCTTCATGCTCGACCGGGCATTCCAAGAAGTCACATGGCTTGGCGACCTCAATGACCGACCTGTCATTCTGAGAGGCCACATGGCTTGGCAGCCTCCTCGTCCGACCGGTCATTCCGAGAGGTCACATGGCCTGGCAGCCTCCACGACTGATCGATCATTCCGGAAGTCACGAGGACCTTACAATCGCCATGACTGACCGGTCGTCCCAAAGATCACATGAACCTAGTAACGATCGTGACCGAACGGTACTAACGGAAGGATATGAAGAGTCGAATTGTAACCAGAATCAGTTAAATTAGATGGAATGTTAAATAGGGCAACAATGGTAAATCGGAAAAAGACCACTTGAAGGATTCCTATAAATAGAAAAGGTAGAAAACCTAGGTAACTAATGGAATCACAACCACTACACCCTCTAGTCTCTTGAGAACCACTCTCTCCTCAATCTCTATTCATTCAATTTCCAAACAAAACCCACAACAAATTGGCGCCGTCTGTGGGGAGAGAGTGATTCCGATGACCGGAGATAGTGTAGATTCCATTCAAATGGTTTAACCCGCTAGTTACCAAGCCTCAGGGCCTAACACACTATGTCTGAAGAACTCTTCAAACGCCTCCGGAGTCGTCAATGAAAGAGCAGCTGGCCACTCTCACGGCTGAGTTGGAAAAACAGAGTGAGCAAATCTCTCTCCTGCTCGCTGAGAACACTACCCTGAAGAAAGAAAAGGAAATCGTCGTCGAAGAGCCGGTGACAGGGAAAAGGAAAGGGCCTGAAGAAGGTGAGAGGTCATCCTTGTACTGGCGTAACATCGGTCCCGAACTCGAGGGCGACTCATCGGAGAAGAGTGATTTCACTTACAAGTCAAGCCGTAAACGTAGTCCGAGGACTGTACGGACGAGCCGGCTGACGCCAGAACAAAATCTTGACCAGCTAAAATTAGTGCTGAACATGGAAGAGGCAAGGAATAAGAAAGAGGACCAAAGGCTCATCGGCCATTTGACTGCCCTCGCGAGAATGATACCAAAATCTTTGAAGAAGTTCAACCTTTTCTTCTCAGCAGTTAAAAAGAGCACAACATTCAGATGAACGGCCGAATACCAAGCCAGAACGGCCTTCCAACCTGGGGATTAGGTCCTCGAGAGGGTGTTCCAGAATACACTAGAGCCCGGGCAAGGAAATTTGGGCGCTAACTAGGAAGATCCTTACCAGATTAATCGAATGGTCGAAAGAGGGGCGTACAGGCTGGTGACCAAAGAAGGGAAGAAGATTGACAACACTTGGAGCATTTTCTACCTCAAAAGTACCACTTCTTGCTACAAGTAAGACTTTTCTTTTTGCATTTTCTTTCCATTTGTACATGAAACAAGATGAAAGGGGCACTCTTTTTCCTTCGGGGTTTTTAACGAAGCCCATCAATAAAAAATAGAGAGAGAAAGGAAAAGAAGAAAAACTGACTAGAATTACAGACTGAACGGTCTTCCAAGTCGGGGATTGACAAACGTACCCGCACTCCAAGTCGGGGATTGACAAACGTACCCGCAAAAATGACTGGCCAGTCTATTAGGGTCGGGATAGCAAAAATGCACCCACCTCCCATACAAGTCGGGGTAGCCAAGATGCCCCCGCAACTACTTAAAAGTCGGGGATTATCAGTCGTACCCGCTCTTCAAGTCGGGGATTATCAAATGTACCCGCAAAAAATGACTGTCCAGCCCATACCGGTCGGGGTAGCCAAGATGCCCCGCAACTGATTACAAGTCGGGGATTATCAATCGTACTCGCTCTCCAAGTCGGGATTATCAAATGTACCCGCAAAAAATGGCTGTCCAGCCCATACCGGTCGGGATAGTCAAGATGCCCCCGCGGTTGCTTACAAATCGGGGACCCCAAACATACCCGCGAAAACTGAATGGTTTCTATGGAACCGTTCGGGCAAACACTCAGAATCTTTCTGAAACACTAATGCAACTAAATCACCTGCCAAAACATTACTCGGCTTAGTTCTCTAAAAAGTCCTTTAAGCAAAAATTCAGTAAAATATTCTCCAATCTCCACGGACAGCGAGTAACATGGCGTCAACCTTTAAAATACGTGATAAACAGTCGATTAAAACCGACCGATCGAAAATATATAAACCAAATACATCGTAACATAGTGCCGATTGATCGAAAATAAAAACCCATTATAGAACAACCGATCGACCGAAAGTAAATCAATTGTATAATGGTGAAAGGCCGATCGACCAAAAACAAATTAACCTATGTTCGTGTATACAGATGGGGTTGTTGATTATCGTCCCATTACACATAATAAAGACTGGTCTACGAAAGATTGTTAAGACAAAAACAATTGTGTTTGACCATGAGTTGTAAAACAAAAGCGGATGAAAAGTGCAAAAGAAACATTTTGGTTAATAGAAAAATATATTAAAACATCAAAAGTATGAGAGTGGTATCATCACATGTTGTGCGGCCGACTAGGTTGAAATATGAAACGATTATCGTATCGACAGTTCAGTTCAGAGCGCGAACCCACCATCACCGCATGTGACAGATCGGGCAGAACATAAATGGCATATGTCATGTAAGTAAAGGACGACCGATCGTCCATGTTATTACATAATCACCCAATATGCAACCGATCGGTCCGAATCACAGGACAATAGTGATGGCGTACGAACGATTGACAGGAAATGTAAATCAATTACATCACCATAAATGGCCGAATGACCTAAAATACGAACCAATAATCAAGCGGTCTAAAAATTAAATCATTTATATCAACGTATGGCCGAACGAGACGAAATATAATAAATGAAAAATGTCCCAAAAAAAAAAGCGACAAAAAAAATATATATATATATATATATATATTTATATGATATAATCCCAATGGGTTTCTCGAGATAAGATTTCTCTAAGTTAGAACTCAATTATTCATACTTGATTACTTTAAACACACAAAATATCACAAACATCCACTGCAGGGTACATCATGGATCTATGCATCTTTTTCACTGATACCAATATCATTTTCCAATTCTTACTTTTCTTATTTTATAATAATACCACACCATGATATATAATCTCGTCTTCAATAAATGGGTTATTTGTTTCATCACCCATCTATATACACGTTTTAATACATTTTTTCGTCTTATTCTAATTAGTTTCGAAACTGTATAGTTTTGTTACACTTGAAACTATATGATTGAGACGCTTTTCCGCAATATCACATGTGTTTAATTAATTACTTGTTAGGTCTCAATTAGATGTAATATGCAGCCGACCGGCTCACAGACTTCGGAACAAGTCACATCATGATTACAAGAGCCAAAAGATTTCGTTGGAATTGGAAGAGGTGCGCTAACCTCTAGTCACGAACCAACCAGTGGATTTGAGCCAACCCGATCGAACATTGTGCCGGTCGGACAAGTCCAACCGTCGCAATGGGGGATTACTGTAGCGGGTTGTCTCTGAACGGGCCGTAGAGGGCAGGGACCTCGGGCCCAAAAGGAAGACGAACGAGAAAAAAACGAACATTAGTCCAGCTACTACCACAAACCACCGGACTCTCAGAAGGTTACCAAAGCCTGATACTTCCACGCCCGACCGGGCATTCCTAGAAGCCACATGTTCCGACGACCTTCATGTTCGACCGAGCATTCCAAGAAGTCTCATGGTCTGGCGATCTTCATGCCTGCCCGGACATTCCCAGAAGCCACATGGCCTGCCCGACCGGGCACTACAAGAAGTACATGTCCTGGCAACCTTCATGCTCGACCGGGCATTCCAAGAAGTCACATGGCTTGGCGACCTCAATGACCGACCTGTCATTCTGAGAGGCCACATGGCTTGGCAGCCTCCTCGTCCGACCGGTCATTCCGAGAGGTCACATGGCCTGGCAGCCTCCACGACTGATCGATCATTCCGGAAGTCACGAGGACCTTACAATCGCCATGACTGACCGGTCGTCCCAAAGATCACATGAACCTAGTAACGATCGTGACCGAACGGTACTAACGGAAGGATATGAAGAGTCGAATTGTAACCAGAATCAGTTAAATTAGATGGAATGTTAAATAGGGCAACAAGGGTAAATCGGAAAAAGACCACTTGAAGGATTCCTATAAATAGAAAAGGTAGAAAACCTAGGTAACTAATGGAATCACAACCACTACACCCTCTAGTCTCTTGAGAACCACTCTCTCCTCAATCTCTATTCATTCAATTTCCAAACAAAACCCACAACAGGCATGATAAGATGATTCAAAGAAGGAACTTCCAACCGGGACAACAAGTGTTGCTATTCAATTCAAGATTGAAGATGTTTCCCGGAAAACTTAGATCAAGGTGGTCGGGCCCATTCACAGTCAATCAAGTTTATCCATCCGGAGTGGTGGAGGTGAAAGATGAAAGAGACGCGAACATTTTTACGGTTAATGGGCAGCGTTTGAAGGTCTATCAAGGAGGTGACACCTCATGGAAGGCGGTTCACTTCCTAGATGATGCATAGAATGGTTGTTCGTCGAGCTTAACGACGTTAAACAAAGCCTTGTTGTATTATTAGTTTTCTTTTTTTCACCCCAATTTGAGATCTTTTGAGTTGAAATAGTGCAGGTAAAGAGTAAAGTCGGAGTTTCTAGCTTGAAGGGGCGAAAAGGCAAGATTTCCAGCTGTTTCAGAGGTCTGGGCGTCCTGGTCTGTGGCCTGGTTAGGAAACCAGGGCGCTTAACAGGATGCAGAAGAAGACAATCAGGTAATTTCCAGTCCCTGCGCCCTGGTCCGCGCCCTGGTCACTTAGACCAGGCCGCCGACCAGGGCGCCCAGTGGAGTCAAGGGTTACGGTACCACTTTCCGCGCCCTGGTCAATTAGACCAGGCCGCCGACCAGGGTGCCTTAATTTCTACAGTACCAATTTTGGTGCCCTAGTTCGCGCCCTGGTAAATTCGACCAGGCCGTGAACCATGGCGCCATTTGGCCTACGGTACCAAAATTTGCGCCCTGGTTCTTTAACCAGGACGCCAACCAGGCCGCGAAGATAGAAACCTGAGGTTACGGTACCATTTTACGCGCCCTGGTCGCGCCCTGGTCACTTAGACCAGGCCGCGAACCAGGGAGCCCAGGTACAAAATCCCTAATTTTAAGCGTTCGCGCCTTGGTCCGTGCCCTGGTCAAGGAGACCAGGGCGCCGACCAGGACGCCCAGTCGGGTCTGATAAAAGAAAAAATGACATTTAAAAACACAAAACTCAATTTCTCTCAACCCTAACCCCTCCCCCACTTCCGAAAACCATCCCAAATCAACTTAAGTCGCTCGAATCTACTGAAATCGACACACTGACTCTTGATTCTTCATCTATCATTGATTCCTCTCCATTTGCAAGGTATGTATACTTCAAAACCCTAACTATGTCAATTTGGAGGTTTTGTGTTGAATCCCTCTTTCCGGTTCCTATTTAGCAACAGGCTCTAAGTGTTGAAGTTATGATTATTGTTGTTGGATTGTGAATCTTGTGCCTTGTTTGATAAGAGTAGAAATGGAGGGTTTGATTGGATTTGCGTATTAGAATACCTTGCATTTTGCTGAAATAGAGTAGAAATAGAGGGTTTGTTGTTGGTTTGCTTAAGAGAATGTGTTGAACTTCGCTATACTTGAGTTTCCGATTCATGTAATGCTGCTAGTGGTAGAGGTTAGGCATGTGATTAACTGCTGATTTTGGGATGATTTTAATAAATATGTGCCATAGATATTGGAAGATTGATATCTTGCTGCTGCTAAGTAATTGTGAGATTCGTTTAGCTTACCATGGATATTGGAATTTTAATGCTAGATATCTTACTACCAATGTGTCTGAAACCAAAGTATAGGTTGGAGTTGATTATAACATTAGTTGATGCATTGTGAATTTGGTTATGTAACCATTAGACTTAGGATTCCATATTTGCTAGGATTTGGTTGAGTGCTTACCTTGTTAGTAGATTGGCTGAAATTAGATATACCGTCTCAAGCTCATCCGATTACATATGATTATTGTTGTTATTCATTTCAGATGGTTCGTTCTGAAGCTTGTGGATCCAAAAGTTGAAAGAAAGATAAAGCAGAAGCAAGTAAGAATTATGCAAGGAAGCAAGGAGCCGATATAATACGCTTCGCCCGAAAAATTGCTTCTGAAATACCGGTGGAGCAGAAAATGCAATAGATTTTGATGAGCTGAGGGAGCAGCTTCCCACCATTATCCAGCCGGTTGTGGACTTACATGGCTGGGAGAAGCTCATTTCAATGAAGGGGCAATACAATCTAAGCTGGGTGACGGAGTTCCTAGCAGCTGGACACCCGGAAGATTTCGTGGATGGAAAAGGGGTGATTGTGAGAAAGAAGAAAGTCAAGTTCACTCCTAAGGCAATCAATGAGTTCTATGGTACAAGGAGTTTGAAGAATGACCCCAACTATCAAAATGGGTTCCCCTTCTACAACACGCCAGAGGAGAACATCACGGCTGACTTCGCCCGTGATTTACGAGCTTATCCGATGGCACCTTGGGTTTTGGGAAGTAGTAAGGTGAATCACCATGAGCTGACATGCAAGATGGCTTTCTGGAATTTGGTTCTGAGGCACAACATCCTCCCCTGTTTGAAAAATCAAGAACTCTCCTCTCAACACAAGAGTTCTGAAATGCATTGCTAATGACCTACTTTTCGACTTGGGAGAGATAATGTGCCAACACTTGAGAGAAGAATACTTGAAGCACAACTTGGGCCGCATCATTTTCCCTCACCTCATCACCGCCTTGTGCAAACTAGCAGGGGTTTGAGAGGAGCCCAGTGATGAGTATGGGTACTCGGGGAAAGACATCCGAAAATGGGATTGGGATCAGGCTGTGACGTATAGAGATGGGAGAGCATATGAAGTAGAAGGCATTCCTCGACCTGGACCAAGTAGAAGAGAATTGAGGCGTCTCCGAGCTGAAGAAGCAGTAGCAGAGGCTACAGCTAGAGCTGCTGAGCAGCAGATGGTGCCATTCCAGCCAGCCCCGGAGGAGTAAGAGTACCGTCCAAGCTCACATCACCATACTCCACCTCAGAGTCATTACCAGCAACCTCCACCTCAGCAGAGCCATTTCACCACGGATCAATTTGGTTCCCTCACTGGTATGCTCTCTTCTATGCAGGCACAACAAACTGCTTTTGATGAACACACATATCAGAGATTGGAGAGACTCGAAGACAAGGTGGACAACCACGACCAAAGCATTAACATGCTTCGCGCTCAGATGGATAGTTGGACGGCGTTCAGGCATGATGGACCACAACAGTATACTCCACAGTCCCCACCAGCCTCCAGCTCAGCACCGAGAGAGAGCTATGGAAAAGGAAAGGCGCATATGGATTACGAGCAGTAGAGCTTTGTTTATGGTTGTCCCTTTCCACTTTATGCTTGCCGAATATTCACTGTTTTTATTACTTTGCTTTTGCTGGATATTTAGTTATATTTGGATACTATATTTGGATGTTTTTTTGCTGATGTTAGATGCTTGGTTAGTTTGACTTGTTTTGGGCTGCTTTTAAACTTGTTTGGTTGAATTGTTTTGGGCGTTTTAAACCTTGGTTGGTGAATGAGATAAGTGTTATTTGAGTATTCTATTTCAATATTGAGGACAATGTTAGGTTCAAGTTTGGGGTGGTGTTCATAGGTGTTAATTGCATCTCATAGCATTTTGTAAATAAGTGTTAATTGCATTGCATCTATCTCATCTCATAGCATTTTGTAGGTGTTAATTGCATTGCATCTATCTCATCTCATAGCATTTTGTAAATAGGTGTTAATTGCATTGCATCTATCTCATGGCATTGCATTCACTCATTTGAAAAAAAAAATTTTGAACTGCCCATTTTGTAAAAATTTGCAGTGGTGATTTAATGAACACGAGCATATGATTTTCAATAAAGGGTTCGCATCATGACAGTAAAAAAAATTATGAGAGCTCGTTTTGAATCTAGAAAGCACCAAAAAGAATTCTTAGGGAGCTGGTAACGTAGTGGAGATTACATGGAAAGATTTTGAGACTCAAACCGAAATTTTTGTTGAGACAATATTTATTTCTACAATTCTATACACGTGGTCGTCATCCATTCATTTAGAGACCCCATTTAGAATTGCATGAAATTCATGGGCATTTCTTAAGTGTATGGGGCCACAGATTGAGTCATGAGTTGCATTCAACCCAAGTCAAGGTATCAATTTGGGCATTGTGAGGGAGTGACACCCAAAGGAAATTGAGAGAAAGCCAAACCAACTTACACCCCATCCCTTCTTTATCCTAACAAATTTTGAGATTGTATGATCATTGAGCTCTTGTGTAAGAAATCTTGGAGGATTTTTACCATGTAGTTGGGTTAATTAGCCGAATTTTTTCTCGGAAATTAGCAATATGCTTTAAAAAAAAAGGTATCGAAAATGTCAAGTTCTGGGTTGAAAGGAAGAGAAAGTGAGGGGGTAGCAAGCTTATGGAATAAGGAGAGGTTGCCCTTTGTTTTTAAAAAAAAAAAAAAGAAAAAGAAAAAAAAAAGAAGGTGGTTTGGAAGATATGTGTCAAGTCAACTGAATTCCTTAAGCAAGAGTCTCATAAGATCATTCCCCCAACCACCAGCCTTATCTTGTTCTTGAACACCCTTAAAAACCTTTTGCACTTCTACCCTAACTACCAAAAGGAAAAAAAAAGAGAGAGAGAGAAAGATGAAACAGAGGAAATGGCTAGGCCCAAATTGATCCTTGAAGCACGAATTGAGCATACTCATACTTTGAGATCTTTGTGCACCATACAATGTCCATGCATTTTCATTTCATGGGGTCAAGGATACCTTGAGATCCGACGTTTGGTTCTTTTCGCGTTTCAAAAAGTTTGTGGTAGTTCTTTGCTTTATCAAGTAATGTTCACTCTTGCGTAGCTACCACGTTGTTGAGAGAACCCTAGGATTCGAGAGCAAATTAAAAGAGAGCTCCGGTGAGTTGTAGAATCGAAGCGAACTTGATTCCACTCCTAGGATGATTTAGGTGCACTATGGAGGAATGCGAGCTTTCAAAAATAAAATTGGTCACGAGTTGTGAATTATATGTCTATTGCTGCCTATTATTGCTCTGATTAATGTGGAGTTCATAAATTCCTTCAGTTGCACGTTTCTACAAGGAGAATCACTTGGGCATTTTAACGTTTGTGGGTATCGTTCTTGTAAGCCCTCAGGATACAAAACTCCTCCATTAAGGCCACTAATGGTTTAAAGGTTTGTGTCATGCGCTAAATGCCACCGGGTGACCCACGGAAGTGGTCTTTTCCTTTGAGTCTAGCATTTGGTAAAATTAAGTATGTGGTGTCTCATTCTTTTTCTTTTTCAACTTGCTCGGGACGAGCAAGAGTTTAAGTTGGGGGTAGTTTGATATATGTTTTATTGTTTACAAACTCAAGCTCTATTTAATCACTTTTTAGCTTGAATTAATAACCATGGTGATCCAAATTATCGATTATTTCAGGATCAATAATCAAGTAGTCAAAAAGAAGAAAATTTGGACATAAAGCTGGAGATTCAAGAAAAAGGGAGTTCAAGCATTGGAGAAGAGCAGGAGTTGAGCGAAACGAAGGACAAGGAGTTTCCTCGCACCCTAGCCATTCTTACCAAGGCGCCAGAGTCATGACCAGGGCACGAAAATTGGCACCGTAGGCGAACCGCGCCCTGGTCAGCGCCCTGGCTACAGAAGACCAGGCCGCCAGCATCAAGACCAGGGCGCCAAAATTGGCACCATAGGTGAACCGCGCCTTGGTCAGCGCCCTGGCTACAGAAGACCAGGCCGCCAACATCATGACCAGGGCGCCAAAATTGGCACCGTATGCGAGCCGCGCCCTGGTCAGCGCCCTGGCAACAATTACCACACTGCCAACCACGTCGCCAGAAATAACACCGCGCCCTGGCTCGCGCCCTTGTTCTCTTACCAGGCCGCCGACCAGGGCGCCCATGGAGACGAACAGACGCCGCGCCCTGGCTCATGCCTTGGCTTCTTATACCAGGGCGCCGACCAAGGCGCCCAAATGCGAAAAGTTTTGGTTTTTGGCTATCTAGAAGGGCATTTTTGGGAGAAAAGTCTCTAGGGTATAAAAAGAAAGTGATAGGGTTTTTTGAAGGGACTTTTGGCTGGACTACCTAGAACACTAAAGAAGGGAAGAAGAGAATGAGGCTACCTACAAGAAATCTACCAAGGGAAGAAGTGCAAAAGTTCAAGAAGGGATTCAACTCAAGTCATCAAGCCATAATTTCTCCTTTGGTTTAGTTGTTCCCTAACCTTATAATGTATCTTTTGGGTAGAGATTTTGTTAGTAGAATAATGAATAGCTAGAACTCTCATGGGGTTTCTAGACCCTTAGCTAATGTGATGTTGTTATCCTTGGATATGAATGAATGTTTTTGCTTACCACTTTCACATGAATTTTCCTTAAGGCTTGTTAGAGCTTGATCAACTCTAATTTGATTTATTGGTATAGGCTAGCTTGAAAGAGTGGCTAATGCTAGATTTAGATTTATGTGTCTTAATGAATAGTTGCTTAGACATAAGAACTAGGAATTAAGTGATTGATGATGGGGAACTTCATAATCCAACCTTACACTTAAGTGACATAAGTGGGGAATAGGGTAGATAAGCTACTTGTGTGGAAGCATAAAGTGGTAATTTAATCTTGAGATCATTTGGTAGTAATTGACATTGTTTGGATGACAATGTTACATTAGCAAAGAGATAGGAACCCCTTTGAACCAAATTTCCAACCCATTTGTTAAGACAATAGTATAGTGGCCTTAAGTGTTCTCAACTCAATTAAATTTAGTTACGTGCCTTGATTGAATCGATTGATTATTGATTTTTTCTAACTCGTCAATCCCTGTGGATCGATTTTTATTACTTGACGACATAGTGTGCACTTGCACTAGAATACATTGGAGTTTTATCCCGTCAATTACACTTCCCACAATGCTTGCATTTTGCCTTCATTTTGTCACCTTCTTTAAAACGGGTAAAATGTTCCCAACACCTAGAGTGTCTTCGTCCATCCTCTTCACTACGGCCATGGTTACCCCTTGGACCTTTTGGAGGTCTTCCAGCCCTTGCTGACCCTCAAGGACTTACACCTTGTGACATTTTCATAACTTTTAAAACTTTATCACCCATCCCATCGCTATTATCTTCAGAAGAATCATAACTATTAGAATCATCATGACCAATAACATGATCCATCTATTATAAAACCACAAATAAATATAAAATTTAAATACTATGGGTACTAAATAGTATAAACAAATTTAATAACACAATTTAAAACAAATTTAAAAAAAAAAAACACTACATTGTTCTTTTCTTTTTAAATAAATATAGGATAAAATTATTTAGAATGAAAAAATATATCAAATTGCACAACATATTATATATATATATATAATTTTAAATAAAGTAAAATATATAACAATTATATTAATACATATAATTGATATACAAAGAATGTACATATATGCTTAGTTTAGCTATTAACACTTATATTTTATGTTTTAAATAAGTATACAACATTACAATGAAATTAAGACTTTGAAAGTGTACCTTAGATTCGCTTGAACTCATATCCGATCAAAATTCTCAATGAAAATTCAATAGTTGAAGCTGTCACTGCATGATAACAATTGAATTGATTAATTATAATTATAATCTATTAAAATAAACTTGCAAAGACCAACAAGTCAACTGTCACCACATGATATCAATGCAATGATTGAAGATTAATTGATTATATTTTTTTAAAATTAATAATGTTAATGTATACAATGCATCTGGAATATCAGATAAAATAACACATCATAAACATGTGAATGTCTTGAAAATATTAAACAATAAATAAAGAAATAAATTATATAACTTGAAGAATTACATGGTGAAACCTATTAAATAATATAATGCGAGAACAATTCATTCTAAAAAGATCAATTTTGCAGCCCGTTGGATGTCTCAAGTTCCATTATGTGTACATAGTAGAATGATAAGTCTGCATCTATTAAATAAAGAACACATGACTTCTTACTCCTATTGCTTAATTTTAATTCATTCTTGTAATGTAAAACAAAACCTAACAAAAATAACTAAAATATATTAAATAAATCAAAGTGACAACAAGTCATTCTAAAAAGATCGATTCTGCTGTTGGATGCTTCAAGTCCATGGTGTGTACCTAGTAGAATGATAAGTTTGTATCAAGTCCATGGTGTGTACCTAGTAGAATGATAAGTTTGTATCTATTGAATAGAGAGCACATGACTTCCTACTTCTGTTATTTAATTTTAATTCATTTTTCTACTATAAAACAAAAACTAACAAGATAACTAAAACATATTAAATAAATCAAAGTGATAATAATTCATTCTAAACCGATCAATTCTACAATTAAATGCCTCAAGTTCCATAAAGTGTACCTAGTAGAATGATAAGTCTGCATTTATACAATAGAGAGTACATGACTTCCTAATGCTTAATTTTGATTTATTCTTCTACTGTAAAACAAAAATTAACAATAAAACTAAAACTTAGAAACAGAATAAATAATCTAAAAACTAAACAAAAGCAAAAAAAAAAAGAGAAGATAAATAATCAACCACAATGTAATCTCTTCAAAAGCACAAAAGATCATAGCACATACAAGAAAAGCATAATACACAAGCTTTAGTCACCTAGTTCGTTGCCGCACAAAATGAGGTTTAACTAATTCGATTAGAGTACCAATGAAGAGGAGCAAACGAAGTGGCAGAAGACAAGCAGAGATATAGATGAGAAATGGATGAAGTAGACGAGGGCTAGATGAAGATAAACGAATAAAGTGAATGAGAAGGGAAAAATAACTTGACAATGTAGAGATGAAATAAGGATTTTTAGGGCAACAAAATCGATTTTAAGATTTTGACTTCTTTTTTTAATTTATGGGTCCCGGTCCGGTTCGGTCCGTAGAGACAGGAGACCGAACCAGGACCGATTATTTAATCAGTTTAAGGCTTTTGGACTGGACCAGGATAGTTTGGACCGAAGACCGGTTATTTTCGGTCCGGGTCGGTCCCGGTTTGGATTTTATGCCCATCCTTAGTTGTGACCCACTCATTTTTTGTGTCGGAAAGCATTTCATGCTCATCATTAATGGTGTGCTTTTTACCTTCCAAGTACTTATGTTTTATGTTTCGAGAATATGGTCACAACCTTCATCACATCTAGAGCGGAAGCAAGTGCACCTATTAGAAGTAGACAAAAAATGAGTATATTTTTTATTTGTATATTTTTAAAATAATATATATTTGAATACTTAGTATAAATTATTTTGATGTAGGGAAAGACAAAACTATATTAGAAGATGAGAATGAACCAATTGGACAAAGTGATGAAGAAGTGTCATCACAGGGAGTGTTCGATGATGAGACACCAAAATTTGACTCTCAATTTTATCCTTTAGATTCAGAGGATCTTGATTAAGCATGACTTTGTGAAAATTTTAAACTTATGCTTCTGTTCCTTAGTTCTACTATTCGACCGTTAGAAATTATGTTTTCAATTATTTTGGATTATAAATTTATTTTTATGTTTAAGTCATTTTTTGTACAAATTGACCGTATTGACCGTATCATGTACAGATGTGTGACTGTACGGATGACCGTACCGTATTTCGCAATATTGATGTCTGCCTATGATGCATAGACATGGACACGGCGACACGGACACGACACAGACACGGACACGGGACACGCCAATCTCTAAAAAATCAGGACACGACACGGGAATGGACACGTTTCCTAAAATAACATCTAAAATAAATCATATTAATATTTTATATTATAAAACAGATAATATTGCATAAATTCATAAGTTCAAGTTCTGCAAAGTATATAGCTACTCAAAAAAATATATAAAATAATAGTTCAATACAAAGTTCATAAAATTTTCAAATTCCAAACATAAGTAACTAAACAAATTCACTACTCAAGAATGTCATATTCTTCATTGGGAACTCCATACACATTATCATAATTGAAGACAACAGCCTCAAGATCTGGCTCATCCAAAGAAAGATCAGCTATTCCTAAAATACCAACATCATCCACAGAATCAAAATTGTCTCCTGCTACATCCCATAACTTTGTCTCCCCTTCAGCATATTCAGGACTTTTTCGTGACAAAAGGCGAAGATTAGAATGAACGAACACCAAATCTTCGGCACGTTGAGGAGTAATCTTATTTCTCTTCATTGATTGAATAAATGAATAGGTACTCCAATTCCTTTCACAACAAGAAGAAGAAGATGGTTGACATAGAACCTTTGTAGCAAGTTTTTGAAGTAAAGGAGTACTTCCTCCATGAACTTGCCACCATATTACCGGTTCCATGTGCAACCTATCTACCATGGAGTCATAATCATCAAACGAATCCATACAAGAAAGAAACTTACCAAGCTCTATGTTAACTTGTCTCCTCTCTTCCTCATTAGGAAAAATTCTTCTCAAGCATTGTTTTCTCATTTGAGAAATCTCTGGATCATTTTGAGGTGCTACTCGATGTGGATGTGTAGCTAACCATTCCTTACTTGAATGCCTACAATTATAAAAAAATAATAGTTAAAATTTATTACTAAAGTATACTTGAAAATGTAAAGAAGTAATTATAAAAAAAATACCTTGGATTTAGGGAATGCGCAAGACAATGAAGAGGAGTATTACTCTTGTTCCATCTATCATGAAGAATCTTTTTAATCACTTCCCAAAATGAAGAGTCTTCTAATAACTCTTTTTTTTCATACTTGTAAATGGCAGCCTTGACTTTGGCTATCATATCATCCCACATTTCATAGATTAAATAAAGGCAAGGTTTATCTGTGTCAGCAACTCTTATCATCTCATAAATTGGTTCAGTGAAAGCGAGGATATAATCAATTTTATCCCACCACTTATCGTCCAATAATATGTTTTTCACCTTTTGAGCTCTCGAAGAATTATCCTCACGATAACAACTCCATTTCTCATCGATGACCATTAGTTGAAGACCATTCTTGATAACCTTGAACCTTTTTAACATAACAATTATGGAAGCAAAACGAGTGTCCGCAATAGCAAGCATCTTCAACTTTGAAAATCATTGAACATAGCAATTCTCATAGAATAATTCATGATAAAAAATTTTATCATCATAGAATCGCTATGTACTTCAGTTATCCAATGACAATCATAGTAAGTTTCCTCATTAGAATCCGTGTTCTTAGCAGCACATATGTTTTTTAAAGCCAAATTAAGTGTATGGACAACACAAGGAGTCCAAAACACGTGAGGGTATGTTTGCTCAACTAACAATCCAGCAGCTCTACACACCGGTGCATTATCAGTGATTACTTGAACCACATTTTCTGGTCTAACCTCTACAATAACCTCTTGCATCAATTGAGCAATGAAAAATTTGTCCTTGTATTCGCATTCACAATTTTTCGCTTTAAAAAACATTGGTGCACCATTGCTTACAGCCATGAAGTTAATCAGTGGTCTTCTCTGTGGATCAGTCCATCCATCACTCACTATTGAAACACCTTGGTCATTCCATTTATGATTAAGAGGCTCAAGTAATGTTAAAAGGTTGGACTTTTCCTGAAAAAGCAATTTCTTCCTAAGCTTGTTATATCCAGGAGGTACATAACTACCTAATTTATGTTCAGCTGCAAATTGAAAAGCCTTCTTATAGTATGGATTCCTAGCAAAGTTAAAGGATAGCCCTGCAGAATAGAACATCCTAGCAATTTCAGAATCCAAAATGTCTCTTTATTGCATGTTAAAGGCTTTCTCTAAAGCAGATGGTTCAGTTCCTAATTTTTTTTCTTTTTCTTGCATCTGGGGTGTAACCTGGTTGTTTAAAATCACTATAACCACCACCTAAAGGACTAGCAGGAACCGAACAAGAAGAACCTCTATTGGAAGAAGAGTTGGGCAATGGAACATTTTTGTTTTGAGAGCTCTTAACCCTAAGCTCGGCTTCCTCTTCAACCTTTTTCAACTCTCTTAATTTTTGATCATTTATCTTAGTACATTGCCTAATTCCATACCCAGACATCTTTAACAAATGAGCCTTAACCCGAGAATATGATCCTTTAAAGGTACCTTGACAGTAGTTACACTTAAAGGACAAATTTCCACCACCAGAAATCTTTTCCAATTTTGTAACAAAATTCCAAAGAGATTTGTCACTATTATCATTATTTGCTCCAACATTAGGTTCAACGTTACCATCACTATTATTAGAAACACTCATTTTGTCTGCATATATAAATACAATAAGTTAATAAAGTATCTTATCATCATTTATATTCAATTTCAACATCACAGTAATAAAAGTTAGAAGTAAAAATCTGATCCATCAATCACATTCAAAACTCAATTTAACTCTAATAATATAATACTATGAAAGAAAAAGATATACTAATATTGACATATCTTAATTTATATTATATCATGTGATTCACACATAAAATAAATATATATATATTTAAGAAATAAAATATGACACATTTATTATTTTCTCTTATTTTCGTAAGACTAAAAATAAAGATTAAATTGAATTGTATATACACGTGATTCAACAACCTATATAATAACAAACAATTGAAATTCAATGATACTATCTTAAATCAAATTCCCTAACTTGCTAGAAAGTCAAATACAAGATGAATATCAATTAAAACCAAAAACTATCATGTGACATCCTATAAAGTAGAGCTCATCAATTCCTAAATTTTATGTAAAATTAAATATTCTTGGAAGTGGTGTTTCTTACAAAATGTATATTCTTCACGCTCTCCAATATAACCTCCTCATAACCACATTCTCTAAGCTTATTGTTTCCACTTTTTTTAGTAATTTATCCTATTTGATGAACAATTTACAATGAGAATAATAAAGAAATTTCATCAATTCAATTAAAAACCTAAACTAGCATGTGAAATTCTACAAAATAGAGCTCAATATGAATATTAATTTTCCTAATTTTAAAATTAAATCATCAATTCCTAATTTTATTTACCAATGTAAAATTTTTAAAAAAAAATCTTGGTAAGGATGTTTTCCTTACCAATATTATATTTTCTTCACGCTCTCCAATATGACATTCTCCTCTAATCTTATGCTCTCCACTTTTTAAGTAATATAACCTATTTGATTAATAATTTATGATAAGAATCATAAACAGAATCAATCAATTCATAAATAAAATAAAGAAAACTTACTTGAATCAAACCAATATTCAATTGGAGTCAAAGTGGAAGATGAAATTCACGAATGGAGGTGAAAAGGATTGGTCATCTGCTCTTCTTCGAATCGCAAATCGCACCGAAAAAATTAAAAAAAACCCTAATATTTGGGGCTTTTGAATATTAAATTAAGTCACAACAACTCATAAGTTATTTGACACGTGAAGGACACGGTGAGGTGGCGTGTCCGACACGGTGTCCAATTTTTTTTTTTAAATTTTTTATTTAAGTAAATATTGGACACCGTGTCGGGCACGTGTCGGTGCAGTGTCTGTGTCCAAGCCGTGTCCGGCACTTTATAACTTAAATTCTAGGAGTGTCCGTGCAACCTAGATGTCTGCACTACTGGATCATACTATTTAATGGTTCAAGAACTTATATTCTATTAATAAATCTCATTCTGATTCTGTTTGAACATATTAAATATTAGCTATTCATAATGAATTTTTCCTACCTGTGCTTCTATAAATGCAAAAGCATGCGAAACTAATACTAGTGTGTCATTGTTCTTTATAATTGTGATGGTTGAAAGTAAATACTAACTTGACTCTCTGATATTTTACCGTTGCTATGACTGTTGCGAGGAAAATAAAAGAGATGTGAAACTTTTTAAAATTTAATTTAATTACCTACGTTTTAAATGCATTATAGTGGATAGGTAATTATTAGTTCGAAAAAAAAAAACATAATGTAAAAATATTCCTATCTCAAAATATGCTATAAGGAAATTGTTTGGATGTAGTCATGTGAATTGGATATTCTATTGTGATTTTGCATTTTCAAATTTCATAAATTATTTATAAGTTATAGTTCAAAGATTTTTATTACTTGGTATTAAGATTGTTACTTTTATGTGCAATTTAATAATAATTATGACTTTTTTTAACATGATAATATTATTTTTTTATTGTATTTTTTTAATTATAAAGTTTTTTTTTAGTGAATTCAAGGTCCACCCAATAATGCTTCGGTATGTTGCTCATACTTTTATTTGAATTAATTTAAATAAGAAAGAATTTGTTATATAGAATATGATTTGCTTTTGTTTTATTTTGTTTATGATAATTATAAATCTAAATATTAGTGTTTTATTTTTCGATTTTATTTTTCGAACGAGATAGTGCTATACATCATATATACTTATACTTTATTTTATAGATTGTTACATTTTTGTTGTAAATTTTTATTTATTACTGATAATCACTTTTAATTAAATATTTATAGTGAAAATATTTTTACATTTTAAATTTATTATTTTTAATTAAATATTTATTATTTCATTAAAAAATACATTATTTATTTATTGAGATTTTTTTCTCTTACAAGAAATAAAGAAATTCAAAATACATAAAAATATAAACTTAAAAATAAAATGAAAAAAAGTTTTAAAAAGTTTGAAACTATACATTCCTATTAACCAATTTTAAATATATGGAAAATAAATTATAATTTAGTTTATAATTAAATTTATAATAAAAACATAAATATATATATAAAATTTATATTTCAAAATAAATTTAAATGATCAAATAAAGTTTTAAATAAGAATATACTCTTATCATTAGATTTGAAGGGTAGGATCTTATCCTTACCATCAAAATAACTTAGGGTAAGGATAGGATTTTTATCCTTAAATTTTTTTTTTTTTTTTTTAGGTATATTGAGGATATGATAAGGATCTCTCCATGACATGCTTATATACATGTTTAGAATTTTTATTCTCATTAGTATATGTTTATATTAATAACTTTTTATTTAATGGTAAATGTATATCTAATTATGTTTAGTATGATGAATTGGTTGCAAAATGGTGCTATATCTTTTTATTTGGTACGTTGCTCATACTTCTACTTGAATTAACTCAAATAAGAACGAATTTGCTATATAAAATATGATTTGCTTTTGTTGTCTTTTGTTTTTTATATTTATAAATCTAAGCATTAGAGCATGTACAATGCTATACATTTCACATGGGATATTTGTGATAGGTTGGATTTTTATCTATTTTCTCAATATTTTAAAGCTAGTCGCACCGTGGCGCGTGTATCACAAATTAGTTTAGGCTGAAGCGATTGTATGGTACGCACCACACTTCCACACAACTTAATTTACAATTATACAGTGGTAAGGTCTTTGCACAAATATTTTATCTCTCATATTTTTTCAGTTTTCTCTATCCCAGTGCACTTCCAATGCACTTCCAACTCATCAATACACGAAGTAAAAGTCTCGCGTTGTACATGCTCTTAGTGTTTTGTTTTTCGATTTTATTTTTCGAACGTGATATTGCTATACATGTTTAGAATTTTTATTCTCATTAGTATGTGTTTATACTAATAACTTTTTATTTAATGGTAAGTGTATTTCTGATTATGTTTAGTATGATGAATTAGTTGCAAAATGGTGATATGTCTTCAATTTGATTTAGCTTTTGTTATTTCAACACATAGTTGCTACCAAGACATCTCTAATATGTATGTATACTCTCATCAGGTCTTCTATATGAAATTTGTACTATTTGTATTTATTAACATTTTTATTTAATTTTAGAATTTAGTTGATTTGAAATGGCACTTGTTGAACATGACCATTTGATTCCACAATTAGGAGATTCATGAAGTGGAATATAATTCAAATGAATCAAATGAAAAGATTATTCATATGGTACGTGATGCTAATATGGACTGTGAAACAATATTATTTTCATTTGTGTTCAACTTAGAGGATCGCACTCAGAGTGTTGGTTTATAAACCTTAGATGTTATCGGGAAAGGATTTAAATCACTTGAAGATGCTGAAATTTTTTACCATCGGTATTCAACACTTATTGGTTTTGGAGTAAGAAAGGATGACACTAGACGTGATTAAAAAAGGTTTAGTAATATTATGCAAGCATGTATGTTCAAAAGAAAGGATAAGACCTATAGAGTATGAGAACCGAGAGCGATAACTCGAACTAGTTGCACTGCATATTTTCGTGTGAATGTCTATAAAAATAATGGCTTGTAGGTGGCAAGGGAGTTTGTTATTTCACATAATCATCTACTAGTATTACCTAATCAAGTACAATTCATATGATCAAATAGGACAGTTGTAACCTCCGCAAATTGGGGCCAAAATTTTGGGCCAATTTGAAATTTTTATATGTTTGATTTTCGAAATTCCATGATGGAATAAATCGAGAATAATATTAAGGGCAATGATGAGATTAGGAAAAAATTGATTTGAGACAAAAAGCCTAGGATAAAAAATCTTTATTTAATTTCAAAATTAAATAGTAATATTGGCTTTGAAATCAAAAATTGATCTTGAAGGGCAAAACATGATTCAATTGGAAGTTAAGAATCTATTTAAATTGAAAATTGAGAAAAATATTGATTTTGGATCAAAACTTTCAATTTGGTAAAATTACCATTTTACCCCTATTGAGCGGAAAATTCAAATTTTAAAACCGGTGGCTATTTTGATGTAAAATATTGAAATAAAATTTTTATAAATCAATCGAAGTGACGGAATTAGGTTTTGGGATTAATCGAGCTCGAAATTGGATTGGACCCACATTTGGGCCCAATCCAATTTAAAAGCTCAACTTGTTAGTCATGAAACCCACCCCACTTTAAGGTTACTATTCACCTTCTTCCCAAACACCCTCATTCTCTCCTTATGTTTCCTCTCTACATTACCATGAAACCCTAGCCACTCACTTTCACTCTCCACCACCAAAGCTACTAAAAATAATTCTATTTTCACCTTCATTAAGCTTTAAGGAGGTTATTTCACCATATTAGAGTCATTCCTCTTCAAGGTAAAATCCTCCTCCTCTCTCTCTCTCTACTCATTTTTAATCCTTTGTTTTGATTCTTGAATGCTTTCATAATGTTTTTGGGTTGATTTTGAATTGTTATTATGAGCTTAAGCTTCCAATTAAGCTAGGTTCATTTTTGCCTTATTGTCTCTACACTTGATGAGTATAAAATTGATGATATGTGTTTTAGTCTTGATATCTAAAGATTGTTATTGAGATGGTTTTAAGATTAAATAGCTTCCAATTGAAGTAAAATGGTTTTTGACTCTAATGTCTATTTTGTCAAAATCCCTAACTTGAATAAATTGGGTTTTGTGTTATTAAATATTGAAAATTGTTAATTGATGATCCTAGGTTGTTACTAAGTGATTTTGGGTTAAATCTAACCTATTTTGAAAATCTCTAATCTCATTAGTATATTAATGCCCTTAATAGAATTGTTGTGTAACTTAAGTTGTTGGAACCATGTAATGATATTGTGGTGTGCATGGATGGTTGTAGTGTGGTAATTGTATTTTAATGATGATTTTTAACAAGTGGAAACCCTCACGGGAGCGGCTTTCTAGCTTGCGGATCGACGGATGCGAGGTTCGTATTTCCGTTTTTAGCCCTACACAATTGATTGTTATTAATTGATGCTTTGAATACATGTTTAATAGTAAATATGCCATGAAATTGGATTAATAAGATAATCACCCAAATTAAGTGTATTGATCATTATTGCCATGATTAGGGAGTTAGAGCATGTATGGTTGCATGTAGAATCATGCTAGGCGCTGCCCTTGGGAATTGAAGTTTTGGTGAACTAAATCCACATTATTTGTGAATTGATGGAGTTAGGGTAGAGACTTAAATTTCATAATGCATTCTCGTTTGGAGGTCATGATTGTGTTTATTGTTATGAATATTGTCAAATTGATTGCTATTGATGATTGTTGATACGAATTGGTGATATTAGTAAAATTGATTGCTATTGATGATTGTTGATGTGAATTGGTGATATTGGTAAAATTGATAAATAGTGAATATTGTTATGAACTTCAGTGGAGACTATATGATACAAATTGGTAGAATTGATGTCATTGAGAAACATGTATTAGTATTGTGGTTTTGATTATTTGATATTGTTATCGATATTGAAAATGATATTGAGATTGACATAATTGAACATGGAGAATGATTGATAATCTTAATGGGATACCATGGCTAAATAGGTTCATTTGTGTAGCCTTGGTGTGTGTCTCATTACCCCTAATTGCTCATAATTGGATTCTTGCAAGTCATGAGAAAATTGTGTTAATATGGCCTAATTGTAAGATAACTAATTCACATCTATAAGTCATAATTGAATTATATGGCTAATGTGAATGACTTACTTAACTTGAAGAATAAGTGAATGCATGGAAACTTGGCTAACTAAGAGCCTATGTGTGTTATGTGCATGATCATGATGTATTGGATGTGTAATTGAATAGCCAACCCTTAGTCCAACCCCTTGGATGAGTTACTTTTATGACATGTTGTTCTCTTGTAAAAAGGATTGGGTTAAAACCCTTATTGTTGAATAAAGGCGTACTTGAAGTGTCCCTAGTGTTGATATGTCAATTTTTGGTTTCCAAATTGGATTTACAAACCTTGACTAAGAGCTTTGAAAATGAATTGAGAAAGATTTGGTGTATTGAAGTTCTATGTGAGATGTTTTGGAACTAAAAGAATCATGAAACAAAGGTGTTTTAATGCATTGATTCTAGGGTGTTTCTAGGTGTTTAAGATGTCTATCAAGTCCATAAATTGTTTTTGGAATGATTCATAAACTCAAAGAAGGGTTTTGGTGGTGTAAAAGTGAAGAAAAATCATGTTTTTTAAGTCCTAGAAAAATTGGGCGCCTTGGTCCGCGCCCTGGTAAGCAACCAGGACGCGAACCAGGACGCGAAAAATGGTACCGAAGCTGTTTTTGTGCACTAGGCGCTCTGGTTCGCACCGTGGTCGCGCCCTGGTCAGGCTTACCAGGACGCGAAAAGTGGTACTGAAGCTGTTTTTGTGCACTGGGCGCCCTGGTTCGCGCCGTGGTCGCGCCCTGGTCAGGCTTACCAGGACGCTCAAGTCTGAACAGTGAACTTCTCTGCCTTCGTTCTCCTTCGTCCGAACTCCAAATTGAGTGGCGTTTGCGGCTATGGATTCATATTTGAGTCTTGTTTTTAACCATATATTTATATTTTAAAAATAATATCATTTGATTACTGAGATTATGAAAATACTCCAATACTATCAGAAAATTTAGCTTTTATGTAAAATGCAATTTTCTTTCCTATTGATTTAAAAATGCTTTAGTTTACTTATTTTCAACCATAAATGAATAAGTAAATGTACCATAATATTATGATGGCCTCTTGTAAAGCTCAAATGGATGGAAATTTACTTGTGAACGTTAATTGAGATGTAAGTGACTTTTACAAGACCATGCCAAGTATAAATGACATGATAGTGAATTGTTTTTGGGTTGCATGACATATAAGTGGTTAGTTATTTTTGCAAGTTCAAAAATAGATCATTAAAATCTTGATTTTGAATCTCGTTATAGTCTACAAATATTTTTCTTAAAATTACGTTGTCTAAGTTTTGTAAGCTTGGAGATTCTTTGTCTAGACGTTATGGTCTCATCTATGATTGTATGATCGATAATTGCCTTCATGAATGTTAAAAATTGAATAAGATAAATTAGAGGACTTGCTTAATTGATTGTAAGGATTGATTGATGGATTGACTTGAGAGATTAAGGGATTTTAGTAAGTTCACTATTTGGATTGATTGTCATTTAATTACATATAATGGTGTGTTTGAAAACCATTATTTCCAATTGTATTCGAACCAAAGGTGAATTTTGGATTTTAACCGTTCATTCAAATTATCTTCCTGCCAATTTATTTTGACTATTTTAAATCTTTAATTGATATTGGACATGATCTTAATAAAAACGTTTTGAACGTATTTGAACATGCTCGAGTTTTGCGAATTTGGAACCCTTATAATGTTTTTCTATTGATTGAATGTCCTGATAAGAAGGTTTTCTTATGTATTTTCCTATAAGCATTCGAAGTGTTACATTAGTCGAATGTCTTCTTAGGTTCGGGTTGTTGGACTAAGCGCGGGGTTTTGGCTATTAATAAATTATTCATTGATTATTGTTCAATTGATGAATCGATGGTATGATCACTTGATTTTTTATTGATTGATTGATTGATTCATTGATCGCTTCTTGATTGATTGATTGATCGATCGTTTGATTGTTTCTTGATTGTTTGACTCATCATTTGATTACCTATTGATTGATTGATTGTTCCTTGATTAATGGATCAATCGCTTGATTGTTTCGGATTGATCGATTGATCGATTGGTTGTCTATTGATTGAGGGATTGATTGATTGGTTAATGGAATGTTTGCTTAAATGTCAACGCATCGTATTGCAAGATAATCCTCTACCTTGCACATTATTGCTGAGAATCACAAAAAGTGATTAACCTTAAGGAATGGTAATTCATGAATTGAAAATAAATATTTGACATGACATGTTTATGATTGATATGCTAGCATGATTGATTGCTAGGAATTGATTGTGTTTGACTTCTATGTGTTAAGGTGAGTTTAGAGATGCTCACATTAGAATTGCATTGTGTGATAAAGCATTGCATATCGACGGAAAGGTAAGAGCATTTGTGTGTGCTTGTTTGGGACATGGAATGCGAACCAGGCGTGTGCCTGACCTTTCTTCTTTTTCTTTTTCCCTGTAAATTGTGTTTTCAGGTTCGATCGAGCTAGGCATGTGGTATTTGAGCTCTCATGGTGAAGTCCATTAATGTTGTAACCACCCATACATGTATTTTAGATTTTATCATGTTTGTAAATAAGCTCACATGTATTTGAATTACGATTGTATAAGATGTTTTATCCATTTGGAATTTCTAAACATTGTCATATAAGATTTAAACAAAGTATTTTATGTTTAAGAAAAGTATCGTCTTTATTGGTCTTCCGCAAAAATATCGTATAAAATGATTGGCTTTTGAAATTGTTCCTAAATTGTAAATTGCAATTGCATTGTTAATGTGGCGGTCCGGGCCACTCGTTGCGGTCTCGGCCGGGGCGGGGGTTCTACGCTACAACAGTAGAAGAAGCATACACTGCATAAGTTCAAACAATGTGTAATATAGGTGTAAGAACATCTCAAGTAGTCGATTATATGGTTGAGCAAGCTGGAAGTTATGAGAACGTTGGTTGCACAATAAAATATGTACAAAGTCGTCAGGATAAAGTCCAACATACTAAACTTCAACATTCGGATTCAGATACTGTGTTAGCCTATTTGTCAGTTAAATTTGAAGTTGATCCTAGATTCTTTTATAAATACTCAATTGACAAGGAAAATCGACTTGAAAACTTATTGTGGGCCGATTCAATATCTTAGGTAGGTTACATGCATTTTGGGGATGTAATCGCATTCAATTCAACTTACAAAACTAACAAAGTGCAATGAAGGATAAAATGCCTCAATTAGTGATCACATATGGTGATAAAGTAATGGTTCAAGCGATAAAATTGGTGTTTTTTTAGACTATTCATCGTTCATGTTATTGACATTTGGAGTGAAATGCAATAAGCAATGTGCATAAAGATAACTTTAGAAAGCCATTCATCTAAGGTATGGTTACATAAATGACAATAGCTTAGATTTGAAAGTAAATGAATAGATTTGGTGAATCAATTCAACTTGCAATCAGGTCAATAGGCAACCGAAATATATGAAAAATAAATTCATTAGGTAGAAGCATATTTGAAATGCTACTTTTTTGCAGTCATGCGAAGTACCTAACATTTAAAAGTATGAAGGCTTATTTAAATTGGTTTGTGCAATCTAGATTTAAGTTACATAAGTTTGTTAAATAAATATTTCGGGCATTGGATCGTATTCGTAATACCAAGATGAAAGATGATTATGAATCGTGTTGTTTAAAAACAGTTTTCACGACTCATCTCAAGCAAATAGAGAAGAATGTTGTCAACATCTATATACTAGAGGTTTACAAAATTGTCTGTAAGAATATACAATAAGAGACATTATTATTGGTTCTTAGTTGAGTTAAAGATCATAATATGATTGTGTACACATTAATAAAATTTCAGAAAGATGGATTGACTTGGACTATTTTTTACCATCCGAACCAATTGGACATGATGTGTTCTTATTAATATTTTGAATCTATTAGATTACCATGCAGTCATATGTTTGCTGTAATGAAGACACAAAATTTAAGTCAGATACCAAATTTAATTATAAAGAAGCGTTGGTGTAAGGAGTCGAAGTTAGAGACTGTACAAAATATTATAGCGAAAAGGATTAATCATCGATGTTACAAATGACAAGGTATCCAAACCTTTCCGCATTTTGCAATAGATTATGCTTTGAATCCTGTAAGACCGTAGATACTTTTATAGCGGCTAAGCAAGGAATTTACAAATTGATGAATGACATTTTGCTGCAATACCTTCCACGAATTGCACTCATTCAGCTGGAAAAATTAAACAATCAAAAGAACCATCAAACCTTTTTTCTGATGGTATATATCATTATATGGTGACACTTGGTATTTGTTTGGTTTGCATTTACTTGTTGAATGCAATTTCACTCCAATATATTCTAGGAAGTTGGAATCCTCAACATTGAAGTCATCCAATTCACCCTACAAGAAAACTTATACAATGAGTATTAAATAACAAAACAATATTTCAAAGATTTAACCATTTTCACATTACCGATTCAACTATAATTGGATGACTTTATGAAGTTTTAGTATTATTATTTCCTACCACATTGCCTTCATTCACTGAATACTTTGGATGATTGACATATTCATCCTTCTGTTTGAAATTTTCAAATTTGGGTAATAATTTCTTTGGACTACCAGATGATACGAGCAAATGTTTCCGCTCTGATGGGGTTGTAAAAATATTATTTCCATGACAACACTCATCTTTCCCCTTGTTATCCTCATTCTTCCCTTTTGGAACTTGACTAGCTTTTATCCATAAGCTTACTCAAGTCAGTATGAAGTCTAAATACCATGACTTGATGATATTTCAACTTTTCATCTTCCTGTAGCTTGTAAGAAGGGATTTCATTATTATTGTCTACTTGTTTAACTCGCTCTATTGTGATAGTAAATAATGAAAATGATAACTGCAAATAAAATATTTATATAAAAATAAAAAACAAAATATTAACAAATAAGTTAAAATATGAAAGTGGAAGCTTTTTAATAATATGAATATATTTTTACCTTGACCATGTTGAACCCACCTTACTGCTTTATTATCTTCATGATTTTATTATTTTTTGGGGTTGTCAAATCGATAATTGGAACTATAAATTTTTTGACAATGGGAAAATCTATAACAATGGAATGAAGAAATAATAACTTAAACAATTAAATATATATTAAAATAATGTTGGACATATAATAGATTGTATGAATGAATTAATTATGAAAAAATTATTTAAAAAAAAACACTAGATGTAAGAATATAACACATCTAGATAAATAACATTTCTTCACAGTCTTTAACCTTTTAATTTCATCCACTAAATAGTTAAAACACCTTGTTGTCATTTCATCTCACCAATTATTTTTTACATCACTTAATACAGTAGATTTTATAAACACTTCTGCTCCAAGACAAAGAATTATACCCAATGTAAAATGACTCGTCCTTAAAACTTTCTATAACTCGCAGTTTCTTGTAAATATTTTGCAAACAGGTGTCACTCCTTTCATGCAATATTTCACTTTCATATAAGGATTTACTCTTTTTCTATAATAATTTAAATTAATTTCAACATTTCCATCCAATATGCCCATGATTCTACCAAATAATGCATAGTCTGATTAACAATAACAGAACAATTTGAGGTGTTAGTATTATTAACCAGTCAACCTCATAATTCATTATGATATAACCACATTGTAACTTAGCTGAATTTCAAAATTCAATCTCTTTAATAGTCTCCATTTGTTCACTACTAAGATTTGAAATAAGTTCACTGAATCGTGTAGGAGTACATCTAATCTTAAATTTTTTTTTTCAAATGAGCTTTTATTAATTGGTTGGTGTTCTAAATCGTTCGTATATTTACTAACTTTTTGGACACACAAAGCTTTTATGAAGAGTTTAAACTTTTCCACTACTCTCCCAATCCTCTTCTAATCTAATAGACCCATAAAAATTATATTAAATATTTACCATAAACAGGTATACATCAAATTATTGAATATATTTAAAATAATGCAGAATAGTATTACATTAATTCAATAACCTAAAGAAAGACCTAATTAACTTAAGAAAAAAATACTAACCTCTTGTGTAATCTATTTTAGACCACTATCTCGTAATTTTTTACTCTCTGCAAAACTGCAAAATTGTTAAAACCATACACCTTGAAGAAAAAAAGACTATTACATATGTTTAATAAGGGTAACATGTAACATCCCGAAATTTATAAACCGGTTATTTTTAATCCATGAATTCTAGGGATTTGAAAGTTGATTTGGGAATTAGGGTTTGTGGCCTAATTTGGGAATTTGGGGTTAATGTATAATTTTAACAAATTTTTGGCCAGAGTGTAATATAAGTAAATGGTGGTCTAAGCTGAAAATCAGAAAAATATAAAAAGAAAAATTAGGTTTACTAAATTATTTCCTCCTTAGCCGTCATCCTTTCTGTTTCTCTTCTTGCTGCGTCGAGTTAGTTTCGTTATTTGATCATGGAATAATATTATTAGTTGTGTTGCTGAATTAATTTAGTATATGTATGATGTAACTACTTTAAGTGTTATATAACTCTGCATGTATGTAAGATATATGTAATAGTGGCATGTGGCGATGAATTGGTTAAGTTTGGAAATCGTAATCGATGATTGGTTTTAGCTAGTGGAGGTATGGGTTTATGTGCGGACCAATAGAGTAGTCTCAAATTTTCACTGTGGGCATGAACATATATAAATTATATTATACTTGTACTAGCAGGTGAGGAAATAAGAGTCTGTCATGTTTTATTGATTATTTTAAATTCATTCATATATGTGTATAGAACAGACTTCATAAAACAACTAAATCATGTCTAGAGTTAATTGGAAAGAAAATGTGCTGATAGGTGGAGTCCTAAATCGGGTGTGTATAATCATGTGTGTTACAGTGGTATAAATTGGTGTGTGGTTTAGTGAAGGATAAAGTTAAAATTTGTAAATATTATTATGAGATACTAAGTCAAATAGGATTAGTTTATATGAAGAAAATATAAATAGCTAGTGGGTGATATATATATACACATAAGGAAGACTCGTGAGTTTAATATAAATACCATGAGTAGTGGTTTTGTAGTACCGTAGGTGGATTTGTGTGTATATTTATTTGTACGATGTATTAAATAAATTATTTATTGATTACACTAATTATGAATTAGATCGTGATCTGGGTGTTAGAGACGGAGGGAATCACGCTGCTTGAATCCTCGTTTGGACTATTGTTTTTATAAGGTGTGTACACGCATTATTGGATAACCTATTCTAGTTTATATGTTAGACAATTTATTAGGAAATTACGAATTGTTATGCTATGTGACTTAAATTCATTGTTTGGCTTAAGAAATGAGTTTATAGATGCTTGTGGTGATGAGTATTGATTGTGTTCTTGGACATGTGTTGAGACTGTGAAAATTGTGCTGAATTAATTATTCTATTATGTTGGATTTAATAAACGTTGTGGCCTTGAGTATAGATTTCTGTCTATAAGGATAGTGGGCATGCCATAGGGAGTTGATAGCTATCGAATATTAGGAAATACTGGTCGGTTAATTATAAAAGGGACTTTGTCCACCATATGGTTGTATTGTGGGGGCTTCGGCCTTGCATGGGTTATGGGAGCTCCGGCCTTGCCTGTGTTATGATTCTGGTTGGGTTTCCTGTATCCTACAGTCATTAGGAGTCTTACTTAAAGGCGAAAACTTATAAGTTGTTGAATATTTCTGTTGATGATTATTCTGATTTAAACTGTATAAAATTTAAGAAGTATAATGTGATTTTTCTGCTTGTATGGATGTTGTGTGGAAATTGGTGTTGTTAAGGTATTGGTCGATATGTATATTTGTTTCTATTTAAATTGTCCTGATATATAAGTTAGAGTGGGCAACGCCTTTAGTGCGTGTCCACACTAAGCATTCCAAGCTTACGCGGGTTTCATCCGCAGGTTTTCCGTAGCAGAGACAAATGAGCGGACTAGAGCCACTTATTCACGTTCTTTTTATTTTATTTGGTAACGGTGTTTTTACCTAGCATGTTGGGAGGTTTATTATGGATTGTAAATCTTTGATTTTTGATTTCATTAGTGAGGTTACTATCAGACTATGTTTTATTTTTATTATTATTTTTTTATTATTATTATGAAGTATTGAACTCGGTTATGAATTAAGTTATGATTTGGGACTATTGATGTTGAAATTGTGGGAAAATTATTGGAAATATTGGTTTGGATTTGAACAGGTTTTGGTGATTTGAAACTGTTAATGAATTACAGGATTGATTCTATTTATTTTGAGTTGTACCATTATTAAATTTCGAAATTTATTATTCAGTTAGTTAGGTATTTGGTTCGTTATGTGGCATCTCTGGTTCGGTTCCCCTAAACCGGGCAGGGGGTGTTACATAACATCCAGCCCCCGCCCCCCGCCCCCCGCCCCCGCACCCAGATGACCCGAGGCGCAGTGGCAGGGCACCACATCATTCACATAACTGGTCTTAGGGTTGACCACTAGCCTCACAGACCACCATTACGCTTTTCAAACATGCTTTTGTCCTCCCTTGCATGCTTTCCGGGAAATTTCACTGAAGGTCACCCATCCCAAGATTGCTCCAAGTCAAGCACACATTAACTTTAGAGTTCTCAAGTTCTGGGCTCTCGAAAAATAATATGCACATTCGTGATATGATAGCAATTCAATTCCTTTTAACCGTGTCTCAATATGGGGTGTTACAAATTACAATCCACCCTCTTAGGACACAATGTCCTCGTGGTTAGCCCACATCATTTTTCCAGAATCTTTACCCCTGCTAGACGAATGCCCTGGGCTTTTCCATCCACATGCTCGCTTGTTGTGGCCGCATGGTTGCTCTAATACCATTTTGTAACGTTTGGCCCTCATTCCCGAATGACACGAGGCGCAGTGGCAGTGCACTACGTCATTCACATAACCAGTCTTAAGGCTGACCACTAGCCCCACAAACCACCATTACACTTTCCAACATGTTTTGTCCTCACTCACATGCTTTTCGAGAAACTTCCCAGAATATCACTCATCCCAATATTGCTCCAAGCTAAGCACAATTAACTTTGAAGTTCTCAAGTTGTGGGCTCCCGAAAAATAATGTGCACATTAGTGATATGGGTTGCAATTCAATTACTTTTAACCCTGTCTCAATATGGGGTATTACAATAAGTCATTACATCCTATGATAATAATAAATATATAGTTTTGATCAACATCTAAAATACCAACCACACCCATAATATATATTAATTAATTGAATGAGAAAAATATAGTATATCTTATATAGTTATGTGAGAGCACTAAAAGAAATACACGACAATTGGAACACTGAACACAAATGTCACACCAAAATAAAGATAGCAAAATATAGTATCATGCCTCTAGCAATGTTAAAATGTTTTCCTATTTTATAATGCAAATAAAAAGATTTGACCAAAAGTATCACATAAAATCATTCATTAACAAGTAATTTTTAAATATAAAAATTCTCTATGTAATGCAATAAATCAAGTTATTATATAAGGAGTGTGTAATTTGTTAAATTTCTCATATACTATCCCATACTATATTAATGAAATACAGACTCATGTTACATAAATATAATAATAGATCAGCACCAATATAACTAATACAAAAAATACTAAAAAAAAAGGAATAATATTTTCGCACTTCTCATAAAAACTCTTGCACCTAAATACAAACCTATAAATATTTACATTACAAGACAATAAAAATAAAATAAAATCTTTTATATATGTTTAATAAGTTTACTTTTAAAAAAATAATCCAACTCATTTTGATATTTTAATATTCATGATTTTCGCAGTATCATTGTCCCCATATTTTGAAATAGACATATTGAACTACATAAATAAACCTGCAGGAATATAATCTTTTTTTAAAAAAAATTATAATGTAAACCATCAACAAGCCTTTGGTTATCGTAAAACAATTCTGTTGTACAAAAGACCAAAGAAAAATGATTATATATATATATATATTAATTCAAAACCACTTAGTATACATAAGTGATTGGTTCACAAAGATATCAAGAAGAGATCAACGGACGAGCAACATAAAAAGATAATGTTAAAGGGTATGAAGAAATAGGTGGTAAATGTTAAGAAAATTTGGTCAAATTTTCTTATAAATCAGATTAATGAGATAAAATAAATTAACATAAATAATATGAATAAATAATTCAATACTATTTATTCAAAAATTAACAAAAAAAAAAAGATAAAATCAACAAGTGATTACACCACTTATGGTAACACACAACCAACCCTCAAGCATTCAAATGACACTCGAGAATTTTTCTCTAAATTTCTCACAAAAACTTCTCTCTTTTTTTGTCTTCTCTAGTGATTTTGTGATGAAATAAACAATTAAAAATGAACAAATTTATAACTTTCTTCTATTCTAAAAGTATATTACAATTTTATTAAATAAATTACCACCTTTAAATTAAAAGAAAACAAATAATTTTTTAAAATAATGCATGATTATTATTTCTTCAATAATCTCCCACTTGAAAACTTATTTTAATATGTTTTCACATCGTTCTTTATATAGTAGAGCTTTTCCATATTACTCATGTAGACCAACTGAAGTTGAATACAACTTCAGTTTGTTGATAGTTACCGTCTTTGTTAACATACTGGATTCTTACTTCTTTGAATCTTTTCCAATTTGATCACTTCATCTTCTATTAGAGATCGAATAAAATGATATCGTTATTGGTATGGTTAATTGGAAAATTGAGAAAATAAAAATAAAATAGAAACAATTAAAGTTCGAAAACACTCACCAAAAACTCAAGAATCCAATTTCGATCCAGAAAATGAGAATTTCAGACTAGATCACTTGAAAACTTCAATTTATCGTCTTAGACAGACAAACACTGAATGGTGATGGTAAAGTTAGATAGTAACAAAATTGAAAATTCGGAAATAAAATAGAAATATTGATTAAACATATACATGAAAATTGAAGGTGAAAGAAATCACTTGCAAACTTCAATTTATCATCCTAAACTGACAAACACCGAATGATGATGGTAAAATTAGACAGTAATAAAATTGAAAACTCGGAAATCAAATAAAAATATTGGTTAAAACATACGTGAACATTGAAGCTGAAAGAAATTAGCAAAAGCAACTTTGGTGAACACTTTTCAACGTACGTGAGGGGAATGAATTCAGCAGAAGAAGCGGTAAATTACAATCAAATTCAGACGCCAATTTCAGTTGCCCTGAATGAAAATAAAGAGAATTTACTGCCATGACCTTTGATATTTTGACCATATCCAACGTAAAAGATTATATCTTCGTACTTTTGAGGGTCAAAGGGGAAAGGCAACTGGGAAGCAAACAACTGTTTTGCCCTTCTTATATACCTGGTTATATATACTTCCCTTTTCTATTTATAAAGAGTAAACTAACTTTAAATGAGATAAAAAAATAATTACTACTTTCTAATATTACTCTTCATTAATTTATCTAATATAATTGTGTAAGTATTAGAAAAATAATTATAAATGAAATCAAACAAAAATTATTTTAAATATTTTAAATATAAATTTTTTAAAAGTAAATTCTTTGTAAAATTAAAACATAAATAAAAATATTCTCCGTATAAATAAAATGAAGAAAGTATAATAAAAAGAGTCATTTGCACTTTTAAGCTTTTTTTATTTAAAAAAATTATATTTTTAGACTAACATTAAAATTTTTACAAAACTAAACTTTTTCAATATATATATTTTTTTTTTTCAAAAAATAGACCGAAATGACCATTTTACCCTTCCATGCGAAGAAAAAACATATCCACTAACTTCCTGGTATACACACCGGGAAACAGACAAAATTCAAGCCTGTTTCCCGGTATGTAACACCGGGAAGCTAAAATTTGCTTCATGGTGCAACACACCAGGAAACAAGCTTGAATTTGGCCTGTTTTATGGTGTTACATACCGGAAAGCTGCTTGAATTTCGTCTGCTTTCCGGTAATACATACTGGGAAGCTCATTTTTTCACATTTTTTTCAAGTTTATTTTTACAATTTTTTTTTATAAAAAAATTTAAAAGTGAAAAAAATTTAAGGTTGCTGTAAAACTAAAATAAAAAAGTTGATTAGGTCTATTTTTTGATTATTTTCACTAATAAAAATGACGTGAAAAGAAATTATAAATAACTAAATTAATATATATACTTCTTCAATATACTTTTTTAGTGAAGTAAAACAACACCGTTATAAAAAGTGAGTACCAACAAATAATTCCTCAATAATATATTGGGTTATTTCTAAAAACACCCCATTTTTTCAAACGTTTCACTTTAAGTATCCAGTTTTGAAAGTTTTGGAAAACCACCCCCAAAATCAAAACCACTAATGGTTTTTGGTAATTTTGTGAGTGGTTTTAGTGTTGTATGAGTAATTTTGATTTTAGGAAATTTCGGAATCTCTAAATTAAACATATAGAATTTCAAAAAACTCATACAACACCGAAACCACTCACAAAAATACCAAAAACCACTGGTGGTTTTGATTTTGGGGGTGGTTTTCCAAAACTTTCAAAACCGAGTGCTCAAAGTGAAACGTTTGAAAAAATGGGGTGTTTTTGGAAATAATCCATAATATATTTTCTTGGATCAAATTAATTTTGGTTTTCGGGCATGTTTGGATAGACTGACTTCTGGCTTTTTTTGGCTTCTAACTTCTGAAAGTTGTTTCAGATGGTGTCTGGGTAACTGGCAGAAGTGCTTCTGCCCTCTCAGAAGCTCTTCTAGATGAAATAAAAAATATTAACTTTCTGAAAATGGCTTCCACTTCTCTTCTTCTACCGACAGAAGTCAAAAGTAAAAGTAATCCCAAATAGACCCTTAATGACTTTGTAATTAGGTGCTAATTAGAAATTAATAAAAAGTGAATATTCACAAAAGCAGACCGAAAAAAGGAAGAGGAAAAGAGGAAACCCTAATAAGCACTTGAACTCGCATCAAACAGAGCATATTCTTCCTTCTCAGACGATATCAGAAATCGAATTCCCGTATGCACCGCATAACTCTAAACAATACAAAATTTTGAATATAAACAAACCAGACGAAGAAGGAAGTTCATACTCTCATTGCCAATTGAATTTCAGAGATACAACAGTGAGCTGAAAATATGGGGAAGAAGAGACAGAAGAAGAACGCAGACCAACAACAGCAAAATCAAAACGATAATATCAATGAGGCTACGAGAATCCGTATCTCTCAAATTCTCGAGGACTTTCTTGCTTCGAAAGCCCAAGGTGAAATCGTTTTCCGATTATTTTTTTTGCTTTTAGTGCTCTGTGATGTTTGTGTGTTATTTTTTGGCCGGGATTTTATTTTGCAAATGTTGTACTTTTTCTCGAGATAGTATTAACCGGTTAATTTGAATTTTAGTGGATAAGAGGAAAGTGTATAGTGGGTAAAGGTAGGGGCATATGGTTTTGATTATTATTGGAGCTAGTATTTGCTTGCATTTGGGATTAGGATCTTTTAGTACTCTATTGTTTGTATGAAACTGGATTGCATTGGTTCTGGCTGTGATTTTGGTTTTGAAAGAGGTCTTCTTCTTGTTGTCAAGATATATTCGCTGGTTAATTAATTTGAATGTAGTGGATGTGAGGAAAGTTTATAGGTGGAAAAAAAAAGTAGGAGCTTGTTGTTTTGGTTGTTGTGTGTTTGCTGTGAGCTTTATTGGAGCTAGTGTTTTGTTGCTTTTGAGATGGACTTGTATATGTTGTTTGTTTAGCCTATGTATGCTGTAGTACGCATGTTTGGTTGCTGTATTTGATTACCAGAAGGAATTTGTGATATGTAAGGTTGTTATTTTGAATCTCTTAGATTTGTCATTGATTTGCTTAATGCTGTGTGCAGAATATAAATTTAACGAGTTCCTTTCTAATATTGAGCGAAAGGCTGTGCATGAAGTTTCCAAGAAAATGGGTTTGAAATCCAAAAGCCAAGGGTGAGTGCCGGGTACTATGACTATGGTGCAAGTATGCCAATGATAGCCTGTATGGAAATCATGTATCAGGAAAAGAATTGTAGTAGACCGTAGTCAGTTATGTTAATATACGAAGCCTGCTAATTCTTTTAGTCAGCTTCGAAATTTGTATGTTCTTTTCCTTTTTTTATTTCATTTGTTTTATTTTAGTTTTTTAATTTGTTAGTTTGAATAATTTACAGTTCAGTTATTGCTCATGGTTCTGAACTTTTTCAGGAAAGGGAAGCATAGAAGGATTTCGGTTTCCAAAATTAGGAAAAAGGCGGACACCTTGAAGGGATTTGACAAACTCGTAGATGTAAGATTATCTGCAGAGGCCAACGTAGTTTTGCAGAATTTATTTGCACAATATCCTCCTGATGATGGAGAAATTGGTGAGAAATTGTTTGCTGAAAGTACTGGAGATGCTGATAAAACACACAAAAAAGGGGCTAATATTTTCTCTGGGACTTCATTTGGCAAGAAAGAAATTGCTAAAAAGGTGGAATTATTTAAATCTAGGATAGAGAATGAACCAAATTTGAAAAAGGTTAGTTGGTCATGTGATTTTTACACTTATCTGTTATAGTAACTTGTAATTTTTGTGTTTCCCGTTGAAAAGTTTTGTTTGGTCATTTTTGGATACATTTGGTAGTTTTATTTGAATTTTGTGGAATTATGTATGCAGATTGTTGATGCAAGGTTAAATCTTCCAATTGCTTCTTTCAAAGAAGCTATTACTTCAACGTCAGAATCTAACCAGGTTATTTAGTTTCTTATGTATATTAGTTCAAATTTTATTTTAAACCACGCTAAATATGAATTATCAATTGGTCGCAGGGATTTACTTATTCTAGATTTATGCATTTGTTGATTAATTAATCTACTTTTAGTATATTTTCGGAACTCACTGATTGTATGCTCTTGCAGGTTATCCTTATCTCTGGTGAGACTGGATGTGGAAAGACGACACAGGTTATTGATACTTTGCATCATTTGTACATTATTCAATTTATCCTTTTACAGTATATTTTGATTCAGAGTATGTACCTAATAAGTTGATAAGGAACTAGTTATAAGATAATAGGACCACTTCTATAATCTATATGTTGTTAGCCATTATGAAATGTTGATATTTATATGTTATTCTAATAAAATGATTGTCACAAGCACGGGTGTGCAGACATATAACTTCAGTTGATGCATTGAACTAAATTTGGTAGAACTGTGTCTGTATTATTTCTTGCCTGTTTAAAAAGGATAACAGAGCAATTGGAAATAACTTTCTACTCTTGCTGATTGCATTCATTTTGTAAATAATCTAGGTTCCGCAATTTCTTTTGGACCATGCATGGGGTAAGGGCAAGGCGTGCAAAATAATATGTACTCAACCCCGACGGATCTCTGCCATATCTGGTTTGTATTACTTCTTTTTTGCCGAACATGTGTATCACAAATTCTTCTTGATCATTTCATTTAGTTATTTTTATTACCCTGCTAATAACTGATAAAACTAAATTTTGATAGTTGCTGAAAGAATAGCTTGTGAAAGGGGAGAAAGTATTGGAGATAATATTGGATACAAGGTGATTTATTTTTTCCTTGAGCTCGCTGATACTAGAACATTAAGGTTTAATAACTATGTGGTCTTTTTAAAAGTTTTAAAAAGAAAGTTGATAAGTATAACCCTATGTATGCGTGTTACTGTAACATGTATTGTAATGACTTGTTTTACAGAGTTTTTTCTAGAAAAGGAATGTTGAAGTTTCATAATTTGGAAATAGTCCCTATGTTCTCTTATTCTATCCTCTGCAATTTGATATTATTGACATCTATGATAAATGTTATACCAGATTCGGTTGGAAAGTAGAGGTGGCAAGCACACATCAGTCGTGTTCTGCACAAATGGGGTTCTGTTGAGATTGTTGGTTGGTAGAGGTGCATCAAAACTAGAAGCTTCTGATAAGCCTGTGAAGGATGATATTTCTGCATTAACTCACATTCTTGTGGTACTGTACTTATGCATATTGACAAACGTTATTTTTGAATATCATAACTTTTTATGTTGCTTATTGCATTAGATCTGCATTATCATTTGATTTTAGTCTTGATGAAAAATGAATTGCTAATGTATGCTGGTCTAACGGAAAGTCTTACTAGAAAATATGAGATAAGAATATTAGTACAGATTTTTAGCTTGCCTACTAAAGTACTAATCATTTTTATGTGATGATCTCTAAGGACTAGATAGTTTTGGAGAATTGTGTAGGAAACATATGATCTTAAGTTGTAGAATCGGTTTAAACATTTTACGGTTCGGTTTTTTTGAATGATGAGGTACTGTATAGTGGTCAATGATCTGATATTAGGGTTCAATGTAGTCTGAAGATAGCTTGGTATTGAGGATTAATTTGCTGTTTGGACTTGGTAATTATAGTAGCAGTTATTAGTTCTTTGATACACTATACAGCCTCCTGTGAAGATAAGTAAGAGAAAACCCACTGGAGGAGGTTGATGGTCTCTAGTGGATCGAAGATGATGAATTTGAGATGTAAAGTTGATTCTTGAGCATTGCTATGAGCTTAAACATGGTCATGAGTAATCATTGTAACTACTACTCAATCATCATTTATGTAAGGTTGTTATGCAGTCTTATATTTTCATACTCTTGGACTTAACCTAGATGAAATTGGATGATAGATACATTAATTTGCCATTTTTAATTTGTTTCTATAAAGTTCAGCTCAATTGTCCTTATTTAAATGTTTTTTATTCATTATTCGTACTTTTTTCATTTACTTAATTTTGCAATCACCTTGTTGTCTCTCTGCAGGATGAAATTCATGAAAGGGATCGATATTCTGATTTCATGTTGTCCATTATGAGGTATTTTATACTTGAATTGGATCTTTTAAGATGGTTGCATATGCTTGGATGAAATGTTATTTATTACATTTATGCTTCAGCATCCTATTGTAATTCAATAATTGGAGCTTCTCCAACATCCAGTTTATATTTAAGTTAAACTGATCCCTCCACAAGCTTTGGGCATGACAGTTTTCCGCTATTAGTCTTTTTTGGCTGTTAACTTTTTGTATAATTTTTCTAATTACTTTGAGTTACCTGCAGAGACATACTTCCTTTGTATCCGGACCTTCGTCTGGTTAGTTCTAGAACTCTTATTTATTTAATACATTCATCTTTTTCTATTTATTTTAAATCATTTACTGATTGATGGCAACTTGTCTCTTACAGATATTAATGAGTGCTACTCTTGATGCGGATAGGTTTTCTCAATATTTTGGTGGCTGTCCAATTATCCGCGTTCCCGGGTTCACGCATCCTGTAAGAATCTTAAATTCTGTTACCTTTTGTATCTGAAGATGTTTCATTATAACACTCCTGTCCTTTTATTTCAGGTCCAGGTCTTCTTCTTAGAGGATGTACTTTCCTTGCTGAAATCAACAAAAAGTAATAACCGTGATTCTGCCAACACAAGTGTGGCAAATAAGGAATCTGAGTTAGGGGAGGAGGATAAGAGTGACTTAGATAGAGCTTTAGAATTGGCTTGGTCAAATGATGAGTTTGACCTTCTCGTAGATTTGGTTTCTTCAGAAGGAGCTTTAGAGGTTTACAACTACCAGCATTCTGAAACAGGACTGACACCATTAATGGTGTTTGCTGCAAAGGGTAGAGTGGGTGATGTTTGCATGCTCCTCACAAAGGGTGCAAATTGTAATTTAGAAGCCAAGGATGGAACCACAGCACTACAATTCGCTGAAAAAGAAAAGCAGCAAGAAATTGCTGAAGTCATAAAAGAGCACATGGAAATTTCCAATTCCGATTCCATAAAACAACAGTTACTTGATAAATATCTAGCAACCGTGAACCCTGAACTTATTGATGTTGTTCTGATAGAGCAGTTACTTAAAAGAATATGCACTGATTCAGATGATGGGGCTATCCTTATTTTCTTTCCGGGCTGGGAAGATATAAATAAATTGCGTGAGAGATTACAAGCAAACCCCTTTTTTAAAGATACTTCCAAATTTATTATAATTTCTCTTCATTCCATGGTTCCTTCCGTGGAGCAAAAGAAGGTGTTTCAGCGTCCACCTCCAGGTTGTCGGAAAATAATTTTTTCCACCAATATTGCTGAAACTGCGGTCACCATTGATGATGTTGTCTATGTTATAGATAGTGGTAGAATGAAAGAAAAGAGTTATGACCCTTATAATAATGTATCGACTCTTCAAGCTTCATGGGTTTCTAAAGCTAGTGCAAAGCAAAGAGAGGGACGTGCAGGTCGATGCCAGCCTGGAATCTGTTATCATCTTTATTCTAAACTTCGAGCAGCTTCTTTGCCTGATTTCCAGGTTCCTGAAATTAAGAGAATGCCAATAGAAGAACTCTGTTTACAGGTTTTAGTTTCTCAAACTTTGTTTTGTTATTACATTAACTCTTTTCTAGTTGGTTTCTCCAATTTGTCTACTATGCAAATTGATATTCTTTTGCTGATAGAGCATTAAACTTATTTGTATTGCTAGGTTAAGTTGGTCGATCCAAATTGTAGAATTGAAGATTTCTTGAAGAAGATGTTGGATCCCCCAGTTTCACAAACTATAAGTAATGCAGTTAATGTCCTTCAGGATATTGGGGCTTTGACTTATGATGAAAAAGTTACTGACCTTGGGGAAAAGTTAGCATCACTTCCTATTCATCCATTGATGAGCAAGATGCTTTTCATTGCCATATTGCTCGACTGTCTGGACCCAGCTTTGACACTGGCATGTGCTGCTGATTATAGAGACCCTTTTACCCTTCCCATATTATTAGAGGACAAGAAGAAAGCTAACGCTGCTAAATATGAGCTTGCCTCTTTATTCGGCGGCCACAGTGATCAGTTGGCTATTATAGCTGCTTTTGAGTGTTGGAAAAGTGCAAAGCAGAGAGGTGAAGAAGCGAACTTTTGTTCTCAGTATTTTGTCTCCTCAGGAACCATGAAAATGTTGTCTGGCATGCGCAATCAGCTTGAGTCAGAACTAATTCGGAATGGGTTCATTCCAGAAAAAAATGTCTGGAGATGTAATGCAAATGCACGTGTACCAGCTATAATCCATGCAGTTCTTGTGGCTGGCCTGTATCCAATGGTTGCTCGGTTGCGACCACCTTTAGATACTAAATCGCGGTTTGTGGAAACTGCTAGTGGTTTTAAAGTTCGGTTGCATCCACATTCCCTAAATATTAAGATGTGTTTTAGCAAATCTGAATATTGTCCACTAATTGTATACGATGAGATAACCCGTGGAGAAGGATCTATGTACATAAGGAATTGTAGTGTTGTTGGACCACTCCCATTGTTACTTCTTGCTACAGAAATTGCTGTTGCTCCTGCTGAGGATGATGAAGATGAGGATGGAAGTGATGATGATGGAGATGGAGATTTCAGTGATGAGGATGGAATGGAGATTGATAACAAGAAAATTGAACATGGAGAGAAAATCATGTCTTCTGCTGATAGGCAAGTTATAGTTATCGTTGATCGATGGCTTAGTTTCCAATCAACCGCACTTGATGTTGCTCATATTTACTGTTTGAGAGAAAGATTACTTGCAGCTATCTTGTTCAAAGTAAGTACTCATTTTCTTCTTTCATAATAATTTGATATCTAGAATATATTTATTGGAATCTAATCACTTGGGTTTACATTACAGGTAACTCATCCAAGGAAGCCTCTTCCTCCAGCTCTGCATGCCTCCATGTCTGCAGTGGCCGCAATTCTATCATCCGATGGGCTCCCTGGGACTTCAATAGATGAATCTGTAGACTCACTCACCTCAATGATAAAAGCAACCGAAATTAAGAAGAAATCTATGCCTGGAAGAGCTGCAGGGACATACACATGGAATGATGGGCGCAGATATAATCTCAGGGATCGCGGAGTTCCTCCAAATAAGGGCACACAAGACCAGAATCAGCCACCAGTTACAGAAGTAGGCATGAGTTCAAATGGCATGACTGACGACAGAAATGAACTGCAAGGTCCACCAGCTAACTCTAATGCAGGTGGTTTGGGTAAATCGGGTCCACGAGGAGATTCTTTCAAACGGCAGCGACGGAACAGGTCTAAGCCACAATAAAGGTAACTAAGTTATAGAATAGAATTTGTAACTTTTTGTAGACACCAATATCATTTTATAGATTTGAACTACTTTATAAGAAGTAAAATAGAAAAAGAAAGCTGGATTAGGAATAGTTAAATTATTGTGCTCATATCATATAGGTGGAGGGAGGCATACAAATTTCCTTCTTACAAAATTTTGTTTTCTGTGAAAGTAACTTAACTTACGGAAATGATAGACCTTTCCTCATGCATAAAACTTTTTAGCTCATGTTTAAATTATATATATATATAGTTTTGAAGACTATTATTGTGAAAATACATTACATTATAGTTGATCACTTTTGTAACTATTATTATAAAAAGTAGGGTTGGGCTAAAAAAAAAAAAATGAAATCGAATCAAACCGAATTGAACGGGCTTGTATGGCGCAGAGTTTTTGGAACAAAAATATTGTTAAACTAATTTGTTTTTTTTTTTTTTTTTATTTTGGACCGAACCGAATAGATATTTTACTGTTCGGTTTTGAGAACAGTGTCTATTTCAAAATTGAAATTTTTTGAAATTCCTTTGGTTCGGTTTTGGACCTCGGTTCGTTCGTTCGATTGTCTATTCTTCTTTATTCTAAAATCGTTCGATTGTCTATTCTTGTCTATTCTAAAATTGCAATTTTTTCGGTTCCCTATAGAAAGTTCTAACTGTAATTTATTTTATTATTATTTTTTTAGAGAGAATTATATAAAATAACCCCGATTAAAAGTTCAAAACTAGTCTTAAAAAAATTTTATTTATATTTTTATTTATTCAAATTTTGATTTTGAAAAATAACCTTTTACACTAGCTTGAGCCATATGAACTGTTTTCTTCGCACCCACGTATGACTATTTTGAAAGATAGATTTATGAAAATTTTAAATTGGGATATACAATATAAATAATGGACAAAAATGAAATTTTCCTTTTCTTTAATTGTATTTTAAATTTAATTTTAATAATATTTTTTATATAAATTTAGAATTTTTTATATTTAATAGTTTATTTAGAAATTAATTTATATTAATTAACCTCTACCTACATGGTTGTTTTTTTAATAGTAATAATAAGTGTAATCCAAATTTTGAAGTAAAGTATTGAAAATTCCGTACCAAGAGTATATTCCTAACTATTTTGCAAATTGAGAATTGAATAGAAATGAGGAATATTAGTGATAACATCATAAATAAACAAAGACACTAAAATGTTAAAATAACTTCTCCTTCAAATCATCATCCCCAAAAATGTCAAACAAAATTCTACAAAACCCAGTGATAATTGCAATGAAAGGCCATCCAGGCACAGGCAAATCAACACTCGCAAAATCACTCGCCAAATCTCTCAAAATCCCTCTCCTAGACAAAGACGACATTCGTGACTCCACTCTCTCCCTCCAAAACTCTCACTCTCTTCCCTCTTCACTCCTCAACGACTTCTCCTACGACGCCCTCTTCCGCCTCGCCTCCACTCAGCTCCGCCTCGGTCTCAGCGTCGTCATCGACTCTCCTCTCTCCAGTCGCCGTCGCCTCGACGAGCTCCTCCGATCCGCCGCCGGCTGTCGTGTGCTGGTCGTCGAGTGTCGACCGTCGGATGAGGATGAATGGAGGAGAAGATTAGAGACACGTGGACTTGAGTCGTCCAGCTGGCATAAGCCACTGACGTGGCGTGATCTTCAGCTGTTGATTGAGGGTTATGGTGGTTGTACGGATTATGAAATGGGTGATGTGCCGGTGTTGGCCGTTGATACTACGGCCGCGGGAGTGGATTTTCAGGAGAAGGTATCCGGTGTGGTCGAGTTTATTATATCTCACTCTGCTCCTTCGATCTAGGCTCTCTGTATTGGTTGATGATTATCATGCATGAATTGGATGTATAGTTTTGTTGGATATCATTACATAACTACTTAATTTTATAAATTATTTTTTTTTTTTAAATTATTAACGGATATATATATCATCATCCGTGAATCAATTATAAATTTTAATAAATTATATCCTTTCATGTTAAATTTGTCAGGATAAATTCGCACTTTCTGACCTTTTCAATTTATTAAATATCACTTCCAAAAGTACAGACAATGAGCTGACAGTTTCCAAGTGAAGTCCAATAGCCAACGTTGGTGGTCTCGATTTCATCCTCATCTCTTCTCCACCTCTTCTTCTTCTCCAGAGACAGACAATGCCGATACTTCAATTACGTCATTTCATTTCCACAACCTTCGTTGTTTTCTTTGGCTATTACATTTGCTTGACAAATTTTATATGTCACTCTAATTAATGCTAATGATGCATGTGATTCATGCATGGGTTTTATATTAACATTAATTCACACACGGAGAGAAATAACTTTTTTAATAATGAAATAATAGTTTCTCTCAACTAAAATATTAGTTGTCAAAGTATGAATGGATATATATTACGTGGTAGGATCGTTCCACCAAAAATTTTTTCCACTATTAGACATTGTACCGACTGTTCCATGATAATGAAGATCAAGAAGAAGAAAATAGAAAGCAACATGAAAGTTAACTAAGAATTCAATTTAATTTTTCAATTAGATTTTAAATTATATTTTAATTTTTAAATTCATTAAAAATATTTATTTAATATTAAAAACTAATTTCTAAAATAATTTTTATAAAAGAAATTATAAACAATAATCCAAATATTATAAAAGTTAATTAACTGTATACAAATGGATTTTTTAAATACTTTTTACTTTTATAAATTAAAAAAAAATATAATTTTAAAGTTTAATATTATTAATTTTGAAAATAGTATTTATAAAACTAGTAAAATTAATAATTTAGGTAATAATATAATTTATAACTTTTTTAATTTCAAAATTATAATTATATTAAATATTTAATTTAATTATTAATTTAACAGGTAATTTAAATACAATTAAATAATTATTTAATATTAATTTATTTATTAATTAAAATTAATAAAAATAATAATTTTACAGTTAATATAAAAATATTTTACATACATCCAATTATTATTATTATTATTATTATTATTATTACATAATTAATATTTATACTCTAATTTTATTAATATTTTCTATTAATTTATAAAGCTTATCTATCTTGAGCAGACCTTCCATGAATAAGTACTATATATACACAAAATCTGAGTAAGGATTAATTATTAAACATGTTTTAATTCCATTTTAAGCACGATCTTCATTTCCGACAAACTTTTGTTCTTAGATTCATTTCTATCTTAAAAACTATATTTGGTTTGTTTTTCTCCAGATTAAATATCACTATTCTATACAGACAATTTCCACACAGTTTCCAAGTCAACTCCAATAGCCAACCCCAACCTCTCTCCCTCTCTTTTCATCCTCATCTCACACCACCACCTCTTCTCTTCTCTTCTCTTCTACACACAATGATCCTCTTCAAATTCATCAATTTCACTACCTTCGTTGTTTTCTTCGAAGACTAAACCAAACAAAAACAATGTAACTCTTCCAATTCAAAATCACAAAATGGAAACCGGAAACGAAATCTCATCCTCTTCGCTCAGTTCATGCATCACGACGAATGGAAATTTGTCTCAAGCTTCTGATGCATCGTGGAATCTGGAGAATCTAACGCTGAGTAAACTCAGCGCGAGTTTAGAGAAGCTGGTGATAGATAGGGCTGAGTACGATTACTCAGATGCAGAGATCGTTTTCGACGATAATAAACGAATTGGTGTCCACCGGTGCGTTTTGGCTTCTAGAAGTTTGTTTTTTCAGGAGCTGTTTAAGAAAGGTAATGAAGGCGGTCGAGAAGAGAAGCCGAGGTATTTGATGTCCGATTTGGTTCCGTACGGGAGAGTTGGATATGAAGCTTTTGATGATTTTTTGTGTTATTTGTATACCGCCAAGCTCAAACCGCCTCCTGTTCATGTGTCCACTTGTGTTGATGAGGATTGTAGTCATGTCGCTTGTCGTCCTGCGATTTGTTATTGTGTTGAATTGATGTACGCTTCCGCTACTTTTCAGATGAAAGAGCTGGTTTTGCTTTTTCAGGTATGATTTGCTTTTTCTAGGGTTTTTAGGTTGATAAGGTTTTAAATTAGATGTTAGATTTTTGTTTAATTGGAGATAGAAGGAGGTTTCCATATATTTTCGTTACAGTTTTTGATCAAATTGAGCGTTTTTGGCGCAGAGGAGACTTTTGAACTTTGTTGAGAAGGCGTTTGTGGAAGATGTGATTCCGATTTTGATGGTTGCATTTCATTGCCAATTGAGTCAGTTGCTGTGTAGCTGTGTACAGAGGATTGCGAGGTCGGATCTTGAAAGGTCATGTCTCGAAAGAGAGCTTCCTCCTGAAGTGTATAGTGATGTCAAGGAGCTTCGTGCTAAGTGGATGGAAGAGTCTGAAGGGAATGTTGTTGAGGAAGTTGAATCTGTTCGAGAGAAGAGAATTAGAAACATTCATAAGGCATTGGATTGTGATGATATCGAGCTATTGAATCTTCTTTTAAAGGAATCCAATGTTACTTTAAATGATGCTTGTGCCTTGCACTATGCGGTTGCGTATTGTGATCCGAAGGTTGTGAAGGAGCTTCTTAGTATGGACTTGATTGATCTCAATCTTAGGAATAGAAGGGGATATACTGTTCTCCATATTGCTGCAAGGCGTAAAGAGCCATCGACTCTAGTGAAGCTGCTGCATAAGGGAGCTTCTGCTTGTGAAACTACTTCAGATGGGCAAACAGCTGTTGCGATTTGTCGGAGGATGACCAGACCAAAAGATTACAATGAAAATATCGAAAAGGGGAAAGAGTCAAATAAAGATAAGATGTGTATTGATGTACTGGAGAGGGAAATGAGAAGAAGTTTGATGTCCGGGAGTATGTCAAACATGTCAACAATGGTTCCAGCTGACGATTTATACATGAAGAATGACTATTTGGAAAGCAGAGGTTATATTTCTTTTATATTGATATTGTTACCAATTTGGTACACCTAATTGTCAGATCTTTACAATTTCACATTATCTGAAGTATACTCATACAAATTTGTCTTCATTGCAGTGACATTTGCCAAATTATTGTTTCCTGCTGAAGCTAAACTAGCTATGGACATAGCTGATGCTGATTCCGCCGATAATGTTTCTAAAGTTGCAAGAAAGAGAGGATCAAGCGGTTATATTAAGGAGGTCGATTTGAATGAAAATCCAGCTGAAGAAGCGAGGAGGATCACACAAAGATTGGAGGTCTTACGCAAAACTGGTATGACATACATATATAGCTTTTCAATACTTGTGTTCTACAAATGATTGTCTATCTCAATAGTTAAGGCATGGTTTGTAGAAATATAATACATGGCTCGTTTGTAATTTAAATTCACAATCATAATCTGCTAGAACTTAATCTACTCCATTTGAATTGTCCGTGTATATATGTTCATTACAGTGCTAAAATGTGACCAAAGATTGAATCACTTGATCAAGGAACTCGATCTTTCATTAACTTTGTATATCATGTTCTGATAACAGTGATGACTGGCCGAAGGTTCTTCCCTCATTGCTCTGAAGTTATCGATAAATTTCTAGAAGAGGATATGCCTGATGCTTTACTACTAGAAAACGGCACTCCTGAAGAACAAAAAATGAAAAAGATTCGCTTCATGGAACTTAAAGATGAAGTGCAGAAGGCCTTTTCCAAGGACATGGCTGAGAACAACCGCACTGGTTTCCCTTCTTCTTCATCGTCCTCTTCTTCTCCGAAGGAAGCTATCAAAGGCAAGATTAGGAGAAGGTAATTGCTCTCATCTTCATTTCACATTTACTAAAAGTATTTTTAGTTTGCTACACATAATACATTTTAGAGTCTGTTATGTTTTGTAATAGTAGAAAGAAAGTTAACCATATTTGTACCATATTTGTATAATTTCAGCTTCTAATATGTTTTTGCATGTAAAGTAGGAGAATGGTTAAGAAATTTTGATAGTGCTTTGTAATCACAACATGTAATGTTTTGCTAGTGTTCTATTTTTGTCTTTTTAACACAGTGAAGAATTAAGACATGGCATGTTTAATAGTAGTGCTTAGTGTTCACTGGTCTACATTTGAGTATTTGGAATTTATAGTTAATGGAATTCATACTATTCTATTATTATTGGCCAAATTCAAATTTGAATTTAAATATTACAATTTAATCGAAATCAATTTAATAGTGATATTTGAGCTCAACTCCTTGACCTTTCCAAGTTCTCAGTGCTACTAATAAGGTGGAATACCTTTAAACGATATCTCAACTAGGTTGGCACCTCGCAAAAGGCATCTTAATTTATTGAAAGAAAAATACAGTCAAAAATATACCAGTCTAACAAACAAGACTGTCAATGCCTAAAAACGTAGGTAAAACCATTCACAACCTGAAAATTCATACAACAAAATAACTAAAACAGCAAACTACAAAACATCAAAGAAGCTACCAGTGAAATCTAAAATACAAACGTTCATATAAGTCTCTGATGCTGAAAGGTGCTAATGATTCAATACAACCAAAACTCCAAAGCCAGGACTGAAGATGAAGACCTGCAAGAGGATCTGCACAGTTGTTTTCTTCACGCAGAATATGTGTAATCCTGTGAGGAATTTGATCTAATAATGTCCACGTATTTTTCCATCTACCCAAAATGTACCATGGAACAGAGAGTGATCTCTTATTTAACAGGGTAACAACAAGCATTGAGTCAGATTCAATCCAAATTGGATACCATTTATATTTAAACGCTAGTTCAACTGCCAAAATTGTTGCCCACATTTCTGCATCATCAGCATAACCAGTGCCCAGAGGAGCTAAGAAGCAGTCTTTTATAAATCCCCTGCAAATCCGAAATAAACCACCTGCAAAAGTACTACCCGGCGCTCCAAGAGCACAACCATCTACATTAACTTTGCACTATCTTGGGGGAGGAGGAAGCCATCTTACTTCTCTTATAAGAGGAGCTGTTTTAGCTATCAAATTAATAGAAAAAACCTTCGAAATATCATATTCATACCTTGTGGGATAAAAGTTTTGAAGGTGACAGAAACGAAGTTCTGCAACCATGGCATGGGACTGAGCAATCACCATGCTGGATGTATACCTTTTGTTTTCAAACAAAATTTTATTTCTGGTCTTCTATAGATTAGCAACTACTGTAAGAAATATAGCTTTGAAAATTTTCATCAGAGAAGGGCTTCCTTTCTTATTCATAAAATCTATTAATAATGCATTCAAACCATTATTCAAACAACTATTAATTCTCAAGAGTTTCAGGAAGTAAGACCAGACCTCAGTGGCAAAGTTGCATTGAGCAAGACAATGATCAATGGAATCTAAGTTATTCAAACAGAATGGACATGCAGAAATAATGCACATACCTCGATTCCTCAACATATCTATCGTTGGTAAAGCACGATGAATAGCTTTCCAAACTATCAATGAACGAGCAATGGGTATATCAGGATCCCATATCCGTTTTCCCCACCTCACAGGAAGAGAATGCTCAGTAATATAATCATAAGCATTCCTGGTGGTAACAACACCCAATCTGTTTTCTTTCCATACAAAGTGATCATTTTGACCTTCCAAGTTCTCAGTGAGTCATGAAATATTTATTTTCTTCAAATTATATTTAACCAATTTCTAAATAATTAATTTTCATTCTTAATTAAAATGGTCAACTAAAATAATATTATTATTTGAGGATTTTAGTTTTAAAATTTTCAAAATGATTTAGTCTCAGTTAATCTATCCATTAATTTTGTTTCTAGGTATATAACATTATTAATCAGAAAAAAATAATTAAATTTAATTTTTTTTATTTCTAATTTATAAATCATTTTCTCATTAAATAATCAACATATTAAATATTAGAATGGTGTAGTCTGAATCGCGTTAAAATATTTACTTATACACGAAAACGACGAATCTTAGAGATATATAAATAAATAACTGAATAAATAGTAAAGACATTCGATTGTTCCGACATAGTAGAGATGAGATCAAATTTTGGATTGTGAATAGATTTTGATTAAAGAGACGGACTATTGTAGATTATGGCAAATTGGTAAAGTTTCATTAAGGTAATTTTCAATGGTGAGAACTAAGGAATGAGTTCTTATTTATAAGAATTTAGGGAAATCGTTAAGTGGAACGGTGTGAGATTCTTGCTAAAGAATCTTTCAAAGATTCAAAATTCTTATTGACCATGTATTCGACTGAGATTTCACTAATTGGGTTGGATCGTTTAGAATTTAACCCAGTGGGTTGCCTTCGGAAAAACCCAATTCAGCCGTATTGGCTAAAGGTCCAAGAATAAGGCTTAAACCCAAACTATCCGTTTAGTTCGGTCTATATAATCTAAATCTCATCAAGATCCCTATCAACTGTTAGGGATGTAGTTGATAAGATTCCAAATTCCATAGAAATCCGTCCGCAGATATCTCGACAAATCAGATCAATACCTATCTCATGTTTCTACAAATAGGAACTTCACTCTCCTCATTTAGTATCATTGTCCTTTTATCAAAAACTCTACCAAAACTACTATTTAATTAACTACTCTCAAGTCTCTAATTGACATACAAGTTGTGATCATCAGAGCTCTAAGCTCTTCGGTCCTACATCATGGACGTATTTTACTTCCAAAAGGAACATAACTCTATACAAATTTTTATTTTTTTTTTAATTTTCATTTCAATTTATATTATTTATATATATTCAAGACATAGTACTGGTATCCCAAAATTCACTTAAACTTTTTCTTTTTTAAATAAAATACTTTTACTTGAATTGATAGTCTACTATCAACTAATTTGATTTTGTCAAATTAAATTCGGACCATAATGCACGAACCACCATAGACGATAGGTATACATAAAAATAAATAAATAAATAAATTTAGAAAAACTCCGTCGGGCCCGAAGCCCATTCAACATTAAGTAGGTTCATCGCTGGACTCTCACACTTGGAGATGGTTAGCGAGGCCTTATCTTATGATGTGATACCAATTCTTTCTTCTTAAATTCATTTAAGAACATGATCCATTATATAAGTTCATTTTTAATATTTTGTAATGAATTAATTAATAAGACAATTAAAGTTAGTTGTAGTATTTTTTTTCATTATAAAATATACATAATATTACTTCCAAAAATATAATTTTAAAAAAATGAAATATAATTTCATGTATATATGTTATAATTTGATTGATTTATTGGTATACCACTCTTCATTGACACCCATGCCCTAATAATTGTTGTCACTAGTACAAGTATGTTGATGTTATGAACTATGACTTGTCACTCCTTTAGGTTATGAACAAAAAATTTTTGTCTCACATTAATGTATTGGAGTGTATGGTTCAAACTCTATTTCTTCTAATAATGCCAAAAACCCATGGTTTTAATTATGGTTTGAGACAAGAAGAATGTCCACCAATAAGTTTCTTAACCATGCAATTAAGTATCATTAACATTCTTTAATTATCATTAATAGTTTTTGACCCTAATCTATGTTTAAACCATAATTTGATATCAACAGTCAAATTTTTAACTTTAATGAACCAACACAACCCAAATTTTGAACTAGACAAACTCTTTGTCCCTCTAATGTGCAATATTATATTAAATATTTACATTTCAAGAATATTATTTTAAATCACTAGTAACATCATATACCAACTCTAGAAAATAAAACCACCCACTGTTTAACAAAATTAGAGTCATGAAAGTGATACCAAATTTTCTTTATTATTTTTTTTTCTAAACTATTGAAAGGTAAAATTACAAACCATATTCACTAGTTATATGTTATCAAATATAATATATATGAAAGTGATATAGTAGAATATATATATATATATATATATTGATATATATATATATATATATATATATAAAATAGGGTAATAAATTATTTTTATTGAAAATTTTAATAATATTTATATTAATGAAGAAAATAAAACATAAACAATTAAAAAATAATAGAAATAGAATATAGACTTTAAGATAACAATTATTCCTATGAACTCTTAATGAAATTTTATTTCAACCATCATCTAAATTCCACGACTAAACATCTTACTCAATAGTTACATTAAACTCCAACGATAAAAAGTTAAGATGTCTTCATAAAATAATAAATAAAATAAAATAAAATAAATCTTTGCATGCGGTTTTTAACTTAAATATTTAAGTAGTAATTAAATTTTTTATTAACGATCTACCGATTTAGATGACAAGGAAAAAAATTTTAATTAGCAATTAGACTTTTATTCTGTCGGGGGTTGTGACGAGAATTCGGGTATATTCCGGTATTCATAATTGGTTTGTAATTAGGAAAAGACTAGAAGACTATTTTGGAAGTGTTATATTTGATTAGGAATGATATTTCTTAAAGAGGGTTCTAATTAGGAAAGAGATCCTGGGGAATCCTAAATACGAAAAGGTTTTCTTAATGGTTTAAGATTACTATGTGACTAAATAGCCTAATGCTATAAATATGGTACTTGTATCTATTATTAGATATCCTAAAAGAATAATGTAGATCTAGTTGGTCAGGTTCGGGAGGTGCCCCATGGGGGCCTGGGAACCATGGTGACCATGGAGATTTTGAGTTCTAGGACCGAGTCCTGTTATCCTGTGAGAGCCATATGAGGAGAGTTTCTATGTGAGATTATAACCAATGTAATTGGATTGGGGAGTGAGAGAGTGATATTCTGGTTGTAACTGTTGCTTTATTGTTACATAGTGAATTAGTCTCTCGTCGTCGTGACGGTCGTGGTTTTTTTCCGTTTTGGGTTTCCACGTAAAAACCTTGTGTCTTATTTTCTATCTCTATTTCTTGCCTTGTGTATGTTATTTTGCTTTGTGGTTACCAATACTCGTCTCCGCTGCAATGGATCACCAACTTGTTTCACAAGTGGTATTAGAGCTAGCCGTGTATTCCCAATAACCGGTATCATAGCCCTTTGGTTTGTGAGCTAACATTGGTGTGATCCGTGAGTTTTGGTTTGGTCAAAGTAAATATGGATGTAGGTAAGATGAAAGCAAAAGGTTTTTGAAGGATGGATAAATCTCTCGGAGTCTCTAGAAGTTCTGGAAAAATTATTTTGGTTTCTCTTATCGAGTTTGAAGCTAGTTGCGTGAGAAAATAAAAAGTCAAAGCTGAAAAAAAAAAATCACAAGTGTTGTCAAGATCTGGTATGCGATAGACGTAGAGATGAAAAGCTTCGGCGATAGTTCTCGAGCGATGACAGTGGTGATCTATGACATGTATGATTGTGGTGGTAAGGTAGCTTTGAGACTTTTGTGCTTCTCTATTAACGTAAGTAAAGATCAAAAGATTTGGTCAAAGATTCAAATATGGTCCAATAGTCAAAATAAAATTGAGGGTTTGACTAGTGGTGTTTTGGGATCTTTGTGGGCTGAGAATTTTGATCAACTGGCGGGTGAACTCGAATAAGGAAAGACTGAAGGAGCGGTTCGGCAAAGACTCCGACTGTACGCTGGGATAGGTGTCCTTATGACATGTTTTGAACCACCAAGGTTGTCATGATAAAGGATGGAATAATTCTAACGTGTCCAAATTGCACGGGCATCTGGTTAGCATGGATGTGGGTGTGGTGGAAAGTATGTCGATGGCTGAGGAGTTTCCTGAAAGCTGATGAAGGAAGCTGCACCATGGTTTATTCAACAAGTTTTTTCGACATGTGCCGAGAAAAAGAAAATCTTGGGTTGTGGTTCCTAAGTGGTTTGTCTTGGGATGGATCGTACCTGAGTGAGTATACCTTCATGGTGGGGTATGATAACTCTAGTTTGAGTTGTGGTCATCGGAAGGGGACAAAGAGAATTCTCGTCAATGGGTGGTTTGTAATTAGGAAAAGACTCGAAGACTATTTTGGAAGTGTTATATTTGATTAGAAATGGTATTTCTTAAAGAGGATTCTAATTAGAAAAGAGATCCTGGAAAATCCTAAATAGAAAAAGGTTTTCTTAATGGTTTAGGATTACTATGTGACTAAGTAACCTAATGCTATAAATATGGTACTTGTATCTATTATTAGATATCCTAAGAGAATAATGTAGATCTAGTTGGTCAGGTTCGGGAGGTGCCCCATGGGGGCCTGGGAACCATGGTGACCATGGAGATTTTGAGTTTTAGGACCGAGTCCTGTTATCCTGTGAGAGCCATATGAGGAGAGTTTCTATGTGAGATTATAACCAATGTAATTGGATTAGGGAGTGAGAGAGTAATATTCTGGTTGTAACTGTTACTTTATTGTTACATAGTGAATTAGTCTCTCGTCGTCGTGACGGTCGTGGTTTTTTTCCGTTTTGGGTTTCCACGTAAAAACCTTGTGTCTTATTTTCTATCTCTATTTCTTGCCTTGTGTATGTTATTTTACTTTGTGGTTACCAATACTCGTTTCCGCTGCAATGGATCACCAACTTGTTTCACAAGTGGTATTAGAGCTAGCCGTATTTTCCCAATATGTTCTACTATTTCTAATAAAAAAATCCTATTTTACGCTCGCATATTATAATAATTATTAAAATACTCATAATAATATTAAAAGCTCCTATTTACTATAAATGATGTTAATTTTAATATTATTTTTATTTATTAAATATGATTAAAAAATTTAAATAACTTTTTTTTATTTAATTACTTTATATATATATATATATATATATATATATATTAATTAGTTGATGACTATAATATTATAAGTTTTAAATTAAAAATCTGGTGAGAATGACTCTATTTCGATGACTCAAGCAATTACGAGTGTCGAGTTACAAATAATAAAAAATACAATAAATGGGTAAATAAAAACGATATAACTTTTTGTATTTCAATATAAAATTTTTTTTTAAATATAAATATTACCTCTAATAAGTGAAATAAGTTGTATTGTAAGTTAAAAATAGTATATCATTATTTTTTTTCTTTTTTCTTTTTTTAATGACATTTTACATCTAACAACTACTTCAACATCTCATTATTATAACCGGACAATCATTTCAAATATTTACTTTAACATCTAATATAACAGCTAATCGCAACATTAATAGCTAACACAACATCTAATATACCAGTTAGCACCAAACCTATTAAATTTTAGCAATTTTTGCAAAATTTTAATGAAAATATGTAAATTTAGATTTTGGGGATTTAAAATGAATAAACATTATAATTTAGGTGAGGTTTAGTGTTGATTGTTAAAATTAACCGTTGAAATAACGTTTGGCTAACTATAGTGATTAGCAGTTTTGAAGTAATTGCAATTGCTAGAATAACTGTCAAAATTGCAGCAAATGTTGGATGACAATAATAGCGCTTCAAGTATTTGTAATTTTCAATGTTAAAAACAATGATTTTGTTGGATGTCAATAATAGCGCTTAAGTATTTGTATTTTTCAATGTTAAAGACAATGATATTTGAGAGTTTTAGAACTAAAAAAAATTAATTTTTTTTAAATAGGCTTTCAAAGTTAAAAATATAATTATAGATCTATTTTTAAAAATATAAAAAAAAATTAAAAATTCAGTTTTCACTTTATAGGTCGAGTTTTCCAAAATACTCATGAATCTTTACAATTTATAGATTCTGTGAATTACGGTCACAATCTGTGAATGACGTATGGAGTAAAAAGTAAAGTTTAGTTTTGCAAACTTTTCAAAATAAACTTATAACTGTATATTAAACCTTTTATGACCTAAAAAAATTGAGTATTGTGTCCAAACGTCTCTTTAAAACAACCCTACTTCGGAAAAGTTACCTTGAATATCTGGTTTTTGATAAAAAATTTATTTAAACACTACGCAATTATTGATGCCGAATATAATTTTAGACTCAACGATTAAAACAATGGTTTGAATTTGCAATGAGCGATTTAATTTGAAGTAGTTAGTCAAATAATTGCAGTAATAATAAATGTTCGATAATAGTTATACCGATTCAAATAATTAAAAATTATATAAAAAATATTTTTATTTATTAAGTTTTATTTATTAATATAAAGGAAATATGTATATGTAATACTTAATTTTTTTATTACTTGTAACATTTTTTCATATCCACTATTAATATTTATCTTTAATGATAAATATCTTTAATTATATACAACTAAAATTTATAATAATTTAATATTAAAAAATAAATATAAAAATAAATAAAATAATATTTTACTTAACTATATTATATTTATAAAAAAAAATGTGAAATTAATTAATTAATAAATAGTGTATGTTCCACCTATTAAAAAATATAAATAATATTATTTTAAAAAGCAATTTATATTAGAACATATATTTTTATAATTCATTATTAAAACCCATGATGCCAAAGGAGTCTTAAAAAATTATAGTACATGATAAGTTGATTATAGAAGGTTGTTTATTATTAATATTATTAAATGTAATATTTATTAAATAAAATAAAAGTTGCGTGAGCCCGAGAAAAGAAGAGAGAGTGGTTTTGGAGTCGGGTTAAAAAAACGATACTAAACCTGGACCCATTTCACACGAAATCCAAATCCTCCGCTTGAACGTGATTTTGTTTTCATTTGAACCCTTTCACCACCACCCACCACCACCATCACCATCAATCGCGATTACTTCACCTCCTCTCTCACTCATCTCCTTCTTCAGGTAACCACTCATTTATACTCTTCTTTCCTGCTTTCCGATACGTGATCAACACTTCTTAACAGATATCCGATATCGATCGTCTCTAACTCGCCACTGTCTTTCGCCTACCGTGTCGACTATTACGCCGGATAGAGTAGTCTGGTTGAATTTTTAGCTTTTTATATCGGCTTTTGCTTTTATACGCGTTTCTGAGATTTTGTACTGCTTGTGGAGTTTGTTTTGTCAGTGTTTTCTCTTCTCTGTTTTTTTTAGTTGAGTTGATGAGAGTGAGTTTTAGAGACGCGATTATTTATTTATTTATTTATTATATATATTTTTTTAATGATATGATATGGAGAAAGGAATAGGAAAGTGTTTATTGATTGTTGATTTGGTTTAAGTGTAATGTTGAAGTTTTATGATGTGTGTGGAGGAAAAGAAGGTGGAGATATGTGTGAATTTGTTGGTTGTGTTGATTGATGGAAGAAGGAATTGTCAAGTTTGCTTCATTTGGATTGTGTGATTGTAGCTTGCTCTACAATCTTTTGCTTTTCTTTTAACGGTTTTTGTACATTGACACAGAAGATAAATTTTCGTTTTGGTTCTGGTTTAGCTTAGTTAAGTTCTAAGGTTTATATCTCAACTAAGTTTCTGTTTTTCTTTGAGAATTATACTGTTGTTATTGTGAATATGATGTACCTTCTTTTTGATGTAAAATGGCTTTATACTTTAACCACTGATGGTGACTAGTATGTTATGGGGAATGAACTAAACTAGTATGCTTTTATGCTGTGAAGTAATTATGAAGGATAAACTTTTTAGGAACTTTTGATTTAGGGCATTCTTATTAGTACTTGTAAAGGGAAACAATTTTGTGATTTCAATATTTGTTTGATTTATTTTATTCTTTCTATGTTTGCTGATTCGCCGTGCGCTGTCAAATTTGTTCAATGTAGGTTTAACTACAACGCAGATAAGAAGTAAATTTCAAGACCACAGTAGAGCTTGTTGGAAAGTTTGTCACCAAAGGGTATGCTTTACTGATGATTTTTAAGGAAACAGGCATGGAAATCAAATCTTACCAGAACCAGGCTGAGGCGCTGCTGAAAGAATATATACTAGCGGATGATGTTATCCCGTACACTGCGATTGTTGGTGGCATTTTCGCTTGCAAACTGGTGAGTTGGCCATCTTGACCTGATATTACTCATTACTTGTCAACCTTGCTGGTGAGATTGTCTTGACATATCATATACCCTTCTGATTTTCATTCTATTATTTTATAATTGGATCAATCTCTTCAACTATTTAAGTTTTGTTTTCTCATTTAGTTCTCTCATGTCCTTGATATTCCTTTTCAGATCTATGATCTCAGCCATCTTTTTAGTTCCCTTCACTTTAAAGGTTATCTTGGCTTTCCCTATATGATGCGAGTTGAGTGGAGTAACAGGTGATTGATTATTTTTTCTCTGTTAAACTTCTTAGTTATTTATATTACAAACATTTGTCTAATTGAACTATTTATGCAGGGCCATCTCAACCATTCATGCCATTTTTATCACAATAATGTCTCTCTACTTTGTATTTTGGTCAGATCTCTATTCTGACTTCAAACCTGATGTCCCTATAACATACCGCAGTTCCCCACTGTCTACATTCACATTGGGGGTGAGGATTTTTTTTTTTTTTTCCTCCTGTTCCTTTTCACTTTGAACTTACCATAGGTTTTGAAGTGCTTGATCGAATGACTCTGATATTCTTCATACTTAAATATGTTTATGTTTCAAGCTTTCTCAATTGTGGAAATATAAGATAGAATTGATAAAATTTTAGTTAAACATTCTAGACATGAGTAGCTGTCCATATCCTTGAAGGTAGCTCTTATGGAAAGTAGCCCCTTCTAGTCGAATTAACATTTATTGTTGCCATGAAAGTTTATGTTAATGTTTGATGTAACTGTTAGATGTATAAACATTTATGTTTAGGTACCGAATATCTATAATTTAACTAAAATGGAATTAATTTTGCCTTAAATAGAATGTAAGCATTGATTGAATTGAATAATCAATGTATCTTTTTTGCATGACTGTTTGTTTAGAAATTTAGATAGGTTAGGTTATATAGGCCATGATGACGGCATTCCAAATATAATGTAAACATTTGGCTTATTGCAAAAATATTGTTTATCATTAGTTGATACAGGTAGTATTTCTTTTTTAACTGATTTGCTTCCTGAGATGGTACTTGCTGGAAGAATTATGGCATATCTATGAGTTCCACTTAATCTGAAAGGATATTGCAGTTACCTATACTGGTAGGATAATATATGTTTACATAATGGTTTTTAAATCCAAATTCTACCTGTGGCTGATTTCGTTTGATCTCAGAATAAGTGGATAAGCACATCAGGAATATTTCACTTGGTAATACGGAAGTAATATGTTTGTGGCACTATTAAATGTTGTGAATTGGAGGCTTTATATCCTGCTATAAGGCATCTATACATGAATATTTTATAGTGACCTAGCATACTTTTCATTTAGCAGTCAATTTTAGGTTGCATCTTATTTTCTTGGAAGCCCGTTATAGTATTATACATGCAAGCAATAGGATGTGTGATATGTTAGTATGTACTCGCATTTTCTAGAAAATTACTAGTATATTTTACCTGTTTCACTTTATTACCTTGAAGAAATTTGCTAGCTTGAAGTTATAACCCTGTACTGTACTTTTTGCAGGTTTCTGTTGGTTATTTTCTTTCTGATATTGGGATGATAATGTGGTTTTATCCTTCACTTGGTGGAATGGAATATGTAAGTGCATTTTATGGGAAATTGAATCCAATTGAAAAAAAAAAAAAAAAAAAAAAACTATATCTTCTCCTTTTGAACTCTTTTTATGCTGACCAACACCAAGATTACGAACTTGGGGAAGACGATGTTGAAACAGTATTTAATTAACATGGAGTTCCCTGTAAATGGTGTCGAAAATCTTTCAGGTGATTCATCATGTCATTTCAATCGCAGCAGTCGCATATTCTATATTGACTGGAGAAGGCCAGCTTTATACTTTCATGGTACTTGTCTCTGAGACGACCACCCCTGGGATCAATTTGAGATGGTATTTTTCTAAACTAGAATGCATAATGCCTGAAATGACATGTTTGATTAATATTGTCTGCATCTATGGGCTATTATAGGTATCTTGACACAGCTGGAATGAAGAGATCCAAAGCCTATGTCATCAATGGAGTTGTTATATTTATCGCCTGGCTGGTAGTTCAATCATCATCTTATAATCCTTGTACTCACTCTTCTGTTCCAAATCCTATTTTCTGCATTTTGCTGATTAGTAGTACCGTTTGCATGCAGGTTGCCAGAATACTTCTCTTCATATACCTTTTCTACCATATCTACTTGCACTATGATCAGGTAATATTCCATAACCTGAAAATTCTTAAAACCTCAGCCAATTTAATAACACTTGCAATGTTGAGCTGCTACAATTATGGAAATCTCGTCACGCATCTGTTGTTTTAGAAAGTAATTAATAAGTAACTTGTGTTATCATATAGGCGTTATACAGATCGGATCTTGTTATTGATTAACCTATATATATATATATACACACACATGATAGAACATATCTACTATTGAGTAGACAATAACCAAATAGTTCACCTTTCTGTATTTTGCCGCTTTTGTCGTCATCTAATCTAATTGTTGGATGCAATTTATCAGGTTAAACAGATGCACACCTGCGGCCAAGTGTTCGTAATACTGGTTCCCTTAATTCTGGCGGTGATGAACTTGATGTGGTTCGGGAAAATCATCAAGGGGCTAAAGAAGACATTAGCGAAAAGACAGTGAATCGAAGGGAAGGGAAAGATATATATATATATATATATATATATATATATATATATATATATATATCAGATATAGAGTATACAGAGAGCTAACATTGAAAGAGATAAGAGAGGCTGTAGTGTAGAAGGGTGTGTAGTGTCAGTTGCATTCAAATGATAGCCAGCCTCTCCATCTCCATACACTAGTGTTATTTAACAGTGATATGTACATTTCTGTGAATTTATAATGGTTGGCTGTTTGGTTTCTGTTTTGGATGTGAATATGGTGTTATTTACATGTAAAAAGTTTGGGGAAGAGATCAAACGAATGATATGCGGCAGTACTGAACATCTTTTCATCAATGGAAAAAGAAAAACATACATAGGAGAAGGAGTATTATTAGACAGGTTTGTTTGTTGGTTCGGATTGGGGTTTTGCTTTTTATAATTTTAAAATAATTATTTATGAATTGATTATTATGTAAGGACCAATTATTTAAGCCTACTTTATTTAAAATTTCAAAACTAAATAAATAAAAAAATATTATTTATATTATTTTTCATTCAAAATTTTTATTTTTAAAAATACCTCACATATTCTCTTCATTCACATGATAAAATAAAAATAGTTCATTTAAACTATTTTCTAAAAATAAAAATTTAAATTCTTTACAAAATTTTAAAAATTAAACTAAATTATAAAATATAGAAATAAACTAATATTTTAAAATATTTAATTTTAAAAAATAATTAATATAATATTTTTTCTTCCAACCAAAATTAATAAAACATACATATATTAATTTATCTAGAGGAGCCTATACTAATTTTATTTTTTATTGTACATTAAATTATAACTTTCAAAACCAAACCCAAGCAAAATATATAGCATATGTTGGACCATTTGAACCATGAGAGTGAGACCGGATCAAATGCACCACTAATTTTAAATCCACGTATAAGATGGTGGTACAAAACATAACTTAAAGAACATCCTGAATTATTTCAAGAGATGAAAAACACCATCATCAATGATCTAACTTTCTCCAGATTAGGAACTATCTCCCCCACTTTCCAACCCTACTTCTTTTAACCTTAAAAAAATAATAATAACGAATTAATATATAAATTTTATATAAAATTTTTATATATTTAAATTTATAATCATAATTATTTATTAATTTTGAAAATAATAAATAATATTTAAAAAATTAATTTAATAAATTGTTAATATGAATATTAATATATATATAGCTGAATTTTCTTAAAATTTTAATTTTAAAACAATATTAAAAATCATTACATCCTAATTTTAAATTTAAGTAGAATTAATGCACTAGCTAAATCATAATCAAGTGATTCATTGGCACCTCTATGTTTTATCTCATTATTTGGTGACAGGATTACTCGAATGATTTTTCCACCAAGTTCATGCCACCATTTTTTAATTTATGCTGCGACCATTGATCATGATATATATTGAAAAATAGGATATAATTTACTATAGGTTAAAAATATTTTTAAAAATTATTTTATTTAGTTTACTCCAATATTTTAAATTAAATAAATTATATTTAAAAATAATAGATAAGTATATGTTTAAAAAAAATGAAATCTAAATACATATATAATTTAATTCATAACTAATAAATAAATAATACATGTTTTAGTCATGCAAATTAATTTCAAACTAAAAATGAAAATGATGAATATATGAATAAATGAGTAATTAAAATAAAATTTAACGAAAATATCTATTAAATAATAAATACTGACATCAACTAACAAAATAAATAATTTAATGATTACACCAAAAATAGAATGAAAAAAAAAATAAAAACATAAAAACATAAAAATAGTGTAAGAACTTTGTTATGACTAATATAACAGCATATAAATGAATTTTACAAAAAAGGAAAAACTAAATGAAATCAAAATGTGATAGTGATGATATACATATATAGAGTATTCAAATGTTAAGATCTATGTTATTATGATAGAGTGAAGAGTCTGCCATTGATGCTGGTGTGAATCCCAATGAAAGCTCACAGTTCCCATTTGATGGGCTTGTTTGTGAATCCTGCAAACATACATACATACAATTATGATATATATTGGAATACATCAAAAGAGATACAATAGCTATAAGGGCATTTTTATAATAATGCATTCTAACCTAGATATTCTTTACCAACTTTTATTCACTTTTATACTCACTCACTATTATTTAAATTTATCTATCAATATATTATATTTTTTTAATTATCCATTCATTGGACTGATTCGTCATATTTTGAACTGATTTTACTAATTTTGAACTTATTTATCCTCAATTTATATTCTAAATCAATTCATTTTAAATTGATTTAGTTTTAAATTAATTGTATAAATTCTGAAATAATAAAAAGATTCATTATAAATTTATTAATCTATATAGACTGATTGGATAATTTGGATTGGTAAACAATAAATTAAGAAAGTTAAAGGTAATATGTATAGATTGAAATATGGTTGAAAAGTAAATACTATTGGAATTGGAAATGTGAATAAAAATAAATAAATATTAAACAATAAATTAAGGATAAAATGTATAAATCGAATATATGATCCAATAAATACTATTGGAAGTGGAGATGTGAATAAAAATAAATAAATATAAAATAAGATTGTTTAAAAATTAAAAATCTAAATTGGTGACTAAAAAATATTTAAGTAAAATATATTTAAATTTAAACTGAGAGTCAAATTTAATAACTCCATTTACCTGAATCTCATCTTCGCAATCAAGAAGAGTGCTTTTAGTGTGTATAACACCATTGCTCTCCTCAGAAAATATGTCAATGCAATTGCTTTTGTATTCCCAATCTCTACTTTCATTTTCTTCATGCCTGCATATATTAATTTAATTTAATTTAATTTAATTATTTTATAACTCTCAAGTATCATAATATAAATAGAAACAATAAAAGAAAAAATATATACCCATCAAGAAGAGACTTGTTTTGCATCTTCAAATGCTTCCTCAATGGTGCAATATCTCCATTAATCTCCCTTGAATTTCTATACATCTGATATATCATCAACCATAATATATATTGATCTAAATCAATAAAACATTGATTATCCTTGTAAATAATTAATTAATATAATAATTTAATAACCTGTAGATGGCTTTTGATATGAGAAATTTTGAGTCCTTTTATATTCATCATCTGCATAATTCTCTTTGGTGTTGCCTCTGCAAACTCATTTCACAACACACACAAATCATCATCAACAGAAACTCAATTAACAAAAAAATCAAACCCATCTATGAAAACTTATTACAAACCCTAATCACAAAAATCATCATATTTTAATAATTAAAAAAAAAATTAGGGTTTAAAAAACTTACTGTATTTTCCACCAAGAACATGAACAGCATCAATGAAACGTTCATGAAGCTCATGACTCCATTTCAAACGTGGAAACTCAGATTTTATGTACTTTCTCACTTCAATTCTCTCACAATTTCTCATTTTTTTTTTAAAAATCAAATCAATCAATTTTATAGATAATGAGAGAGAATAAGAACATGAAGAAGAAGAAGAAGAAGAAGAATTTAATGACAAAATTAAAGAGCTTGAGATATACGAAACACCAAATTGTTGGGTCGAAGACCAAAGCATAGACTTTTGTTACTAGCTAAAACTTTTTTTTTTTTTTTTCCTGGTTTCAAACTTGCATGTGTTTTTCTATTGATTTGTTTATTTTAATTTATTGATTTTTTTTTTTTTTATTGGTGATTAGGTTAAAAATTTTGTTTTTATATGGTATGATATGTATATGAGTGAAAGATGACCTACCTTGTCAGTCAGGCTGATAAGACTAGAAGTAGGATAGGAGGATAAACTTTATTTTTATTTTTTAATTATGTGTATACAATATAAGGTGGGGAATATTGTGAATTAATTATATTAATTTTGTCTAAAGAAGCTTTTCGAGTTCATGTTGTAACATTGTTAAAAGTGTGATGGGATTTCAATTATTATTAAAAAATATATTAAGTTTATTAAAATATAATATTTAAAAATAACTCATTTAGAATTTAATAGTTCAATAAAATAAATACTAATTAACGAAATAGATTTTTTTTTTTTTTTTTTAAATATAAAAAGTAGTTATGCATAAGTTTTACGCGATAGTATTAGCATGTGATGTGAAGTTCACCAATTCATTGAATGGTGAATAATTTTTCTCTACTTATTTAAAAATGGACATTAAAAGTATAACCAAACATTAAAATTCAACACGTTTTCTTTTTCTCAATTAAAGAATATAAAGAATCTCATTCGAGGTGGTTTTATTTTAGTACAATAAATACATGTATTTGTTTTCATGTTTAACACAATTTATATTCTTGAATTGATTGATTAATTATTTACTGGACAATGTTTATGTGAACACAAAGTGACTTTATTGTGTCCTTTTTAGGCAAAATTTCAATTGAAATGAAATAAAATAAAGTGAAGTGTGTTTTTGGTGTGTAGAATAAGTCATGAATATGAAATTCAGTAAGTCAATAAAAAATAATGACAAATCATGCATATAATAATAAAACTATGGATTATATGATTGTTTTGTTTCTCTTCTAAACTAACTCTATCATTTTCAATTCAACTTTCTTGTCTCTTTTTATCTTACAAATATAATAAGACCATTCTAACTAAATTTATAATAAATAATAATAATAATAATAATAATAAAGTTTTCAAAATTTTAAATATTGTAATTTTAAAAAAAAAAAAAATACCAACACATTACCATTATTCCTATATAACAATATAAAACTCTAGTGAAGTCTTTCACATATTTAAGAAAATTTAGTTATTTTTTGAGATTTTAAAAATTCATATATTTAAATAAATTAGTTGTTTATTTAATTTTAATTCATAGTTGCAAAATTATTTTAAAATTAATTTTATTTTTAAATTTTTATAATTTTTTAAGAAGATCGATTTTTATTTCATAAATTAAAAATTTTATATTAAATTTTATAATATTTAGAAAACAAACACATAAATTTAATTAAAAATTTAAAAATTTCTCTTTAAGAACAGAATTTTACATTTCACATAATTCAAAATACCATAAACAATAACAACAACCAATCGCCATATAAAATATCAAAATCTCACCAAGTATTTAACTAATAATCACATTATGATATATATATATATATATAAACTTCATTTAATTTAAATTTAATTATTTGATTCTTAGCATGCAACAAATGTTAAGTGTCGAACACGGCAATAACGAAGAGAAATTAAAAAAATATTATATATATTAAAAAAAAAGTCCAAAAGTAGGCACCGTCTTTTATTGACATCACTATCATCTAATTTTGACATTAAATTCTTTTCTTATTTTGTTTTATTATCAGTGAACAATTTGGGTTGTGTTATTGTTGATTGAAATTGGCCAAACAAAATAAAATAAAAAAGAGATTGGATATGCATGCATGTATGGTTAGGCACATGTGACATACATGTTTAAAGAACGTGCATGAATTTGGAAATAAAAAATTAATTATTATTATTATTCTATTATCACGAGGAATGTATTTGGTGGTCTTGGATTCTTATGATCAACAATATTGAATGATTTGATTTGAGAGGTTGGAGAGGATTGTATTAGTATTCTCATATTTTCAAAATATTATGAATATTATATTTATTCATATATATATATTATTTTATAATAGTGATTGTTCCTAAGAGGAAAAATTTATAATTGTTAAGATTGAAGGATTAGTATTTCTAAAGATTAGGTGCTTATTCAAGGAAAAATTTTCTTATATTTTCCTACTTTAACTTTTTAGAATTTTAATAAACATAACTTTTTTTTAATGATTTAAAACCATATAGTATCGGTTTTTAATAAATATAAAATTATAATATTTAAATATAATTTAATGAGAAAGTGAATTTATCATAATCATATCTATATTTCATGAAAAAATAAAATTATTAAAATAAAGTAATTAAAAAAGTAAAATAAATTAGTTTGATATAAATATTAATTATAAAATTAATTTAATAATCGTTACCATTTATTAATATCAGCTATAACAAAAATTATTTTATTTTTATTTTAATTCAATACTCTATCATTTTAAAAGTTTATTTATATTTCTTTTTATTATATTCGTTGGCAGAAAGAAAAATTAATCAAAACTAATATTTTTAAAATATTATGAGAAAAAAATTATTTTTAAAATTAATTAATAAATCGATTTGAAGATAAAAATAATAGTAAATTTTGTTTAAAATATATTTTGGAGAAATAGAAAATAAAATCCTTATAATAAGTTAAAAATTATTGATTGTTCATACATTAATATATTTTTAGCTCGAATAGGTTTTCTTAATACATGAGTATGCTATGCTTTTGTTTTAACAATTAAATTAATGGGTTCTAGATGGACAACCAACAAAAATTCAAAATATTTGACTGTGGAATTGATTATTATCACAAACAAGAGAAATCCATGCACGTAAAAACAAAAAGATAATTAATATTATATATGTAGTGTAGTGTAGAAGATATACTTCATAGATTTTAATAATTAAGTGGACTGCATATGTGATTATTAATTAATTAATAAAAATTTAATAATTGTGTATGATTATATATCACCAAACTCAACCCACTTCTTGGTCAAAAAAATCACTTTCCTCTCTTCTAAAATTCCTTTCACATGTCATTCTCATTTAAACATAATTATAATAAAGTTGTTTAGTATTGAAAATTAGTGATTTGAATCATTTAAATGTAATGAGTTCAAATTTATTAATTAAAGATTTAAAAAGTAGTAAAAATTCATTTATGGTAAAAATATATTTAATTTTTTTTAATATTTTAATTTTCAAAATTTTATTTAACATATATCTATAAAAAATATATATATATGTTCACTTTTCATATTAAAATTGTAAAATTTTCATGTAAAATATTGAAATTAATATTTCAAAATGTGATGTAATAACTTCAGAGAGAAAAAAAAAAGTGATAATTTGTCTAAATGAACTTTTTAAACTTTAAAATATAATTATAAATATATTTTAATTTTTTTTTAAATTTGATTTTCATTCTATATAAATATATATTCAAACTTGACCTTAAAAAAACTTTCAAAAAATATTTTAATTTAATACAGATAATATTTCATACATCAAATAATTATATCATAAAATATTAACGCTAATATTACTTTAATCTAAAATAAGAATTTTTGATTGGTACTAATTACTTTTATTTTGTGTTATATATTATATTTCTTACACCATTTAGTAACAAGCATGAGTGGAATTATATATTATTATTATAAAAACTATTGTAAAAACATCCATAGTAGAGAGACACTTTGAATTTCAATTCAGAAAAAATGGATGGAAAAATATTATTTTAAATTAAATTAGATAATAATTTAAATTAGATAATAATTATATTTTCTTTTCTCTTAAGTCATTTTGAATCATTTTAAGTTGGGACGACTCACACCCACTCATCATCTCTTTATATTTCACTTGTATCTCTATCTCTTTTCATATTACTTTACTAACATTTTGATTATTTAATAATTAAATATATTTTATCATATTTTACTGTCCACGTAGCATAATTGGGACACAAAGTGTCCTTTACTAGCGTGGATGCTTTAAGGACTTCCTGATCTAATTTATATTAGTGTGTCAAATTTAAATCACATATATAATGTAATAGTAATTTTAATTATAATTACTATATTTTTATTATTATTTGTTAAATTTATATACTTGATTGAAATTTAATAGTTTGATATTATATCAAAATTTCCTAATAATAGAATTAGTATATACATTTATATATATAAAAATTATTTCGATATATAATTTCAACAAAGCCAAAACCGTCTTGTTGAAGTGAAGAAACAAGTTTTCTTTTTGGCTAATAATGGTATAGAATTATATCCACAATGTTTCTTATACCACTTCATTGTCTATGACTTTAAAAGTTCTGAATATTCAGATAACATATTTATCCATTTCAAATTCTAATTTATTTTAAATACATAAATAGATGGACCTTTGATGTGATATATTGCTGCCATTCCTTGTCTTCTTGATATATGAATGGCCAAAATTTGAAACCCTAATTTGAAGTTTAATAGATAAATCTCGCATTTCTCTCACGCCTGTAAATGTGTAAGGCCCTCTCCAACGCATATCTTCAAACCTTCGAATTTGAGACAACATGCACAATCTCTAATGAAAAATTGAGGACGTGAACAGGAAGCTCTACAATTGGAGCATAACTATTCCTCCTGCATTTAGTTTTTTTTTTTTTTTTTTTTCACATATTTCTATGTTTAATTATATTAATTTTTTATTATTGTAGTGGTGATTTAACTTGTCGTACCCCATTAGTGTAAATAAAATAATAATAACTTCAAATTTTGGAGCACTGTCGGTTGGTTGGGGAAGAAAAATTCGAAGATTGTTGGAATTTGAAAAATGAAGAAATGAAAAGGAGGAGGCGTTGGAAATGGCCTAAGAATATGAAGGTTCAAAATGAAATTTTATATAATTAACAACTTAAGTGAATAATACTATTAAATAAAAGGACTACAAATCAGGCTCTGACTCTGAAGATGGTCGGAGGGTCATTGGCCCCGCGTGGAGGGGCCTTGAGAGCAGGTGGTAAACTAAAATTTTTAAATAAAAAAAATATAATTTAATATTTTTTCAAAAAAATTAATCACTAAAATTGGATTAATTTGATGGAACTGAACGAAATTTGTAATACTGTTATTTTAGTTTGTAGTATTGAATTTGTTTATTTTATGAATCATCATATTAATTTATAATATTGAATACATACTCGTGTTTACCCTATTTTTGATGATGTTAAAAAATAAAAAATAAAAAAACTTGAAGGGGTCCATTTTATTAGATTTTTCAGAGGCCTCCAAAAGTATAGAGACGGTACTGCTTCAAATATAAATAGAATTTTTAATTGTAATATTATAATTTTAAAAAGGTTAAATCAAATTTGTTTAGCATTTTAAAAAAGGTAAATAGAATAATAGTGTGTTATCTTTTTTTCAAATAATTTAAATTTTATCATACAATATTTATTCTCGACTCAAATTCTGAATGTACTGTCTAGATATTGAAAGAAATATTGTGAAATTCATTTATCACTAGACTATGCTTAAATTTGTATAATAGCTCATCTTAAAAATTAAATCTACATTTTAACCTCAATAATGCATTTAATATTTTATAATTATATACACAGGTAAACCTCTCTATAAGTGTCATTCTCTATATTAGTAATTCTCTATAATAGCGGATTATTTTAGAACCGATTTTTTATATATTATTTTAATTCTCTATAATAACAACCGTCATTTGAAAAGCACAATATATATAAAACTTATACTCTATAATGATTTTCTCAAATCTAATATTATAATAATAATAATAATATAAAAATTAAAAGTTTAAATAACTATTATGGTTAATTTTTTTTAATATTTAATAAATAAAAATGATGAAGAAAAATAGTGCATACGTAATGATAATCTTTATTAGTTCAAGTGTTATATTGTTAGTAAGATATTGGAATCTTCCAAAAAAAAGTTATCATTTTATACATTTCCCATCATATTTGAATAAATTTAACTTTAAAAATGTACTAAATTATACATATTTTACTTAGAGCTTATTTTTAAAATATATATTACGAATTTATTGTATTAGGAGATATATGTTACTTTCATATGACCATTATATATAAATAATAACTATTCATTATAACAGCTAAAAAAATCGTCACACAAACAACACTGTTATAGAGAGGTTAGACTATATATATTAAATGGTTTATATAAAAATTGGTTGAACTTAGTTCAAGAAGACGTGAACCTTCACAATATTACTATTGAACAAAATGTAACGCACAATCCACAAAATTGAAGTACTCGAGATGCGGTTGTTGGATGTCACATCATCACTTGACTGATCTCAAGGCTGACCACTAGTTCCACAAACCACTACGATACTTTTTCTGTGAAAATAATCAAAATTAGACATTATTAACTTTTTTATTTTAGTTTTAGATTAACACTAATTTTTTTTTATTTTTAAATTTTTTTATAAAAAATTGTAAAATTAAACTTAAAAAAAAATTGCAAAAAATGAGCTTCCCGGTATGTGTTACCGGGAAGCAGACAAAATTCAAATAGCTTCACGGTGTGTAACATCGGAAAGCCAAAATTTGCTTTCCAGTACTACACATCAGGAAGTCGGCTTGAATTTTGCCTATTTCCTGGTGTTTAATACCAGTAAGCACAATTTTGCTTCTTAGTATTACACACCAGGAAACAGACAAAATTCAAGCCCGTTTTCCGGTGTGTAGCACCACCGGGAACGAGTTTGAATTTTATCTGTTTCGCGATGTGTAATATCGAGAAACTGCTGAATATATTTTTTCTGGGTATTGAAGGGTAAAATGGTTATTTTGATCTATTTTTTACAATTTTTTTTTTCAAAAAAAAATTAATTTTATAAAAATTTTAATATTAGTCTAAAAATATAAAAATTTCATAAAAAAGCTCAAAAGTGCAAATGACGCATTTTGAATTTTGAAATTTTGGAAAACTATATTCAAAGTAGTATATGTATAATAATATCAAGTTTTCAACCCTTCTATGTTACATGGAAAGTTTAGAATCTGGTTATAAAAAAATTAAAATGGTTTTATTTTTTTGTAAATATTATAATAAAAGAAAACAATTATTTTTAAAAATAATCACATTATATCTATACATCAATAGTAAAAGAACCATATTATTTATTTATTTATTATTATTATTATTATTATTATTTTATTATAAGCTACAAATTTTCACTCCAATTGTAGTGGGCTGGAAATTCAAGCCCGGTTCGGAATCAAAACCCAAGCCTAGGCCCAGGCCTGCTGATTCTGAGAGACCCAGGCCCAGTAATTCCGAGGCTGCCCATTCCTTCCGAGGCCCATCAACTGGGTAAACGGGCTGTTGAATCGTTCCGCGTGAATCTCGTTAGGATCAGATAACAACCCCCCAAGCCTCTATAAATAGAGGGCTTAAACCTCACAAACGGGACACGTTGATACTTACCGAAACTCTACTAAAATTGCTACTCAAACTACCTTTGATTCCGATTACACTCCGGTGAACGACTGACGATTCTGATTACAATACCAGTCTCAATTAACTGAGCCCAGAGCTCATTCAAGTGTCTGTCAACAATCTTTCGAGGTCATCCTTCCGATAGGAACCATTGAACACAGGAAGTTAACTCTTTATCTCATTTGTTTGATTTCTTATTCGTTTTCAGTTCAAAGCTGACTTGAGCGTCGGAGTGCCTACGGCAGACACCACATTGGTGTCCCCAGGTCCGCTCGGACGTTTCTTACTCTTTTGTAAGATACCTTGACACTTGGAGTCGGTCCACATTTTCCCCTGAACCATCCAGTCCAGTCAGTCCGGATCAACTGTGGTTCCGAACCACTACAGTTTGGCGCCTATCATGGGGTCGACGATAAGTTTCCTACAAACTAATCTCTTTTATTTTCGTCTGTTGTTTCAAAATTCGTTACTCTACTCATGACTAACGATTTGACTGTTGAGCAACAGCTTAGAGCGATGATGGATCGCATGCGCCAGCTAGAAGAAGAGAATGCCAGAACTAAGGCAGCAAACCAGGAGCTCACGCTGCGGATGAATAATATGTCTAATAATGGTACTACCACAAACGCAAACGGCGACAATGCAGTCAATCTCGAAGCCAATAGGCTCCTCCTATCAGAGATCCAAGAGATCAAAATATGCATGGCAAAAGAGGCTGCAAACTTCTAGGCTGTCATCAGGACCATCCCTGGCATTCCGGCACCATTTGAACGCTCTGCTGCAGACACACACATCCTCTTTCTATTCGTAGATAGGATCGCGACAGTGGAGATGAAGAGGAGTATACTCCCAACTTTCCACAAGTTCCTAGGGGATTCAGATCCGGCAGAGCACGTGGCTGAGTACCGTCAGGAAATTTCCATGGTGAATCTTCCGAGCGACACTCGCGAGGCCATAACTTGCAAGACGTTTGGTAGTAGTTTGGGTGGTCCAGCCCTAACCTGGTTTCTTAATCTTCCGAACAACTCTATTCATTCCTTCTCTCAACTTGTGGATGATTTTGTTGTCAAGTTTTCTAGTCGCAGGCGTTTCAGGTTAACCACGGATCACTTGTTTTCTGTGGCAAAAAAAGTAGGATGAAAGCCTACCTTGAATTAGTTCAAACCTTCTAACAATCATTCTTGTCGATATCATTTGAACAAATTCCAAGGGGAAAAATATCCGGGTGGACGCTCTTGCCTCTTACGGTTCAGCAATTAAAGATCCCGGCCCGAGGTATATTCTACACGGACACATCGAAAAATCTTCCATTAAGGCGGAACTACTCGAATCTGAAGTTCTTTCGATCAGCGATCCACAAGAAAGTTGGATCAAGCCAATTCTCGAATATATCCAATCCAGTTTGTTGCCCAAGATAAAACATCAGCTCGGAAGTTACGCACATCCGCAGCCAGATTTGCAGTAATTGAAGGGGTACTCTACAGAAGATCCCTTAGCGGCCCTTATCAGTTATGCTTAGATGAGAGCAACGCGATGAGAGTTTTGCAAGAACTTCACAATAGTCAAGCTGGAAACCATTTCGGGGGAAGAAGCCTAGTGTTCAGATGCTTCCGAGCTGGGTATTATTGGCGTACCATGAAATCAGATGCAAAAGAACTAGCCAAGAGATGTGAAAGTTGCCAAAGGTATGGAAATTATATTCATGCTCCAGCCGAACTTCTGCACGGAATCTCGTCTCTATGGTATTTCTCTAAATGGGGAATGAACATAGTGGGACCACTCCCACCTACTCATGGGAAAGGTGAAAGGTTCATCCTCCTTGTCACTGATTATTATACCGAGTGGGTAGAAGCCGAGACATTTACTAACGTCACGGACTTGGCTGTTAGAAACTTCATATGGAAGCACGTTCTCTGCCGGTTCGAAGTTCCGAATGAAATAGTCACAACAATGGCCCACAATTTATATCCAAGGTATTTAAGGACTTTTGCATCGCTTGGAATATCAAACTGAACTTCTCTACCCCCGGATATCCAAAAGCAAATGGTCAGGCTGAGGCAACAAACAAAACCCTCATGGCCATTCTCAAGAAAAGACTGGGGAAGCACAAGGGTGTATGGGTCCAAGAGTTGTCTGGCGTTCTATGGTCTTACAGAACAACCCTCAGAGTTCCGACAGGCCAGACCCCTTTCTCTCTAGTTTTTGGGGTCGAAGCAGTACTTCCTTCCGACGTAGGATTCGAAAAATATCCGCTCCACGATCAGAACCAAGTTATGTTAGACTTCGACCTCGCCAACGATCGACGAACTGCGAGAAGGTTCTGAGATAAAAATGGAAAAATATAAAAGGACCATTGAAAAAACTTACAACAAATCCGTCCGAGTAAGAACTTTTTCCGTGAGGGATTGGGTACTTCAAAAAAACTTCACTGCAAACAAATTGGACGAGTCCTGGGAAGGTCCGTATCAAATTACGGAAATAATAAGCAAAGGAGCATATCAACTTCAAGATGAAGCTGGCAAAGCAATCCGAAACACATGGAATGCAGCTCACTTGAAGAAATTCCAGTTCTAAACGAACGAAACCCCATGCTCTCGTGGACCAGGTTCGACCTCAAACTATAAATTCTTTACATTTAAATGTTTTTCAATTTTGATTTGCCTTCAGAATCAATTACTGACTTAAGCATTGGAGGGTCCTCAATAAGTTGAGGACCATCCTAACCCTCTTGTCGCTTTGCAGTCAGAAGCCAACGTTCGTCCGGAACATTAATCCCCTATGATGGGAAATCAGGTTTTTCTAAAAAAAAAACTTTCGATATTTACATCTTTAATTTCGATTTTTCTTCCGAATCGATTACTGACTTAAGCATCGGAGGGTCCTCAATACGTCGAGGACTTCTCTCACCTAGTGTTAAAATCTCAGGTAGTACGGAACCAAAGGCAAAACGCCCACACATCCTGGAAAATGAATAATAAATCAAGTTAAGTCCAGTATTCGAGACACGTAAGTCCGTATTACAAAAATTTCGAATCATGCTCTAACCCAAAAAATTCATTTTTGCGAGGTGTCCGCACCAACGCTTCGAACAAGAGCATGGAAAAACCCTCAAGACGAAGAATGAAACGAAGAACTAAGCTCAGATAAAAACTGTCTTGAAAATTCCGCTCGGGCACAAAATAAGACCTCACACAGTGCTCAAATTTTATGAATCATTACTTGTAAAAAGTTGATTATTCGTCATATTGTGTATACAAATCCGAAAGGACAATGAAACTGAAAAGTCCGACAGGACTATTGTTAATTAGCATCTGAAAAGACCAAAGTTGTTGTATTCGAAAGGACAATTCCGATTTAATTAATGAGAGCTGAGCAACGACTCAGATTATCTGTTATTTGAAATTCATCACTTACTGTTGAATGTCTTGTTCATTAATTAAGTTCCGAATATCTTTTATTCCGTTAAAATACTTAGAAACATTCACGCAAAAACAATCGGAAGAAAAAGCAAATAAATTTCATTTGATAAAAAATAGGAGGTACAAGCTTTGGAAAAAGGCGAGAAGTACAAAAAGAAAGAGGGAGAAACCTAAAGCTTTAAATCATCTAAGGTTAACTCCTCCTCAGCCCTACGACCCTCCTCGGCCCTTTGATCCTCGGAAGCAGCCTCGACCACGAGAGGAACCACGGAGATTGGATCCACCTCCACGGGTCCGGAGGCAACATCCTCAGCTCCTTTCTCCAGAAGGGACGAGTTACCCTCCTCCTTCTCCTTTTCCTCTTCTTCCTCTTCGAACTCTTTCTCCGAGTCACTGTCATCAGCAGGGCTCGGAAGAGAAGCACCTGTAGCTTCCACAAGTTGCTGCCAATAGCCTAACCTCATTTCGGCTACTTCCTTAGCAAGGGTGTCGGCCAAGAACTTCTGATAGATTCTGCCCTTGGCTTCAACCTCCGCACGGGCCTCGGTCTACAAGGCCTTCTCCTCAGCCTCGGCCAGGCCTTTCTCCACTTCGGCCATCCGAGAAGACAGGGATTCAACAGTCCCCTTTAGCACGGAGGACTCTTCCATAGCCCTCTTTGTCTTCTCCCTCTCGGAAGCAAGTTCCTTCTCCTTTTTCTGAGCAATTACCCTCAGGTTATTAAGTTCCTAGAGGGCGGCGTCAAGCTTCTGCTGGACATCCTCTTTATCCTTCCTGCAGGCATTACGGTCAGCTCGGGTCTTCTTGACGGCGGAGACATGGCAGTCCCACTGTTGGTCGAATGCGTGACCCATTTGAACCATCGAAACGAGATATAAAAGCATCATATTCCGAATGGAATATCAGATACAAAAACACACTCAGATATTACCTTGTGACTCGCCAACAATAGCTCATCGACCAGTTGGGAGCGATTGTCGTAGAGGAATTTCTGATCCTCATCCAGGGCCATCCCCCTGAAAACTTCGAGAGCCGCTCCAGGCTCCTTAAAAAAAGAGGTGCCAGCTGGCACAGATAAAGTCCGAGTGACAGTCTCGGACTCCCCCAAAATTTGAACCTCCGAGGGCGAGGTCTTCTGCTTCTTCGGGTCCGGAATTTTCAACCCACCTTCTTCTCGGGGCCGCACTACCGCAACCCCTTATCCTTACTCAGCTTTCGAGCTGAGACCCTAGGGGCCTTATCCTTTTCCTTTTCCTTTCTCGTTCCGAAAGGTTCACTGATCACCACGCCCTTGTTCGGACGTTGCTTTAGCAAATAGTTCAGGGCCTCAGCAGGTTTGGAAGACCCCTTGTTCTTCTTCTTCCTCTGCTCATTTCCGTCCATCCTTGATGCCTGACCTTTCTTAATCGGATAAGGAAGAATGGGAACCAACTTCTGAAGGTTGCGAATTTCCGGGTCGTAAGACAGAATGCGGTCGATGTCAGCTTCGCTGTTCAAACCGCACGGACAGTTTGCCTTCCCGATTTCCACTGCAAAATAAAAATAAGACTGTCAGAATCAAATGTTAACAAACGAAAATAGAAGACTTCCGAGCTAAAAGTCGCCCTCATACTTGGCTCGTAATTCCACCAATACGGAATATCGCCGTCTCCTTCCTCCTTCCATCGGCCGGAGACAAAGAAAAACCGCTCTTTCAACGCCTTATCACACGAGGCGGGATTCAAGAATACCCTTGTCTGATCCGAGTGACAATGAAGATACACTCGACCCGGATCACCATTTACCCTTTGAACGAAATAAGCCGCGTAAATATCTGCGACTTCACATATTATCCCCTTCTCTTCGGCCATTTCGTCAAACGACCGTAAAAGCCTCATAGTATTCGGATTCACCTGGCTCGGTGCAATCCGTAGTCTCTTACAAAATTTTCGGAGCATACCTCCGATCGGAAATTTAAGGCTCATACTCAGTAAGAGCATGTACATTGGGGTACATCCTTCAATGACCCAATCGGCCATTTCCTCGGCCTCGGATGCACGGATCATAACATCTTCCGGAATGTTGTACGCCCTACGAATGTCGTCCATTTGATCTGGGCGGATGATGGAAGGGCAATATTTTGTCTGGATTCCTTGAGGTCCGAAAGTTGAAGGATGCACCACCAGACGGCCTGTGGTTTCATCCACAACTTCTATTATAATTCCGGCCGGAATCCCTATGGGATCACTATCGCCTCAGAGTTCTGCGTGGACCTTTGCCAAGGTCCTCGGACTCAAGTCCAGATCGTTAGACCCCCCAGCCGATCCAGATGTGGAAGGACTGTCGTCATTTCCAGACGGATTATCTCCGAACATCCTTTGTATCTCGGATTCAGTAGCTTCACTTGACATAACTATTCGAAAACGGCAACAGTCAGATCAAGAGTTTTTCCGGTTAGCCGGAAACCACAGTTTGGGTCCCAAAATTGCCAGAAAAGGCTCAAAACTGGAAAAATCCAACCAAGGACTTCTATTTAGCCCTTTGAACTCTGTCATTCTCTCAAAAGCAATAACTCGACATCCCCATTCTCGTCGGGTTACCAAAACCGTTCGTCTTCCCCGACGAACACAAAAGGCAAACACACACAAAGCAACCAGCAAACATCAGCAAAAGTAAGGAAAATGTGATAAAGTAGTTACCTTAAAACGTGTAGAATGGGGCTGAGGCGAGTTCCACGAGTTCTCGTTTGCTAGGGATTGCGAGGGTTTAAGAGAGAGAGAAGATCAGAGAGAAAGTGAAAATGGGAAAAAGGGGGGGCGGGCTCTGACCTATATATAGGTGTGGAAGGTAGGTGAAAAGACAAAGCTTCTCGGAGAAACTACCACACTTGTCACCCTCCCAATCGAGAGTTTCTCCTGATGTGACATCTTTGACAGCTGGAAGGGACTAGCGGGTTTCAAACCGTTTCGTATTCATCCATCCGCTCGGAATAATCCATACGGATGGATGGGGGAATCTGTGGTGGGCTGGAAATTCAAGCCCGGTTCGGAATCAAAGCCCAAGCCTAGGCCCAGGCCTGCTGATTCTGAGAGACCCAGGCCCAGTAATTCCAAGGCTGCCTATTCCTTCCGAGGCCCATCAACTGGGTAAGCGGGCTGTTGAAGAAATCCCGGATTCTGCGGAGATTGTTCCGCGTGAATCTCGTTAGGATCAGATAACAACCCCTCAAGCCTCTATAAATAGTGGGCTTAAACCTCACAAAGGGGACACGCTGATACTTACCGAAACTCTGCTAAAATTGCTACTCAAACTACCTTTGACTCTGATTACACTCCGGTGAACGACTGACGATTCTGATTACAATACCAGTCTCAATTAACTGAGCCCAGAGCTCATTCAAGTGTCTGTCAACAATCTTCCGGGGTCATCCTTCCAACAGGAACCATTGAACATAAGAAGTTAACTATTTCTCTCATTTGTTTGATTTCTTATTCGTTTTCAGTTCAAAGCTGACTTGAGTGTCGGAGTGCCTACGACAGACACCACACCGGTGTCCCCAGATCCGCTCGGATGTTTCTTACTTTTTTGTAGGATACCTTGATATTTGGAGTCGGTCCACATTTTGCCCTGAACCATCCGGTCCAGTCAGTCCGGATCAATCGTGGTTTCGAACCACTACACCAGTAACATTTAACCTGTGGTGTGGACTTCTTTTCAAAAAGCTAGAAATAATAGAACACTTTTTTAAAGTATAAAGAAATCAGTGAAAAGATGAAAGAAAATGACAAAATTCTAAGTAAAAATTGGTCCAATTTAGCATGATTATATATGTAACAAATAAAAAGAAAAAATTCGATTCACACAATGTTTCAATAAAGTTACTTCTAAAGTGGATCAACGTACTAGTTAGTGATTATTATAGTTGTAACTTATAGTCCAAGCTTAACTTAAATTTTCATCTTCTGTAAACAAATTCAAACATTTCATAATTACACTAATTATTATGACTATGATATAAGATTAATATTAGTATTTATTTTTAAAAAGCATTAGGGTCTTCCAAATAAAATACTTAAAATTTATTATATTTTTCAAATTATTTTCTTAATCTTATTATTTGTTAATTTAATTTTAAAAACTCAAAATATTAAATTAATTATATATTTTTACGATTTTAAAGATTGAATTAATTTCAAAAGTTTAATTGAACCACACATCAATAAAAAGTGCTTAATTAATATAAAATTTAAAAATTAACTGGTTAAATTAACTGTTCGTAAATTAAAACATATTATAAAATTGATAGGTTCCATATCTTTTTTAAAATGGTTCAAAAATTCATCCATTTATATTTTTCTACTAAAAGTAATTGATAAAAATAGTATGTTTGAAATGATTTAAACTAACCGAAAAATAGTACTAGTATATTACAATTGATTTAAACTATTTTCAATTTAAATAAAATAAAAAATAAAAAAATAAAAAAAAACCCCAATATTTCTAAAATCTAACAAATTGGGTCAAAATAGGCTGTGAAGCCCAACGGGAGTTAATAGGCCTGTTATAGTATATTATTTGGGCAAACAAGGAATCCATTGTATAATCAAACTATCAAATTTTCCATTCATCATTTAAATTAGAGCAACAATATTGATACTCACACATAATAATATTGATACTCACACATAAGGCCTAAAATTAGATCTTACCAATATTTTTATTTTAATTTTAGATTTATTTTAATTTTTTTTTACTTTTAAATTTCTTTATAAAAAATTATAAAAATAACTTTTTAAAAAAATTTGTAAAAATTAACATCCCAATACTTACTATCGGAAAGCAGATAAAATTTTGTCAGCTTCTCGGTGTGTAATATCGAGAAGTAAAAATTCGCTTCCTAGTACTACACACTACGAAACAGAGATATTTGCCTGTTTCCTGGTGTGTAATACTGGAAAAGCAAGTTTTTGTTTTTTTTTTTGTTTTTTTTTATTACACACTATGAAACTAAACTTTAATTTTATCTATTTTTAGATATATAATACCGGGAAGTTGCTGTATTTTTTTTTTCAATATCGTAATGTAAGATTGTTATTTTGATCTATTTTTACAAAAATAAATAAAATATAAAAATCAAACATTTAATTTTGTAAAAAATTTAATTCAAATCTAAAAATATAAATTTTTTAATAAAAAAAAAATTCAAAAGTGTAAATGACCCTAATAATACAAACCCTATGAGTAAAATCTCTGTTTGAGAAATCGAGTAAAATCTCTGTTTGAGAAATCCCGTCTAGGTATCGAACAAATCTTTTTTCTAGATGTTTTAGAAATTTGCCAATTGATTTGTTCGTTTGGTCGATTTTATAAACTATCGAATAAATTTACTGACTCTACTTAAACTAAAAAATCACTAAAGAGTAAAATTTTGATTTAAAACTAATAAATCTAATAACCTTTTCAATATAGGGTTGGATGACCTATAATAACTATTAATATTATAATTTTGACAAGTGAACTCGCTTAATAGTATTTATTTACATATTTTTACTTATATAAGTTGTGGTAAGTTTATAAATTATCTATAAATTTTGAAATGTAATATTTATAGTTGTTTTTTAATATTTATTTTTAGATATGTTATTAAAATTTATTAATAAAAAAGTCAAACTTCAAAAAAAGAAAAAAGAAAAATCAACATCACCTAGACTTGGCTTAGTTTCCGTCCAGACCGTCTACAATAGGTTAACCGATCCTATTCCCATTTTTTATTTATGGAACATTGAGTAAAGTACATATTATTTTTTATTCATGTTAATAAATTTTTTATATACTAAATGTATTACTTACATTTAATATATATATATATATATATAAACAATATTTAAACCTTTTATTTTATTGTTAGTTATTTATAAAATGAATTTTTAGTACTATAATTTTATAAAATATTATATAGTTTCCAAACTTATTTTATTATGGTAAAATATTAATTTTAAATGATAAAATACACAATTTATAGTAGGAAAAATTATATAAAATGGATCAAATAAAGTTTAAAAATTCAAAATTAAACCAACAAAACTTTATTTCTATTTTTGAGTCATCCAAGCTTTGATTTTAAAAAATAAATTTTCACAGACCACCTTCACGAATAGGGTATTTTCGTTTTTGCACCCGTTTTATAAAAATAATCCAGAAATCCACCCATTTTTAAAAATAATTCGAAATATGACCCATTTTTATGTGAAAAGTGGTTTTGGATAAAAGTTGGATGGTTTTACTCTATTTCTACATTTTGTATTAATTGCATTAAATATTAAATTTATACCATCATTATAAACCAAATATTAAATTACGTTATTTTTAATAAAATAAAAATACAAATAAATTTATTTTAATTTTAATTAAATAATACATTTTAATTTATTATTTTTAATAAAAATATTTAAAATAAATATGAATTGTTTCAATTTATTTTTTAAATTAAAAAATATATTAAATAAATTCATATTTATTTTAAATTTTTAATTAAAATAACAAAATTAAAATATATTATTTAATAAAAAAATTAAATAAAATTTATTTTACATTTTTATTAAAAATATATTTTTATTTTTATGAAATAATCGATTTTAATTTTTTTTATTCTTAATTAAATATTCAGAATAAATATGAATTTATTTCATATATTATTTAATTTAAAAATAAAATGAAATAAATTTATATTTATTTTGAATTTTTTTTATTAAAGATAAGAAATTAAAATGTATTATTTAATTAAAATTAAAATTAATTTATTTTTATTTTAATTTTTATTAAAAATAACGTAATTTAATATTTAGTTAATAATGATGGTATAAATTAAATATTTAATGCAATTAATACAAAATATAGAAATAGAGTAAAACCACAAAACTTTTATTCAAAACCACTTTTCATATAAAATGGGTCATGTTTCGAATTATTTTTAAAAGTGGGTGGATTTCTGGATTATTTTTATAAAATGGGTGGAAAAATGAAAATATCCTTCACAAATAAGTGTAATAGATTTTCACAGAAGGTAAAATGGTCAATTTGGTTATTTTTTAAAAGTGAAAATTTGAAATATTATTTTTATATATTTTTTAAAGTTAGGCTATATAATGTAAATAAAATTATAAATTAACAAAAATAAAAAATAACCCTTTATAGTATGATCATTTAAAAAATATTATTAAAATTAAAATTAATTTCATTTCTATATTGTAAACTTTGATATATTACAATAATATTATCATTGATTGAGATAAAAATAAATTCGATTTTTTAAATAAAATATATATTATTTAAATATAGAATTGAAATTTTAATATAATATTAAAATAATATTTACCTCATTTCTATATTATATATATACATAAATATATATATATATATTAATATTTATACTTAAAAAATAAAAAATACTCTTTATGATATAAAAATATCTAAAAATTTATTCAAAATCCTTAAATACATAATTTAAAATTTTAAAGAAAATCATTAACTATTAATATATTTTTAAAATTCTCATAAATATAAATTAAACACATTTAATACACCTAAATATTGTCAAATTTTAGTATATATTAAATACAATTAAATCAAATATACATTAAATACACCTAACCCCCACAAAAACTAATAATAAAAAAAAACATCAAATTCTAAGAAAGAAAAAAAAAATCCTTCAGATGTCATAACACAAAATCAAATAAAACAATTTACCAAATCAGATTCAAATCAACCCTAACATATCATAGAAACCACCTAAAGAGAATGCTAATTATTTTTATTTTCTAATTTCTAAGACAATGTTATTAAATTTTATTTAATTAGAAAAAACTTAGGATTAAATCAAAAGAATGAATAACATAAGAGCATCTCCAATGGAACGTGAACGTTAGATGATGTGACCGTGTAAATTAGAAGTCGTGAATGATGAGGTGGCAAAATTTTTAGTGATAAGCAATATAGTTTAAAAATAGTCATACAGTCGTCACCTTGTATCTTTTTTTTATTTTAATTTTAATAGAAATTTAATTAAAATTAAACTCTTTTATTATAACAAAAAGAATTTGAAATACGTTAAAAATCTAATTAAACAATATTAAAAAGTTGAGTCAGCATGTCTATTTGACCATCTAAGAACATCTCCAATGGAACGTGGGCGTCAAATGATGTGGCCGTGTAAATTATAAGTCATGAATGATGAGGTTGCAAAATTTTTATTGATAAACAGTATAGTTTAAAAATAGTCATACAGTGGTCACCATCTATCCTTATTTCTTTTTTAAGTTTAATAGAATTTTAATTAAAATTAAACTCTTTTATTATAACAAAAAGAATTTGAAACACGTTAAAAATCTAATTAAATAATATTAAAAGCTGAGTCAGCATGTCTATTTGACCGTCTAAAATAGAAGTTCTGATAGACGATGTCTAATTTAAAATTTGTCACGTCAGCTGGACATTCAAAATAGACGGTACCATTGGAGCTCTATTTTTTAAAATATTGTCCACGTTGCTGACGTGGCCGTGGAGAAATTGCAAATAGACATTCCACTGGAGATGCTCTAAGAGCATCTCCAGTAGCATGTGAATTAAGAGCATCTCCAGTGGAGTGTGAATTTATTGGTTTGCACATCCACGTGGACATTCTGATTTTTTATTTAAAAAATTCACTCCAATGGTAACGTGAATTCACAATGTCCTATTGACGTGGCAAAAAAAATAATAGAGGGTGTGAAGTAGAGCTTCTATTCTTCACATCCTAGTTAACGATGTCAATCAGTATTTTTAATATTTTTAAATTGTAATTACCATATTTCTATCTTAAATTATAAAATAAAAAGAAAATAGAAATTTAATTCTAATGGGTTATAAATTAGGGAAATCCAAATAGACAATAACCATGTGGGTGGTTTTTAATTTTTTTCCTCTAGATATAGTTTTTTTGACACATCATTATCTACACTCTCTATTTACCATGCCACATATGACTTAATCCACTAAACCATTGGAAATGCTCTAAGAATTTCTCAACAGCCACGTCAGCAGCGTGAAGAATTTTTTTAAAAATTGATCTCAAGTAGTTGATTCTATTTTCAATGTGAGGCTGACGTGACATATTTTATTATTCACACCATGAATTTCAACTGCTATTTGTGAAGGGTCGAATCCACGTCCAACTCATCTAAATAAATATTATTATATTATTTTATTAAAGTAATCTTATCATCTCCCTTTTATACGGTGGAGATTTAATTTAATTAAAATTCTAATAATTAAAAATATATATATATATATTAGGCGGTGACTACCGCATCACTATTTTAAATAAACGCATTTTATTTCTGAACATTTAGCCACGTTATGATTCACGTCCTCTATTTTCTACGGTCACATCATCTCACGTTCACATTCTATTGGAAATACTAAAAGATAGAGATGTCTAATTTAAAATTTAACACGTCAAGTGCATATTTAAAATAAATGATGCTATTGGAGTTTTATTTTTTAAAATATTATCCAAAATTGTAAATCCACATTCCACCGTATATGTTGTAATAGTTCAAATACTTGCAAACAAGAAATACAATAATTCGCGCCGGCTCCGAGCAATAAAAACACGCCACATGTCGCACATTTTCGGCGAGTAAATATCTTTCAATACACTGATAAAAATTTAAATCCTCAGCTCCAAGCAGTAAAAACGCACCACGTGTCAAACATCTATAGCGAGTAAATACATTTCCATACACACAGATAAAAATTAAATTCACGAATGGGCGTGTACGTTTCCCTCGTTTTGTATTCGTTTCAAATTTCAAAAGCAACCCAACAACAACTCTCTCCACACATATACAGTCACATACACTCTCTCTGAAAATCAAATCAAAGAAATGAATGATTAATAAAACCCACACACACATAGAGAGTGAGTGAGTGACCAAAAAGGAAGACGATACAATAGGTTTTTCATTGCTGTTGAGGATAAGATAAGATAAGATATAGATCGATTTTGGAGCTGCGATTTCGATTGACATGATATGCAGGTTGTTGAATCGTGAATTTCGCTACGTGTTTAGATCGGCTTTGAGATATCTCGATCAATCGGTTTCGTCCGCCATGGGATGCTTCGTTGCGTGTTTTCGTGTTAGAGATGATCGATCTTCGCTTTCTCATTCTATTAATCCTAGACAAACTGTGAGCGAGCGAGCTTGGATTTTGAGTTTTTTTTTGGTTGATTTTGGTTGATTTCGTGTTAGAGATGATGGAATTGTGTTTTCTGTTGTTTTTTTTTGTATTTGTTGATGATGTTTCAGGAGCCTGTTGTTGTTACTAATAGCAATCGGTTGTCTGCTTTATTTATAGCTGAAGGTGAGTTTCTTGATGAAGAATTGTGTGTTTTGTGATAGTTTTGTTGGATTGATGTTGTTTATGTGTGTTTGTTTTTGAAGAGAAAGAAGAATCGTGGAGTAGTCAGAGTAAAAATCAGGATTTAGAGTCTCCTGCAATTGATAAGGAGCTTAAGGAAGAGGTATGGTTTATTTGCTTGCTTGTTTGTTTGATGAATTTGAGGCAGAATCTGGTTATTTTGGTTGTTTTGATGTTGTGATCAGGCTGTGATTATGTGTGTGGATAATGAAACCAGTAGAGAGATTGGTTATGTTGTTTAATATAATGAATATGAAAGCAGATATGCTTGTAATAGTTTAGTATTATGACTATGGAGAAATATGATTGAGGTCAATGTGGCTGCTAGACTTGGTAATAGTGTTGGATGAAAAAGTCTGGTTACATAGGAAAAACAATGGAACTTTGCTTTATGACAATGCTTTTTGATTTCTATGTTATGAAAGTGTTCAACCTTTTGTCTTTGTTGCTTTTCTCTACCATTTTGATTTCTATGTTATGAAAGTGTTTAACCTTTATGACAATGCATACTGTGGTAATAAGACATTCTAACTTCTCTAATTTACTATGATGATACTGGACAGTTTTGGTTTTTAGTACACAATTTCCAACTTTGAAGTAGGAGCTTCTCCTGACTATTTTGATGTTTATGTTCAGGCCAAGTTTCTTAAAGCTTGTGGTACTCTACCTGAGACTCCCGCTGAAATTCGGAAAGCTTCTCAGAAGTTAAAAGGCGATGAAGACTCGGAGCCTTCTAAATTTAATTCGTGGCTACCTAATGCATCCATCAAGAAGCTTCAGACTGAGATACAGAATCAACAACCCCATACTCCTATCAAACTTCCAGAGAATTGGGGGAAAGGGTCAACTTCTCTGGAACAAACTCCAAGCAGGTTTGAATTTCCATTTCATTGATTTTCAACTTCTTTGTGAGGTGAAATTTTGAGGGTTGGTAGTAATATGATATTCACTTGTGGACTGGAATTCTGTCACATTGAATTATGTTTTTGCTTTCTGCCACTTTGTACGATTTCTGAGAGATGCATATGCTTGCATTTACATTTCTATTTTGCAGTATCAATTTGAATAATTAACTGCACCATTTCTATTCTATACATTGCATAACTGTCTTCCCGTTTGCAATGTAGTTTTGTCTCAAATGTACCTACTGAAGGAGGTGACATGGAGGGTGGTGATAATGCAGCCAAGGTTACAGATACACCATCATTGTCAAATGTTCCATTCAAGAATAAGTCGGTGCGTTTTGAATGCGAAGTAGATTCCTCCCCCTCTAAAGATTCATCTGGCAATTTGAGTCACTATTCAAAGAAATATGAAACAAACGGGATCCAGTCTGCATCAAAACCTTCACCAAATCCAACACCATTGAAGTTATCTGAAGACATGCAAACACCCGGAACTGTTTTTCCATCAAACATCAGAAGTGCAGCAAATGGGAATATACAAATCAGGTCTCAGTATGTCTATCCAGTGTCAAACACAGATGAGGATTTTTCTCAATGGAAGGTATTGAAGGACGAGTCTCATCAACCACAGGACAAGCAGCAAGAATCTTCTGCATTTGAAAGCGCAACCCCCATGACTGAAGCGAGGACAAAATCCGCCAGTCCGAACCAGAAAGACAAGAATGTAGTATCATCCACTTCTGATGACAATGATGATACTCTAGCAGGTGCAGCTCCCAGAAATCCTTATTTTGGTAGAACACCAGGTGACAGACCAATCATAGGCATGGTAGCAGCTCACTGGAATGAGAACGAGGTTAATCAGATTTCACCCAAATGGTGGGATGGTAATGGCATTCCAAATTCAACAAATAAATATAAGGAGGTATTACACACTTGCAGCAGTTCAGAATCACTTGTCTGTGTTATAAATATATCACTTTGTTTTAAAATCTCCGGTTTTGTTTTTCAGGATCAGAAGGTGAGTTGGCATGCTACTCCATTTGAAGAGAGGTTAGAGAAGGCATTGTCAGAAGAAAGTTTCATTTCTCAAAAGTAAGTAATGTGTTTCAGAATCATAAATACAGTTTGGGTATATGGCAGAATCTGAAAATGCAGTTTTGTTACATTTGCAGGAAGATTATCCAAAAGCCTATTACTTTCGACGATGCTGAAGAAACTGATACTGCAATGTCCCGATTGCGACCCTCATCAAATTCCAAGTCAGTGGTCTCATTTTAATGATTATGATCCATGGTCGGTTCATTTCAATGAATATGCAGCTTGCATAGTCTTGTCAATTTGGTTCCGGCATTGATTTTTATGGGACACACATCATGTCCGGACTCGTATTGAGTCCTGACCATAACCATTTTCAGATACAGTGAGTTTCCGGGGTTGTAAATTGGTTAAATCACAAATCTTTTCTCATAAACAAACAATGCACAGAACTCTTATTTCTCATCTGATTAAGCTAGAAAATTACATGTTTATTTGTTTATGGATTTTTCTATAGTGAGCCTTCAGAGCTATAACAAGCATATCATCACAAGGCACGAAGGGAAGGGAATTGCAGAGAGAGAGAGAATCGCAGAGAGAATAGAAAGGGAAGACGAGCAACAAAAAGCATTCTAAAATTCAGATTGAAAACTATATGATTTAAAAGTAAATCAAGGACATCATTATAATCCCCTCAGGTTTTCGTCTCCACATGTTGCTACTTATCGCTTCAAGCTTTCGCTTTCTTTTACTTCTCCGCTGCGATTTCTCTCTCCGTGTCAAAACCCTAACCCTTCCAGGTTCGTGTCTGTCTGTTTGTTTTAGGGTTTTATACTGCCCAAGTCTAATTTTATGGTCTTTTGCTATTTAGTCCTTGTTGTTTTATGTTTTTGCTCTCTGATTCATAAGTGGGCCTGGGTTTGGGCTTGGGCTTGGATCAACGGTAATATCTCTCAAATTGGAATCTTTCTGTTTCTTGATGGGTACATCTCAACTGCCTAACAAAAACAAATGCTCATTTAAAGTAACTTTATTTTTCATTTTACTGTATAGGAGATCTATATGTCAATGGATTTTTATCAAACAGTGGATATGCTTAATTGTCTTCAACATTACACTTACTGAAAAAAGACAAATAGTGACTACAATCGTGGTATAATCAACTCATTCATAATATTAAAGCCGTCCCTACAATAATACAAAAATGACGAGAAAAAAAAAAAGAAGAAAAAAAAAGAAAGAAAGAGAGAAACATTATACAACTCTTGAAATTTATAGGTAGAAAATTCATCCAAACCAAATTTTAAGGGAATTGTCCACATTTTGAAAAATTTTGAAAATTTTTTGTAATATAAATGTTAGGACGGCAAATCCTAGTTGAACTCAACCTATACTAATTCATTTATTGTCGTTTTTAATTCATTAATTAAAAAATAATATATATATTTTAAAAATATTAATTTATAAATTAAATTATATTATAACTATAATATTAACTATAAAAAAGATTATTATAATATTAATTTAACTATAAATATGATACCAATTATAAATAAAATTATTGCAATATAATTTAAAATATAATTAATATTTAATATAAAAATATATAAAATAAATTTTTTATTACTATACATCTAATAAAACATGTTACAAACTAATAATTTAATGAATTTGTTGTATTCATCGGAAGTTTTTATATCAATTCATTAATCTATTTCGCGATTCAATATATTAGTGATGTTTTTAGTATTTTTTAAATTTTTATTTAATTTTATAATATTAATAATTTAAACAATTTAAAAAAATTAAAATAAAAAAATACCTTTTTTGAAATTATACTAATCATTTTGATTATTTTAAAATTTTATTTAAAAAATTTAACCCATTAATTAAAAAATATTTTTAAAAATCAATACATATTCAATTTATATCTACAAAAAATTTAGATTTATTTAAGTTAACGTTAATTATATATATTTTTAATTGATGTTCAAATTTTAAAATATTTTTAATTGATGTTCAAATTTTAAAATATTTTTATTTAAAAAATACCTGTTAATATATACTTCATTCGTTTCCAAATACTTACAACATTTTATGTGGACACGCTTTCCTATACTTAACTTTAAACGTAAATATCTTTAATAATATACAACTAAAAATTATATAAATTTCATATTTACAAAATGCAGTCAAGACAAATAAGATAAGGAGACAAATAAAACAAAATCACATTTGATTATATTTTTCCTATAGTATGGACTATTAAAATATAGACACACAGAGGAAGTATATAATACGTGGCAAAAGTTTAAACTGGAAAAAAAAAAATTGCAATGTCGAAGTGGACCCTACAGATTGATAAATTGAATCAACACCAGTGACACCACTTTCAATTCAATAAACCCGTTTCGCCATTTCTAAGCTCCACTTCAACACCTCCGCACACCAACACGTTGATTACTACATGCACCCACCCCCACTTCACTTCCTATATAATCACCCTCTCTCTCTCTCTCTCTCTTCTTCATCGTTACTTCCAAAGCCAAACAGTTCTCTTATTCCTTCACTAACAATGGTGGTCAAGGTTTACGGCCCTGCTTACGGCTCTTCAAAGCGAGTCCTCGTTTGCTTGGCGGAGAAAGGCATCGAATTCGAAACTGTTCCTATCGATCTACTTAAAGGCGAGCATAAACAGCCTGATTTCCTCGCTTTGCAGGTTCCACAGTTGATTTTTGAGGGTTTTGATTTTGATTTTATGAGTCCTTTTGTTTTGATTTTTGATTTTTGATTTTCTTTTTTGCAGCCTTTTGGAAGTGTACCTGTGTTTCAAGATGGAGATTTTACTCTCTTTGGTATGGGATTTTGATTGGTTTGATGTCTTTGTGGTTTTTCTGTGGTATGGTTTGGGTTTACATGGTTTTTCACTATTGAAGGGTAATTTTGGAATCAAAATATATTATTAAGATAATTGAAGGTTGATTGTGGAATAAAAAATAATGAGCATCTCATCAACACATCATTTTAAAAGAAGTAGAAGCCTTATTATCATATCATATGGTTTGATATGGTTCCTGTTTTAGATGGTTTTAATTTACATGTTTTCTTTGTTGTATGGTTTGATCTCACCTTAAGCAAGGTTGAAGGGTAGTTTTGGAATAAAAACAAAGTCCTGAAGGCTAATTTTGGAATGAAACAAACACACCTTATTATAGAGAGCTAGAAGCCTTCCTTCTAAATGTAGAGAACCATGAAAAACTGTAATGAACCATGAAAAATGTGGGTGGAAGAGAGGGTAATATGAGCCTATTTGGCAGTTTATCCAAAAGAGGCTCATGATATCTTATCTTGATTAATTGGTTATTTATCAGTTGATGAAATCATTTGATATTGAAAACCTTCTTCTAAATATGGAAAACAAACCATGTTAAACTATTATGAACATCTAATTGATTTATTGGTAATTTTTATATGTATGCAGAATCCAGAGCAATCATAAGGTACATAGCAGAGAAGTACAAGACACAAGGAACCAATCTACTAGGCAACACAATAGAAGAAAGAGGACTAGTGGAACAATGGGTAGAAGTTGAAGCAAACAACTTCCACCCACCAATCTACAACCTAACACTCCACATTCTCTTTGCATCAAAGCTTGGTTTTCCTGCAGATGAGGACCTGATCAAGGAGAGTGAAGAGAAGCTGGGGAAAGTACTGGATATATATGAAGAGAGGCTTTCAAAAAGCAAGTACTTAGCAGGTGATTTCTTCAGCTTGGCTGATATGAGTAACCTGCCTTTTACTCAGAGACTTGTGAGTGAAATGGGGAAGGAGTATATGATTAGGGAGAGGAAGCATGTGAGTGCTTGGTGGGATGATATTAGTAACAGGCCTGCTTGGTTGAAAGTTAAGGACATGGCTTAGGTTGAGGTTGAGGTTGAGGTTGATGATGGAGTTGGAGATGTTTGGGTTTGATCTGGTGTTGGGTAGTGCTGATGTTTTGGAATAATGTTGTTGAGGTTTGTCATGTGTGAAATGGTGTCTCTGTTTGGTGTATGGTGTGTTTTGATGGTTTTGGTATGAATGAATAAATGGTTTTTACTTTTCTGCATTGTTTTGTTTTTGAGAAAAACAAAACACAGAATGTGAGTCCAAATTGATGACTTTAGGTCCAAGTCCAAAAATGGGTGCTGTCTCTGGCTATTCAACACCAACTAATACAAACCACCATTCCAATTTCAATTTCTGATAAAATGTCTATAAAAAAATTTAATTAAATTATAGAAATATATATTATTGATTTTGCATTTTAAGAATTTATATAAAATTTACTAAATCTATTATAAATAATAATATGTATAATAGTGATGATTTTTTATTTATTTTTAATAATAGATATAAAATAGAAATATATAATGTTGTAAATAAAAAAACATTTTAATTATGAATATTTAATTTATTTTATTAAAAAATTAAAATTTTTTGTAACCAATGTAAAATGAAATTGAATAATTAAATTTTTATGATTTATACTTAATTTAATTATTGGCATAAAGTTCATTTTAGGCTCCTTACTCATAAATTTTTCATACTAGCCCTTCAAAAATACGAGGTTTCATTGTGACCCTCCTACTTTAATATATTGCGTTATTCTAACCCTTTAGAAATTTTGCACGGCCACTAACCTTTGAAAATAACGCGCTTTATTGTCGCAGTTTACATCATCAAATTATGAAATTTGGCAGTTCAAGTCATAAAAATTAAAACGTGACAATTTAGACGGTAACAAAAGTTAATTTAGACGGTAACAAAAGTTAGTGGTGTTAATAAAACGACGTTTGAAGCAAAGGTTAGTGTGTTCACGTTAGCGATGCGGATCAATTTTCAATAGAGTTCATAAAAGAATTAGATTAGACCAAGTTGGTGAAGAAAACGACATAGTCCCTTATTAAGATTTCTTTTCCTTTATTTGAAGGGTTAATTAGTATATTTATTTATATTTTGTCATTTGAATTTCTTTTTATTTTAATTAGGTTTCGTATTATTATTAGATTCATATTATTAGATTTTCTATTTAGTTTTCTATTATAAATATGTTCTTTTGGGACCTAGTAAGAGAGATTTCATAATTTATTTTATTCTAATAAGAATATTTCGCCTTTGCCGTATTTTTCTCTTGGATTAGGGTTTATCAACGTCCCGGTCAGACGAAATTGACTACCAAAACTCGTGACCGGGTCTAAACAGTCTTCTTTATTACTTCTATTCTGCGTCAGTTAGTCTCACTTGAATGTTCAATTTTTCAGTTTGCCCTAAAAATCACAACCTACCTGTTTGAAGTGAATCGACCATCCTAATCCATGTAGGAGTAACAGTGAAGTTAGGGTTTCGAACAAAAATCTTCAATTTTCTTTAGTTTAGGTTGGTTAATGTTTATCGATTAAGGTTTATTTTATTTTTATTCTATATTAATGGTGTTGTTAGTTGGATTTTTACTGTTATTTTTATTTATTTATATTTCTATTATTTGTTAATTAGAATTAGAGATGAATTAGGAGTCTGTTGAAATTATCTCTAAGGCAGGTAAGGTTTTTTCAAACTCTAATAAATTATTTTATAAATAAAGTATTTCCGATCTCAGTTGAATATAAAAAAATTATCCAGTTCTTTTTATGAAAAATATAAATGATATTATAGCATGAAGATTAATCGAAAATTTCTAACACCATCAGGATACTCAAGCCATGTGTTTGACATGGATAATTTTTTTATGAATCAAACCAACACTAGAGGTGAAAGATATGCAGTCACTGGTTCAGGCTTAGTAGCTCAAAAGAGTAAGTTTCCTCAGGCTCTTACAACTACAACGAAATGAACATTGCTTGGATTATAGATTCGAGAGTTTTGGATATATGACAGGTGATCCTAGTCTTTTTGATAACATAACTACCCTTGATGATGATTGGAGAATTAAAATAGCAGATGACTCAACTTCTAAGGTCGGTGGAGTTGGAACCATGGCAATAAGTGAGAAAATAATCCTAGAATCAATTTTACTAGTTCCTGCATTAAAGTATAAACTCTTATCGTTGTGTAAACTCTCAAAAGATAAATGTTGTAGAATTAACTTCTTTGCTGATTACTGTGAGTTTCAGGACTTGAAATCTGGAAAGACTATTGGTCGTGCTAAAAGCGAATCTGGATTATATCTCCTTAAAATAAGTTCTAATGATATTAAGAGAACAACGAGAGATGTCAGGTTAGGTCATCATTCTAGAAAAATTAATGAAAATATTATTAGCCTTTGGCGCTGTAGTTATTTCTAGGACATCCAAATTTTTCTTATTTGGAGAAGTTATTTCCTACATTAGGGATTAATGGAAGAAAAAATTCATTCTCTTGTGAAACATGCATGCTTTCTAAACACTCTAGAACATCATATTACCCTCATCCATATAAAAAAATCATAACCATTTACACTTATACACGATGATGTCAAGGGTCCAACTCGAATTCCTAATATCATTGGGTCTAGGTGGTTTATGTCCTTCATTGATAATCATACAATGGTTAATTGGGTATTCCTCAGGAGAGAAAAATCAGATGTATCTCAAATTTCATTAGAAACTTCCATCAAATGATACACACACAAATTCAAACAAAAATTTGGATACTCAGAACTGACAATGGTAGTGAGTACTTTAATTTTGTGCTGAGAGATTTTATTAAAAAAAGAAGGGATTATTTATCAGAGTTCTTGTATAGATATACCACAAGAAAATAGTGTACCGTAGAGAAGAAACCGACATCTATTAGACATTGCTAGGGCACTTCTTGGTGAAAAATGTCCTTAAATAATTTTGGGGTGAGTCTGTTCTTACTGCTGCGTATCTAGTTAATAGACTATCTTCTCGTATTCTTGATTATAAGACACCTTTACAAGTATTATAAGAATATTTTCCTCTTACTAAATTGATTCTAAAAATTCATGTTAGGGTGTTTGGTTGCATAGTATATATTCCCATTCTCTCCTAGTTTAAAAGTAAATTAGATCCTAAAGTTGAAAGATCATTTTTCTAGGTTATTCAACAAGTCAAAGAGGATATAAAAAATACTCATTCAAAAGGAAGAGAATTGTAGTGTTTATGGATGTCACTTTTATGGAAAATGAGTTATATTACGAGACTGAGAATAGAGTCATTTAAATAGAGCCCTATAACACACGATATAGTAAAAAAAATAGTCATTCCATCAAAGCCAGTAATAGACCCTTTCTAGGAGAGTGAGACTGAGGTTTTTAAAACTGTCCCAAGCCCTAAAGAAACCCAAACTGAAATGAAAAAACACAGAGAGAGAATCAAATACAAACCAGTGAAGAACCGACCTATACTTTGAGGGTTTATAGTAAGAAGAACAATACTGTACATCAAATCCGCCATGAAGTTAAACCAGAGGACCAGGTCCAAGAAGAGACTAGAGTTGAACTAGATGACCATGTCCAAGTAGAAGATACCAAAGTTGAAACTGCAATAGAAAGACATGAGGAAGATGTAAGTATGTACTTGTCAATTACACTATAGAAAGTTTTCAGATAGTGTTGGAATAAAAACAGTAGGTACCCAATTGAAAACTATATTTCCTATACAAAACTATGTCATAGTTCCAGATCCTTTACTGTAAAGGTGGAGGCAATCAAAATACCGCGTTTAGTACAAGAAGTTTTACAAGATCTAAAATAGGAAAAAACTGTGAAGGATGAATAAGATGCTTTACAAAAGAATGGAATATGGGAAATCATAACATTACCTCAAGGAAAGAGAACAGTTGGATGTAAATGGGTATTTAATGTAAAGCATAGAGCTGATGGTAGTATTGAAAGGTTTAAGGCACGACTAGTGGCTAAGGGATTTATCAAATCCTATAAAATCGATTATTAAAAAACGTTTGCTTTAGTGGCTAAATTGAATACTATGTGTATCCTCTTATCCTTGGCAGCGAGTCTTGATTGGAATCTTCAACATATGGATGTCAAAAATGCATTTTTGAATGGATATTTGGTAGAAGTTTATATGGATGTTCCAACAGGGCTAGAAAAATAAAATTAAGTAGGAAATATTTACAGATTATTGAAATCACTTTATGGTCTCAAACAATCTCCTAAGGCATGGTTTAGATGATTTACAAGGGTTGTAGTAACATTTGGATATCAATAATGTAACTCAAATCACACCCATTTTATGAAACATAAGGCGGATGTTAAAAAAAAAAAAGCGGTGCTTAGTGCATATGGTGACGACATCATCGTAATTGGGAATGATGAAGCAGAAATTGAGTTAACAAAGAAGTTTTTGAGCAAGTAGATTGAAATAAAAGATTTGGGAGACTTAAATACTTTCTAGGCATGGAAATCGCAAGGAGTTGTAAAGGGATTTCAATCTCCTAATGTAAATATAATCTTGATTTACTAGAAGAGACCGGGATGCTTGGATGTAAGCCTCATGAAAATCCAATGGAAATTGTAGTAGGATATGCAGCTCTTGAAGATGGTACACCAATTGAGAAAGAACAATATCAATGACTAGTAGGGAAATTACCGTATCTATCACACACTCTGCCAAATATAAACTATGTTATTACTGTTCTCAGCCAGTTTATCAGCTGCCCGAATGAAAGACATGAATGGACTGCTAAAGAATTCTCAAATATCTAAAGCGGTCACTAGGAAATGGTATCTTCTTCAGAAAATGAGATAATAAAAAAACTACAAAATTACACAGATGCTTATTAGGTTAGATCTGTCGTCAATAGTAGGTCTACTACGGGCTATTATGCCTATGTCTTGGACAACCTATTGAGTTTTGAAAAGGTAAAAGAAAAAAAATGGTAGCAGCTAGGAGCAGTGAAGCTGAATTAAGGTAATTTGCACATGGGCTATGTGAAGGTTTGTGGCTAAAAAAATTATTAGCATAGTTGAAAGTAGTTGTAGAAGGTTCCATGACACTACTATGTGACAACAAGTCAGCAATTTGTATGCCTAAGGATTCAATTCACCATGGAAGAACAAAACATGTGGAGATAAGTACGCACTTTACGAAGGAGCAGATTGAAGAAAGATCAGTTAGTCTTTTATTCGCCCCTACTAGTAATCAAACTGCAAATATTTTTACGAATCCTCTACTCATAAATGGGTTCACAAAGATAGTCTCGAAGTTATCTTATTAATATTTACGATATTTGAGAGAGTGTTTACGATACTTGAGAGAGTGTTATTAGTTAAATTTTTTTACATTATTATTTTTTTTATTAACAGTCTGTTGAGATTATCTCTGAAGTAGTTAAGATTGTAATAAATTTTAATAAATTATTAGAAATAATTAAGTATCAAAAAAATTACTCCATTATTTTTATAAAAAATCTATACATAATATTTATTTAAAATTAATATGGAAGTTTTAAAGATAATGAAATATTAATACAATTTGTTATGGGTGACCAGAGAACCGAATTATTATAAATTTCACAGTATACACATTAATCTCAAAGCCTGTGTTGGACCAAATCTGAGGTGGATCCAATTTTATTACTTGACCCAAGCCCAAAGAATATCTAATCGAAGAGAAAATGGAAACAAATCAAACTGAAATTTCAAATTGGTCCAATTCTATATTTTTATTTATTTACTTTGTTTGAATTTAACTAAATATTTTTAAAAGTGAAATCGATTGAAAAAAATTGATTATTTCAAATCATTTTAAATGTAATATTGAAATAACATAATTATGAATTTACAATTTTTTTTATATAAAATTAAATTAAAAAAATAAACTCAACTAAATAACTCCATATGAATAAATTAACACTATTTTTTACACTGATTTTTTTTTAAAAAAATAAAATAATAATATACTTGTATAACTATACTTTTTAACAAAGAAAATTTAATAAATAGGAAAAATCAACTATAGGAGTCACCTACACTTTTGATAAGAATATCAATTAATAAAAAATATCATATAAAATAATTCATGATTTCCATGTTTTATTTGGTGAGAATAGTCAAATAATTATTTTACTTTAAAAAAATCAAAATCACGAAACATGAAGATTTTTCTTATAAAATAAAATAAATAACAACAATAATAAATTTGCTTTCACATATTATTAGTTAATGAGACAAGAAATCTTATAAGATATTGAAAAATGATTTAATTTTATTTAAGTTCTAAAGTATAATATAGGTGAGATCAAAATTAATAATCTTGTGTTAGTGTTGAAAAAGAAAATACTTATAAAAATTTGAATAATAATAATGAAAATTTCTTTTATATAATAAATATTATAAGTTCATTTTTTAAAATACTTATTTATTAATTTTAAAAAAATCTTAAAAAGACTTCTTCTATTAGACTAGTACGATAGGGTTTTAATAATTAAATATTGATAATTATTCTATACTATTATTAAAAAAAGTTTTTTTTTTTAGTATAATAGACAACTCTTTTTTTTTTTTAATCTAATCAAATTTTATGTAACTTTCAATAAAATGTAATTAACACATTCCGAACTTTCAAATAAAACTGATTTGATAGAGTCAAATATCAAAAACATATCATGTTTTGTGAAATGATCATTCCAAGTTTTTTTTTTAAAAAAATAAATAAATAAATAAAAAATGAATTTCATAGTTTGACTATCTACCACTTTAAGTGTAAATTAAATAGGCCGATTTTAGAGTATAAATTATTGATTAAACATGTAATGTCGTCATTAGAAGAAGACAAATTAACCATTTTTGAAGTGAGAAAATAAAAGACAAATGGGTCAAAAATATGTGCTATGTTTGTGGTGGGTTCTTTGATTTTTCAACACCAAATATACACGTTTTTCCTTAATTTTCTTATTAGCATTAAATTTGTCATAATCTCCCACCAATTTTAATCATTAATTACACAATTAATCATTTCACATTCACCTCAGATGAAGAAAATTGCACCTTTTGGTAAAATGAAAATCCTTAGTTTGAAAATGGTTTGATCCCATAAAAACTTTTTTTTTTACTTTAGAATTTTTGAAAATATATTTTAAAATTTTAATTACAAATATTTTTTTTAAAAAATTATTACATTATTAAAATTTTAAATTAAAATTTTACTTCACAAACTAAAATTTTAAGATAAAAATTAAATTTTATTTTTGAAAGATATTTTTATTTTTTAAAATATTTCTGAGTACATTTATAAAAAAATTCTACTTTAAAATTTATTTTAAATTGCGATATTTTAAAAATATGATCTATAAAATAAAAAATAAAAATTTTAAATTTATGAAAGTTGATTTATTTTTTTTGATAATTTTAGAAAAACTATAAATAAATTAAATGATTAATTTTTCATTATTGCTTAATTTAAAGGACAACAATAGTGAAATTGGCTCACTTTTTTTCCTTCTCAATTAAATATACATAAAAATTTTATTATTAAAATATCTTGATTTAATTTTCAAAAGAAGAACCAATTTCAATTCTAGGGGTAATGAAATATTTTATTATTAATAAATAGAATAAAATTTTTCAATAGGTAGCTCAACTTTCATTTTCATTTGAGTATTAATAAGTTGTTGGCATTGAAAAGATATTTAAAATTATTAAATCAACCGTACAAATGTATGTGTACTTCTTCTTCTGAATAGATAGAGACACATTGATTGGAAAATTAAACACCATCACTTTCTATATTTTTTTTTCTTTCATAATTTCAAAATAGATATTATGTACACATACCATGAAAATAGACCATGGAGAGAGACTCTTATGTATACACAAACTTGTATTGTATTGCATCAAAATTTTCTACACACATGGTCGGGAAGTCGTGGTGATGGTGATGGTGATGATGATGATTTTAAATAGATTGGGATATTTTAGATAATTTCAAGACTTTTGCATGGAAATTTTAAGAATGATCCATCTTTCTAGATCTTATAAGAAGATAATGGGAATGATTTTTAATAATGTGGTAATAATTCATTCTCCAGCTATGGTTCTGGGTGGATTAGGTTCAGGCCCACATCTTTACTTGACTGGTTGACAAGTTCATGTATTTTTTTATTCATTTCAGATGGGTGTTCCATGACTCGTTTTTAGGATTTGTGTCTTTACTAATACCCTAACTATAAATACTATTTTTAGATTTCTGATTTGCCTTAGTGAGAGAACGCCGCACATTTGTTGTGTTGTTTTTATCTCTCTCACTGAAGTGCTCTGTTAGAGTTTCTTTGTTTTGTGTTGTTGATCTTTGTGATATTGCTGTATTCTGATGTAATCTTGTACTCTCGCTATTGATTCATAGTGCTACCCCGTCTCCTTTGTTGAGGTCTGTGGATTAGCCCTTAGAGGTGAATCATGTAATTGCTTGTCTTGCTTGTTTTTTATTATTTATATTTGGCTGTTATTGTGGCTTGTTGTGAGTTCATGTGTTTGATTCAAGAACAAAGTGGTATCGGAGCATCTTCTTGACTCCAAAACCCTAGATCTCTTTTTTTTTTTTTTTTGTATTTGTTCTTATGAGTATTCTTTGACTTGACTCGTATAGACTGGAACCGCGAAATAGGTAACTTTTCTTTGTGTGAACTCTTGATAATCTGTGTGATTATTCATTGATTGTTGTGTTTTATGAAACTTGTTATTTTCTAACTGGTCTTTTGAACAAAACCTTAAAATTTTCACAAATCTTTTGTAGATCTATGAACTTTTGCTTTAAATGATTTTCTTGAAACCCTAGCGGAGCACTTTAGACATCTAGGTTATATATATTGCATTTTTGTCACTCTTTGTGTATCTAACAAAGTTTGTGTAGGTGACAGGTACCTGAAGCCGAATTGAAATACTAGAAGAGTAGATCTGAGGAAAATTAATTTGATCTACTGGAGGGCAAGCTAGAAAATTAGCAGTAGAAGGCAATTTCAAGAGAAATCGAAATTGTGGAGGAAAACAGAACTTGATAAAATCAGGATTCTGTTGTGGAGCAGCTAAGGACGTCTAAGTATCTCTAAAACTCTATCTCTGCTATTTCTGACATATTATTGTTGTCCTCATTTGCTATCTTTGTTATTTCTTGTGTTGATCTTGGTGACTTTGGACCTTGGCTATAGGGATACAAGCTTTGTTTCTATTAAATTCCCGAACGTTTGCTGACATGATAAATCAGCTTGTTTGGGGACCTTAGTTTGTGTTATTTGAACAATTGTTTGAATTATGATTGTTTTGATTGTCTATTATTAGTATTTGGTTATCTTGAACACAGTGATTGTTTGTTTGTGATTAATTGTTGACTGTTATTGCATTCATCCTGTCTCTTGCATCTGGAATCTTGTCTTAATCCCTAAAAATTCTTTTTAAACCTTTCAAAGTAAAATGTCTTCAAAATCCAATACAAACTCTATTAACATAGAGATTTTTTATGGTTCCCAAGATTTTGTGTTGTGGCAAAAGAAAATGCTTTCAGTTTTGGTTTATCATGGAATCGAATGAGGTGTAGACTCTGATTATCCTCATTCAATTACTGATGCTGAAAAATCTAGAATTGTAAAAAGTGCATGTCACACTATACTGCTGCATCTCTCGATGATGTTCTTACAAATGTTGCTCATGTTAGGACTGCTCATGCTTTATGGAAACTCTAAAAGCTAATTACCCTGAATCTGATATCCCAAACAAAATAATTAGCTTGCATAAACTATTTAGTTCCAGGTTTGCTCAGAATAAATTTGTTAGTGAGAACCTTTTTGTGTTTAAGTGCCTTATACAAGACCTGAACAATAGGATCAAAGAGGCTGAGCGACTCAATGATGAGTATTTAGCCATGGTCCTACTGCATGCCTTACCCGAAATCCACAGTATGGTGAAGGAATTTATCTCATTTAATAAACAAGTCCTTACAACTAAAGATATCATGGATGCTTTGCATTTTAGATCTGTAGGGGAAGAGGTCATTAAGAAAGAAAATGAAGGTTTGTTCTTAACTAAACCTGACGGTAGCAATAATAAGGGTAAAGGAAAAGGAAGGAGACCACAAAAAATAATTGGAATAATAAGAACAATAATCAGTAGAAGTGTAATGGTAATAGGAAGGCTAAAAATGGACAAAAATCTTATAGGAAATGCTATTATTGTGGTAAAACTAATCATTTAGTTAAAAATTATTTTCAAAAAAGAAAGATGAAGCAAATAACATTCATAAATCTACTAATGTTCCTAATACTATTGCTGTGACTGAATCTTTTTGTGAGGGATTGATTGTTGTTAGTGAAAATTATGTGATTGAATTTTATAATGTTCTGGCTAGTGATAAAATTGATAATGATTGGATGATTGATTCTGGTTGCACACATCACATGTCCCCAAATAAGGATTGGTTTACCAACCTTAAAGCCTTTAGGAAATGATTTGTCCTTATAAGATCTAATCAAAAGTGCAGTATAGAGAGATTAGGATCCATCTCCATTAGGCAATATAATGGGAATATAACTACCCTTAGAAATTTGAAGTAGGTTCCTAATCTTTAGAGAAACCTATTATTTGTTAATAGCCTTGGTGAGGTGGGATTAAAGGTGTGTTGAGTTGATAGAAGATTGAGGTTGTTATGAGAGGGAACCAGACTGGTAATCTGTATATTCTATAAGGAGAAACTTTAGAAGCCCTAGCTACCCACTCCAAAGTAGATCCTAACATAGATAAAATCAATGTTATGGCATAGAAGACTTAATCATATAGGATCAAATGGTCCGAGGGAACTTCAGAAATAGGTTCCGATAGATAGAGATATATCCTGTGAGATACCCCTATGTGATAAGTGTATTCTTGCAAAACAAACCAAGTCTCCTTTTGATAAATTTGTTTTTAAATCCAAAGCTGTTTTAGATTACATTCATTTTGATCTTTAGGGTTCTTTAAGGACCAAAATATTTAGGAACTGTATTTATTTTTTGTCTTTAACTAATGATTTCTCTAGATTTTCATGGACATTTTTATTGAAATAAAAAATAGAAGTTTTTGACAAATTTAAAATCTGGAAAAATATGGTTGAAAATGAAAAGGATAAAAAGATAAAATGTTTGAGAACTGATAATATCTTAGAGTTTTGCAATGAGTCTTTCCGAAAATTTTGTGGGGAGAGTGAGATTAGATTGTCAGACATAGGACTGTTAGGTATACACCCCAGCAAAATAGCATTGCTGAGAGATTGAATAAGACTCTTCTAGATAAATTTAGGAGTATGCTTTTTCAAGCCAACTTACTTAAGATATTTTGGGGGGAAACCCTTAATATTGCCACTTATCTGAAAAACAAATCCCCTTCCTCTTCTATTGGCTTTAATACTCCTTGTGAGCTTTGGTTTAGCAAACCACCTAATCTGAATCATTTGAAGGTTTTTGGCTATAAAGTGTTTGCTCACCAGAAAATGGATAAATTAGATCCTTGATCGTTAGAGGGTCTCTTTATGGGCTTCCAGCAAGGTACAAAAGGTTACAATATAGTCTATAAAGAGAACAGTGCCTATAGGTTCATTATAAGTAGGGATGTTGTCTTCTCTAAGCATGAATTTTCTGGTTTCTTGGATTCTAAGAAACAGAAAATTAAGAGGCAAATCCAATTTGAACTATCTGAATTTGATATTTAAACTGGTGAACTTGCTAATAATAATAACTTGGGGTCTGATCAGGAGGCTAATGACCATGGTGAACCTAAGAATGATTTGGATAATTTGGAACCTGTAGAAATTAATACTGATTCTGTAGAAAACCAACATGAACCTGTTATGGATGAAATTGATCAATTACCTGATCTAAATAACTATCTTCTTAGTAGAGACCGTGAGATACCCTCTAGATATAGAGATTATCTTGACACTAGTCTAGTTATCTATGCTTTGAACTCTCAGGTTGAGACTAGTTTAATCCCTGCTTCTTATCAAGAAGCTATTACTTATTCTAATTCTGTCAAATGGCAGAATGCTATGAATGAAGAAATAGCTTCCTTGTTAAAGAATAACACCTGGGAACTAGTAGACAAATCTAAAAATATCAAGTTAATGACTTGCAAAATAGATATTTAGAATTAAAGAAAACCTGCCATTAACTAATAATAATCGGTTTAAAGCTAGACTTGTGGCTAAGGGGTTCACTCAAAATGTTGGTATTGATTTCTCAAAATATTTTCACCTATTGTGAGATATATTATAATTAGGATTATGTTGTCTTTAACTGCTTTCTTTGATTGGGAGCTTGAGCGGATGGATGTTAAAACAGCCTTTTTATATGAGTTTTTGGACAGAAAGATTTACATGAATCAACTTGAGGAATTCTGTAAATCTGGTGACAAAGTGTGCTTATTGAAACGATCTTTATATGATTTTAAATAGTTACCTAAGCAGTGGAATGAACGCTTCCACAAGTATGCTTTAAAATTAGGATTTAAAAGGAGCTTGTTTGATGCATTCCTTTACTATAAATGTGTTGATGATTTACATGTATTCATGCTCTTATATGTTGATGATATAGTGCTCATTCGTCCTAAAATGCAATTGCTATGTGTAGTGAAATCTGAATTGAGCAACAAATTCGAAATAAAGGACTTAGAGGAAGTCTCTAGAATTCTGGGCATGAACATTACCAAAAAAAGGGACAGTAAGCTACTCTTGATTGATCGGAAGAATTATCTGATCAAAATTTTAAAAAAAAATCAATATGTATGATAGTAAGCCTAATTCTTTGTCTTTACTTCAAACCATAGGATAGTAAGTACTCTGCCGATGATGTCATACTTAATAATGTTCCTTATGCTGAGGCTATAGGGAGCCTCATGTATGTTATGGTATGCTCTTGGCCAGATTTGGCCTATTCTATTAGTATTTTGAGCAGGTTTATGATGAAACCTACATAGGAACATTGGAATGCTATTAAAGGTTTGTTCAGGTATATTAAAGGGATTATCGATGTTGGTCTCGAATTTGGTAGGTTTACTGATAATGTATGTATATCTTACTTTACTGATTCTGATTATGCAAAGGATTGTGAACATAAAAAATCTATATCTGCATACATAGTTACTGTCTGTGGTAATTGTATCTCCTGAAAATCTAAATTACAATTTCAAGTAGCTTTATCTACTACTAAATCAGAGTATATTGCTCTAACTGAGGGCATAAAGGAAGCACTCTGGATACATAGGTTGCTTACTGAATTAAAGTTACTTGATACAAAAGCTACCATATTCACAGATAGTCAGGGGGCTTATCATATAAGCAGGAATCTTGTTTATCATGATAAGATCAAACATATTAGAGTAAAGTAGCATTTTATTCGGCTTAATATTCTCAATGGAATTGTGCAAGTTAAACAGGTTCATACTGATGAAAATCCTTCGGATATGGGCACTAAGGTTGTACCCACAAGAAAGCTCCTATTTTGCAAAAGTTTCATGCATATCAATTGTGTCTAAAGACGAAGTTTTGAGACTTATGACGCATTTTAGACGGTTTGGAGGCAATGAGATTGAAAATGAATATCTGTAAGAAGAGTGCCTAAATTCTGATTTGTGATTCTTGTATTATGATTGATTCTGTAGAATGTATTATGGAAAGTATTATTGTAATAATCCATTCTCCAACTTTGGTTCTTGGTGGATCAGTCCCACATTTTCACTTGGCGGGTTGACAGGCCCATGTGTTTCTTGATTCACTCTAGAATGGTGCTCCGTAACCCGCTTTCGGGATCCGCGCCTTTACTAATACCCTAGGTATAAATACTACTTTTAGACTTCTGATTTGTCTTAGTGAGAGAAAACTGCAGATTTGTTGGGTTCTTTTGCTCTCTCTCTCACTCAAGTGCTCTGTTAGAGTTTCTTTGTTTTGTGTTGTGATCTTTGTAATCTTGTTGTATTCTGATGTAATTTTATACTCTCGCTACTAATTTATATTGTCACCCCGTCTCTTTTGTTGAGGTCTCTGTGAATTAGTCTTAAGAGGTAAATCACATAATTGCTTGTCTTGCTTGTTTTTTTATTGTTTATATTTGACTGTTATTGTGGTTTACTATCAGGATCGAATCACAAGTAATGCAGAGGTGTGCTATTAAAAGTTTGATTGATTTCTTTTAACATGATTTTTGGACTAATGTCAAATGGTTTGATTTAAATTTGTAAATTTAGTTTCAAAGTATTATCAAATTAAAATTAACTTGTTTTAGAGTTAAATATAAAAAATGCTATTTGAATAGGTGGAACAAAGTTTTAAATTGGTGAACTATACAAATATGAACATAGTGTATGAGTGGTATGTATTTATATATATTAAATATTTTTTTAACATTAAAGTAAATTTTTAAATATTTTATTTTATAAAATTTATAAAATAGAATTTTAAAATAAATCTTTTAAATGTCCATAAAAATAAATAATTTTTCTTTAAAATATCTCTAAATTATATATTAATAAAAGATAAAATTATACAAAATTGATAATATATTTAAATTATTAGTGATTTTTGCCTTTATAATAAATGAAGGATTTTTAAAAAAAAATTAATTTTGAAAATTAATCGATTGATTTATTTGTTAATCAGAATATTTTGAAAATATTTTTTTAATATAAATTAAATTATATTAATTGTTTAAAAAAATGATAAAATTATCACATTATAAATGTTTCTAGAGATTAGTCAATGTTTTTAACTGTCTGTTCTTAATGTTAAACTACATTTGATGATGAAACAGTCGGTGACTTTATTTATTATTATTCATTTATTTATTTATCTTTGGGTTCAAAGAATTTTACAATACGTGGTTTGCTTTCAAATAACATACTAATAAGAGAATTGATTACGTAGGGTTTTACTTGATTAAGTTAAAAAATTAATACAAAATATAAAATGTCCGAGTCCATTTCTTATACATTGAATTCAACTAATAATTTTTTTGTTTTGTTTTTAAAAAAATCAATTATAAAATGATGTAATGCTGGTAAAAGTTGGCACAAAAATCACAAAGTTCAAACATATGTGTCTCGGAAGCCTGTTATTTTATATTTTAATTAATGTGTTTATTGAACAACAAAAAGTTAATCTTAATTAAATTTAAATGTAATATTTAATTTACAATTATGTAAATATTTAAAAGATTTGAATTTAAGGATATTCAATTGTATACTTGCTAACGTGTATAGTTGCATGTGCATGACAATGGAGAAGGAATCATCATTTATTTTATTTATTTATTATTTTTTTAAAAAGAAATTGAATGTGTAGGGCTTGGTAGTGGACTAAAATATTTTAATTTTTTTTAAAAGAAATTAATATCAAGAGTGAAAATTGAGAATAAAATGAGTAAGTATGAAAGGGTCAAAGAAAAATAAAAAATATGGTTGTGGAATTTTCTAAAGGATTTGGATTGATATTGTTGATGGACGAAATTGATTCTTCAATTTTTTAAAAATATTTTGTAGTCAAATAATGTGTCAGGCCCGCACCCATTGACTTTTATTCTTCAAGACCACAATTCTTCTTTCTTAACATCCAATTTTGCCAGAAAATAATTATGCAATTCTTTTTCTATTTTTATGATTACTCCAATTATAGTCTATAATTAATATAATTAAATTTAAATTATTTTTATTAAAATAAAATTATGAATATATTTTAAAAAAATTTTGTGTCACGTAAAAGTTTGGTGCAAATTGATCTATACATATTAGTAAAAAAAATTATGATTTATTTAAAAAAAAAGAGTAATAATCAAAATAATAATTTATATGATATGTTTATATATTTAATATTTTTTTATAAATAAATAAAGTAATCTTATTTTAATAAATAAAAAATAATAAAGCACAATATTAAATTTTAAGTTGAAATTCAGTTTTAATATATATATATATATAATTATATTTTTAAGTTTTTAAAATAAAAATTTGTCAGAATTCTAAATTTTATTTTGCAACTAAATAAATTAAGAATTATGATTAATGTATTTATATTTGAAAAATTATGAAAAGAGAGATTAATAACTTAGACAAAATAATATTTTTAATTTTATTAAATATATTTTTTATAAATATAAAGCCAACTTTTTTAATGAGAAGTTTTTATTTAAAAACATAAATCAAATTATACACTTTTTAATTCGAATTATATTAATTATATATTAATAAAATAATTTAAATTTATTATAATAATACTTTCACTATCAACTTTTTCAAAAATATTTTATAATTAATTTTTTTATAATATTTTAAATAATATTATAGTAAGTATATTTTATATATATATATATTGATTTAATTTATGTGATATAAAAATTAATAAATATTATTAATATTATTATTAAATATTAAATATATTTTATTATTTATTTGAAGTTAATAATATAAAATATAATTTTTAAAAATAAAAATATAATTTTTTTAAAAAAATATTATTATTAAGCAGCTAACTATTAAAAATTATATTATTAACCAGTAAATCAAATTGCTCCATTATCAGCTAATCGTTATTGAGTCCCAAAAACGCTAACAGCAAATCGCCCAACAAGCCATAACCTCCACATATCACATATACTCACTAGAACCTATTTTTAAAAACACAAAAATAAAAATAAAAATAAAAATTATAAAGTTGTACCTAGATAAGCAATATAACATTCATATTCATACAAAACAAACAAGCATAATCCTACTTTAATAAATAAAAAATTAATTAACTAATTAAACAAATTCAAAAAGTCATAGAAAGCATGATATAAAGGAGGACTTTGTCCAAAGACTCTTAATAGAAACTATGGACTATTGACCAGCAACCAATCAAATCAATATATATACACACCAACACTACATATGTACATCTTCTAGTTATAAACAGAGAGAGAGACATGGAGGTGGGAAAATTAGTTTCAGAAGAAGAAGTTATGCTTCCTGGGTTTAGATTTCATCCAACAGATGAAGAACTTGTAGGATTTTACTTGAGAAGAAAAGTTGATAACAAGCCTATTAGTATTGAAGTCATCAAACATATCGACATCTACAAATATGATCCTTGGGATCTTCCAAGTACGATATTTTCCTTTTTCTTCTTCTTTGCTCTTACATACAATTGAAACATGTTGAACTAACAATAGTTAGTTTTATGATATGTGTTGAGAAGAAGTGAGCACAGTGGGGGACAAAGAGTGGTACTTTTTTTGCATAAGAGGGAGGAAGTACAGGAACAGCATACGACCAAACAGAGTTACAGGGTCTGGCTTTTGGAAAGCTACAGGAATTGATAAACCAATTTACTCGTCAAGCAAACAAAATCATCAGGAACATATTGGGTTGAAAAAATCATTGGTTTATTACAAAGGAAGTGCAGGTAAAGGCACTAAAACCGATTGGATGATGCATGAGTTTCGTCTCCCTCCAAATCCTAGAAACGTTGATAACAAAGACCTCTTCATGGCTCAGGAAGCTGTAAGTTCACTCTTTTTTTTTTTTTTTTTTCAAAAGTGTGATTTTATGTCTGAAAATGATTTTTGGTTTACAGGAAGTATGGACACTATGCAGAATATTCAAACGAATCCCGTCATACAAAAAGTACATACCCTTGAAACCAACAACAACCCCTACCACCTCATCATCCTCCGAAACCACCACAAACCACCAATACATCTACGACTCTAAACCCTTCGTAAACCACCACCAATTCAATCCATCATCTACATTCACCACCACCGCCAACCTTAATGGTTCTCCTGATGACTTCTTCGTCAATGGTAACTGGGATGAGTTGAGATCCGTCGTCGACTTTGCCAATCTTCATCGCTCTCACAACGTTTATGCCTAATTAATATATTTGGTGGTAATTCATTATTACTTATTTTATTAAAAAATGAATTATCATAAATATGAATAAAAAGAGTTTATTTCAGAATGCTGACATATGGAGGAGAGTAGCGTAGTAGATATATTTTTGATAAATAAAAATAGTGGACGATGTTATTGTAAATTAATTTCATAGCTTTCAGAGAGGGACTGATTTGTTAAATAACATACTAGGAGATATATGATGTAATGTATGAACAGCTTTGGATTTGGAGAGATTTTTCAGATTGTTCTTTTGCCACCACTCTATTCACTTTTGACTTTGAAATTATGTGCCAATCTGCCAAATTAGATATATATAATTTAAATGCATTTTTTGTTTGAAATTTTTCTTCGAGTGGTAGCGGTTAGCGATATCACGGATATGGCAGGAATTACATTATAATTATTCAAATGGTAGTAGCTATTATAATTATTTAAATGGTAGGAGCTATACTGGTGAATTGTTTGGTATCAAATTTGTAGGAAGATTTTTAGTATTATAAATTAGATAAATTTTACATTTCGAAATTATAACATCGATGACGACTATACTGACAAATAAATTTAGAAAAGATCTAATATAATATAATATTACACAACTCTTAAAAATGGTTGAAAACTAATCTATTGTACAACTGATTCAAATCACAAAACGACATCATAAAAGCCTCTGTGTATGTAGCTTCGTTATGGAAGTTATAAAAAAAATAATAAAAAAAGAAAAAAAGGAAACACAATTTTACCACGATGAGACATTTCTATGAAGATGATGATGATTCTTTAGATTACAAGCAATAACTGTAGTCAGCTGAAACTGTACTCTCTGTAAAGTAAACTACTAAGGCTGATGAAAGGAATTCGCACCTTGTTCATGGTGACTATTATTAACTGGTGTTGTTCCGACCTCAGGAATATCCAGACTACTTCCTTCTGTCTCTGGGGCGACTTCTCTGACATCAGCTATCGTCGCTTCTGTTGCTTGAATGTCGCTCCATTCGCCATCACCAATTGGTTGGCGGTTTACCTCATCGACCACTGTCATATGGACAACGCTCTCCCCAGGTGCTGGTACTGATCTGGAAATACTTAGACATGCTTTGTCCACGTTTTCATCTGATAAGTCGACATCTTTTGTTTGAGGGGAGTTGTCTGCATTGACAGATTCTGTCTTCTCCTCGAAGACTTGCTTTGTGTCGATCTGCTGTCTGCTAATGGAGTTGACAACTTCAAAATGTTACGACAGTAGACTAAACCCACCAATGATATCTCAGAGAGGAATAAAGATGAGCTTAAATGACAACACAATGAGTAAATGTGTGGGTCATAGAAACAGTCAAGTATTCAAAATCACTGTATAAGTCTTTATCAAAGCCTACAAATTTCTTCCAAATTTGACTAAGCCTGTTTTGATCTGAATTAAGGATTTCCTGGAAAGACCTAATGTTGCTCAGAAAAACAACACTGATGAGCTATCTAATTATGTTCCACATTAATAGAAGAACCTATGCATTCTCTTAAACATTTATCTATTTTCCAGTCATTCATTACCATGTAAACAACAGCAATTGCTACTTCAGGATTTTATTCATCTTAGGTATGCAGATAGATGGGAATGCAGAATGATGCTAAGTGGCTAATAAGTAGAGAGTGTTAGTCAAACCTTTGAAGTTGCGATTGTAACATATTTATGTATGCTAGAAGTTCTTCTTTGCTTTTTACTGCATCTGCCTCTTTCTGAGCAGATTCCTTTATTCGAGCTTCAGCATCCGCTTCAGTAACCCTTACCTTCTCCTCACCTCTTACAACAGCCGCTTCTAGAATCACGACACGCTCTCTAGCTTTTGCAAGCTCAGAGCGCCATAAATGGGCTTCCTGAAGAGCAGAATCTCTGTGCTTGATCAACTGATCTTTTTCTCTATTAAGGGCCGTGACTTTTTCTTCATACTCTTTCAGCTGCAGATACCAAGAACACCCCAACTCAATTTCTAGCATTAGGCAACAACACTCTTATCAACCCCAGTCTTGGAATTCAGCTAAAAGTGAAATATCTTTGCTAATGATATTTCACTAGATGACAGTCAAAATAATTTGATCATGTTTGTTCCTTGGTTGAGAGTAAGCTTAATATATTAGAGTAATGAAGCAATATAAAAATGAGACATTACTGATACCTTTGATATGGACAAGTCCAGTTGTTTCGCTGAATCTTGTTTTATGCGCTCAATTTCAGCAAAAGCAATTCTTCTTTGTTCATCCATTGTATGAGCTGCAGAAGCTGCACCCTCAGCAGCTTCAGCAGTCTCAGTTAGTTTATCTGCAATTTCTCTTATAGTCGAATCACGGGCTCGTAGGTCCCTAGCCAAGTTTTGTAATTCCTCATCCTTGACTCGTAACGTTTCCTGAAAGAAGTATTCCCATGGAACACTCAGACTAGATAAAACATAGGATTTCACATAAATCATCAATATCAAAATTGCTGATAACCACAGATATTAACAAATCTTCATTAAGTTTATTTAGTAATCCCCAAATGTGGATTCAGAAGTCTATAATATAGGTCCAATCAGGAAACAAATTGTATGATGGAATTCCATAAAGTTCCAAACTTTAGCCAGATAGACAATAGACATAGAAACTATCAACTAAACTAAGATTCAGTTGATACCAAATGCTACCATCTCCATCCTTAAAAATGCACTAGTAATGTATTGGATTAGAACAGATTTTACAGCAACATGGAAAAGAAAAGGAAATAAAGCAATGGAAATTGAGTTCAGTTCACCTTCATAATGGTCAGATCATCCATGGGACCATCAGTAACTCTACTTGTAACCATTCCTAGAGCATTTCTCAAGGAAATCTGCATTGCTGCTTCAATTTCTTTGGAGCATTCCTGGGCTGTTGAATTTGCAGCAGCGACTACTGTTGCAACAGTACCAAGTTTTGCAGAACCAGTTCCGCCTAAGGAATTCACAGCCTCTTTATGGGCTTTAAGTACCAATTGTGCAGCACTGATTGTAGAAAGCAACAGAGAATTAGAGGGCGAGAGCAAGAGAGGTGTCAGCAGAGAGAAAATATTGTCTATAGCCTACATACAGCATCCAATCATAACTGGTGGAACAAAAGAAAATTTTCCCACCTATATACCAATCATCCCTAGCCTGAAATATAGTTTCAGCATTTCCTATATATATTTATTTATTTATTTATTTATTCACTTAACAGACATCTTCACTATATTCATTGCAACTTAATGTGAAATGCTTAAAGAGGAAATGCAGCATATAATGAAATATGCTGATTTAAAAAGGATCCATTTTCTTTATTTCATCCCTTGAATCTTTGCTTCACTTCTCCCACTAAGCACTCAAACAATGGGGCTAATTGATCATAACCTAGCGGTTGTTTCAAAAGCCAACAAGTAAATAACTGACTCTGTTGGGTAAAGATCAAGCTTTTAGCCAATCCATTTGTGATTTTATCCGGCAAATAAACTTCTGAAGTACTGACTTCTAAGCATTAAAATTTCTAGCAGCTTAGATCATTCTGAAGCCTAATAACTGGCATAATAATGACATTTAATATATATTTGCATTCCCTAAAATTTCTCTGAGATAGATTTGAATATAAAATAACATGCTAGCAAACCCTATCTGTATGTTCCATAGTCAAGCATCTGCAATCTCCTCCTATCATTATAACTGATTAACATGAACGCCTAAAATAATCATAATCCTTTATATGGGAGAACAATTAAAGTAACTGAACTAGGTTCAGCACACTAATGATGACAGAACAATCAAGATATGTTCAAAAGGCATTAAGTAACTTACTGTAAAGTTGATACCCAAGCTCTTGCTGCACCAGGAGTTTCTGAACAAAGAAAGTAGTCTTTCTTCTGTGGAGTCCCAATATCTAACAATGTAGTTAAGAAGACAACAATTACAGAAATAAACAGCACAATTTATATCTTTTATTTTCCATTTTATCTATAGGAAACAAAAGATATTTAAGGATACATATACAGCAGCCATCGTATTTGGGAAGTCCACTACATCACAATCATTAGGAAACAGACCGTTAATATCCATTCAAAGTACCACAAGACTATTAAGCAAAAGTTTATAATGGAACACAAAACTTACTTGAAATTCACAGGAGATACTGTAATTGTGCTATTTTCATCAAATATAATAGTTCCCTTCACAGTAGGCTCATTTCTCCTAGTCCTTAATCAGGCAAACCAACAAGTGATCAACATAGAGTGCATACACTCTACAACCACATTCACATCACATGACAGTCAACATAAACTTACTTGTACTCCATTTTCCCAGTCGTTGGATCCAGTATCACCCATCGCTCATTCCACTTCCTCAGCTACCGAAACAGCAAAAATCAAACAAATTACCACCTCAACACAAACCAAAAGTCACAAACTACACAAACAACTAAACGATCACCTAATTCAACAAAAGAATTGAAGTCGCCTAACCAAACCACATCACTAATTGACTCTTAAACCGCACATCCATCAATCCACAGACCTCAATCAACAAATTCCAAACTACAAAGTAACCAAAAAATCAAAGAAGAGTAGATCAATTACAGTTTCGGATCGCTTGAGGAGTGGGCCTTGCAATAAATTACGACCAGAACCAGAAGCCAGCTGCCGTTTGATCCTCTCCAAGCTATTCTCCGTGTCGCCAACTCTCTGCTTCCATCACAACACAAAAAACACTTCTAAAAACAACGAAAATTACAAAATCTTAACAGAGGCAGAAAGAGAAAAGATAGACCGACCGTGGAAGCTCCGTTTGCAGAGGCCATGGCAAGTAGATCAGATTCAGGCGAATGAATCAGAAAATGTGGTTTTGGTGTTTGTGAAATTGATTTTGATTCGATGTTTCGTCTTTTGTATTTTACTTATGATTTGGTGTTGTTTTACGAAATGTGGGCTGTTAGGTTTGTTTCATGGACTAGCAGTTGGTACTGGTCTCGTGACATTGACGACTATTGTTTGTAAAATTTTACTTTTTGCTACTAATTCTTATTTTTATTGGGATAATTTCAAATTTTTCATTTTTATTCACATCATATCACCACTGGAAAAATAATACAATAATAATAACAACATTTTTGTTATAAAAATAAAATAGAAATGAGGTAAAAGAGAAAAAACAATTAATATGAACTGAAAAATAAACTGGGATCAGAAAGTATCTGCTAATTTTGGATCTTGAATGTTAACAAACAATTAAGCTACTCGATATCAGAGTTTAAGAACAACATAAATGAAAGGGAATAAATGCAAAGAAGAAGAGAGCAAATTGTGTTGTATGTATATATTGATTTTAGTTTTTATATATATATAGCAGAAGTTTTGTACATGTGTCAGCAAGCATATCTTTTGACATTGCATGTTTGTGACGTACAACAGAAGTGGAAATCCACATATTAACAACACAGCATTCACAACAATTTTGATTTTGGTAGAACTCTAATAAATGAATTTAGTGTTGGAAGTTTGTCCATAAGATAATGGATGAAAAAAATTGAAAAATTAAATTTTTGATGATCTTAAATTTAGATGGTCCAATCACCAATTGTCGATAAATCACCATTATTATACTTGATGGATACTTTGACACTCTGAGGTTTGCGGCCGTAATATGAAGGGTAATGGTTTCCAAAATTCCTTTAATGTTTTCAGCCGAAAGTTATTTCTCCTGTAATTTCGGCCGAAACTGGCCCTCTTGTAAGGTTGGGCCCATAAAGCCTCGTATATTTCGGACGAAGCTGGCCCTCTTGTAAGGTTGGGCCCATAAAGCCTCATTTGTTTCGGCCGAAACGTATCCTCCAGATAAATAGAAAACAAAGCCCACAAGATCTAACACATTTCGGCCGAAGGACATTTTCAGAGTTTCGGCCGAAACAAGAAAGATCTTCTAGAAGGCTGAGCTTGAGCAGAAATTTGGTATCCGCGAATCTCGGTGTTCCAGCTGGAAAGTTAGTTAGGATTTCCTGGAGCGTATAGGAATCCTATATAAGCAAGAGAAAGCATCCAAAGAAGGGATCACGAAATTTTCGGAGACGACAGCTAGAGATCATAGCCCCAACCTTGAGGGGTTCGAAGTCCCAGAGAAATTCGGCTCCATCAGTTTGGCGCCCACCGTGGGGGCTTTCCTCCGTCTCCAAATCAACAAGCAACAATTCAACATAGCAGATCGGAAACACCAAGAATAAAAAAAAAGATGTCGACAACCACTTAGGGAGTCGACGACCCATCGACGCCAAACGATCAATCACAACAAACCGACACCCTTTCTCAACTAATGGCGAGGCTGGCCGCACTGGAGGAAGAAAACAGAAATCTCAAAGCAACCGTCGAGGGGATACGTCCGCCACAGAAAGAGATAACGCACGAGTAAGCAGAAGTCAGCAAGAAAGGCGGGCAGAGACAACTCGACGACAACCAGACGGCGAGACGCGATCAATTACTGAACATCGGGCCAATCTTAGGTCAAAACGAAGGTACGATCTCACCTATCCGTCGATTAGATGTTTCTGCTTTTGACGACGACGATGACCTGGAGGAAATCCTGGCGGATACGCCACCCAATACTAACGAGAGGTCGACATTACCACGAACCGAGGGCGCACTGACGGAACAGACCAACCCGAGATCGCAACGCGCCACCCCAAGACTGCGGATCAACGATCCAAGAAACATGACAACACCCGTCGTTAACCCGCAGCCGCCATGTGCAGAAAGGTATCGAACGCAAGGTCACGACATCCCACAAGAAGTGGTCAAGCGATTGCAAAAGATGGAAGAGATGATACGATTTCTACCAGGCATACCGCCTCCACTACGCAGGTCCACAAAATACTCTTTTACAGAAACGTCATTCGCTGACGAAATCGCCCGGTAGACTTGCCCAACAAGTTCACGGCACCAAGATTCAAAATGTACGATGACACAACCGACCCGGACGATCACATCGCCCACTACCGACAAGCAATGTTGACGACCTCGCTCCCTAGGGAAATACGGGAAGCTGGGTTCTGCAAGTTATTTGGAAATTCACTCTCGGGACCAGCTCTGGAATGGTATGTGAACCTGCCAATCGGTACGATCGGGTCATTCTCACAGCTGACGAACTCGTTCGTAGAAAACTTTGCTTACAGCCGCAAACCACAGAAGCAATCCGACGACCTCTATGCCATTCGGCAGAGAAGCGGCGAATCCCTCAGAGCCTATATCGCAAGATTCAATAACGAGAAGATAACGATACCAAACTGCAACCAAGACACTGCCATCCGCGCATTCGCCAATGGATTACTCCAAGGTTCAGATCTCTATGCTGACTTAATCAAATACAAGGCAAGAACGATGGAAGAAAGCTTGTCTCGTGCTTTCGCTCAAGCCAGATGGGAAGAAGACGATACGTGGGTCCCCCGCGAACCAACCATCGGCCGGCAGTCCACACATACACCGAAACTCGACAACAGAAACAGGGACCGCAATCGCCCGCGTTACACACCATATGATCGCGCACCGTTGCCTAGACATGATGCTAATCAGACCAATGCGGTTCGGGCTGAGGCGCGACCACAGCCGCCGAGAAATGACCTCACCATCACCACAGAACAACTCATGCACGAACTTGGCAAACTCGGCCGTACCGTCAGATGGCTGGGAAAGTTACGGTCCGACACCAAGAAAAGAGATGTAACAAAACAATGCGCTTTCCACGATGACTTCGGCCACATTACGGCCGATTGCGTGGCACTCAAATACGAAGTGGATCGCTTGCTACAACAAGGGCACCTGAGGAGGTTCTTGGCACAAACCAACCCACAAACCGACAACCAGCCGCCCCAGGAGCAACAAGAGCCTTAGATGGTGCGCACAGTCCACGTAATCATGGGCGGATCACTCGAATGCAGAACCACATACTCGGCCGCCAAGAGGAGCATGCGCCGTGTACACAACGTCAGCGGGAGGGCCGAAGGGACATTTTCGGTCGAGGACGAACTGGAAGTTACCTTAAACTTCAAGGAAAGTATCGACGTCCTTAATCCACACCATGACGCCTTAGTCATCTCGTTGGGGATAGCCAATTGCCTTATCAAAAGGATACCGGTAGACAATAGCTCCTCGGTTAACATCATCTATCTGGACACATTGAAAGAAATGCAAGTGGAAGAATCCAAGATAGCCAGACAAGCCATGGTCCTAATTGGCTTTAGAGAGGAGGCCAAACACACAATCAGCGAAATCGAACTACCAGTATGGGTCGAAGGGGTCAACAAGTATACCCGCTTCTGCGTACTAGAGGGACCCTCCAGCTTCAACGCCATACTAGGCCGCCTATGGCTACACGATATGAGAGTTGTCCCCCTCCACATACCATCAAGTGATCAAATTTCCAACTAGGCTAGACGTCAAACAGATAAAGGGGGATCAAGCTGCTTCAAGGGCATGTTACGCAAACGGAATGAAACGCCAACCCATGACTGCATAGCAATTACAAAGCGCTCCACATGCTGAAGAGGTGGAGCACACATTAGACGAAGTACCTATCCACTCATCTGACAACACTAAAAAGGTACTTATTGGTTCTAGACTCGACGCATCGACAAGGGAGAAGCTCATCCACTTCCTATCCACCAAGTGTCACTACTTCGCTTGGAGCCATGAAGACATGACAGGCATTGACCCGAACATTATAACAGATCTGCTGAACGTGGACCCAAAGTACAAGCCTGTCAAGCAGAAGAGACGAAAGTTCGCGCCCGACCGCAACAAAGTCATAAACGAAGAAGTAGAAAAGCTCCTGAGCATCGGGTCAGTGCGAGAGGTACAATACCCAGATTGGTTGGCCAACGTCGTTGTGGTGCGCAAAAAGAACGGCAAGTGGAGGGTCTGCATAGATTTCACTGACCTAAATAAAGCTTGCCCCAAAGACTCATTCCCCCTGCCACACATAGACATTATAGTCGACGCTACAGCTGGGAACGAACTACTGAGCTTTATGGACGCCTTCAGCGGGTACAACCAAATACTGATGTATACCGCAGACGCTGAAAAGACGGCGTTCATAACAGAAAGAGGCACTTACTACTACAAGGTAATGCCCTTCGGCCTAAAAAATACAGGGGCCACGTACCAGAGACTCGCCAACCGCATGTTCGCTAACCATATCGGCAAGAGCAGCACCTCGGCCACTTAGAACAGGCATTTCAAGTGTTGGAACGATACAACATGAAGCTAAACCCTTCCAAATGTTCATTTGGCGTCGCTTCTGGGAAATTTCTAGGTTACCTAGTCACCAAAAGAGGCATAGAAGTGGACCCAGACCAAGTGCGAGCAATAGAAAATATCGGACAGCCGAAGGTAAAAAGGGACATCCAGAAGCTAACAGGCCGCCTAGCAGTACTAAACAGGTTCATACCAGCCTCATCCGAGAAATGCCGTCCTTTCTTCCGACTCCTAAAGAAGGGCGTCCCGTTTGAATGGGACCAATCGTGCCAAGAGGCACTAAAGGCTATCAAAGAGCAACTGTCAACCAAGATGGTCCTATCCAAGGCACTCGACGGAGAAGAACTGTTACTATACTTATCCGTCTCCGAAATAGCCGTCAGCGCAGTTCTGGCCCGGGCCGAAAGGACAAAGCACGCACTTGTATACTATATCAGCAAAGGGTTACTCCCCGCCGAAGAGCGATACATGCCTATGGAGAAACTGGTCCTAGCCCTCGTAACCGTAGCCAGAAAACTCAGACCATACTTCCAGTCGCATCCCATCGTCGTTGTAACTGAACACCCCATCAGAGCAATCCTTCACAGGCCGGAGCTCTTCGGAAGAATGGTCAAATGGGCCGTCGAGCTAAGTGAACACGACATTACTTTCCGCCATAGATCAGCCGTTAAAGCCCAAGCATTGGCTGACTTCTTAGCCGACTTCACGTATACTGCGGCCGAAAAAGAAACAAATGAAGTCCACAGCATAGCGGACGACCCGCAACAACCATGGAAACTGTTCGTAGACGGAGCCACCAGCCAGAGAGTGAGCGGTCTGGGAATGGTGCTCATAACACCAGAAGGCGACATATTAGAAAGGGCAATCAAGTGCGAATGGCGGACGACCTACAACGAAGCAGAATACGAGGCGCTAATACTTGGATTGCAGTCAGCTATGGAGATGGGTGCAAAGAACATAGAAGCGCATAGTGACAGCCAGCTAGTAGCAAACCAAGTAAGCGGAAACTACCAAGCAAAAGACATTAAAAGATCTCCTACCTGAAAATTGTAGACCAACAACGGGGCGGGCAGGAACGATTCACGATCCAGCAGGTACCACGAGATCGCAATCTCAGGGCAGATTTACTAACAAATCTCGGCGCCACGACAGAAGGGAGCTGCGTCCGAAATGTACCAATCACCATACTTCGCCAATCCGTACTACGCGAGGAACCCGCACCTGAAACATTCTCCATCGAAGAAAGCGACTGGAGAACGCCAATCAGACGTTACATGCAAGACTACGAACTGCCTACCGACAAACAACTGGCCCGCAAGATCAAGGCGAATGCTGCCCGCTATACACTGATTGGTCTGCCTGGCGATCCAGACCGTGTCCTTTACATGAGATCGCTTGATGGCCCATTGCTTAGGTGCGTAAACGGGCCTGAAATCTCCTACCTCCTCAACGAATTGCACCACGGCAGCGCTGGAGGATACTGCGGCCCTAGATCCTTGGCACTGGCAGCCCACCGAGCAGGGTACTATTGGTCGACGATGAGGGCTGATGCTCGCAACTTTGTCCTTAAATGCCCAGAATGTCATAAACACGCGAGCATAACCCATTTGCTCGCAGAAAAACTACACCCCTTTTTCCCTTCCTGGCCCTTCGCTCGATGGGGATGGATATAGTTGGTAAACTACCAAAGACCGTGAATGGTAATGAGTACATACTTATTGCCACCGATTACTTCACTAAGTGGGCGGAAGCAGCACCACTAGTAAACATACGCGACCGCGAAATGATGGCTTTTGTCTGGCAACAAATTATCTGCAGATTCGGCGTCCCAAAGGAGATAGTATTAGAAAATGGGACGCGGTTTAGTTCCAGGAACTTCAAAATATTTTGCAGCAATTAGAACATCAAGCTGCATTACTCGACACCCCGATACCCACAGTCTAATGGGCAAGCGGAGTCGACTAACAAAACAATCAAAGGAATGATAAAAAAGAAGGTAGGCAGAGTAAAGTCGACATGGGATGACAAACTTCACGAGGTGCTTTGGGCATATCACTGTACACCTAAACGAGCAACAGGCGATACGCCCTTCGCACTGGTCTACGACACAGATGCAGTGTTACCAAGCGAGACGCGTATTACTACAGTCAGATCGATGATTGACCAGAAATAGAACGAGGAGCTACTATCGCTGAACAGGGACACTATTAACGAAAGGCGAGAAACGGCTTTCATCTGTATCGAATCATACCAGCAAGCCCTAGCGCAGTCACACGCCAAGAAGACCCGGATACGTAGGTTCAAGCCTGGCGACAGAGTGTTGAGGAAAGTCGTCCAAAACACTAAGATACCAGGTGACGGAAAACTTGCGCCAAACTGGGAAGGGCCCTATACTATCCTAAAAGCATTCAGACGGGGCGCGTACCTCCTGGCGGATAGTGAGGGAAAGAGGCTACCCAACCCTTGGAACGCGACACACTTAAAACTGTTCAATCAATAAGGTACCACACTGACTTAGTTCTTTTTCTTTTTAGTTTCCTCCTTGGTAACATCGCTCCAAAGCAAGCATCAGACACTTCTGTCTAAAGAAACACTACATTTCTAAAATCCCCAGGTCACACAGCGAGTCCGTCGATGGCCTCTTCAGGCAATGGACATAGCAGGCATCGACCTATATTTCCGGTACGTTTTCACGGCCAATTTTAATGTTCAATGTCCCAACTTCGCGTTTTCGCTTAATATACCGAGTAGTCCTTTTCAGGATGGCCGCAACCCAAATAAGATCAATAATGCTCAAACATGGCGCCGCAAACTCTTAAACCGTGTAGCAGTTGTGCATTGTAAAGCACCCACTATTACAATTTCGATGTCGTCATTTACCTATTGTATTGAACGAACATCTTAAATACAAATACACAAGTTTGATAGCATGGTTTGCTAATGGTTGTATATCGTCGATTGAAACTTAGTTCGAATGTTCACATAATTATGCATAAAAATTAAATTAACAGTCGGGCCAGAAATCAAAAGAGTACAAACGGCCAGAAACCAAAAACTAATTGGTTAAATACACTTTGTAAAACATAATAAAATCGGCCGCTCAAGTCCAACGAACAAGTTACTAAATGTCTTCATCATTTCCTCCTCCTTCCTGGTTTGACGGCCCTTCCATATCATCCCCCACTTCCTCTTCTTCATCCCCCTCGTCTTCGGCCTCCTCATCACACGAAATGAAGGCCTCCCAAGCTTTATACGCTACTTGAAGATCTCATTCAGAGCCCCCATGCTGTTCAAATTCCTTGAACAAATCATGCTTGGTCTTCAAGCGGGCGGCCGTCTTCATAACCTTGAAGTCTTCTTCAAGCATACGCATGCGGTCCTCCAGTCCAGTCTTCTCAGCCAAGAAATCGTTGTACTTGATATTGAGATCCAAAATTGTGGAGTTCTGGGTATCCACCTTTTCGGTCGCAACTTTTAGACGGTCTTGGCTCTGTTTTAATTTCGACCGCGCGGCAGCACAGCCTGTGGCCGGTTTCGTAGGAAACAAATGCCGCCTGCAAGAAATAAAGTATAAAAAAGAGAGAGAAAAAGGGGAGGCGATGAGTAATTCAAACTCAAAATACCTGCTGTGCCCGAGAGGCTGCAAATTCAACAAGCCAGTCGTCATTCCAGTTGGAGATAGCTTGACGATCTGCGTTCAGATGGCTCCCCACTAGCAGCTCAAGACCGGTCTCGGGATGATCAATCAAGGAAATTGACTCCATAGATCGGCTCAAGTCATCCACCGGCGGCCTCTTCGACCGTTTTGGAGATTTCACTGTTATAGTGTTTTCGTGGATTTCAGGCTCTTTTCCCCGTTCCTTTTCGGCCGAGCCCTTCTTCTTGGACTTGTTTTTTCTCCCTTTGTTTTGTTTGTCCCTCATCATTTCTTCCAAGTCCAAGAACGAAATGTCTTTCGCTCTCCTCCTTGCGGCCTCTGTAACACCCCCAGCCCGGTTTAGGAGAACCGAACCGGAGATGTCACAAAATGAATCAAATACCTAACTAACTGAATAGTAAATATCAAAATTTAATAGTCGTAAAGCTCAAAACAACTACAATCACTCCTGTAACTCACTAACAGTTTTCAAATAATAAAAAGTTGCTCAAATCCAATCCAATACTCAAAACAACTACAATCACTCCTGAAATTTAATAGCTGAATAGACAATTGACAGCTAAGCAAGCATATGTATCGGCAACACCAAATTCATACAAAATCCAGAATCCATACATACAGACAATAAATTATATTCCACAATTATGTACAAGTATGAATCAGAATAAACGATCAATAGAGAGAATACCAATTTATAATTTTCGCCTTTAAGTAAGATTCCTAGATGACTGTAGGACATGGGAAACCCAACCAGAATCAAAACACGGGCAAGGCCGAAGCCCCCATAACATAGGCAAGGCCGAGGCCCCCATAACCCAACCATATGGTGGACCGAAGTCCCTTTTTTCTATCATCAACATAGACCGAAGTCTCCAAGAACTCGATAGCTATCAACTCCCTATGGCACGCCAACTATCCGTACAGACTAAAATCTCTACTCAAGGCGACAACGTTTATTAAACCCATCATAACAGAATAATTAATTCAGCACGATTTTTCACAGTCTCAACACATATCCAAGAACACGATCAATACACATCACCACAAGAATCTACAAACTCGTTTCTTAAACCAAACAATAAAATTAAATTTCATATCACAGCAATTTGAATTTTCCTAATCAATTGCCTAACACATAAGCTAGAACAGGTTATCCGAAAGTGCGTATACACACCTTAGCAGCAAAATAATCCTAATAGAGTCTTAGGCAGTGTGATTCCCTTCCGTATCCAAATTATGATCTAATGTGCATAACAACAATTTTATTAAATATAACTGATTCATGCCAATTCACAGAATTTCATGAACATACTAAATCATCTAATTTTAAATCAATTTCCCATGATCAATGTAACTATAATATTTATATATATTACACCATTCCCAACTATATTAAAAATATACAAAATGTGAATTGAAACATCGTGAACAACAACCTGTACATTAATGGATATTAATGTGAATGCACATTTATCTATACAATATTAATATCACCGTGTGATTTGTTCACATATATCTATATAACTATATGCATAAATATCTATATGAATAATATCAACACTAACACCATGTGAAATTCCTACACATATCTATATGCATTAATAACACATATGTCTATATACAAAATCAACACCATTTATCAATCATGTGATTTATCGTGATGGAAAGCCATAACCTATTCAATATTATATTATCCCCAATTTTAGCATGTGAACCCTAACCCTAATATGAATGATTTTACATGCGATAACATTTTTCAATTCCTACACCAATTCACAATTCCCAATATATGTATATATAATGAAAACCACCATGCATTCTAATAAACTAACCTAGTTATACGTTCATCATCATTACTACCGAATTCAAAACATAAATCAAACCTACCTCCAGTGAAGAGCAACACACCCAGCAATATACCAAACAAACACTCGGCGGCGACACACCACGCAAGAGAGGAAAAATAGATAATTTGATTTAGAAAATTTTTCGGCTCAAATGAATGTGTATGACCTAATTTCATTATATATATATATATATATATAGGTTAAAGTTTTCAATATTTATATTATTAACCCAATCTTTCAATATTTCCATTATAGCCCAAATTCCCAATTACAGTTGTAAATCCCTAATTTCAAAATTAGGTTTTTGAATCCCAAATTGATTTTAAATTAATAAAACCGCTAGCCCGGATTTCGGGATGTTACAGCCTCCATTGATTCGCCTACAACCACACGCTCCAAAGGCGTAACGGGGTCAAGAAACCGGTGTCTAAACAATTGTTCGGTTGAAACTCTTGCAAGGCCCAACCGAAAACGGATTTAGGCAAAGGATAGGACCTACCTTCAATCCGAGATTTTACGCCCGACCAGAGGAAGGAAGGGTATAGCTTGGTGGGATCGGAGAGTTTCTTCCACAGGCGCTCATTTTCTTCGGCCGCAAGTAATCGTGTTGTTCTTTGTCGTATGCGGTCGAAGTCCCTCTTCTTACTTAGCTCACTTGGATCTGCCAAAAAGGAATATTCGAGTCAGTTCCATGGATTAACAAAAATGTAATTATATAAAAAATACCTATGAGCCGCCATTGCGGAACCAGAGGAGTGCTACCGGCCGCAATATTTCCTCTTGCGAGGAAATAAGACTGTTTCCAGACTTTATCATCTCAGTAGGTAAACTTAGTATAGGAGCATTCGGTTTCGACCGTACGCGGATACTATATCGACCTCTATCTCGGTCATGCTCACGAAGGAAATAACTTTGTAGGAAGTCACTAATGGAGAGTGGTTGTAACCCCTGAGCTAAACCCAAAAGATCTAGAGCCAGTAGTATTTTTCATCTGCCAGGGAATAATTGGCTAGGGGCAATCTCGTAGTGGTCTAAACCGTTTTTGCCAACCCTTTGATTGGAAAACGGACCCCATTCGCTAACTGATCTAGGTAGAAAAAATGACACCCAGGTACCAACCAACTAGGGTGTTCCTAATCGGCCGGCAAAGCTAATTCGACATCGTCAGCAATGTCGTATTTTATCCTCGTCAATCTAAAGGAAGCTTCGGTCAGATTCGTCCGAGTGTGGCTGCATAATGATGTACAGGGTCTGATACTTCGGTCGATATCTCGAAAAGGTAATTGGGGATTTTCAAGGTTGATTAATGGGATGCCTTGGCCCTGCGGCCGATAGATAATCCTTGTTTCTGCCATCCCAAATGGCAATCGACTGTGAGGCTCTGAACTCACTAGTGTTACTCTCATTTCTTCGGCCGATTGTCTATTCTCTGAGGAACTTGAACTAGAAGAACTAGAGGTTGTTCTGACACTAAGACCGCTATGGCTGCGTTCCCTATCTAGAGGTTGAATGGGTAATCCTAACGGCTTCGTTCGATCGCAATATTCTTCTCCTTGATTGACTACGGTTTGAGTTTTCCATATGGCTCCTGAACCCAAAAAGAGCATTGTTAATAAAGTTAATAGAAGTGTGCAATGGTGTGATCGATGTACTTCTTTTCAATCGATCTAAGGTGCAATCGAACATTGTTGCGGCCGCTATTTTTGGGTGTATAAAAGGCTCTACTCTAAATGGTCAGTAACTAGTAAGTTCGGCCGAAGTTGGATTAAATTCGGCCGCAGATGGTTAATGGTATGGGTAGTCAAATTTATGAGGTCCAGGGAGTTGCGGCCGAAAAGGATCATATTCAATTCAGAAGTCAGAATGACGGACAAGACGAACACAAAAACATGCAACTTCTTAAAACATAATGGATCAAATAAAGGAAGGAAGAAGTTTTTTACTTACTTGGTTTCTTGAAGGTCAAGAACAGCGATGGGAAAGGTTTCAACACACGCCGGAATGTGGCTTGGATGGGTCTGAAAATAGATGGGAAAGAATCAGCAACTGACGGCGGTTTGAAATCCGGTGTTGGAAATAGTAACTCGTCTGGTCTTCAGCGTCGGTGATGCCTAAAACAGATTTTCCGGTAGAGAGAGAAGTCGAAGAGTGAGATGCTCTGTTTGAGAATAGGTTTTGGAAAAACCAAAAGGTCTCTTTAAAGAAGACGGCACATTTTCCCAGAAATTAACCATGGTTAGGTTAGAAGTGACGTCATCTAAATTTTCCCTCCAAAAGAAACCCTGAATAATGATATGTTTTCGGTCGATTGATCTTGTAGTCGAAATTCTCAATAAGATTGATCTTGTGGCAGAAATTCTCAAAAACTCCTGATTTTATTAAGTCTCAATAAATCCAGGAGTGGGGGGAGTTACTGATGGATACTTTGACACTCTGAGGCTTGCGGCCGCAATATGAAGGGTAATGGTTTCTGAAATTCCTTTGATGTTTTCGGCCGAAAGTTATTTCTCTTGTAATTTCGGCCGAAACTGGCCCTCTTGTAAGGTTGGGCCCATAAAGCCTCGTATATTTCAGACGAAGCTGACCCTCTTGTAAGGTTGGGCCCATAAAGCCTCGTATCTTTCGGCCGAAACGTATCCTCCAGATAAATGGAAAATAAAGCCCACAAGATCTAACACATTTCGGCCGAAATACATTTTTAGAGTTTCGGCCGAAACAGGAAAGATCTTCTAGAAGGCTGAGCTGGAGCAGAAATTTGGTATCCGCGAATCTCGGTGTTCCAGCTGGAAAGTTAGTTAGGATTTCCTGGAGCATATAGGAATCCTATATAAGCAAGAGAAAGCATCTAAAGAAGGGATCACGAAATTTTTGGAGACAACAGTTAGAGATCATAGCCCCAACCTTGAGGGGTTCGAAGTCCTAGAGGAATTCGGCTCCATCAATACTCATATTTTAAAATTTAATTTTTTTAAAAAAAGAAATTTATATGTTTTAATAATTGAGATTGTAAAAAATAGAAAAAGAAAAGTTAAAAAAAATTAAACTTTTCACTTTAGGCCTCCGATTTTATCAAAATTTACAAAATCGCCCTAAACTTGATACCAGATATCAGTGAACAATATTTGTTAAGTGATAGCTGATATTAGAGGGGTATTTATAAATTAATTTTTCCTAAAATAATATTTTTAAAAACTATCGGGGTTATAAATGAAATTTATAAAAACTGTGTCAGAATACTTTTAAATTTTGAATTTGTAGAGAGATCTTGTGATATGTGTCCCTAAGAGCATCTCCAATAAGGGACAACTCGAGTCCCAGTTCTTCAAAACCTCTGACATAGTCATTTGTAATTCGATAATTTTTTTTAATTGAAATTTTATTTCTCTCTCCTTGTCCCTCTAAATTGGGACAAAGGACAACTCTAATTGTCCTCTTGAAATTTGCCACTTGTTTAGAGATGTTCATATTGTATTATGTTTGTCTTTCTCTCACATAAAACTGCTATTATTTATTATTATTTTAATTTATTATATTTTTACAACTTAAATTATTAAACTATTATTAAATTATATATTCTTATCATCTGATAAATTGGGACGAGAATTGTCCTGCTCTATTGGTGATGCTCTAAGGGCATTCAGAGTAGGGTGATTACTTTCTCTCACCTCTCGCGTCTCTAAACTAGGACGAGGGTCCATTAATCATCAACCAATCATATTTTAAAAATTCATTCTTCTTTTCTGAAAAGTTTACTCTTTTTATTATTTTAATATTTTTAAAATTTTATTTTTTAAAATTTTTTAAATATTATATATCTGACATAACAGTAGTAGAGACTCAAAGTGTTTTCTTATTACTGATGTTCTAAGACCATCTTTAATGGTAGTTCCAGTTTTTTTTTGAAAAATGTGGAAAAAGTGAAAATTGTCCCTCCAATTGCGTTACTCACCATCGTGAGTCTTAAAATAGCAACGGACACTTTGAGTCCCATTTATACTATGTGAGTCCTACCATATATAATAAAATAAATTTAATTATAAAATAATAAAATTGTGTAGAGAAAAAAAATAATAAAAGACATGCAAAGATGATTGGAAGGTAGAGAGGTGTTTTGAACTCAACCCAGAGGCACTCAATAGAGAGAAAATGATTAAATTCAGTACATTATATATCGAAAATCAAAATATTCGAAAACATATGACATAAATAAATATAAAACTACATAATGGAATTTTAAATAAACTTAATTCTAAAAATTAATGTTGTGGTGAAATTGCAAAATATGTTCCACAAAGTGTGCTTGAAGCTGTCTATGAGCTTATTTATCGCGAAGTCGGATTGTATTTTGAATTTATTCTTCATATGGATCAAAAGTTTCGTCTCTCAACTCTAGCGAGGCTCTGCTGTTTGTTGTATCATTGTATGATTGAATTTGATCAAAGTTTCTAAGATATGTGTCTCTTTCATCCTCAACAATCATATTATGCATAATGATGCATGCTCTCATAATTTTTCCAAGCTTTTCCTTTTCCCAAAATCGAGCTAGACCATGTATAATTGGGAATCGAGCTTGTAATATGGCAAATGCGCGTTCTACATCCTTTTTTTGTCCTTCTTGATATTTTGCAAACAATTTTCTCTTTTCTCCTAGCAGTCTTGATATTATTTTCACAAATGTTGCCCATTTAGGATATATTCCATCTGTTAAATAGTATCTTAAATTATAATTGGTACCATTTATGACATAATATACCTCTGATGCACGACCTTATAAAACTTCATTAAAAATCGGTGAACGATCTAATACGTTGATGTCATTATTTGAACCAGCGAGTCCAAAAAATACATGCCATATCCGAAGGTAAGATGATGCTACAGCTTCAGGAATTATAGTTGGAGTTCCTTGATAACCATATTTATACTGACATTTCCATACCGTTGGAAAATTTTTCCATGCATGCAATCGATGCTACCCATCATACCTGGAAAGCCACGTTCCTTACCATTTGTAGTAGACGTTGAACATCTGTTGTATTTGGATTTCACAAATATTCATCACCAAATACTAGTATAATATCTTCGCAAAATATTTCTAAGCACTCAAGAGCAGTAGTTTCTCCAATTCGCACATAATCATCTAAAACATCTGCAGATGATCCGTATGCCAACATACGCATGGTTGTGTTGCATTTTTATAGTGGAGATAAATCTTTCCTACATGAAGCATCATACATCTCTTGGAAGTAGGGGTCAATACTTGATAAAGCTTCCACGATTCAAAGGAAAATATGTCTTTCCATGCGAAAACATCTTCTAAGTATCTCATGGGAGTATACCTTAGATGATGCTAAAGTAGTCTTTGATTAGACGATTATATCCTGCTTCACGGTCTCTATTGATCATGCGGTGGTGTCATCTTCTTGGGGAAGAAGGCTCATACCATTTTTCATATTTGTGTGTCTCCTCCACTGCTTCATTCCACGCCGAATCCTATAAATCATCTCATAACATATGGTTAGTCATATCATGGTTGTTCAAATGATTTTTGTTATTTGACATTTCCTTTGATTGAATTAGGATATGATAGAACGAAAAGAAAAAATATTGAATAGATTGCGTATGATATATTTTGTAGGGATAATGCTATATTTATAAAAGAATTTATAATGGCTAGTTTTAACCGGCTAATTTTAGCATTTATTTAAAATTATTTAAAAAATTATTCTAAAATTTCACAAATAGTTCATAACCTTTTTATAATCATTAAATTATTATATTATTGTTTGTGTATCTAAAATATTTTTTTAACTAATACAAATTTCATTATGAATTCAAATACCATATCATAAAGTTATATACATATATATAATTAATGAACTTAATTTGTACATTTATTTAATATATATATATATATATCTAATTTTTACATTATACATGTTTATATATATATATAATATTAATCAACTTAACTTGTATATTTATGTAATATATATATATATATAGTATTTTTATTAAATTATATTCTTTGATATGCATGTTCTATTAACCATATTTTGGTCTAAAGAGTATAAATAATATATATATATATATTAAATTAAAATCATAATATTAAATGTAAAAAATCATAATATTATAAACTTATTATCACAAAATGAACGATCTTGCATGTCCGTGACTAACTTAACATCCTAACCAATACAAATAAAAATCATGAATTTACTATAATAATACATACTAAATACTACAATTAAAACAGTAACTAATAATTATACATATTTTTTCATAATTTTTTCTATCATCTTCCGATGCGCCTCTTGTTAAGATGGAGGCTAATTAGAGGGTGTAAAGAACCTTCGTATTTATCTCGTCTAGTATCACTCATTTTTTCCATCACAAATAACCTCCTTGCTACAATTTCAAGTTCTCCTTCATGATTTGATGTTCCAGTGCATGCCATTGATTTTTCTCTAACTTTTCTTTTAGATACTTTGACACCTTGTGGACGAATAGGAGACTCTACAACATCTTCCTCACCCACTGGTGTTTCTATGTTAGATGATGATGTATATGCTCCAGAATAATTTTTTTTAACGCTTGGGTGAATCTCCACTCTCTCCTTGTTGAGATTTCCACTTTTGTTCTCTACGCAAAAATATCCATGTTTAGCAAAATTGCATTTTACTCCCCACTTAGTAAGATAGAGCTTATTACAATTTTCCATATATCATCTTGATTGCTACCACTTTGTGGTGCACGAGATACTTCATCATAACATGCACTAAACTTTTGAGCATAATTATTAATCATGTGCCATCTTTTCTTGATTGCATCATTCGGACAATTAATTATATCTAGTTGACACTCTTCAAAAAATATTGGCATATACGGTCTCAAAAGGTCTCAGCTCTTTGATCAGTTCCTATTATGGCATCTTTGGAAACATTTAACTATGCGGATATAAGTAGTTTATCCTCTTCGAAATTCCAATATTGACCAGAACGCCTAGTAGGTTCACTTGCATCATCATTAACGTCGATGCCTTTTAATCCACCATTTGAGAATGGTGAATTCTAATATGTGGATGGTGTTCGAGGAGACCGATTAAAAATTGAATCAAAGCCCCTCGGTTGTGTAGAAAAATTCGAAGAAGACATACCAATACTTGAAAGTGGAGAATTAAGCATGGTAGAAATTTGAAATGGAAATGATAAAGTTTATGGATGTGGAAAAATATTATCTCGTGGATTTTGAAAGATATTTTGTGATGAATTTGACATTGGATTAATGGGGTGGGAATGTTGTTGATTTTGAGAACTTGAATTTCGAGAGCGGTTAAAAATTGCATAGATCTAAAATGAGGTTGCAAATTTGGATGATTTGGATTCATGAAGTAGAAATGATGAAGAAATATGATAAGTTATAAGAGAAAGATAAATGTGAGAATGTAAGAGAAAAATAAAGGTGAAAATGAAAAAATATATAGGATATATATATATATATAATTATTATAATAATAATTATTATAATAATAAAATATTGGTTAAAAAGTAAATTTAAAAAACAATATTATCGTTGGTAACATGTCGAAAGTAAAATAAAAATAAAAAAGTAACAACATAACTAATAAAAAGTAACTTTTATTATCATTGAAAACCTAAAAATTAAAAAAAATTAAAATATAACCATTGCTAGCACGTAATATGACAAAAAATAATAATAATAATAATAATAGTAATAATAAATAAATTAATTAAAGTAACAAAATAATAATAATAAAAAGATTGATTACATAAACTAAAAATAAATAAAAAGTAAAAAACAAATTAAAATATAATCGTCGCTAATAAAAACTTAATATATATATATATACTATTTATTCTTACAAATAAAATAACATAAATAATATATTAAATTATTATTATAAAAACATGATTGCAATTGAACACATATCAATTATTTATTCATCAATTTTCAATTATCCCCGACCAACTTAAGACACGGTTGTGTTATAATGAGAAAAGACCAAGTCAAAGGACAACTTGTCACATCAAATAAGAATTGGAACTCTAACTGGAACCTTAGAGCATCCACAATAAGGCCCCAATTAAAGTCTCATTTCTGAATTGATTTGACAATTTATCCTTTGACCCAGTCTTCTTTTATTGTAACACTGCCTTTAAATTGTTCTGTGCCTCTAAGTTGGATCGGGGACAATTGAAAACTCATCAATAAATAATTGACATGTGTCAATTACAAGTATGATTTTATAATAATAATAGTATCTTTTATTTATTTTATTTATTTTAAACTTTTAACGGTTATTTTTTTATCTTATTAATTATTAGTTTTTATATTTTTAAATAAAAATATTATCAATTTTTTTAAAAAATATTTTTATTATTTATTTTTAATTTAATAAAAATAATAAATTTCTTTTATCTTGTTATTATTATTAGACTTTTATTTTTTAAAATAACATCACCACCAATAGTTATATTTTTTTTTAATTTTTTTTATTTATTTTTAATTTATGTAATAAATATTTTTTGTTTTATTATTATTATTTAAATTTTTTAGATAATCATACAAACGATTATATCTGGAATTTATTTTGTTTTATTAATTATTAATTCTATTATTTTTTAAATAAAGATATTATCAATTTTTTTAAATCATTTTTATTATTTATTTTTAATTTAATAAAAATAATAAATTTATTTTGTCTTATTATTATTAGACTTATATAATTTTTTAAATAACAATAACCACCAACGGTTATAATATATTTTGATTTTTTTTACTTTTTATTTATTTTTAATTTATGTAATAGATGCTTTTTGTCTTATTATTATTATTATTTTACTTTAACTTTTTTAGATAATCATATAACGGTTATATCTTAAATTTCTTTTATTTTATTTTTTTTTTAATTTTTAGATTTCCTACAGTAATAAAAAATCTCTTCCTTATTAGTTGTATTGTTTCTTCTTTTTTTTTTTAAAAAAAATACTATTAATATGTTACCAACGGTAATATTTTTTTAATTTATTTTTTTACCAATATTTTATTATTATACCTATAATATATATATATATATATATAAAATATGATAGCCTATCTATTTTTGTATTCTCCTCTTTATCTTTCTCCTACATTCTCACCCCGGTTTTTATCCTATAACTTATCATATTTTTTCACCATTTTTACTTTATGGATTCAAATTATCCAAATTTTCAACGTCACTTTAGATCTATGTAATTTTTTAACTGCTCTCGAAATTCAAGTTCTCAAAATCAATAACATCTCCACCCCATTAATCCAATACCGAATTCATCACAAAATATCTTTCAAAATCCACAAGATAATATTTTTCCACATCCACAAACTTCATCATTTCCATTTCAATTTTCCACCATGCTTAATTCTCCACTTTCAAGTAGCGATATGCCTTCTCCGAATTTTTCTACACAATTGAGAGGCTCCGATTTAAACTTTAATCGGTCTCCTCGAACACCATCCACATATCAGAATTCACCTTTTTCAAATGACAAATTAGAAGGTATCGATCTTAATGATGATGCAAGTGAGCCTACTAGGCGTTCTGGTCAACATTGGAATTTTGAAAAAGATAAACTGCTTATATCCGCATGGTTAAATATTTCCAAAAATCTCATAGTAGGAACTTATCAAAGAGCTGAGACCTTCTGGGACCGTATATGCCAATATTGTCAAGAGTATCAACCAGGTATGATTAATCATCCGAATGATGCAATCAAGAAAAGATGGCACATGATTAATAACTATACTTAAAATTTTGGGGCATGTTATGATGAAGTATCTCGTGCACGACAAAGTGGTAGCAATCAAGATGATATAATGGAAAATGTTCATAAGCTTTATCTTGCTAAATGGGGAGTAAAATGCACTTTCGCTCAACATTGGATTTTTTTGCGTAGAGAACAAAAGTGAAAATCTCAAGCAGGAGAGAGTGGAGGTTCATCCAAGCGTTCAAAAAATAATCATTCTGGAGCATATACATCATCATCTAACACAGAAACACCAGTGGGTGAGGAAGATGTTGTAGAGTCTCCTATTCGTCCACAAGGTGTCAAAAGCATCTAAAAGAAAAGTTAGGAAAATCAACGGCATCCACTGGAACATCAAATCACGAAGGAGAACCTGAAATTGTAGCAAGGAGGTTATTTGGGAAGGAAAAAATGAGTGATACTAGACGAGATAAATATGAAGGATCTTTGCACCCTCTAATTGGCCTCTATCTCAACAAGAGGCGCATCGGAAGATGGTAGAAAAATTTTTGAAAAAATATGTATAATTATTAGTCAGTATTTTAATGGTAGTATTTAGTATATTTTAAGTTCATGATTTTTATTTGTATCGGTTAGGATGTTAAGTTAGTCACGGGTGTGCAAGACCGTGCATTTTGTGAACTTTATTACTATTAAGTTTATAATATTATCATTTTTTACATTTAATATTATGATTTTAATTTAATATATGTATATATATTATTTATACCCTTTAGACCAAAATATGGTTAATAAAACATGCACGACAAATAATATCATTTAAACAAAATACCATATATATATATAAATCTACAAGTTGAGTTCATTAATTATATATATATATAAGAGATAAATTAAGTTCATTAATTTTATATATATATATATAACTTTATGGTATGATATTTGAATTCATAATGAAATTTGTATAGGCGAAAAAATATTTTAGATATGCAAACAATAATATAATGATTTAATGATTATAAAAATTTTATGAACTACTTGTGAAATTTTAGAATAATTTTTTAAATAACTTTAAATAAATGCTAAAACTAGCCGTTGTAAAACTAGCCGTTTGTAAAACTAGATGTTGTAAAATCCTTTATAAATATAGCATCATCCCTACAAAAATATCATACACAATCTATTCAGCCTCTTTCATTTTTATTTTATCATATCCTAATTCAATCAAAGAAAATGTCAAACAACAAAAATCAATTGAGCAACCATTATGTGGCTAACAATATGTCCTGGGATGATTTGTGGGATACGGTGTGGAATGAAGCAGTGGAGGAGACACACCTGTTATGTTTTTGTATCATAAGGTGTATGTTGGTTAAGCAGGGCTGTATGTGTTTGGTTTTGGGCCGCTGGGCCTGGTAGCTTAAATTAAAGCCTACCCATTTGACCCGACCCGACCCGGCCCACTGCTTAACCCTAGGTATATATTTGTTTTATTGCTACTGTAGCAGACAGATCTGTTTTTGGCTCTCTCTCTGATTCGTATCTGTCCAAAGCGAATTAGGGTTTTCTTATCTTTCTTTTGGATCTCTACGAGGACTTTGTGTTCTCTTCATGCCTGTACTTCACCACCACCATAGTGCAACCGGCCACTGAGCCGAACCTCGTGGATGTACACCTTTTAGGAGGCTCTTCGAAGCAACCGGGTGGAACCAAGTACATCGATATCTAAGAAAAGCTTGGAAAAATTATGAGAGTATGCATCATTATGCATAATATGATTGTTGAGGATGAAAGAGACACATATCTGAGAAACTTTGATCAAATTCAATCATACTATGATGCAACAAATATCATAGCCTCGCCAGATTTGAGAGACGAAACTTTTGCTCCATATGAAGAATACATTCAAAATACAATCCGACTTCGTGATAGACATGCTCATGGACAGCTTCAAGCAGACTTGGTAGAACATATCTGACAATTTCACCACAATATTAATTTTTAGAATTAAATTTCTTTAAAATTCCATTATGTAGTTTTATATTTATTTATGTCATGTGTTTTCGAATATTTTTATTTTCAATATATAATGTACTGAATTTAATCAATTAGTTTGTTATCTTATGTAACTTTTTAAAATTTTATTGTTAATTGTAGTCAAAATTACTAATTATATTCAATTTAAGAATATATAATTTAATAAATTAGATAATTTATTTATTAATAATATTATATTTTTATAATACGTTTTTGAATTAAATATAAAATAAAATAACACATAATAAAAATATTAAATTTAATATGATTGTAAATAATTATTATTTACACTTTAATCTATAATTATATAATATAACATAATTAATTAATTACAATATAAAATAATATGAAATATTTTATTTTATTAAAATAATTATAAAAATATAGTGGGGCCCGATTTTGTCCCCTTCTATTGTAGATAAACATGTACAAAATGCCACTTGAATATTTAATAGAGTCATGTCAGAGTGATATGACAAGTCGAGACTCAAATTGGCATCCTTATTGTGATGCTTTTAGAGCATCTCCAATGCGAGTAAAAATGTGTCCCAAGTGAACTCTTTCTCTCTCCTATGGGCAACAATTTGGGACTCAAAGTGCAATGGAGCAAATGAAATAAATTGGGACCGTCCCACCAACTTGAGACAACCCAACTCTATTAATTTATTATTTTCTCTTTCATTTCTCATTTAATTTAATGTTTTCTCTTTTTTCTTTTACTTTTAATAAATTATAGCCATTATCTTTGACATTTCAACTCTATTATATAATATATTAATTAAAAATAATGAGTACTTGGGATTCAAGATGGGACCAACACTGGAGAGAAAATTTTTAAATCCCAACTTTAGTGACATGACAGTTTGTGGGCCTACAGTTGGGATGCAAGGTGGGACTACCATTGGAGATGCTCTTAGAGCATCCACAATAGCGTCCCAAGTTGTGCTCCGGTTCAGATAAAATACAGAAAATAATAATATTTAATAACATCAAATCAGTTCTCTCTCATAATTATTATAGAGTCGTCCCTGTAAACTGGGATGCGGGACAACTCCAACTCCACCAATAATATTTTAACAAATTTTATTTTCACCAATCTCTTTTTAACAAATCCGATTCTCTCTCTTTTATATTATTTTAATATTTTAATATTTTTTATTATTAAAATATTTTTTACTGAAACATACTGCAACTGGGACTCAATCTGTCTTCTTTATTGTGGATGCTCTTAAGAGAGGGTGACAAGATATTTGCTTCTCTAACACCCAAAATCTTAGTCATTTCATGCTAAATTCGAGATTAAGTGAGAGAGTGAGAAGCTCTAGTTCCTAACTTTCATCGATTGTTCACCAATTTTATTTTCGTCATTCAAATTCGTCGGAAATTCGCCATAACTGACTAAAGGTACTCATCAACCATCTATTTTTGTTGCGCTAATGGTAAGTATTAGGGGTGAGAATTCGGTTAATCGAAACCGAACCGAAAATTCGGTTTTTGGTTAACCGAACTTCAAATTTTGATAACCGAATACCGAACCAAAATTAAAACGGTTAACCAAAAACCAAAACCAAACTTTTGCAGTTAATCGAATTATTAACCGAAAACCGAATAATTAACCGAAAAATTATATATTTTTTAAAATAATTAAAATTTTAAAATAAATTTTAAGATAAAACACAAAATTTTTTAATAAAATAATTAAAAATAAAATATATTAACAATATATCTACTTATTTCTTAAAAATAATTATTTTTTTCAATAAATTTTAAGATAAAATCCTTAAAACTAGAATTTTCGGTTAAAAATTCGGTTTTCGGTTAACCGAAATTTTCCACTACCGAAACCGAAAACCGAACCGCAATTTTCGGTTAACCGAACCGAACCAACCGAAAACTAAAAATATACATATTTTCGGTTAACCGAACCGAAATTTTTTTCGGTTATCGGTTCGGTTTGGGTAAAAACCGAAAACTGCTCTATCCTAGTAAGTATTGTCAAAGTACTATTCCATTTTTTTTTATCCAGAGTCGACATTGTTCTTGCTCAGTTTAAGCGAGTCGACGACAGTGATTTTTCTATTTTGTTCTATTTTTCTTTGTTATTATTTTTTCATGTTCTTTTCCATCGAAGGTTGTCGGTGTTATTTGTCTGTTGTCTATTTGTCTTTAATCAAGTTGTTGCGTAGTTTGAGGTAGTTGTCGAGTGATATTATTGTCATGGTTTTTGGTTAGGGTTTGTATTGCTTTTGTTGGTTTATGGTTTGGCTAATGTTTTTCTATCAATTTATTCTTTTGTCGTCGGCATAGTTTAGGGTTTATTGATGTGTGTTCTTTTGTTAGTGTCAATCTCACAGACTTGGTTGTAGTGTTCTGACTTTATTAATTGATTGTTGTTTTCCCTTATGTTCTATGACACATGATAGACATTGGGAAATAACACATGTAACACTTATGTTTTTGTGTTTGATGTAGAGTTGTACTCAACAGTTTTTACTTTATTTTGTTTTTTTTTCGAATGATTCAACAGTGATGTTCAGTTAATTAAGGTATACCAACTTTCAGTTTTATGAGCTTAAATGGAAATGGATATGATATTTATGATTACTGTATACGGTGGTTATTGTTGTTACTATGTTATTTATTGCTTGAGTTTTTTTTGAATGATTTGGAACAAATGTATAACTGAAATAGTTTTTTTTTCTTATTTTATATTGAAGGCAAATGCACTTTTCTCAGAAGTCTTATTCATTGTTGCAGAGACTGTAAGTTTTTCTCCATCTTTAACTCACTATGTAACTATTTATTTGTCCATGATCATATTAATAATAAATGATTCCAAACCTATGACAATATGTTACAGTAATGTGTGTGTTCAGACAGAAGATGTTATGCATTAACTTCATGTGGCATGTGGTTTTCCTATTTTTTTTAATACAGTTTATACGTTTGTTTTTTTTAGTGGTACATGATCTTTAATGGTATATGTGTATATCTCAGTATTATAATTTGTTTATTATTTTAGTTTATATGGTTATTAGGTGGTCAATAACTTTAGCATAATTCTTTTATGGAAAACCAACTGTACAATTGACATGACTTTACACTGATGTATGAGAATAATTTTATTTTTTTATGGTCTCTGCTAGTGAAGTAACTAGTAATATATGAGTTTATATTTTTTGTTGTCCAAGAAATATCACTTTCAATTTGAAAAGAGGTTTTTATTGGCAATTAAGCATTACTAAGCACTATATTGAAATTTAAGTCAGTTTGTGATTAAAACAAAATTGAATTTATGCGACATGTAGTTTTTTTTGTTTATTTATTTATTTTTTATTCTGCATAGTTTATGCATTTGTGTTTTTAAAAGAATATTGGATTTTTGGCATTATGTATGTATGTACCAGAATTATATGTTGTTTATTAATTTAGTTTATCTTATTATTTATGGTTGATTAAATTTCATTATTATTTTAAAGAATTTCCAAGTTTACAAGTGATATAACTATACAAGTAGGGAATGTGTTATGTTGTTTTTTTAACTGCTAGTGAAGTACATGGCCATACATGTGTTGATATTTCTTGTTGTCCATGTAATATCACTCTCACAGATAATTTTTTTTTTTAAAATTCAATTAAGCATTACTAAGCAGTATACTGTTAGTTATGTTGGATTGCCTGCACTGTCATTTCATGGAATATCTAACTAAAAGACCTACGTATTTGTATATGTGGTATATGTAACAATGGAGCAGTTCTTAAGGAATTATGGGAGGATGAAAAGGAGGAAGTTTATTTGGAAAAAGTGGAAGTTGATACAATGTCACTTGTGGTGGTCGTTACTACATTTCAAGATATCAGATTAATATCAAATAGAATTCTTGAGATACCTTCTAGGTGGGCAATATAATGTTGGTCCCTGGGATAGAGAATTATTGAGAATCACGATAGACATGGAACTACTATTGGCAGCAGATTATTTCTAGCGCAGTGGAGAGTCTAGTCTCGTATTCATGGTATCTCAAAATGAGGAAGTGCCACGGTATCCCCATTATTTTCCTAATCCACCATCTCAGATACCTAAAATGAAAGATGGTGTAGATACACAAAGAAGTACCCAAAGTGATAATGTTGGCTTGCATGAAATATCAGAGACAAACAACTTAGAGTCTGTAGAAGATCAGTGTAATTACTAGGAGACCGATAAAGATAGTTTAGAAAATGAGAGTAACTATGATGCGTATAGTGGTCATAAAAGTGACAGAGTGATGTAAGAGTTAATGTGGACAAACTTTACTAGTATTTTGGATAAGAGAAATGATAGGTTTCCCCTTAGTAGATCCAAACCTGACATGTGTGAAACTTCAGGCATCAAGGATAATAACGCTGGAGGTATTCAAGCCAATGGTGAGGTCAGAACAATTGAAGGATTCAATTTAAAAGATGATGTTCATCGGGGTAATGTGAGGTGTTACCAGGATAACAAGTTCATGAAGGAAGTAAAGGGGTGTCTAGTAATACTAGTGTTCCAAAGACTAATGTCTTAAGTGATGTTGTTGAAAGCTCAAGTACTATGCCAGTTGGGTGTGATCAGGGTTATTCAAGTGACAAAGATTCTCGACCAAATTTGGAGACAATGGAAGACGGTGAAGCCAATAAGAGAATGTGAGAACCTAAGGAGGATGATGACCAGGGGTGAGAGACCATGAGATTGATGTTGTAAGGGAAGGATATGAGAGTGAGAATGATGCTAAACTTCCATTCCCTCGAGAGAAATAAGTTTCCATAGTTGGTGCATCGGATGATTTTGTGAAGGATATAACTTTCCATGTAAAACCAAATAGTGTCATTCAGTTTGAGGTTAGCCAGACTTATTACCCAGTGTACACTCCAAGGAAGATATAGTAAGACTACACCATACAAGTATATTATACACCAAGTTTAATAATGAACCAACCATATTATTATGGCGATGTGTAACTAAGAGGTGTATTCGGGCCTTACATGTTTCAACCAGATAAAGAGAGAGTATTATGACAATGATGAAGTATGAGAATGATCACAAATGTCACAAATCAGGGAAATCAAAAGAGGTAAATGCAACTTGGATAACAAAAAAAATTTGAAGAGTTTATCAAGAAGAATCCCGACTTAAGGGTATCATTAGTAAGGTTCCAACTCTAATATCGATTCAGACTAAAAGTTGACGAGTTAAGCCTTTATAAAGTGAAGCAATGGGCCTTTAAAGTACCAGAGAAAGAGCATGGTTTATGTTTTAAGATGTTGAGAGCATATGCGAATATGATTCTTCTTACACCCAAGTTCTAAAGCTGTCATCAGTACTAAAGAGTCATCAAAGCCAAGTAAAACCTACCTGGATGACATTGATAGAGATGGTGGAGGCATAAGACTTGTAAGTACCAATCACCTACAATTCATTCCATTTTGCTTATGCAGCTAGAATTGACAGGTTTTATATAATCAAATTTACTAGTTTGGTTACTCATAGACAGAGGGATCACAAATCAAAGTCCTGCTATAATAGTCGGATTAAGCGATGATCATGATAAACTAAGCTAGTTTTTGGTCAAGTAAAAGGATAAGACAGGTTTCATTAATACTCTTTTTTTTTTTGGATCAGGGTTGCATTTCAATTTAGTCCTTATAATAGACTATATTGAGATGCAATCTTATTTTGTTAATATAACTAGACTGGTTAGCATACATGTTGTATATGTCCTTTGAATACTACTAGATCCATTTAGATTATTAGAAAGATATTAAGATATCATACATTATTTTTGACATATATATTACTTATATTTTGGTCAATTAAGCAGATTTGTGGCATATATATTACTTATATATTATCCTAATACTAATCCTACTGTTGTTATTCTATAAAGTCTGTTCTATTGCTCTTTTAATGTTTGATTTATTGTTTTTAATAGTCTATATATTTATTGTTGAATGCATCTTATGTTATCTTCATTATCATAAGAAATCCACAAGTTGCATTTTATTTAATTTATCTAACGACATTCATATTTAACCATCAGATTACATGCATCAACCATTTTCGGTTTACAAATGCAACATTATATAGAACAACAATAATAGGATTAGTGTTAGGATAATAGCAGCACTGAACTGATAGTTTCTGAAGCATATGGATCTTTCTATTTCCTTTGCATATACCACCACACATTATTTGTGGGCATCATACATTGGTGTAAGACTTCCATGTCAATCTCATTCTTATAGGACATCCACCATCTAAAATAATAACATTCCAAATAGTGAAAGTACAGTTTGTTTGGGTTCTCCCTTGATTCAAAAATTTTAATCAAAGCCCACTTTCCACAATAACATATCCTATTCTTGTCCAATAACACCATTTATTTTGTTTCTGAACATACCTACTCAATCTAGATAGTAAGTACAGGTGCTATTTGATGTGAATATTTATAGTTGTTTCGCTTGCTTTTATGTTGCTTCTTAATTCTGTTATTGGTAGTGCATAGTGTGTCCGCAGATTTTGTTTAAAAAATTATCTTCGATGATGTAAGTTTGTAATTATTTGCACCTGATCTTCTTTTGCCACTATGGAAATTATTTGCTCCAGATGTTGTTTGTAACATTCAGGCTGTAATAATTGTTAATGGTTAAGAAGTAACATGATCATTTTCACTTATCTATTGTTTTTTTCTTGTGTTTTTTCTTCCTTAGCTACCAAGCTGAATTTATATTAATTGTGTGGGTGAGTGCAAGTTGGAAAGTAATCATTGGCAATGGTAAAATATCAACAATTTTGAATTGACGGAGCAATATTGTAACTTTTTATAATACATATTCTTTGTATTGACAAAATAATATAATAATATGTCAATTGTGGGCACCGCTAGAAGGGAATAACGTTGCTCGGGGGTTTTCTGAAAATTTAAAACTCGATTAATAGAAAACAGCTGCATTCACTTTATTTGGGTTGAGTGCATTTTGGTTCATTAAAGTATGGTAGGTGTCACATTCACTGAGGTTCTCTAAGATAATCCCCTTACAAGTGTGCGACACTTGGAATTTCGTCACCAAGTTAGCATATTCTAAAATGTAGAGGAAGAAAATAAAGCACCTACAAAGTAAGAAAATTAGATTTACATGGGAGTCCGTCCCTGTAACGCTCAACCCCCAGCCCAGCGAAGCTGCAAACGGAAGTCGGAGCGTCACATTACATTCAATCATTACAATACAATAAGTGCGGAAATATAAGCATTAATATTAAAAATAGTCAATTACAAAATAATCATCCTGACCCTATTTCGAAGATAATTACATAATCCAGATAATTCATTTGAAAATAAACCTATTCGCAATCCATAATAATAATCATTCGATCAAATGTTTATAATCTCCAAATAAACTGTTCAAAGTGTAAGGAACTTTAAAGGTTTACAAACTCCATGATAACTGACTTAAAACATCATAAGCTAAATTGCTAGAAAGGTTTACATGTCCTTCAAAACTAATCAAAATAAAAGGAAAACGATAGGTGTCAATATGGTTCCAAAAACATGAAGATATGCAATGTGACCATCAAACTGCTCGATCACCTGTTTCACATTTCAATAGATAGACAAGGAAAAATGGAAGAAAAACAACGTCAGACTATCGATATCTGGTTAGCAAGTCACACTCCAACAAACACAAGCAATGCGTCTATTTAAACATACAATTATGATTTTTGGCACACAATGCACCTATGTCTAGCAATCAATTATAATAGAATCCAAACCCGCCTAATTTCCATATTATTCACTAGTTCAATAAGATTTATTAATCCTTACGTTCCAATTATACTCATTATATTCAATTAACATTCTTAGGCATCCATATAGGTTCTATGTATCCATATAAAACCCCCTAAAGCAATCAACTATCCACTAGCATTCATCACACAATGGCAATCATATTATGTTTCCAATTTTATTAGACTGCCACTAATCTAGGATCAATAATGAAACGGGGCCAATTAGGCTGAAGCCACCAATATGGTCCGAAGACCGAGATCCGTAGAGCCGTTTATTCCCCCTCAGGACGGGCTACTACTTTAGAATCCCATCAATTAGGTCCGAAGACCACCAATAATAATATGCCCGAAGGCGGTGGTGCCGCCACAACCAATAGGAGTCATCACTCGATTTTTCAATGTGGTTAGCTAAGCCAAAGGTCCTATTTTACTCAATAGGTTGAGATATCTCGGGTACCCCTAATGACATGTCATTCCATCACTACTTTCAACCATGACTAGGGCAATCATTATCTTGATTTATTCGGTAATCAAAACACACAATTCAATTTAGCATTCACAATTCCATTATGTCAATCCATTGGCCTTCAATCAATCAATTGTCGGGTACTTTACTAATGTCTTATCCATTTATTTCCAGCTCTAGCTAACCAAAGCCTAAGTCTAACATGCAATAGACTTATCATTATATCTAAGCAGCAATATACCGACAATAGCTGCAATCAATATCCACCCTATCAAACACTATCTAACTTTACCAATTACAATTCATGTGATTATCTTGTTTAACCGTATTAATGCACAATCATAAAACACACAAATACCGATATAGAGTATAAAACGATGTTGCTAACCTTTCTTCCGAGACAATTAGCTAAGCGTCACCGGTATATTCTACGGCACCTTGTGCTTCGCCTAACAAAGAAAAATGAACGATAACTCGATTAGAAAATTGATCGAACACGTAACGCACGGCAAATGGAACTTATTCTAATCGCAAAGAGACGATAAACGAGCGAACAATAATGATGACGATATCGCGAATATACTAAAACCCAATCCATTTATCAACAATCTATCATCCAAATCGATTATCCCCAAATCTTAGGGTTTCCAACAAACCCTATCTAATTCCACAACCTAAACCAATAACAATCACTTCCAAATCTATCATCAATCATGCTCGAACACATAAAGAACAAGGTTGGGGTTAATTAGAGACTTACCGGAGACACCCAAATGGAGAGATTGCGAAGGAATCGAGAGAAAAGTCGCTTGAGAGACGAGAGGATTCGAGAGAGTGAGAGAGAATGAAAAGACTCGGCCAAAATAGGTTTAAAACGCTTGAATTCGGTCTTTGGCAACAAGTCTGGCAACATAGAGCCTTTAACGCCAGATGGAACCGAGACTAAACCTTAGATTTGCAGATTTTGCTCGCTGGCTACATAATGCCTATGTCGCCAGAACCACTGATGCTGCAAATTTCCACTTTCTTCATTTGTTCGACTTCGTTTTCGCTACCAGATTCGATGGAACACTTATAAACATTGATAGATAATTCTTATAACCTTTCCATAAGCATTATATCATTCAATTACTCTCAAATATTTCAAGAATCACATAAAAGATTTCATAACATTGAAAGCCAAAAATTGGTTAAAAAATATAGAAATCATTTAGCCTCAAAATTGGGATGTTACAGTCCCCACAACCCAAGAACAAACTCTCTTATTGCTCGGAAATTGCTTTAACAAAGCTCAATTGAGCATACAAAGGAGAAATAGTAACAAGTTCTCTCACTAAAAATTTCCTTCACACTCTCCCGTGTTTGAATGTTAAGAAGTTCTTCTTGATTTCTCTATGTTTCTCTATTTTTTTGTGTGTTTCACCAAATGAATGACTCCTCCTTTTATTGGTGACCTCAAGGGTAAAAGTGGAATGTGGAGGGGGTGATGTGGTTGCTTCTCCTTGTACCACTTCAGCCACTTTCTCTCCTCATTAACTTCCCACTTCCACTTTCTTAGGATAGTTACACGAGACTAGGTCTCCTCCTCCCCATTTCCCATATTTTGAGGAAGGGTGTTCATTAAGTCTTTAAGCTTTGCTTCCTTAGCCAACAAACTGTCTTTGGTAGCCCTTTGCTTAGCCCCCGGGTAGCCAATTTTCCCTAACGCCTAGTTATGCTACTTAGTTAGCTCAGCCAAGTTGCCCACATTACATGCCCCATGTGCTTATTTAGCCTGTATTTCTCCTTAGTGTCGCTTAAAGTCACGGTTATCTCACAGTCTTGCAGTCTATCGCATGCATGTTTGCCTTGCCTGGTTTGCACGCCCAATCTTGGCTTGCTTGCCTATTTTTCATGCCTACATGGTGCCAAGATGTCCCTATGCTTGCTCATAATCATGCTTGCACCCTATTGCTCGCATGCATGACCATGCACCTAGCTCGAAGTGCACGTTTGTAGTCTCTTTTCTCCACATTAGGTTGCCTCTGCCCCATGAGGGTATGCTCTTCATGCAGAAATGCCGCTCATTTACTACCTCTGCTGAATTGCAAGCCACATCACGACTCCAAGCTCTTTATGCCCCAATGCTCTCATTACTGTGCTACATAGATTAATTTTCTCTTGCACGCAGTCCGTCGCATGCCCCCTAGACTTGAACCACCCCTTCCAAGCCTAGCATCCATCCTTGTTACCTATGGTCCATTCCAAATATTTAACAACGACCCCCATTAAATTAGATCGTTGCCCTCGACGATGACATATATGGCTCGTTTATCCACCCAAGCTCCTCATCATACTCAATATCACGAGGCTCTATTTTTGCTCTTGGATTTAGAACCAGAAGCCTCTGCTTAGATTCCAAAGTGATTGGCTCTTGAAAAATTCAGTCCATTTGCCTATTCACAAAGCATGAACATGCCTCGTCCATCACAATGATCCCATTCAACCAGGCATAGACCACTACCTTGGCCTGTGCTAAGAAGTCATACTCCAAGATGAGTCTACCAATCTTATTGACCACCAAGAACCTGAATTCTCTGTGCCATGCTCGTATTGCGAAGTTTATCATAAAAGCATCCCGTATGTGCATGTGCTCTCTAATGGCTGCTACGATGGAATGTTCCGCTGTTCTCCGTATGTTCAGCCCCAAAATGATTGCTTCTTCCCATAAGATAACACTTACTATAACACTAGTGTCTACCAATACCAAAACTCCATTCCATCAACTAACACGTCCACTGTCAAGTCAGCGTGATAGTCTATGTTTGAAATCCACTTCCTCCTACCATGCTCCAAAGCTTAAATGGCATGCATTGGGCTACACCTCAGTATGTCTCCCTTTTGCTCCTTACTCGCCTCATAAGTAAGTGCTTTCAACTTATCTTTTTTAGGACAATCTTTAGCCAGATGTTGTCCCTCGCATATAAAACAACCCTCGAATTTCTTTGAAGAAGATGACTCATTTGTGCCCCTACTGGGAACCTTGTTTTCCCTTGAATCAGTGTCTTTTCCCTCATTCTTCTTCCTCTTGTCACAATCTTTACCCCGGTCTGATGAGCTAGAAGAGTAGTGGCGGATATCTACCAAGGCCTCCCGCGTCGATTACGGAAGGAGATCCTTCACTCGTGCCTCCAGAGCTCTACTTGCGCCCAAGATTATAAGTCATAAGAAAGTTGTAAAGCTTGTCATCCTCCGACATGCTTGTGATGTCAAGCATTACTGACGAGAATTGCTTGCAAAGAGACTTTTTAGCCTTCCAATGTTGGGTGGAAGAAACTGCTCACTCAGCTCATTCCTAAGTGTTAATGTTCTGGCATCCCGCACTAAGATCGTCTGTCATCATAGCCTACCACCACAACTTAGCATCTCCTGCCAAGAACATGGTTGTCATTGAGACCTGCTCAATTTATGGTATTTTTGGCAGCCTTGAAGTATTGCTCTATGTCCCAAATGAAGTTTTCCAGCTCCTTAGTCCTACGCACCCCTTCAAACTCCTTAATTTTGGAACTGGCATGGTTGGCTCCATCCACTTCGTGAATGAGCACCACCCTACGCAGCATACTAAGTTCATCCTTTATGATTCAGATTTTATCAATCATACCTTCAACTACACCCGTATGCTCTACTTTCAAAGCGGTGATCTTCTTCATCATGATTGCCTCAAAATCTCAATAAAGGCCATGCAATTGCATGATTCTCTCATCAAGTGTTTTAAAAAGCGCAAGGTGCATTGAGGCGCAGAGGGGTCCTAGAGCCTAAGGTGTAAGGCGCGCCTCATGTACTTGAGGCGCTCCTTTTATAAATGAAAATAAATAAATGTTCAAATAACTCATATAACATAAATAAATATTTATAGAAGTTTAATAACAATCTAAATTTGAAACCATTTAATGTTGTAAGGACATTGCAATCAAATAAAATGTTAGTAGTCCTCTAGTAACAATTAAGTTAGAACTTAGTAACTAGCCACTACTAAATCTTAACTTCAAAATGCATCATAAAATATAAATGAAAACAAAAGCCTAAATTAAAGGTGTAGTAAAACATAGGTCAATGATGATGATTATGCATCATCAAGATCAATGTCATCCTCATCTCCCAAGTCAATCTCATATTCTGCCTCGTCTCTAAAACCTTCCCCTTCTTCTTCAATCTCTTGCTCATCATTCTCCAACCTTGATATAGAAGCAAAAATATCACTTGAGCCCTTATTCCTAAGTTGATAACTAGGCTGTCCAACTCCAGCAGCCCTAACAACAATTCTTAATGTCAACTCTAAAAAAGCAATATATGACTGTCAAACGGGTCGGTCCACGGCCCGTCCGCCCGTGCCCGTACGGTCACGGGCTAATACGGTTGCGGACCTAAAATAGCTCATCTTCAAACAGTTAAAAATTTTGGGCCCGTATCCGTCCGCGGACCGTGCGAGCGGGTATGGATAAAAACCGCCATAATTTTGACGATCATTTTTCTTAAATAAATTTATAGGATGACCTAATGTATAGTGTTATAATAGGAAGAGTAGCATTTATTACATTTGACCAACCTATTAATTACTATTATTTTTTATTTATATAAAGTCAAATGTCTGATTATAATAGGAAATGTACATTTATTACATTTGTCCAACCTATTAGTAATGGACCGAATAATATATTAATTTCATCATTGATTTTTAAATACGGGTTTATCCGCGGCTCATCCGTACCGTACCCGTGTCCGGTGACGAGTCCAAACGGGTACAAGCTGAAAAAAAACCAGTTATTGACGGTCACATAATATAGACCCGTACCCGTAACGGACAGGCGGGTACGGGCAGGCCTGCGGACACGGTCTCAAAATTGACAGTACTAAAGCAATATCCTCATCTTCATCAAGTTTCCCTGTTAGCCATTCGTTACAATCATCAATTTCAGTCAATGAGATGAGATCAATAGTATCTCTCATGTTGTAAGGACGTCTTAATGCTCTATTGTATTTCAGAAAGACCAAATCATTCAAACGAGATTGGTCAAGTCTGTTTCTACGATCACTGTGCAACTGTGAAAAGATAAGAATTTGTTAGTATATACTAAAAATTAAACTACACAAGTGTAAGAAATTAAACTCACATGCCCAAATACACTCCAATTACGTTCACAACCGGATGCACTACAAGTTAGGCTAACGATTTTTATTGCAAATCTTTGTAGTGATGGTGTTAAATCACCATATGCAACCCACCAATAAGCTGGAAAAAAAAAGAAACATATTAGATATATTATATAATAAAAATAAAAAAATAAAATAAACTGTATTGCTGTATTGCACCATACTCACCCGGTGCTTTATCTTCTCTCCTCCTTATGGCCATTGGTTTTCCAAATAACCCTTCTGCTTTGGCATAGATTGAAAGCTCGATATCAATTTGATGTTTAGTATTTGAATCTAAAACCAACTTCTCAATGCAATCGTATAAACCCTATTTAACCTCAGGATCAATAAATGGCCTCGTAGAAAAAAGCTGGATTCAAATACCATCCAGCAGCAGGTAATGGTTTGTGTAGTTTAATATTCCATCTACGATCAATTATCTCAAAAATGCCTTCATATTTAGTAGCATTACCTTGAAAAGAGTATGCTATAGACTCTTTCGCTCTATCCATGGCTTCATAAATGTATCCCATAACAGGCTTCTTCTCACCATCAACTAAACGGAGTACTCGAACTAGTGGACTAGAAACCTTCCAAGCATACAACACATTCTTCCAAAAAGAAGGATTAATAAGGGCATCTGAAACCTTTTTAGCCATTGTTTCTTTTTCCCACTTGCTTGTTGTCCACTCATCCGAAATTACCATTCTCCTAAGATTTTTTTGCAATAAATGCATCCTCTCCAAAGTGATGAAACCTGTTGCAAATCTTATTTTTGCAGGCCTAAGCAACTTCTTTTTGTTGGTGAATTGTCTCAACATATTCACCAAACTTGGACGTGTATATATGTAGCTATTCACCATCATTGCCTTTTCAAATATTTTCTTCATATTAGGCAACTTGAAAATATCTTCTAACATCAAATCCATGCAATGGACTACACATGGTGTCCAAATATGCTATTGTATTTTGCCATCAACAGTTTTCCCATTAAAAAATTGTACCAGTAAGTAAAACAACAATTTTCCTATTTAAAAAAAATGTAGCAGTAAGTAAAACTGAGTAATATTTAATGCAGTAGTAGTTTAGGCAGCAAGTAATGTATAGTAAATAAAATAGAGTGATATTTAATGTAATAATAGTTTAGACAGTAAGTGTTCCAGTGAGTAAAACAGAGTAGTAATTTAGGCAGTAAATAATGTACCAGTAAATAAAACAGAGTAGTAGTTTAAGCAGTAAATAATGAACTAGTAAGTAAAATAGAGTAATGTACCTCTTAGAACATTATTAAAGGCGCTGTCCATGACAACTTGGATGACATTATTCACTCCAACTTTTTCCACGCATTGACTTAATAACTCAAATATCTTCTCACCCATCTTTGCATAGGCAGATACATCAACCGACTCTAGAAATATGCTTCCTTTAGGACAATTGACTAAAAAATTTATCAACGTTCTTTATTGTTTATCCTTCCAACCGTCCGGCAATATTGAGCAACCATATTGAGCCCATGTCTCTTGATGATCTTTCATTAAATTTTTGGTAGTCTCTGCCTCTTGGTTTAGGAATGGAACCCTTAATTCATGAGGAGTTGGTGCCTTCATTCCTGGACCATATTGACCTATTGATTCTATCATTGCTTAGAAGCTAGTATATGAAGCAACATTGAAAGGCATCCCATAATCACATTACCACCTTTCAACATCCCTAATAGCACGCCTTCGTAATTATTTCTTTGCTGCGTTATTAATATCATCCACCTTCAATTGTTTACCTTTCATTTTTTTAGCAACTTCATTGGAATCACGAGCAAATAACATATCCAATTGACCCTTTCATTTTCCAGCAGTAGAGGCTCCCCCAACAGTATTATCATCATCATCATCATATCCCTCTCCGAATTCAAATTCCACATTTTCTTGTTCGGTGCTTGTTCGGGCCTCCTTCTCCTTCTTTTTCTTCTCCATAAACTCTCTTATTTCTTGTTTTACAGAATCTGGAAATTTTCAACACTTGGTAGTATTCTTAAACCCACCAACTAAATATTGTTTTGCCCGAAGTATTCCACCTATTTCCACTTCATTACAAAATAAACATTTTATGCTATTTCCATCCTTTGGAACATGATTCACAAAATATTTCCAAGCCGGATCAGATTAAGATGCCATCAAATCTGCATTTTTGACAACATATTATCTTATTAAATTATAATTAATAAATTAGAAATACATACATATACTGTAATAGTATTCAAACACACACTATACAACATATATATATATACTGTAATAGTATTGAAACACACACTGTACTGCTGAGAAAAAACAGACCAATATATTGATGAGTAGTAGCAGAACAATAATAGAGTATAGTAGAGCCATAATAGAGTAATAACATAATAGATTATACAGCTAAACAATAATAGAACAATAACACATCAGAAGAACAATAATATAGTAGAATAACAGAGCACACTATACTGTTGAGCTATAACAGTTCAATAACAAAGTAGTATTCACAGAGAAGTGAAATGAGTAATATTTGCACACCACAAACATGCAGGTTGATATAGTATATTAAAGAAGATTCTAGTTGTGAATTTAACATGAGTTTTAAATACAGAAATGCTAATAGAGAAATAGACATTCCTTACTCCAGGTCAGTGGCAGCAAGAAGCCTGATGAAGATGTTGTTAGTTTGGAGTTTGATTTTGCTTAAGGGAGGCGGAAGGGAGATACTGAAATTGCTGAAGGGAGGCGCCGGTGGGTAGATGAGGGAAGTCGGATGTAGTGGAAGATAGAAAACAAAAGGTTGATATGTCTAGTATGTTAGTACATACCTCTATATGTATTTCTTAGACTTCTATAGGCTTTTTATACTCTAATTTCTAGTTTTATGATAACTTAGGATATAGGGTACTATCAAAATCTTTTTATTTCCATTTTCAGCTTATAGAATATATATTAAATTAGTTTAAAATAAGAGAGAGAAAGTAACAATAAATGTATCATTAATGTTGGCTGCTACAAAAGTTGTATTGTAACTGACAAACACAGGAAACACAGGTTTTTATAAAAGCGCCTAGGTCGCTACATGCCTATTGCAGAGAAGCACGCGCTTTTTGGACCCCGCCCTGCCTCACCTCATCAGATTGAATGCGCTGTGTCTTTGCACCGTGGCGCCTACCGCCTAGGCGTGCCTTTTAATCCACTGCTCTCAGCAAACTTCATGCTTCGTTCAACCAAGGTGCTCTCATCTTGGTGTCGTTGGCCTTCCCCAACTAAACATTTCAGGTTAGCCAATCTCTCCTTAGCATTAGCTAGAGTCTAGCTCTTGTCCAACAAGGATCCATTCTTACTATAAATTAAACCGCGCTCTGATAATAGTTGTTACACCCCTTGAAGTTCTCTAAAAAATCCCCCTGCAAGTGTACGACACTTGGAACTCCGTCACTAAGTCAACCTACTCTTAAATAAATAAAGCACCCACAAAGTAAGAAAAGTAGATTTACATGGGAGTCCGTCCCCACAACCCAATAACAAACTCTTTTATTGCTCGAAAATTGCTTTACAAAATAAAGCTCAATTGAGCATACAAAGGAGAAATAGTAACAAGTTATCTCACAACAAATTTCCCTTACACTCTCCAGTGTTTGAATGTTAAGAAGTTCTTCTTGATTGCTCTATGTTTCTCTCTTTTCTGTTTGTTTTACCAAATGAATGACTCCTTTTATAGGTGACCTTAAGGGTAAAAGTTGAATATGGAGAGATGATGTGGCAGCTTCTCCTTGTGCCACATCATCCACTTTCTCTCATCCTTAACTTCCCACTTCCACTTTCTTAGGATAGTGGCATGAGACTAGGTCTCTTCCTCCCCATTTCCCACATTTTGAGGAAGGGTTTTGAATAAGTCTTTAAGCTTTGCTTCCTTAGCCAACAAGTTGTCTTTGGAAGCCCCTTTGCTTAGCCCCCGGCTAGCCAATTTCCCCTAACTCCTAGTCATGATGCTTAGTTAGCTTAGCCAAGTTGCCTACCTTCCATGCCCCATGTGCTGTTTTAGCTTGCATTTCCCCCTTAATGTTGCTTACACTATGTTTGTTTTGAGGTTGTTGGCATAGTTATGGATGGTTATGTACAATATTCTCGTTTGTTTCTATTTCCAGGATGATGGTAAGTACTCTTATTTGTTTCTATTTCCAGATTGATGGTAGTGTATTACATGGTTCATTTTCATGGTTCAAAATGATTATTTTAAGTCAGATTTTTTAACCACTAAATTGGTGGTTATGTGTAGTACTATTTTTATTTTGTTTTCAAAATAGTTAGTATTGTACGATACATTAATGAACCATACAGTCTTTCCAAATATGAAGAAAAATATCAATCTATCACAACTATACACCTATCATACCTTACCGTACTTTAATGAACGACAACCCTACCTTACCATACTTTAATGAACCACAGTGCACCCAATCCAAAGAAAGTGTTAAATTCACGGTTAGCTCACAGTTCTGCAATCCATCACATGCATATTAGTCTTTCCTAATTTGCACGTCTAACCTTGGTTTGCTTGCCTTTTTTTCATACATAATAACTGGTATATATGCTCGTGCGAGACGCACGGTCACAATTTTAAATCTTAATAACATAAAATTAAGAAAGATAAATGATTTTTAAAACTTCAAATATATTTTTTTACATAAAAATTTAATGTTGCAAAATGCATTTTGTTGTATTTATGATAGTCCAGATTTGCTCATATTTTATATAGATATGAATATTAAAACTAATATGTTTAAATTCCCTTCTTCTTTTTTTTTTTTATCCAAATTGTGTAAATTTGTGATTCATTAAGGACAATACTGAATATGACTGCAAATCGTTTTGATTTTAATAAAAAATAAAATAAGTAAAATATATAATATTTATCCTATATTGAAAAATAATAAATTTATTGGGACACAAATCAAAATAATACATGTTATTATCAAAATTCTTTTCAATAATGTACCATTAATTTATTTGAAGTCTTTTATTAATATAATGAAAAATAATTTTTTAAATATTCATGTAATAATAAATATTTAAAATGACATAAATGTAAATTATAATGAAATAGAAGGTTAATTCATAAACATCAATGGAAGAATTCTAACCATGCCATGTAGGCGGGATTTGGAATCCTTTTATATAAATATATAGATATGTTCAAACTCAATAATGTACCATAAATATGTTTAAACTCTATAAAATAAGAATAAATTACAATTTATTTAATGTTTGATTAGGATTTAAATACCAAATCATTTTTTCTTAACGTCTTATAAGTTCATGAATACCGCAGGTCTGCCCGTAAATCCGTAATAGACAGACTTGGATAAAATTACAATTAAAGATAGACATGTCCAATTTGAACCATTTTTAGTAAAAATCTGGAAAGACTGATCCAGTTTAGATTTACTAGTAGTTAAAAAACCTCAAACATGAAATATCATATAAGGACTATCTATAATTTATATTACACTTTAAATTATATACTTAATTTAAAACATTAATATAACATCACATATTCATGTAATTGAAAAAAAATTAAAAAATAAGAGTAAAAATTAAAATATTGCAATATTTGATAACTTGTTTTGAATATATATATACACTCAAGATATTCAATTATTTCATATCTATTTAGGATTATTGCACGATTTATCTTTAATCTCTTTTGGTTTATAATTAGTTTTAAGCCATTAATATAAAAACTAAACACTTAAATACTTTAATTTTATATTCAAACTAGGAGCATCTCCAATGGTTTAGTGGATTGAGACATATGTGGCATGGTAAATAGAGGGTGTAGATAATGATGTGTCAAAAATAGTATTTTTGGAGGAAAAAAAATTAAAATCCACCTACAGTGGTTATTGTCTATTTGGATTTTCCTAATTTATAACCCATTAGAATTAAACTTCTATTTTCTTTTTAATTTATAATTTAAGATAAAAATATGGTAACTACAATTTAAAAATATTAAAAATGCTAATTGACACCGTCAACTAGGATGTGGAAAATAGAAACTCTACTTCACACCCTCTATTATTTTTCTTGCCATGTCAACAAAACACTGTGAATTCACATTACCATTAGAGTGGATTTTTTTAATAAAAAATCCAGAATGTCCACGTGAACTTGCAAACCACTAAATTCACGCCGCACTGGATATGCTCTAACTATTTTTATCTATATTTGATTTCTTGTAATAAATGTAATGTTATAAAATAGAAATCGCGAAAACATTTTGTTTTTGAAATTTTGAACACTTATTATTATTTTTTTAAAAGTCAAAATCACATGTCATTCTCGATATAAGTAAATTCATATGCAACGGACAATAATGCTAAGAATAATAAATGAAAAAAAAACATGAGTAATATATTTAAAATTTAAAATAAAATATATTTCTCATAAATTAGTATTGAAAAACCAATCGAAATATTTTAAAATTAAAAAAATTATCAATACTAATAGGCAACATAAAAATATCAAGCGATGAAAATTATAAAAATCTTCACTCAATTAGGAAAAATAATATATAAATATAAAATGTTTTAATTATTAGTAATAAATATTTAAAAAATAAAAAAAATCATTTAAAATAATATTTTACCCATAAATAAAATATTTAATTTAATATTTTTATATACACCACTGAAGAAAAAAAATTAATTTAACATTTTATATACACTATTATTATAAATTTCTAAATATTTTATTTAGGGAAAATCACAATACAAAATTAAATTTATATAATACGCAATCAAATCTAAATCTATACATACACTTATAATATTATTTTAATGTGATACATTTATAATAAAATTTTAATTTGAAAATTGTATTACATTTGTAAATATTTATATTTTTCATGTATTTATCTTTTTTTCTCTTCTCTTCCTGGAGTTTCTCTATCTTCTTCATTTCATATAAGAATATGAACAATATTCCATAACACCTAAAATATAAAAAAAAAATACAAATAAAAATAAAACTATTTAAACATAAAATAAACATAATTATATCGAAAGGCAAAAAATAATTATATAAGAAAACGAAAATAAAACTAAAATTATTAAAATTTAAAACAAAAATAACTATTAAAATATAAAATAAAAACAAATTCATATAAAGACGAAAAACTAAAATTACCGAATTAAAGAACTTAGCTTATAGTCTGAAAAGAATAAATTGAATAAAAAAGTATTTAAATATATATATATATATATATATAAAACTAAATAAAAATACTTAGGTCCTGTTTGGGATTACTTCTGCTTTTGGCTTCTGTTTGTAGAAGAAGAGAAGTGGAAGCCATTTTCAGGAAGCCAATATTTTTAATTTCATTTGGAAGAGTTTCTGAGAGGGTAGAAGCACTTCTGCTAGTTATCCAAACACCATCTAAAACAGCTTTCAGAAGCCAGAAGCCAAAAGCCTGTCTATCCAAACAGGCCCTTACTATGTTTATCATATGTATGAGAGAAATAAAGGAGAAGAAGACATGCAATCATCCATAATACCTAATAAAAAAATATATATATAAGGAGACAAAATATTAAACAAAAACAACATAGAAAGACGAAAACTAAAAGTATGGAATAAAAATACTTAACAAATGAATTTGTGTCATTTTATATAGGGAGATGCTAAATAAAAAAATGATGATGACATAATATTTTAAAATGGAAACAAATATTTTAAATTTTAAGAAATATAATAATAAATAAAAAAGTAAATATAATTAATCTATTAAATATATATATTTCATTAAATATTTCAGAACACGTGCCATTCCAAAAATTCACCCTTGTTGATCATTTATTGGTCTGATAAAAAATAAGCGGAAAAAATAACGATTATTATATATGTAAAGATTCTTTATATAGTTTTTTTTCTACTTATTATTTATTATTTTTCCCCAATAGGGAAAATTCCAAATTTTATAGATCTTTTTCCACCATGCTTTTTAATTTTATTTTAATTTATAATTTACTTTTTCCTGATATTGCGGAATTTGTAATCGATATTTACGTAATTAAATATAAAATTTAGGACTCCATTGCAATTAACCCGGATAAAATTGAAAAGCGTACCTATTGCTTCCAATTTCCCGGTTCTATTTGAAATGAAATGCCCAAATTGAGCTCACTGAACCAGACACTAAACCCAAAACCCTAGAAGCAGAGCAGTGAAAACTCGCTCTAAAGAAGAAGATCGTGGAAGCTGAAGATCGTATGTCATGGAAGGTGTGATGAAGGAACGAGGACCATTTGAAATAACGCCGCACAAGGTGTCAATATGTATACTTATTCACCTGCACTCTCCTCCAGCTCTCATGTCTGTTCCTTTCCCTTTCTCTTCCGTCTCTCAACACAATCGTTTCGCTTTGTTCTTGCTCGCTGTAACTAAGGTTCGAAATTCAACTCAATTCGATCAATCTGCTATTTGTTCCGCCTTCTATTTTACTATTTTTTATTTTAAAATTTCTCATTTGTTTTTAATTTATAGTCTTGTGATGATATTTTGGAGCCGAAGCTTGATGATCTGATCAACCAGATGAGAGAAATTGTCGATGTTTTGTATCCATGGATGACTGATCAGTTACTTAGTAGACTCTCAGGTCTTTTGTCGCTTGATGATCTGTTTAATTTGTTTACCGAATTGCGAGGTCAGTTTATCACTTGTTTCTTGTGTTATCTTGTTCGTTTCGTGAATTTTCTCTGCTGACTTTTATATGTACTTTAGGCATTCTTAGTGGTCCTGATCCAGGCACTATGGATGGTGATCAAGCCAGTTTGGATCCAAATAGCACTCTGGGAATGTTTCTTCGCCGCTGTTTACTTGCTTTCGATCTGCTATCTTTGGAGGTGCTGTATATATTTCAAATATACACTGGTTGTGCTATACCTGTAATTGCAATTGTACTCATTTATGCTGTGCTGTTAAAATTGTAATAATGGCTCTGTTCGTTGTAACAATAATCTTTCTAAGCTGTCAAATTTTCTCTGCATGATAGTTGATTGTATCAATTTTGTACTTAATTCCTTGATTTCCCATCCTTTCTCTGTCTATGTTTCCATCCCATGGTTTTGCCACTCTAAAGCTAGTAGTTTTTGTTTTGGTTGGAAATCGAGGGCCTAAAATATAGTGTTCAACATTAGCTGAAATATTTAACTTATTTTATATTTCAAATTCAATGCAGGGTGTGTGCCACCTTCTAACAAATATAGGGTTATACTGTAAAGATGCACTCTCACGTTCCGATTATGAATTGCCTGGTTTAGATGAGGCCCACAATGATACGGAGGCTCTATCAGATTATGAGAACATGGAACTGGAGAGTATTGTATTCGAGAGAGTAACCGAGGAAATTGAAGCCAGGAAAAAGGCTAGTGAAAAGGTTTCTTTTCATCTTCATGCCCTGAAAGCACTTTCTGGATTGGTTGAAGGTACAATTTTGCTGGAGAAGTATTTCCTTATAAATCGAGTTGGTTTTATCTTGTTTATTTATAGTAAATGAATGAAATATCAATAATATTAAAAAAAAAAGTCTGATGATAGAGTGAACAAATTGATCAACTGTTAAAATAGTATCTCTGAACTTATAATAAGTACAAGAAGGGGTTTATATGTATCCCTAAAAAAATTGAAAATTTGGCCCTATATGGAAATGGAAGCCTTAAAAGGATGTTAATTATTGAGCTTTCTTTTAGAGAATAAAACACTACTTATAGACTAGTGTCCATGATAACACAAAGACATAAGTGAAAATCACAGATAAGAGTTCTCGAACAAGTATAGCCTCCCCTATGAAAATCTATAAACTCTAACCTGAAAGTGTTATATAATTCGAGTACACTAGGAGTATCTCTCGAATATAACACATTACAATATTATCACCACTCAGTTAACTTTGCTTGGAATGGAAAAAGAGAAGAAAAGAATGATAGATGAGGGGGAGAGTGGATGTCTTATCAGACTTTTTTTCTCATTAATTAACTGTGTATAGATAGATTGGATATCTTAATCAATTGCATAATATATCTCCTTTGGCACTTGGGTTTTGGGACCATGTTATTAGGGTTGTGATGATGCTCTATAATCCTTTTCTTTTATTTGACCTTTTACTGCTGTCTAACAGTGGATAGCCAGCATTTACTTTTACTTAAAAGTCTTCGTACTTATGACCTATATGTCTGCATCCTTTCTCTGCCATTGCCAAAGCCTTGTAGTTTTCCAGATACTTATTATTAGAAAATTGAAAATTGGGATTTGATCTTGATTTGCTTTCTGGACTTGTTATATTTGACAACTAGCTTTGCTGCCTGTACATCTCAGTTTTAAAATTTCAATTTGAGTTCTGATTCTCTTTCATTTGTAATTTTCTTCTTCTTTTTTGGTCTTCGTTTGGCATTTTTGTGTAGTTTCCATTGTCTCTGCATCAATAATATCTGTGTTTTTCTTTTGTTGTTCCATCTGACCTATTGTTTAATGTGTTCGAGTTATAAACATCATAATATTGAGAAGTAAATATAATCTGTAGATATTGAAGTTTCTGCTATCCAAAAAGCCAAACCAAGTGACAAATATACAGAAGCTTGCCAATTCGCTCATCTGCCAACTGATGAATATAATAGTCCTGATGTTGCTTGGGGGGCATTTTTACGTACCAATTGGCAGATGCAAGAATACTTAATGGAGCAATCTGATGCCATTGAGAAGTAAGTTGAACTTTTGACTAGTAATCTTTATCAACTTATTTTTTTTATTATTTTTTTTTTCGCTTACTCTCAATTTATGTTTATGGCAGGTATGGCAGTTCTTTCTCTTTAAATGCTTTTGAGATGGTTTTAAGGCAGCTCCAGACTTTGGCTCCTGAACTACATCGTGTAAGTTAACATGCTTATTTATGGTAGTGAATTTATATATATATATATATATATATATATATATATATATATATATTTGTATGATTAAGAGACCGTTTGATTTGGGTGACTGACATTATTTCTTCTTCAAATATGATATGTTGTTTGTTTCCTCTCTGGAAAACAGGTCCATTTCTTGCGTTACTTGAATAGCTTGTACCATGATGATTATTTTGCTTCTTTGGAGAATATTCATCACTACTTTGATTATAGGTATATATAAAATTATTGCTTTGATGTGTCAATTGTTGCAGTGCTAGGATCATCATTACTTAATTGAGATTGCTTGACATTGGTATATCCATTGTACAATGATATTTTCTTTGGCTATTTTCTGCTCTACTACAATTCTTATAGTTTCGTTCTTCCCGTTGACTACACATCATTTCCAATGCTGATTGTCTCTGTTTATTTTAGGTTTGGCCTTCCTTGGGATTAGTAGGCCCATAGCTGTTTTTTATAAGTTGAATTTCATAAAAGAAAAAAGCGAGCTAGCTTGGTATACTTTTTTTCTTAAAAAAATAAAATTAAAAATGGCCCAATTGGGCTATTACAAACAAGTGAAAATATTCATGCAGCTAGCCTGGTGGTTTATTTTTGCAAGTCTGGTTATGCAAAAATTAGTTGTCTGCCAAAGATAATAGTAGGCTCTTGAGGAAGAAATAATGAAATTGTATAAATTATGGTCAAACTCAATAAGCAAAATCTAATTTGAGAAGAGCCTTCTTGTTTCTTTATATAATCATGATGACTGAAATCAATCTAAAATTTGTTAACCCGTTATAATGTTCTAGGACTGAGCTACAGATAAAGTTTGCTCTGCTTGTGTTAGGTAGATTTGTGAAAACCTAGTCTTGTTGCACCTGTTTCTGATACTGAATCTATTCTGTAATGTAGACCTTGTTCATGACCAAAGAACTGAGATGATAATTGTTAATTCAAAAGTGCAGGGATGGAGGGATTTGATTTTGCTCAATCTTCATCGGGTTGTGATAGTAACGGAAGATATGAAACTGCATTGTTATGTTTTGGCATGATGCATTTCCACTTTGGGCATCCAAATCAAGCATTAGAGGTAAGCATGAGGAAGGATTACCTCCGCTATAGAAAACCTAATTAATTCTCGGTATACTCTGTTTGTTCTAGATCATTGATAATTTACTCATTTCCAGGTTTTAACGGAAGCTGTTTTGATATGTCAACAGGTAATTATTGTACTTGCCATTCTATATGTTCTTACCTATGCATTCTCTTCTGTGAGCTTCATTTAAATAGAAAGCACTATCCTTGGTAGGACTTCAGTTTTATTTATAAGTTTGTCATTTAATTTCTTAAATCTCTAGAAAAGAGAAAATTAGGTGTTTTGGAGTGCCTATGTAAGATTCAATCTTGAACTCACAGAATCTACCTAAACTCATTTGAAAGTAGTTAATTTGTTATTTACTTGTAACAAGATGGATGCTGCATGGAACCCTAAAACTATTTGTACATAGACTGATCAACTACCAAAAATAATCTAATATAGTATATAGGCCCAGATAACATGATCCTCATGATCTTGTTTTGTATTTATCTTCTGGGAATTCTTATGTAGAGGACATATCTTCAAGAAAATATTTTTCTTTTGAGCTTTTCTCAGTTGGAAGTCTCATCATATTCATGTTTTTCACCCTACATTGTCCTCATCTCTTTTCTTTGGTGCTTCTTGCTATTAAAATTGTGAATTATGTGCTTGCTATCTGCAATGAAGTCTTCTGCTGTATATTTTCATTATGTGATGACCTTTTTAACTACAATACTTTCTAGAATAGTAAATTTAATAATTTTTACTAAGTAGGGATGATGATTTTTCAATTATGCAGCGCAGTAATGACACTTTTCTTGCTTACACTTTAGCATCTATTTGCAACTTGTTGTCTGAAGTTGGCATCTCAACTGTGACTGGGATACTAGGATCATCCTATTCACCTATAACCAGTATTGGTACTTCACTATCTGTCCAGCAGCAACTGTTTGCTCTGTTGAAAGAGTCTTCTAGGAGAGCAGAGAGTCTGAAGTTAAAACGATTAGTTGCTTCCAATCATCTTGCAATGGCTAAATTTGATATGACGGTATGGTAGACTCACTGCACGATTAGCATTTCTCCCGTAAACTTTTCTGCACATCATATTTTGTTACAGTTCATTGGTAATGTACACTTTGCTTTAACTGGAGAGCATTTATGGTTTACAATTACCAAATTGAGCCTTAATAACAATGTTATTGGCTTGTTTACTTGGTTGTTTCACACATCATTCAGTTTTTGGATAGTATGATCTGGCCATGTAGTGTAAACACACTCATACAGGGCACATTGCACGTACTATTGAACTAATTATCTTCTAGTTATCAAAATTGTACGCAAATGCCAACTCCATATATGTAGTTTGTGGGTATTGATAACAAAATTTCATTGATAGATATAAGTTAGGACATTGGTGCATATTGTAATCGAGATTAGTTTCTTATCTGACACCTGGTTAGACTTTTAATTATCAATGATGGTTCTTATATGTCCTGGAAGTCTGATCTTATGCATCTATTTAAGTTTTGGTCACAGTCCCAGTCTATGTTAAGCGAACAATTTAATGTACATTCTTTTGCTAGAGGTGATCTTGTACTGTGGTTTGTAACTATACTATCTCTTCTTGTTATGGAGTGTTGTTTTAGTTGATGAAGTAATGAGCCATGAGTTCCGTAAGAAATTATAATCACCTCTTAACCTTATGCTGCTCATTTACCTTTCAATCCACATACATTTTCTTATTCAACCATTCTTGGTTACAATTTTTATGGATTTTTTTCCTCTCTTAAGAAGGAAATGAAGCTATTGTTGCCATTATAATAATTGCTTTCTTCAAGGAAAAAAACGACAAGAACTTTTGAATGCATTGATTTTTTCTTCATTGCAAGCAAATAGTAATTCTTAATTCTTCTTGCAGCACGTGCAAAGACCTTTGCTTTCATTTGGTCCCAAAAATTCTATGAATCTTAAAACGTGCCCAACTAATGTTTGCAAGGTAACATGTGTACTTTTTACTTGTGGCTCTTATGATAGCTTATTCTCCTGCAAGTTTTTTTTTGGTTGTCTTACTGCTGTTGCATTTTGTTTCCTGTTATATGTGTAACTATTGCAGGAATTAAGATTAAGTTATCACTTGATTAGTGAATGCAGCTCTGAAAACTCCACAATGTCAACTGATGGTGCTTTCAGTACTGCCTGGCTTAAGAATATGCAAAAGTCAATTGGATTAAAAGTTTCATCTCAAGAGAATGAATCTACATTTTCTAATACTTTTCAATTTTGCTCACAACCAAGCTCAATTTCTGGGTCTGTATTGCAATTATTAGGTTCTTCATATTTGCTCCGCGCTACAGCGTGGGAAACATATGGCAGGTAATATTTATTGATGAACTTGTACTTTCTCTTCACATTTTTGTTTTATATTTATACAATTCTAGATTATCATTGTTAGTGTAAATCCATTGTAGCAGATTCTAGCGTCTTTCTTGTTATACTTTCGGCTCACTGACATGCAATTTATTCAAATTAGGGGTCAGAAGAATTGTGCTGTGTGTTAGGTTTGTTGAGACACTACATTGAATAATCAAGCTCAATGATTGAGTTCATGTTGCTAATATAATTTCAATTGCTATGTGACTTTATAATGGGTATTTATGATATCTATGCTGCAACAGCTTGAGAGGTAGTTTGGTTCTAATTGCCTTAGCTGCTTAACAAATCCAGAAATCCCACTTTAGTCATGCTACTGGTATTCTCTCAATTCTACTTGCGCTTTTGACTTATTTGATTGATCTACCCTTTCTGTTGTTTTCAGTGCCCCTCTTACCCGTGTAAATGCACTGATTTTTGCGACCTGCTTTGCTGATTGCTCAAGGTAAATTTCTGTGCTATATTGTATTTTAACCTTTTCTTATATGTGTAATTTTTTTGGGGTCTGTTCGGTCTATTGATTTGAAGCTTATCTTTTTCCTGACATTACCAGTTTATCTGATTTATCACTGGCTCATGTGAAGCTCATTCAGCATTTGGCTGTATTTAAAGGATATAAAGGTCAGATCTGCTAATTCAATTTCACTTTTGTGTTCATCCTTGTTGGAGTTGAAGTTTTCAGTCGCATGGAATTTTATCTATTTTTTCTTCTCTTTTCTCATTTGATTTGAACAGCCGACCCCAACTGAATTGGGATTAAGTATTTGTTGATATTGACGTCTCATTTGATTTGAACCATGAAAGTTTATTGCACCTAGGTTTTTTTTTTTTTTTTTTTTTTTTTTTTTTTTTTTTTCAAATTAAAACTATGCTGTTTTGATTTACTTATTTAATTTTTTCGCAACACATATAAACTATGAACACTTTATGAACATTTCTTGATCAGTCTAGTTACTTATTTTTTGTTTTACTGCTTGTAGAGGCTTTTGCAGCTCTTAAAATAGCAGAGGGGAAGTTCTTATCCATATCTAAATCGCAAATATTGCTATTAAAGTTGCAGTTACTCCATGAGCGTGCTTTACATCGGTAAAGTTGCTTACTATAATGTTATTGCTGTAGCACTTCTTCGACTTTTGTTTGCGTATATCATGGGTCTGTCAGTGGTTTGTGTTGTGAAAAATTCATGTTATGGTAAAAGATACCCTGCACATGACTTTTGTTTGTTAGCCTACAAAAAGGTTACTCAACTCAATTTGTTATTGAGGATCAAATTAGTCACTAAGTTATGATAAAATTAGTCACTAAGTTATTATTGAAATTAAATTTTACTCATAACTGCATGTAATATTAGTCCGCATGAGAAAGATGAGAACAGTAACTGAAAGTACATTAGTATTGAGCTCCACTAGATTTTTACTTGAGCTCCTCCAGATATTAACATGGTGACTGTAAGAAGTAAGAAGAATGCTGCTCATTACTTAGGATTTTGATTAAAAATTAGTGATGATTGATAGAATTAGTTATGAAAGTTCAATAAGTTAACCATTAAACTTTTGACCATAGTTACAACTTTCTATGTTAACTTTCTAATTTTCTTTCGATCATTATGTTATCAAGTTACAATGATAATCAATCTTCTGAGGATGAACTAAACCAAAACTATTAAATGGATGAACTAAACCAAAACTATTAAATGGTGCGCATCACATGCTTTTCATAATTGGTTGTACATAGTATCAACTTTTTCTTTTTGAGTATTCAGAGGAGATATGAAACTTGCTCAACGAGTATGTGATGAACTTGGAGTCATGGCATCACCATTGTTACAACTTTCTATATAAACTCTCTAATTTTCTTTGAATCATTATGCTATCAAGTTACAATGATAATCAATCTTCTGAGGATGAACTAAACCAAAACTATTAAATGGTGCACCTCGCATGCTTTTCATAATTGGTTGTACATAGTATCAACATTTTCTTTTTGAATATTCAGAGGAGATTTGAAACTTGCTCAACGAGTATGTGATGAACTTGGAGTCATGGCATCACCTGTAGCTGGTGTGGACATGGACCTCAAAACTGAAGCAAGCCTACGGCATGCTCGAACTTTACTGGCAGCTAACCAGTTCAGTCAGGTTTGATAATTTTACCTCTTTTCAGTTTGTTATCATCCTAACTTGGGGCAACATCTTCCATTGTCTTGCAATTGGAGTAATCATTTCGTAGTAAATGGAAATCAGAAGTCAGAATTTCACATGGGTTTTTGGATTCACCAAATGTTAGATGAGATGTGACAAAGAAAGTGGGAGTGATTCACTCTGATATTTCCATATATACATTTCACCTAGCCTTGACAAATGCACAGTTTTATGCCTTGTCACCCAGCCCTCTCACACTTCAAGCCTGTTGGTTACAGTGTCTACTTTTATTTTATTATAGTTCCACAAATTATGTTTTCAAACCTGCTTTTAGTCATATTAATCTGCATCTCGGTTATTAGGACCTGAACCAAGAAAAAATCATATTAAAAGAAACTGATTAGAGATTGGTTTGTAGCTTAATGTTTTGTTAATTTTTAGGTAGAAAATTAGGCGAATGACTAGCTTTTATTTCGAGAAATATGATAGAAGCGGCTTGAGGTATTATAGACCTTGAATACTTAATGTGAATGAATTGACTGCTACCCCTCTATACAGAATTTAACCTTATTTATATACTCAGCGATGACTCTGCCTTTACCCTAAATTGTACTGACACAGTACAGAATCCCTCAAAGCACCTCTCCCAGATTTTAACTAACTGCCTGTTCTCTCTCTCCAGCTGGAACGCTAGCATTCCCCAAATCTGATAATATTCCCTAGTAGACAATCAATTCATCTACCTTCCACCTTTCCTCTTATACACTGTGCTTGTTAGAGGTCTAGCACACAAAGGGAAAAGGAAAAACAAAGGCAAAAAAAGTGCTTGTCATCTAACTTTACAAAACTATTGCTTATTCCCTCCCAACTGTTAAGGCTGTCCACAAGACCTGCCTGTGAAAAATGATGGCTTGAATTGAATTCATTGTTCTTAGCTCGTGTAGCATCATTATTTACATCAGTACTATCCGAATACTTTTTTTTTTTTTTTTTTAATTTTTTTATTTTTTCCCTCTTTTTTGGCTGAGTTGTTGGATTCATTTTGGTTTTTTCTTTGGTGGAAACATTTATGTGTAGTTTCATGTGCACCCTTTGCAGGCAGCTGCTGTTGCTGAGTCTCTCTTTTGCAAATGTTACAAATTTAATCTGCAAGTAGAGAACGCCTCTGTGCTTTTGTTGCTTGCTGAAATCCATAAGGTATGCGTGTTGAGTTTATTTATTGGGATGTTTATACTTGAATAAATAGGAAATGTTTTCAAATGCTGTATGAAATACCGAATTAGTCAACCTTGAATAGGGGATATGTATATTGGTTTTTTCTACAATGCAGATTGAATGTGTTAATCATAATTTCATTCTATGTATGTTTGGCGCAGAAATCAGGCAATGCTGTTTTAGGCCTTCCGTATGCATTGGCAAGCTTATCATTTTGCCAGTCATTTAATTTGGATCTTCTCAAAGCATCAGCCACCTTAACTATTGCAGAGTTATGGCTGGCTCTTGGTTCAAACCATGCAAAGAGTGCTTCGGTTCTTGTTCAGTGGGCTCTCCCACTGATACTTGGGCATGGAGGTCTCGAGCTATGTGCCCGGGCATTTATAGCTGAAGCGAAGTGCTTTCTTTCTGATCCAAACTTTTCAGGTGCCTTTTGCTTTCTTCTTTAGTTTGTAAAGAAAACTCAACAGGTAAACGTTAGAATTTCATTGCAGGAATGATATAAAACCAAAATTGGTATCATAAATAGTTGTACTTTGGTGATAAAGAAATGGATATGTACTTCACTGTTGGATTATTCTAGAAAATTTATTGCCATGTAATGAATCTTCAATACAGTTAGTATCTTAAATCTCATATGATATAACTTGCAAGGATGTAGCTTCTGAAAGTTGTAGTGTTCTGAAAATAAAAATTTCAAATGTGTACAATTCTGTTGTGGATTATTAATGGTTTAATGGATGCTGTATTTAGTTCTGAAATCTGATAAGGTTTTAAGTTGTATATGGTGTCCACTTGAGAAAGCAGCTCTGATGAGAGTATAGGTTATTTTGCTTTCATTTTCAAAAGATTTATGTCAAGGCAAATTATCCATATGTTCAATTTTGTGAACATGGTTGTTCCAAACTCTTGAATCAAACAATTTTGTTGATAAAGCTTATCTGGCAAGAATTTTTTTTTATCTTTCCCCTTGCTTTGATTTTATATATATGTACGAAATGCTCATCCTGAACATTTTTGTGGGTTACTATTTGAAAATTGTAAACTAAATGTAGCCTTGATATTTGTATGAACAGTTTACTCCATCTTCTCTTTGGATAATTTTGCTCAAATAATGTGCTTATTTATGTGCTATCTGTTGCTCCAGTTTGCCAGAATCCTGAAGTTGTGTTGGACCCTCTAAGACAAGCTTCAGAACAACTGGAAGTTCTAGAGGTTAGTTGTCTTTTTCGAGTTACTATCTGTGAACATTATGCTTTGTAATGATCTATTATCTGTCTAAATTCTCTGAAGGAATAAAGATCATGAACTATGTTTTGATCTTCTGTATTAATTACATTTCTTGCAGCTATTTTGTGGGTGTTTTTTTTTTTTTTTTTTTTTTTTTTTTTTTTTTTTTTTTTTTTTTTTTTTTTTTTTTTTTCAATTGTGCATTACAAAAGCTGTATTACATATCATTGACGTTTGTTTGCTTAAAATTACTTCACAAAGCCATAGATTTTGAAACATTGGTGATGCAACTCGCGGGTGTATGGCAATTAGAATCCTATGAAAACATTGGCTAATGAACATCATAAACCTCACGGCTGCTGCATCTGTTTCTGTTACATAATTTCTTGTTATTATGCATGTTATTTTCTTGAATGTAGGCTTCGTTCTCTTGTCATCACTGAAAATGTCTTTTGCAGTATCACGAAATGGCAGCAGAAGCTTTCTACTTGATGTCCATTGTATATGACAAACTGGGACAACTAACAGAAAGAGAAGAAGCTGCTGCTTCATTCAAGAAGCACATTTTGGCCCTCGAAAATCCACGGGACGAAGAAGATCCTGTCTTGAGCATGCAATGAAGAAATCCAGGTAATGTTTACATATAAATGAGTGTCATTGACAGCATTTTGAGGCTATGTATTGTTGTAGGTTGACAAAATGCATCATGTTAATTTATCCTATTAATTGCTTAAATTAACCGATCATGAGCATGTAATCATTCTTGAAGGCTTATGAAATATTGTCTGGTTTGAGATGTGTAATTAGTGTAATTCTGATAAATTGTCTGAGCAAACTAACATGCATGTGGTTTCATGTTGTTTCCCAAATTGTAATTGAATAATGCTAGGGAATCTGAAATGTAATCAAAAAATTGAATCCAAATATTTAAGATTTGGACAGTCTCATATCATGCTAGATATTCAGTAGGTTTTTTTTTTTTTAATTTTTAATTTTTTATTTTTTTTTATTTTAAATATATATATATTAAAATTTTTATTTTTTAACGTTGGAGATCACCGTTATATTGGCATTGAGTTTAGGTGTATATAGATAAGCATTACAGGCATATTTTGACAACACATTTCTGGAGTATATGTTTTGTTCGATTGTGTGGTAAGTATTTTGGCTGACATAAGATTAGATGGTCTCTTGATGTTGAACTGTCTTTCTCATCTATTTTGGTCGGATCGAGATGATTTCTTCTTTCCATGTGTAGTTATTTTCAAGAAGCTGAATGACCCTATTGTTTTTCCAAAATAAGTAATAGAAAATGAAAAAAAAAAAAGATAAAATAAAAGTCTGGTCTTTATCCAAAGAGACGCATGATAAAGTGCAATTTGGTCACGTCTGTATAACAATCATAGTCCCCTCTTATATTCATGTACCTTGTTTGGATTGCCAGACCTATCACGCCTCCCATGCATATTCATAATGTATATAATATCACAAAATCAAATTCATCTACGTCACGTTTCTCTTTCTCTTTAAGTACATTTTACAGGATATGTGGAGTTTAGATTATCCACTAAACAGGTTAAAACATTTTTTCTCTTTCGGAGTTAGATTGGTTTAATTTAATAGAAGCCAACATGAAATTCTAAGATAGTTTACTTATTGTTTTAGAACTTTCCCTCGATGTGCGCTTGCTTCAAATGATTGAAGACCGGATTTAGGAATGACTGAACCCGTATGATAAATTGCAAAAAGATTTATGTTCATTTGTCACAAAATACACATTATGATACATATGACAGGAATTGATAGATTGATTATCTCTGGATTATTAAAATTATCATTTTATTAAAATTATTTAATTTTTAAAACAAATATTTATATATTTTTAAACAAAGCATGTATTCGGTAAAAATAGTATAGACAAGTTATATGTGTTTTGAAATCTTATACCACGAAATTTGTTATTAATTAATATTATTATTTATTAATTTTTAGTATAATATTATTTTATTATATATAATTTAACTTCCAACTATAATTTAATTTTTTAATATAAATAAAATTTCACTTAATTTTTTATATTTTTATTTTTATTTCATATCACACTTTGTAATAAGTATATATTTGCATTTCTTGTACTTTCCATATGTTAAGTGTGTCACACTTCGGATACATCACCATCACATGTAGTGAAATAAACGATGGTATAAGAAATGATGTGAAATAGAAATAAGTCTCGCAAATATTAGTATGTAGAGTTAGGTGAAAGTAATGTTTTATTTGATATTATTTTTATAATTATAAATTTAATATTTTATTATACGCTGTTATTTAAATTTAAATGAGAATGAATAATGCAAGTAAGAAACCGAGTATATTCTATTTCTAACTCTAACTAAACTAAACGATAACAATAAAGACATTAATCCGCATAGATACCACGTCAGCGAAACCTTCATTACGAGATATGGTCTACACGGTCTTCTTGACACGTCACCCATATCTTAATAAAACTGATTACTAGTATATCCTAATCCATATTATCGTCGTGTATGTATATATATAATAAAACAAACGAGTCCACCAACCTCACCCACAAAAAAATGGGAAACGAAAACGATTTCAAGCTCGTCGGATTCAAGAACTTCGTCCGCCACAACCCGAATTCCGATCGCTTCACCGTAAAGCGATTCCACCACGTCGAATTCTGGTGTACGGACGCCACAAACATCTCCCGTCGATTCACTTGGGGACTCGGCATGCCTCTCTTCGCTAAATCCGACCTTTCAACCGGAAACTCCGTACACGCTTCCTACGCCATTCGTTCCGGTCAGTTAACTTTCCTCTTCACTTCTCCATACTCGCCTTCCGTGTCTGATCCGTCGTCTGCTTCTATCCCGAGCTTCTCGCATTTAACTTCACGCGCCTTCACGAACTCTCACGGCCTTGCCGTCAGAGCTTTGGCGATTGAAGTTGAAGACGCGGAGTCCGCTTTTCGTGTTAGTGTTGCTCATGGTGCTAGACCGGCTGCTGAGCCGGTGGTGTTGGATGGTGGAGCTGTTGTTGTCTCTGAGGTTGAATTGTATGGTGATGTTGTTTTAAGGTATGTGAGTTTTAGTGATTCTGTGAGTGATTTTGTTTTCTTTCCGGGATTTGAGGCTCTGGATGAGGTTTCGTCTTTTCCTTTGGATTTCGGTATCCGACGGTTGGATCATGCTGTTGGAAATGTGCCCGAGCTTGGTCCGGCTGTTTCGTATGTGAAGTCGTTTACTGGGTTTCATGAGTTTGCTGAGTTTACAGCGGAGGATGTTGGGACGAGTGAGAGTGGACTGAATTCGGTGGTTTTGGCTAATAATGATGAGATGGTTCTGATTCCGATGAATGAGCCGGTTTTTGGGACGAAGAGGAAGAGTCAGATACAGACGTATTTGGAGCATAATGAAGGAGCTGGATTGCAGCATTTGGCTCTTATGAGTGAAGATATTTTCATGACTTTGAGAGAGATGAGAAAGAGGAGTGGTGTTGGTGGGTTTGAGTTCATGCCATCTCCGCCTCCTACTTATTATAAAAATCTGAAGAACCGTGCTGGTGATGTATTGACTGATGAGCAGATTCAACAGTGTGAGGAGTTGGGTATTCTGGTCGATAGGGATGATCAGGGTACTCTTCTCCAGATTTTCACTAAGCCTCTTGGAGATAGGTATTGTTATTGTGATTCTTTTAGTTCCGGTTTTATACTTGCATTGTGTTTGTCAGCAGCATTTCATAGATTATATTGACACCAATTTCATGATTTAGGACTTGTTGAAAGGTTATCTATTGATGTAGGAGAGTGGATATGGAAAATTGTGGTATTAGGTTACCATTTATTTGGTTTTGTTGATTGGAATGTGTTGTATGTCTAGTATAGAGCATATCATAGATCGATAGATGTTGACTTGTGTGAAGTTGGTAATGTTTTTTGGTAACTAATGAATTTGATGTTTTGCTTTGGTTTGACAGGCCAACGATATTTATAGAGATAATTCAGAGAGTAGGGTGTATGCTCAAGGATGAAGAAGGGAAGGTATATCAAAAGGGAGGATGCGGTGGCTTCGGCAAGGGCAACTTCTCCGAGCTGTTCAAGTCGATTGAAGAGTACGAGAAAACTCTTGAAGCAAAAAGAAATGTAGAAACAGCAACTGCAAATTGAACTCATGGTTTTATTCTCTACTACCTTCCCTAAACTTCTTATATAATTCTATGTAAAATGATAAGGCTGATACTGGAGCTGAAACTCTTTTACTGAGTAGAAGAATTTGTTTACCACATTATTTGCTTATTTACGTGTGAGCAGAATAAGATTGTGTATATTTATTTCAAATGCAAATGTGGTGTTGTCATGTTTGCTCTCTATATTGTATTACCTCTTCTATTCTTAAGCAATCGTCAGTTGGAATTAATTCTAATTATGTATGGACTTCTGTGATTAGGATGTTGTAGTGCAAATTATATATAATTGAATAATTGAATAAGGTTCACTGAACTGTTTGTGGTGTCTGAGATACCACAACATTTCAGTCTTTTTGATGCATTTAAGGTAAGGTATCACAAGGAGGAATCAAGTAGTACCCAACCCTGTGTTGGTATCTTTAGTGTTATACAAGATTCTAGTTACACCCCTATGTTGTTATGATAACCAACATAAGGCACCATGGAGGAACCTTTATCCATTCTCATTCCTCTTTAAATTTCATATAGTGTTAAGGCTTAGGGTAAAATTACAATGCCTGAAGAGTTCACCTCAGGAAGAAATCATGTCTTCTGCATAATGTTTGTCAACAGAGTCGAAACTCAACGGAACTGTTTGATATACCTTTGTAAGTGATCAACAATGATCTTGTTTGCTTGCTCTGTAGGATGAATTGAATCCCAGAATACAAATTTAGTTGCGTCTGTGCACGTAAATGGTGTATCTTGGTTGCATAGGATTCCTGCCTCCAGCATGCCTGAGCCGCAACACCCCATTTCTGCTACCTCAAATCCTGTCAATTAGGGAAATCAGGTTAAGTACTGTCATTAATTAGTATAATTTTTTTGTTTCCTTACACTTACCGAATTTTGAAGGGTGTTTTATCATGTCCAGGAAAATGTAATATGCATCTGCAATCACAGGTCTGAATCCAGGAAGTTCTTGCTTCAGCTTAGCTACCAGCTTCTCCAGCTTCCCATTAAACTGTAAAGCTACATTGTTGTATTCCTCATTACAGTCCTCAGGGTTCAGGAAATTCATGGTTCTCTGCACCGGAAGACATCCCATTGGTGCGACACCAGTCAGGCCTATTTTCCGAGCCCCTAACTGGTAAAGTTTCTTTAAGAAATCTTCTGCTATTCCAATTAGGAAATCCTGGTACTGTTCGATAGTGAACTGTGAGTCCCTCCCACCTGGGATCGCATAATAGTTTTCGATGAAGTCATTAGTTCCTAAGCTTATTGTATACAGAGCCTCACTTATGATCTCCTTAGCCTTCTGAACACCCAGATATGCCTTCAGTCTATTCTGATACTCCATATAGTACTCTAGTTCCTTCCATAGAGGTATCACATTCTACAATATTTGCATAAACATCATTAGCATATAAGATCAGAGAACCTTTCTACTACAATTCGATCCACATTAGGAAAAGATGCAACTCACCAAAATCTCAGCAGTAGCATTATCATAGCCAGTAGCAGCAGAAGCAAAACAGACCCCAGTTGCAAAATCTGAAATACTATAGTCAGGATCTAGGTATGCAGGTACAGTCGGTTTTAGCCCGAACGACTCAGAAACAAAATCAGGAGGAAGCCTACCATTACAGAACCTTCCAGTAGGCAATCCTCCAGGAAAATCTTGTCCATAAGGCCAAAAATTACACTTAGCAATAGTCGATATGTAGTTATTATTCCCAGTATCGACAGACGAATCTCCAAAGACTATAATGGCGGGAACTTTAGCTACAATTCTAGGAGAAAAAACCAGAACTTGTATGATGAGAAACAGTAGCATTATGTACACTGTTGCCATGGCACTAGTGTTGAGTCCCAGTGAGATTGGAGATTGAATAGAAATATGTGATGGGAAATAAATGGCCAGTTAGATGGGAATTTAGTGTCAATGTGTTTGGTGAAAGTCTTAATGGCTATTGTTTTATTGGCAACTGGCAACACTGTCCTGGTCTGCATTTATGTTGATGGTCACTGATTGTATTAATACTTTTAGATTGCTTTGTTGCAGAGTTGCTAAATGTGGTTGGATGTTTGATTTGGTTATTTTAATGGTTGTTGATAAGGTCATGATCTTAACAGAATAAAGAGGTTGCTTTGTTTTTCCCAAGAGAGATGTGCCTGTGCTTTCAGGTGGAGAAGGAGAACGTGTATGTTATTGCCTGTAGCAAATTATAATCATGCTTATGCATTTTATTTTTTGGGTAGATTCAACCACTTTTTATCCTTTGTTTCACCATTCATATTGATCAAGAAAGGGACATAATCTTCTTAGTGAATTTCCAAGTGTGAAGAAGCAGGTGTTGAGCACACAATAATATACAAGTTCCATATCTGATAGTTTACTTCCGGGACAAGCAATACCTTCTATGTGAAAAAATGAACTTATCTTCAATCAAACACTAACAATCAATGAAATTGCTTGAGATACTTTTGAAAATAGTCAGTGACTACCTTGACTGTGTGCTCTGTAGGATGAATTGAATCCCAGAAAACATATTTAGATGCATCAGTACATGTAAATGGTGTATCTTTATTGCATAATAGTGATACCTCCAATGTTCCCGTTCCACAACACCCCACATTCACTACCTCAAATCCTGTAATTACAAACTATCGCTTCAGAATATAGATTTTCAGAATGAGTAACATGATAAAATGATTCAATTTCAATGTCATTTAAAGAAGAGTTTATGAGAAAGATAAACTTACCATAGTTAGCCGGATTATTCAAAATGTCCAACAAGATGTAATACACGTCCGCATACACAATCTTGAACCCAAAAAATTCTCTATTCAATCTATCAATCAATTTCATCAACTTCCCATTAAACTCCAAAGCCACATTGTTGTATTTGTGGTTACACCCTTCGAAATCAAACACATTAATAAATCTGATCAACGGAACACATCCTATAGCCGATAAACCTGGTAAAAATATTTTCCTCGCGCCCAATTGGTAGAGCTGCTTCAAGAAATCATGAGCAATTTCGATAAGAAAATCTTGGTATTGTGGTGAAGTGAACTCAGAGTGTCTACCAATTGGCAAACCATAATAATTTTCAACGAAATCATTTGTTCCTATACTTATAAAATATAAAGCTTCTCTTATTATTTCATTGCCTCTGTTTTCGCCCAAATGAGATTTTAATTTGATTTGGTATTCTTTATAGTACTCCAGTTGCTTCCATAGAGGTATCACATCCTGTAAAAATACATATATACATTAATTATTATATGTATATATATATTTGGATAACAATCATTTTCTATATTGGTATTTTATTATAATAATTATATTTTAAAAATTATTTATGTATATCAAGTTATAAAATTTATTATTTATAATTATATATTTAAAAAAAATAAACAATATGGTAAAATTTGATATTATAAAACTGATAAAAAATTATTAAAAAGTATTAGCAATTATTTATTATTAAAAATTTTTTATATAAAAAATATAAGTTAGTTGAAAAACTCTTCAAAATATTTTGAATTTTTTTAACACCAATAAATTATATTATTTTTTTAATAAAAAATACTCTATAAACTTTAAATATACTTATTTACAATTAACCATTTATAAAATATTGTTTTACACCTATATATTAAATATTTTACGCTTACCACAATTTTAGCCGTGGCATTATCATAGCCTGTACCAGCAGAAGCAAAGCAAACTCCAGATGCAAAATCTGAAATATTATATTTTGGATCTAGGTATGCAGGAACAATGGATTTCAACCCAAACGATTCAGAAATAAAATCAGAAGGAAGTCTTCCATTACTAAATCTCCCCGTACTTATTCCTCCAGGAAAATCACGTCCATAAGGGAAAAAATTACCCTTTGCAATAGTCGGAATATAGTTATTATTCCCTGTATCCACAGTTGAGTCTCCAAAAACTATAACCGCAGGAATTTTGGCTCTAACGAAAACTAATATAAAAAGTTGAATGAAAAGGGATAGTAGTGTGACCATTATTGTTGTGAGTTTGATTGGGTTTGTGAATGTGTCGGAGATTGATTATATAAATAAGATGTGGGGGTGTGTGAATGGAAAAATTTAATAAATGAGGGTTGGATGGGAATTATTGTAGTTATTAGGGTTAGGTGAGATATTGATGGTGGTTGTAGATTGTGAGAATTATTTTTGAAATATTTCTGTTTTGTTTATAATTTTGAAATATTATTAAGGTATTGTAGATGAATGTGAAATTAAAAAACTAATTGTGTTTGCATTTTTGAAAAATATTTTTTGAAATTTTCAACTAAATTATGTTTAATATGAGTGATATACTTTATTGATAAATTAACTGAAACGATTGGCTAAAACAGTAATTGAAATATGATATGGAAACTTAATTAAAAAATTTACGACGATATTCATTTGAAATAACATTTTATATGTTTAATGTTAATATTAATGATCTGAACAATGTTAATTATATAATAATATAAAGAATTATTATAATTTAACACTATATTAATATAATTTAAAATTTGAAAAAATAATTAAGAAATTAAATAACTAAAATAAAATAAAATATTTTAAATGATATTTATAAATATTTTGCTAATCAAAATGTTAAAGATATATAAAAACGCTACTTTCATTTCTATATGTAGTATATAAAATATTTTATCCTTTATTATAGTTGGTTAGTATTATTTAATTTATATTTAAAATTTTATTTTTAGTAATTTTTTATTTTTAGATAATATTAGAGCATCTCTAATGGTTTTGTGGGTTGAGATATATGTGGCATGATAAACAGAGGGGTAGATAATGATGTGTAAAAGAATATTTTTCGAAAAAATATAAATTTAAAAATAACTTTATTGTCTATTTGGATTTCCCTAATTACTCATTATAATTAAACTTCTATTTCCTTTTTAACTTATAATTTAGATAGAAATATAGTAATCACAATTTAAAAATATTAAAAGTACTGTTTGACACCGTCAATTAGGATGTGAAAAATAGAAACTCACTTCACACCCTCTATTATTTTTTTGTCACGTCATTAGAACATTATGAATTCACATTGTCATGAAATTCAGAATATCTATACATTCCACTAGAGATGCTCTTAACAATCTCCTTCCATAAATATAAAAGAGTGAGAGAATAAGGTATTCAATGATTAATTTTTTTTAAAAAAATTCACTAAAGTATAAAATATATTTTTAAAATAGTATAATTGCATTTATATTCTAGTTGATAATATTTAGATTAATTAAAATTTTAATTGAAAATTAAATATTTATTTTAATGCAATTTTAGTGTGATTCACATACAAATCGTCCAAATATAATACATCAACATTTGGATGACTCCATGTATCACATGGAAATTTAGACGAACTTCATATGGAATTGTGTAGAAATTTGAATTAAATCATAAGGAAATTTGAGGAATTTTGGTGTAATGTACACTTCAATGTGTATCTCGTGGAAGCTTGAAAGAATTTCAGGCTATAGTCTTTCTTCCTTTTGTATAAAACACATGAAAACTTGGAAGATTTGTGATTCACATGAATATGTGGTACCTAAACTTAAAATTTAATTATTATAGTAATAGTAATCAGTATATAAATGATTTTAGTATGTCCCATACGAAGTGATAAAAATAAAATTAATTACTTTTTTAACAATTTATATTAGAAAATAATAATACAAAATAATTATTTATACCAATTATACCTTTATAGATATTATCAAAAAATAATTAAAAATAAAAATATAATTGCATATATTTAATAAAATATTAAAAATATATGAAATAACAATTTAAAAATATTATTTATTAAAACCACACTAACATTCCAATGTTTTTTAGAGGATGGTTTATACAACATCATTAACATTAAAGTTCAAATGAACTATAAATTGGTAATGTTGATAAAGGTGGTTGGAGATATTTATATAAAAAATATTTGATATAATTTTTCTTGCAAGTGGGTTGAAGGGAATGAAAAAGATATATGAAACATTATTTGATAAGAACATTGATTTGCTAAAACACATTGAAATATGAGCTGTTTGAAGTGAAGTGATGGATCTAGCTTCAACATCACAACTATATTTTTGCTCCCCCAATTTAGGAATTTCATTTTTTTTTTAAATTATATTTTTTTATTGTTATAAAATAAAATCATACCCAAATTATGTGGCAAAAAAAAAATTGTTAATTTTTTTTCGAAGCTTCTATTTATAAATAATTAGTGAATAGATAAACAAAAATTTAGAAATAATATTATGAATTAAAATTTGTTGGATAAATTATATTTATTTTTGTATTAAGTCATAACATTATATGATGGCAGATATTGAGTTAATATGGATTTTAATTTATTTTATTTACTTATAAGACAAGTGTGAACACTAAATTTGTTATTTTGAAAATTGTGATTAATTTGATTAGTGTATAATTGACTTGCCATTAAATGAACCTGAAAACTACTAACAACTTCCAACATTATGATTTTTTAATGGTTGATATTTCACACTAAAGTACATCTATCTACTTGTAGTGTGCAAACAAAAATAGGAGAGTATGATATTTTTCAATTATATAAAGATATAAGGGGCTGAGAAGTGTCCAGACTTTGTCTAAATTTTCAATTTAGTCTTTTAACTATGCGTTGGATGAAATAAGTCCCTCAATTATGATTTAAAGGGTCAAACAAGTCCTAGAAACAACTTTTCCAGTCAGATCTAAGCGCGTGTTGTACAATCTCGGTCCAATAGACCTTGAGTTAGATATATTAAATCTATTGGATTGCCATGTCAGACAATGTTAGGTGAACATCCATTATAATTTCAGAAGTTCAATTGCACCCTTAAACTTATTCAGGTGAGATTCATCGACAGTAGTCTCACACATTCTCTATCAAACAATCGACTAGGTTTCGACGGGAATTTGACCGAATATTGACGGCATCGACTTCACAATCACCGACAGCAGATCCAACGTAGTAGTTACTGTAATCTGGGTTGTTCGTCGCTTTAGTTAGGGTTAGGTCACCGGTTTGTCGCTTTACTCTTATTTGGGTTTGTCATCGAAGATGCATTAAGTTCATGTATTTGTAATTTTGTTTGTGTTACGTTGAAAAAATTTGTGCTTTTGCAATATGTTTGATACTTCTTTGATGGGTAAGCTAACAACATGTACATTGCTGCAGGTTAGAAGATGAGCAGTGTATTTATTATGCTTTGATTTCACCATTGGGGGGGGTATTTACCAAATCAGGGATTTATGTAAGGGGTGAGGTAACAGATTTTAACATTGACAAGGATTTGATATCCATTTTTGAGTTATATTCTTTTACTCATGACTTAGGTTACGATGAGTTGAAACATACCACATTTTAGATTAGAATAGTTTAGGGTTTATAGCTATGGATAGAGATGAGGAGATAATGAATTATATTGCTCCAATGAAAACAGGGGACATGTTAGAGATTTATATTGTGCATATGGTTAGTCATTTAGTGGTAGTTAGTCAAAATGTAGTCCCACCTGGTTTTAGTGTAAATATGGAGGGTTTATAAGGTGAGAATGTAAATTCTCATAAGAAGGCAGAGGGCGCAGACCTAGGGAATATATTCTCTGGAGCAGGTGATTTGAAAAACTCAAAAGATGTTGTTAATAGTCCTGTGGAGGCAGATGTAGATGACCAAAATCACCTATAAACAGAGGTAGAACCTAGTAAGGGCAATACAGGTGGTTTGGAGATTGAGGAAGATTCTGATAGTAGTAATTCTAGTGATATAGATCTAGAAATTGGAGGCTCTGATGAGTAAGTGAGTGACGTAGAAGAAGAAGTTAAGCAACTAAGGGACAAGAGAAGGCTGGAAAGAAGGCCAGGAGAACTAGAAAGGTACAAAATATACTAGCAAAAGTTTCATTAGGTGAAGCAAGAGTGGATAGGGGATTAGAGGGTGTAGGATCTAGTAGATCTGATAGGGTTAAGGACAGATTGTGTGGTGATGAACCCTTTTATGATTTTGAATCACCTGGAAGTGAAGATAACAGAAATTCTATCGATTCAGCAACAGAGGATGACACTGACATACTCAATAGGAAGACCATTCAGAAAGCGAGGTATGATCCAAATGTGTCTATCTCTTTTTTTTTTGTTGAAATTAGTATGGTATTTCAAAATGCTAAAGAGTTTAGGGAAGCCATACAGAATTATGCGAATGTGAAACAAGTGCAGTTAGTGAAAACCAAGAATGAACCTAAGAGAGTTAGAGTTAAGTGTAGGGCGAATGGATGTAAGTGAGAAATTTTTGCTAGTCAGGATAATGATAGTGGTGATTTAATTGTTAAGACATGTCGTCCTGAACATAGTGTAATAGGAAAAACAAGAATAAAGTTTGTAATGTAGACTTTATATTTAGAAAATACAGGGACAAAATTGTGCAGCTACCTGAAATTGTAATTTGGAGATTCCAAGGGTTAATTAGGCAGGATTTGGGTTTGTATGTTAGTAGGCCTACAACACGTAGAGCAAAAAGAAGAATTATGAAACAATTTATGGGAGATTGGAATATGGAGTTTGATAGATTAAGCGACTATGCAAGGATTATTTTAGACACTAATCCAAGCAGCTCTTGTTGGATTAGGGTTGATAAAGAAACAGTCTCTGAAAAAACACTTTTTGGGTATTTTTATGTGTGTTTAGGTAGTATTAAGAAAGGTTGGATGGAGGGTTGTAGGAAGATTTTTGGTTTAGATGGTTGTTTCTTGAAGAGGGGGGGTATATAAGTGGCAATTGCTTGCAGCTGTCGACAAGAATGGAAACCAACAAATGTACCTAATTTCTTGGGCATTTGTAGGTTCAGAAACCAAGCATTCTTAGAGCTGGTTATTAGAGCATTTAATTGAGGACTTGCAGCTTGGATAAGGTGAAGGTCTAACTGTCATTTTGGACATGTAAAAGGTATTGTCAACCAACTTCTTTAGTTAATGCAGAAGTGTTTTAATGTTTTACAACCACATGATTTGTTTAGTTTATTCAATACTAAAACATTAGTTTAGCGTTGTAGTACTATTATAACTGCATTTTTTTTTTAAATATTTGGTGTACTTTAGTTATATCATACTATTTAAAACCCAACATTTTGCTGATTATAATTATTTGATGTAGGTTTTTGTTTAGTCTGCATTTCCTGATTATAAATCATTAGTTTTGTGTTATAATACTTTAGTCATATTAGTTGATAGTAATTATACAGTATGTTTAGAGTGTTTATTATTTTTTCCAATGTATAAGTTAGTATTCATTATTCATTAGTTAGTTCATTATATGAGTATAACTTATTATTATTAGTTATAATTACTTGTTGTAGGCTGGTTGTTCCATGTTAATTAATTTGGTGATAGTTGTACTTGCTGGAAATTAGAAAAATCAAATTACATATTTCTGCAGTTGTACTTGTTAATTACATAAATGAGTTAACATTTTTTGTTTGCAGGGACTGATACCCTTAGTTGCAGAGCTACTGCTAGAGGCTGAACATAGAATGTGTGCCAGCCACGTTTGGGCGAATTGACACAAGAAGTTGATGGGTGAGGAAAGAAAGAGACAATTCTGGAAATGCATGAAATCCTCATTTGAAGCACAGTTGAAAGATGAACTACAAAATCTGTCAAAGCTAGAGGATGGGATAATTCAGGACCTACTGGACTACAATAAAGAGACATTGTCCAAGGCATTCTTTTAGTTTAATTCTAAGTGTGATTCGATCGACAACAACATGAGCGAGTCTTTTAACTCTTAGATTATTGACCCTAGACACAAAACCATCATCACCATGTTTGAAGAAATTAGACACAAGTTAATGACTAGACAAGTAGAGATGAGAGCATTTGTGAGCAGATGGACGTGTGATATCTCCCCAATGGCAATGAAGTTTTAGAGGATAACATGACGACTTCTTAGAAGTGCAGGGTGATTTGGAATGTTGAAGTTAGTTTTGAAATATGGGAGGGTGAGTATAAAAATGTGGTTGATTTGAATAGTAAGTATTGCTCATGAAGGTTGTGGATGCTAAAGGGCATTCCATGTGCACACGCTGTGTGTGCAATATTTGTCAGAAGTTTAAACCCAGAAGAATTTGTTGAACATTGTTACAGAAAAGAGACATTTTTAAAGGCTTATAACCATTTCATCCAGCCTTTACCGAATATGAAGATGTGGGTATATAATACTTCATTCCACATAGATCCATTAGAAATGAGAAGGATGCTTGGGAGACCTCGCTGAAATCGAAGAAAGGACAAGGATAAACCAAATAAAAATAAGTCTAGTAAGCTACAGAGAAGTGAGGTTAAAATCCATTGCAGAAAATGTGGAGAAGAAGGTCACAATGCAAGAGGTTGTCCATCCACGGTAATTTCATTATCTGAAATTCATTAAATAATTTAAGTTAGTTATTGGTATTCATATATTTCATCTTATCTTCTACAGGGTACTTCTCCAACAACTATCGTGCAATGTAGACAAACCAAGATAATTCCAACACACAAGGAACCTCATTAACAACAAATTTGCCCAACTTTGTCTGGAATGACACGAGCAGATTATATAAGGAAGGGAACGCTACAGGTTCTACAAGCCAACAACAAAAAAGATCAGTCACATCTGCATCTCCAATAGACAAAACGAAGAGGGTCAAGTCTGCCAAAATACAGCCTTAAAATACCAACAAAGATATGAGAGATATGCACAAAACACTACTTGAACCTCCTACAGGATCTGTAGCTCAAACAGAAAAGAGTGGCACATCTAGACCTTCGATCCTAAAACCTCCCAGAGCAACAAAATTGAGAATTGATTCCAGTGTCATTCCTCCCTTATCATCTAATATAGTAAGCTCTGTGGACTTCCAACAACAACAACAAAATCAAACCTCCAACAGAGAAAGAGGTAGAGGAATGCATATAAATTCAAGAGGTGCAAGAGGTAGAAGCGGAAGAGAGTGAGAGAGGCCTAAATATGACATCTATGTCAACATAAACACAAATCAACAAATTTGGAATGTAAGTTCTGCAAATATAGATGATTACTATACATATATATTTACTAATATGACTATCCATTTTGCAGCCTGATAGTGCAACACAAATTGTAGTTAATTAATGGAATGTAATGAAGGATACTACTACAACTAATGTGGATCTTAGATTCAAACCAACTGTACTGAAATGGAAATGGAAGAAAGCTGTATCAACAACTCAATTTCAGCTTTATAGCAAGACCAAACTTCAGGCTAAGGAGAAAGATAAAATAAGGTCTGGTAGTAGTACATGAAAATAGGAAATATGTTTTGGATGTTTATTTAGACTACTGAAATGACTATATCATACTATAATAGTATTATTTTGGGGTGCATTTTCTAGGCTGCTTAGTACAATTTTAAACTACTATCATTTTGGGATATATTTTGTACATTGCTGGTTATAGCTTTAAACTATTAATCATGTTGATTTATATTATTTTGGAAGTTATGAAATCAATTTGAGAGTTATTATAACAGTTTGGGAGTTATAAAACTCAATTTAAGTACACTATGTGATCATTTTTAGCTGTAGCGTTTATATCATACTTTACAGCTATTTCATAGCTTCATTTTGGGAGTGTTGATGATCACCATTGCTAGATGGTGAGATTGATGGTTGTTCATTGAGCAAAATGGTTTTCACTGGGCATCAATTTACAATACACAAATTTGATAAACTTTAAACAACAAATACGATAAAATTGAAACAACTAATATCATAAACTATATCTGCTGAAATAACAATATACAAATATGAAATTTTTGTTCATTGGGAAAACCAAATACAATACAAACAATGTTATGTAATAGCATTAGCACCAATTGAACACCTAATCCTAATCAAAACAACTAGGAGTGTTAACCACAAACCATAATCAAAACAACCACCAGAAAGCTAGAATAATGACAATTTAAACAAGAAGCTTAATTCTTCTTCCACAGACTCTGCTTTAAATCTATTTCTCAGCCACTAGCCTCTTATTCTCAGCCTCTAACCTCTCATTCTCAGTCTCCAACCTCTTCACATTCTTCAGTAGACCCAGAATTGTCTTCTTAGCTTTATCTGGAAATTCACGATCGACCCACTTGAAGAAATTGCAGCCACCGTTAACCTATATTACAGTAATATTTAGATTATTCCCAGTAATCCTCTGCAAGAATATAATATAATATAATGTAAAGTCTTACTGTATGGCATGTTGTAAACCTTCTACCAGGACTTGAAGACGTCCATAAAACTCACAGAACAGCTGGTTTAAAACAATAACACAAGTCGACAGAACTCTCTTCATCTTCCCAATACCCATTCAAGAAACGAACCCCTTCCTTTAACTGGTATTGTTGTCACTTATCTCACGCATCTCTCTCAAATGGATCAAGTTAATTTTACCAAGAAAAATGTGAAAACCTAATCCCCAAATTATTTTTAACAAATGAGAACAGACGTTAAATGTCTAGGTGTGTACAGAAATAGATCAAACGCGTTTTTGAAAATAAAATTTGTCATCTCAGCCTCCACATAAGTTTCAGGGGCTTGTTTGACCCTTTAAATCATATTTGAGGGGCTTATTTGACCCAGCGCATTGTTGAGGAGATACATTGAAAGTGAATGCCAAGTTTGGGGACTTCTCAGGCCGTTATGCCTATAATAAATATAAATTAAATAAGAAGATAATTTGTAGTTATTACCATGATTAAAATTGTAGTTGTCACTCAACTTCATTCAAATTACCCTTCCAATCGATGACACTATTTTAGATGGGAAGATTTTAAAAAATTAAAACAACAATTTGATAAGTGTTTTTAAATGCTTTCTTTTTTATTCATTGTTAATTTTATAGGGTTTTGGTTAGAGACCATCCTTTATTTGACATTAATTATGAATAAGAGTTAAGTCTTTTAAAACCTTTTACATTCGAGATTTGATTTTACTAACCTGTTTTAAACTACTTCCATTTTTGAAATCTACTGCTCAAGTTTCAAATGAGGGAGGATGAATATTATCGGTTAGCTTGAAATTGGATTGAGTTTTATTTATTTATTTTTAAATTTTGTTACTTAAGGAGTCAATATGTCATTAATTAAAAAATTTAAAAGCTAAATTTATAACTTTAAGAATCGCATGCGAGAAGTTTTGATTAGTATACTGAATATTTAAATTTGTAGCTGAATGTGTCCTTAGATATGACAAAAGAGCTTCAAAACTGATACACAACCGTCTCATCCTTCCTCGCTAGCGCCAAACAAAATAGAGGAGAGAGAACGAGTAGACCTAACTTGCTTTGACATTAAAAAGTTGTCGACCATCGGTGACTTTCCTCCATTTCCTGTTGTTGGAAAGTTGCGTACTTCACAAACCAACGCAGGCCACGGTCTTCATCGTCTCATACAACTAGAACTAATCCAAATGTCGAAGAGAGAGAACGATGTCTAGTTCTAGTGATTGACACCACTCACTTGTTGAGATCGTCATTTCACCTGTTCATTGTTGTGTTGAATGAGGAACAATTTTGATGAGTTTGTTCGATATCTGGTAAGCTAAAGTTTGTTTTTCATTTTTTTTAATCTCTGTTATAGATTGTTGTGATTTTGTTTATTTTTCCTTGAGTGATCGACAACTTGCTTCCCGGATTGTTTGGTTTAGATTTTTTTATCTAGCAAAGTCATTGTAATGACTTTCTCTAATTTACAATTTAAGGGTTTAGGGTTATATTGTCGTTTGAAACTTGGCCAATGTAAAGAGAAAAAAATGGTTGAGAAATGACAATGTATTTGTGTTTTTATTAAGATTTTGCTCTCATCAGTATCTTTTACTTTGATATTTGATTAATATGCTTGTTTTATTTGATTAGTTATGTGAGAAATTTAAATTCTTAATTTTGTCTCAACATTTTTAGGTGTCGATTCCGGCACCAAACAAGGATGAATTTTTGATGAAAGTATAAGCTGCTAGTGTAAATCCATTTGATTGGAATGTGCATAAGGGCTTGCTTCAAAATCTATTGCCTCGTAAGTTTCCTCGCATTCCTAGTATTTCTATTGTGCCTTATTATTTTTTTTTTTTGAAAAGTTTTGTAATTTCGGAGATAGCTTAGTTATAATAAACTTTGTTATGTAATGTGCTTGAACTTGAGCTCAAGCGCATAACAAGATTTGATAGGTTGTTATGCTTGCTCAATATGATATATTGGCGTCTCTAGATTTGACTGTTTTGCTTATTTCTGCTTATATAGCTCTGTAATAATCAGTACATTTTGTGCCCCTTTTATTGAAGAAATTTTTATTGGTACAACACTTGATGTGGCTGCAGAAATTATTGGACAATGATCAGATATAAAAAATCTGAAAATTGGGGATAAAGTTGTAGTTATGCTTAATCCTATTGTAAGTACTCGTTGGTGTATCTTCCTATTATATTCTTGTGTTCAATTTCTATGTTGCTATTGGGTTTCTTTTAAGCAAAAGGAAAAATTTTACAATGAAGTTTTTAATGAATTCTGTACTAAATTTTCTCATGTAATCTCATTGTTCTTTTATGCATAAGCATAATAACATTTAAAGAATGTGAGTATTTTTATCATAGTATCATTGCATTCATGCATATTTAGTTTTATTTTACTTTTTCTCCATGTAATCATTTCCACAGGCTGATTAAGTTGTATAAATCTTATGATTTAACTATATATTATATAATTGAAAATATTTTTTTTTTTTTTTGCAAATAATTGCTCATTGAATAGTAAAGGCATATCAAACTTTAGTAGGGGGTGTTAGATATACTAATTTGTGCAACAAATGGAATTATGTGAATTTCTTCTCACATTTTTGTTGTAAATTGACTTATAACCGATCGACAGGGTATAGGTGGACTAGCAGAGTTGAGTTTTTTTTTTTTTTTTGGTTAAAGAAAGCTTAACATTTGCAAGACCATAAGAAGTTTCGACAACTGAAGCTGTTAGCTTGTCCGTTGCTGGTCTCACTGCTCATCAGGCTTTTAAGTGATGAAGATCTGGATTTCTTGATTTTTTCACTACAGCTGGAAAGAACAAACTATCTAAAAACCCAAATGGGATAGAAAAATGGAAGTTAAAAATAACAAAAAGAGACAAAAGAGCAGTAACTGCAAAAGAGTTGACGAAAGTACAGCTAGGGTTATATTCTCGTTTGACATTTTACTCTTTAAGGTATCTTCTACTGTCTATTGAAATACCAACATAGTTAGTTTATGAAATAGCATATCTCATCTTGATGTTGCTGTTGCTTTTTCTTCAACTTTTTGTGCTAAAATAAATCTAGGATGTATGGCTTTTTAGTTGTTGTTATTGTTCTTTGGTATATATATATTAAGGGTTTCTTATTTTATTCAATTTTTAGGCCAACTTTTAAGGGCATTTCCATAATTTTCATTTAAAAAGGTAAAAAAAGGATTGGTAAATTTCGTTTCACTGGATGATGTGTACTTTTTGTAATTTTCCAAACGGATATTAATGAAAAATTATATCAGTTAACGAAAATCACCATTGGTTTCAGATATGGGTGATTTAGCAAATGTTAGCAAAATCAGGTGGCGAAAGTAAAAAGTTTCAAAAATTGAGATTTTTTTTTTAGAAATAACCCTTATGAATAATTGGTATAATTATGATTTAATAGCTTTTATTACACAATTGTTACACTATCTGTCTTTAAAATATTTAGTCTAACTAGTTATTCATTATTTATTATTATTATTTTTTTATTCGTAAAATGCACAAGAAGGGCTCATTCAAGCATTAACTTAATAGTGGACCATGATTTCAGACCTCATAAATGTTCAAACATGCTTTCAAGCGTTGTCTTCCATCGTAGTAGATATGTTCAGACATTTATGAGCGTAAAGAATATTTTGGGCGGTGTAGGTTCTCTTAGATTTCTTTGCATGCTTCTTAGCTAGACTCTAATCTATATAAATGGGTAATATTGAATACCTTCCGTCTACGGGTGTTTCCGACACTATTGAAGTTCCTTTTAACCGCTATTTTTAAGATATACTCTACTTTGAACACTACTTAATTATGGAGAATTCTTAGGGGGTTTTAGACTCTAAACTTTCTTTCGAGCGCTTCAAGTATATTTAACTTTAACTAATTATTGCCTTTTTTTTTTTTTTTTTTTTGGATTTGTTAACTTGGCCTTTTTAGCTGGATTTGCCTTATGTCCTTCTAATTAACTACAAAAATTACTATTCAACACTTAGTGAAAATAGTTATTATAAAATAACTATTATTATATTGTGAGTCCAGCAAATGATAGGTAGAATCTACAATAAAGAACTTGTGCATGTTTTACATGTGTCAGCTTGCATATATTCTTCTACATCCAGATAACACTTGTATTATTTTAACACTATATATATTGAAGTAATAACAGTACGGCGTAAAATACACAATTCTTGTAAAAGTGATATGAACACGAATGTTATACTTTCTCTTCCCAATTATAATTCCATAAAAGTAGCTTGTTACTTTGGTTGTTTTGATCTTCTACCATAACTTGTTGCTGCTGGTATTGATCCAATACATGTAACTTCTAAAACCTTTAGTTCATTAATTTCTATTTCATTAATTTTCTCTATTTTATGTTTCTTCTCCTTTTCTTTTTCAACATACTATTAATTATTATAAATATTTAAACCATTAATTTAAAAAATAATGTCATACAACTCACTCTTATATACTACTTTCCTTACCTATTCATACGTGGTAATGAATGATAGGATATGGAAAAAAAGCCATTAAAAGTTTAAGTTTACAATTGTAGACCTATTTTGAAAAGTTTGCAAAACTAAACTTTGGTTTTCACTCCATAGGTCATTCACAGACTGTGAGTGTAGTTCACAGAATCTGAGAATTGTAAAATTCAGGGGTATTTTGGGAGACTCGACCTATTGAGTAAAAATCAAATTTTTAAAAGTTTGTTTTTGTATATATATATATATATATATATATAAATATATATATATATTAAAACAGTCATGTAATTGTATTTTAAAAGTTAAAAAACTCATTTAAAAGAATTTTCACTAAAAATAAATACTCATTATAAATTAATGACAATCCAATCAATCATTCATCGTCAAATGTGAGTAGGTAAGGAAAGTAGTGCATTTTAGGTTGTGTAATATTACACAAATTTTTAAAAGTTTGTTTATATATATATATATATATATATATTAAAACAATCATGTAATTGTATTTTGAAAGTTAAAAAGCTCATTTAAAAGAATTTTCACTAAAAATAAATACTCATTATAAATTAATGACAATCCAATCAATCATTCATCGTCAAATGTTAGTAGGTAAGGAAAGTAGTGCATAAAAGTAGGTTGTGTAATATTACACTAATTTTTTAAATGAACAGTTTAATTTATTTCCTTGTTTACAAATTATACCATATGGATATGAAAAATATACATATATTAGGTAGTAAAATATGGATGGAAAAAAAATGATATGGTTTGTGAGTAAGAGAATGAGCCAAAGCACATTGGCACAAACATAATTCGTTTGACTGATCCAGGGCAAGTAAACCTATTCTAACATCAAATTCAATTTTCAGGTGCACACCCAATTAAAGTGAAAGAAATTCATGACTTCACAACTCCTAATTTGAAAAATTCGATTAAAAGGGAAAAATAGTACAAACAATAGTAAATCAATTACAAAATAATTAGTTAACAATCAAATGAGAGATATTGTCCCCGCAATTTGATTCCACATATTTAGCAAAATATTTCTACAACACTTTTGAAAATCTTTCACACACACACATATATATATATATATATAACTATATTTTAACTATCTATCTCATTAGAATTTTGATAGTATTAATTCTTTTTATTTCCATTTATTTTCTTTATTTGATATATATATATATATTAAAACTGATGGTTGTATTAATTCTTTATTTATTTTGATCTAGTTTTTCTCTTGGCACACGTTTAGAATATGAGGTCATCTTATGCCGGTTCATCATGGGAAGGAAGAAGAAGGTCGTTGTTGTTGCTCATGATGTATCTGTTGTCTCGAGTAGGGTTTAGAAAAAGATTTCTCTTCAACATGATGAAGTAGATGTGGAATCGAAATCGATGATTGAGGAGAAATCGCTTGATGTTCGTCTAAATCAATAGTTGATGGTGGAGAGAGATCGGAAGGGAAATTGAGTGAAGTGAACATTGGACTTAATGAATTGAATACTATGGGAGGGGTTGTTCGAGAATTGAACGAATTTGTGGAGAAATATGATGTTATGACGAGTGGAGAGAATGATCATGAGAAGTTAATCCAATTATCCAAGGATGATGTAAAGGGTAACTCATGAGCGCAAATGGTGGTGAAGAATCGTGTGAAGACTGTTGAGAGTGCTTTGGCATATACGCCACCGAGTGTTAGCAATGATAAAAAAGAAGTTAGGTTTGTGAAAGCCAATATTCAAGAGGAAGTGCAAAAATGGAGTTACACTAATTGGATGTGTGGTTGGAGATACTCCTCAATTCAGAAGGATGGAAAGTTTTGCAAAAAACAGATGGGCAAAACATGGTTTAATGGAAGTTCATCAGTGTAAACCTGATATTTTTCTTTCTTTTTTGTTGACGATTTAGGAAAAGATAATGTGTTGTTTGATGAGCCATATTCTTTCAATAAGAAGCCATTTATTTTCAAAAAATAGAGTGAGTGCATGAATATTTCAATTGAATCTCTTAGTAGAGTATGTGTGCAATTTCTAAACTTACCATGGGAGTTTTGAGGAAAAGATATGCTAGGGAGGCTAAGTTCGATTTGTGGAAAGCTTTTATTTGTTGATCAATGCACACTAAATAGACCCAAACTTAACTATGCCAGAGTTTTAATTGAAATGGATATAAGTGGTGAATTTCCTGAAATGTTTGTATTATAGGATGAGGATGGAGTAAGGTTTGAACAAAGTGTGGTGTATGAGTGAAGGCCTTTAAAGTATTTTGAATGTAAGAAGATTGGACATGAGAGATCCAAATGCTCAATGAGGAAGCTGATTATATTGATAATAAAGGCGATTCTAATGGAGATGTTTTGAGGATAAAATGGGAGACTGGAAATCAAAGTAAAGAGGTTATGCCTCAAAAAGGGTAAGAAGGCTGAAAATAAAAATGAAAATCAAGGAATCTCTTTGAATGACGTCTAAGACAATGTCTCTGTAGAGGTTACACCAGCGGACAAAAATTGGATTGAAGTTAATCGTAGCAAAGGAAGAATCAAGGTTAGCAAAAATAACGAATTGGATGATATAAGGGTGGGGGGGTTTTAGATAGGGATCATAATAGGATCCCGGAGAGGGATAAATTATTTGAATTTGCAACATGAGGGGTTTTAATGACCCTTCTAAGCAGTTAGAAATCACTAATCTAATTGCTTGTAATAATCTAGTGGCTTTGGGAATTTTAAAGGTAAGAGTGAAGTTTGAAAATGAGGGTAGAGTTTGGAGAAGTTTGAAGTTAAAGGGATGGAAACTTTTAAAAATATAAAGGAGAATGATTCGTGTAGAATTTGGTTAGTTTTTTATGAGAGTGAGTTAATATTTATATATTTTGTTCTAGCTCTCAGTGGTTGCATTGTGAAGTGAAATATGGCGTATATAAATTTTATTGGAGATTAGTTTATGGTTTATATAGTAGAAGGGAAAGAATGAGTTTATTGAATTTTATTGATGAGGCTAATATTCATAATAAGGCTTCGCTGTTGCAAGGAGACTTTAATGTAGTTCTTAGAGGTAGCTTTAAATGAAAGGGGTGGTAGAGAAGTAGAATTTAATGCCTCGGATGATTTTGATGGATGTTTATTGAGAAATGATTTGTCTGAATTAAGAAATATTGGCTGCAAGTATACCTGGACAAACAATCAGTTGGTGAAGATAGAATTTTGGCCAAGCTTGATTAAGAGCATATGGAAGTTACCGGTGAAAAATAAATCATTATGGTCTTCTTGGATTAAGAATTCCAAATTAAACAGAACTAGTTTTTGGAGAATTTCGAAACATCCCACAGATAGTTGCTCCTGAAGAAGTCTTTTAAATATCAGAGCTGAAGTTAAAAGTCCGTTTTATTACGGCCTAAGTGTAGATTGTAAATTTTCTTTTAAGTACGATCCTTGGTTGGAAAGTGGTACTTTAATTGACTATTTTTTCGATATAGATTGGAAGATGTTGATGTTACTATAAGTGCTTTAGTTAGAGATGTATGGAAGATAGGTGGTTGGAGGTTACCTGTGGTTTTTTCTACTTAAATCCATTTAGTTTGGGGAAAAGTGAAAAAAGTTGTTGTTAGTGCTGATTCTATATGCTGGAAGGATAATGATGGCAGGTTTAGTGTGAAATGTGTTTGGAAGAACATTAGAACCAGAGGTAATATTGTTCAAAGGTGGCGTCTGGTATGAAATAGTCAATTGGCAAAACAGAGGTTCATTTTATGGTTAACTATCAATGGGAGACTTTTAGTGAATGTCAGGTTAGTTAAATGGTTTCTTAACATTGATGTTAATTGCTCCCTATTTCAACAATTTCCTGAGTCCTTGGAACATATCTTTCTCAAATTCTATTTTTCTAAGATAATTTGGGAAAGGACTCTTTCATTATGCAAACTACAACAAACTGGATCAATAGAGGCGAATAATAAGCATGTTTGTTAGGAAAGCAGAAGAAAAATCTCATATTTGCTGACTTAGAAGAACATTTTTAGTTGCTTCTGTATATGGCATTTGGTCGGTTCAAAATGATGTTATTTTTTAGAAAAAGTTGGTAAATGTGGATATGACATGGAAGAAAATTCTTAATATTATAATAATAGGCTAGGTTTTACAATTTGAGTTGTAAGGTGATTTGTTGCTGTGTGTTTTGGTGATATGTTGATGTATACTCCGGATATGTTCCTTTTTGTTTAATAAATTTTATTTAAAAAAAATACTATTGATTATCTGTTAGATAGATTTTTTTTTTTTTAATTTTCCTCTGGAAATTAGATTTTTTTTCTCCGCATCTATTTTAAATATAAAGGTAGAATGCAATCTTATAATTGGAAATATAATAAAATATTAATTTATTATAATTGAAAATAAAATAAATTATAGATAAAGGTTTTATCAGAATTATAAATAATTGTATATTGAAAAAAAAAATGGTAAATTTATGTTGCATATTACAAATTAAAAAGTTATTTTAAGAAAATATCAAAATTAATTATTTTTTATTTTTCAAATTTCATATTAAATTAATGAACCGATTTTATTATTATTATTTTTAATTTATAAAATTTTAAAAGTTAAAATTTTAAAAATAAACCAAAATACCAATATGACCCCCATTTAGTGTTTCACAAATTCTATTTTAAGTTTTTACATGTTTTTTTTAAAAGTATTCACATATGCAGATTTGTAATTAAAAAAAAAACGTGTGTATGTTAGTTTTTAATTTTTTTTTTAATTTCAACTTTTTGAAAGTTTATAAATTTAATTTAAAGTTTGGATGTTTTATTAACTTAGGTCCCGTTTGGATCTCTTAAGAGATAAAATTAACTACTAAAATTAAGAGAAAGAGATCCAAACAGGGCTCTTAAGAGACCTCTTAATTTTTAGCTAAGTGGGCTCTTAAAAATTAATTCATTAGTTGATCCAACCCTACTAACAATCTCTTAACACCTCTTAATAGATTGCAAAAGACTTAATTGTCTCACAATCTCCAACACTTATTAATTATTAGTTAGCTAGTTAGTAATTAATATGGACAAGTTAGTCATTTAGACACAATTAGATAGTTAACTACTAATGGATCCAAACACCCACTATTAATTATTAGCTAACTAATTGTTAATAGCTCTTAACAATTAGCTGGCTAATTATTAATTCTTAAAGGATCCAAATAGGCCCTTATACTATTTGTGGTGGGAAAGTAACCCTGAAATATCAAGGGTAGAGACCGAAATGCTTAAGGGACTCAGCGAGGAGTTTCAACCAAGGACTCAAAGCCACAAAGAAAGAACCCCCTTCGGCCAAAATAACCAAAGACACTAAGAAGGCCTCTTTCAGCCGGAAGACAACGTACCAGGCCCAATGGGCCCTCAGCAAGATCAGAGAATTCAAGCCCACCAAACCAAGTCCAAGTCAAACAAGGTTTCCTGAAATCCAATAGGTAAGGGAAGACTTCTTCTACTGCAATAAGGAGATCGAGTCCAGAAGGGACTAGGAGTTCCAGTCCTTATAGAAATAGGACCCCAACACCTATAAATAGAGGATAGGGGAGAATGTAAAAAGAGGGGATTTTCATTAGAGCAAATTGCATTCACCTCTCCTCAATGATTGTTAGTTACAAAGAGATACACTTTTAACGTAAATTAACAAATAAATCCTCTAGAGCCACGAATTTTTTAACGCATCTGTCATATACGGTTAATAAACTTTAATGGAAGGGTATTTTAGTATTTTTATATAATTAATTAATTTAAATATTAAGTAAATAAATAAAAATAATAATTCAACTTTTCCACTCTTATCGTTTCAGATCCCATCATCATCTCCTTCCCACTTCACATGTCTAATGTCCTTCAACCTAGATCTAACAAACCGCCGCCGTCAGCTCTTCCTGGTCCCACGTCGTTAACTCCTCCTCTAGATTTCACCACAGCAGCCATCGAGTTTTTTCTCAAATTCCCACGGCCGATATCTCGCCACCGCTGTCACCGATTTCTCTTTCAGATTTCTACCGTCGATGTCCCACCATCATTGTCAAATTTTCTTTCATATTTTCACCACATCACAGCTATCCATTCCAATTTAAATCTGATCACAGGGCCGTAGTCATCTTTAATTCTCACTACTGTCATTTTTGCAATCAAATCTCACTTTTCCTCTTAAATCTACTCATTTGATGATATTGATAATGTAATCTTGATGGATTTGAGTGTTTGAATCATTGTATTGGTGAAAAATTGAAATATATTGATGATGACTATGAGCTAACAAATTGATTTAGAAAGATTCGAAATCGGAACTGTGTGGTGTTTTCAAGGGAGGTTGAGTTATAGAGGAGGGATGAGATAATGTGGCCATGATTGATGGTAATGAAGGGGGATAGTAGATGATGTCACGATGGTAGTGAAGAGGAAGAAGAAAGCTAAGAACATTTGGAGTATTACTACTGTTAGATTTAATTAGAAAAATATTTAAGATCAAATTTTAACAGGTCAATATTTGATTCCAAGGGCAAAACGGATTTTTTATAAAGTCAATGAGGTCAGCAATTCCAGAGACGGATTATGTTAAAAATATCGTGGGCCCGAGGGATTTATTTGTTGATTTACACTAAAAGTGTATCTGTTTGTATTTTACTATCCTACAAGGGTGGTGAATGCAATTTGCTCTTTTCACTAATCATTAGAGAACTCTGTTCAAATATCTTTTAAGCTTCTAACTACTTTTCTCAAACAACCTTAACCTTGATATTTGGCTGTGGTTTATTTGGTACCACACTATTATTTTTAAAACTTTTCACACCATCTATATGGCAAGATGCCAGTCCGTGACAACTTCTCCTTTCACGGCTAAATATCTTCATATCCGCTATGATTTTGATTTAATTAATAACTTCACAACGGTGTCTTTCAGCTCGAGGCTTCATCACGGTCTCTTTTTGGGATTTTGAATGCTGTTTTACATTGGTCAAGTGTTTTCTCCTTCTTTTATTTGGTGGTGGCTCTTTTTAATTTTTATATAGAAGTTCTCTAATACCCTTCCTTATAAAGGATCGTTCCCGAATATTTTCGGACTGAGAATCCGTTAGTTGCTTCTTATATTGACATGGTGGTTGGTCTCTTTAATTTTTTATCTTTAAAGGTCTATAATGCGTTTTCCTGGTGGAGAATGACCATCAACCATCAATAAACTTTTAAGATGCTTTAGTCCTCAATTGAATGCTTTATGATTTTCTAATAAATCATCCATCTCTAAATTGCTATCCATTTCTAAATTGCACTACATGAAACATGCTTAACTTTAAAATTATTAAATGATAAGACTGTCGAAAAATGATACACACGGATGACATGAATGACATATGCAGAAAATTTAAATTTATTAACCTTTTTTAATTAAAAATGTTATACATTTTTAATTTTTTTTTATTTTATTATTTTCTTTATATGACTAGGGGAAGAAGATTAATATATGAGAAAAGAGTACTTCACATTCAGATTTGATACAATCACCTATAGACATCGAATCTGGTCAAATATGGATTCGTTTCTATCATTTAAGATGATCATGAAGATGGTTTCTATGTTTTTTCAATTTATTAATGTACTATCAAATCATATATGATTATTATTGAAACGACAATACAAACCAAAGTATTTTAGAGTACTTAAGCTATAAAAGTCTTTTATAACACGATATTTCTAATATGGACATATCATATATGTGAAACCATAATAACATACACTTATATCAAATGATAATCAAATACACTTGTGCTTATATGATCAATCTCATCTATTACAACTTTAATAATATCAATAAATATTATTTAAGTATAAAAAAGATGACTTTAAAGTCTATGAGGATATGAACATACACATTCATGCATGTTTCTTGCTAATATTATATGTATACTAATCAACTTGTATGTTATTAATATGATGATTATTTTGGTTAGCTTTGACTACTTTTCAATTCAACTGCTACTCATACTTTAAGCTTTGCAAAATTTGAAAATAATATTAAAAAAAAATTGGTTAATATTTTTATAATAAATAATTGTAAATATAACATATTTATCTTTTTTTATTATTATTATTTTAATAAATAAAAAAATAAAAATACATCAATTTTAAATTATATTTTTTAAATAGATTATCATTGAACTATATTTTTTAAAATGTCCTTTACAAATTTTGATTTAAATAAATAAATTATATTTTTAAACTGCATTTATATAATTAAATATCAAAACGGTCATATTTATATTAATTTATTTTTAAAAAAATTGACAAAAAAATTTATTTTTAAATATATATTATATAATATAGTTAATGGTGTTTCACCTTTAAATTTTCATATTGCACTTTATTTTTATTAGGGGTGGGCATGGTTTTCGGTTTTTAACCAAACCGGACCGAACCAAACTGACTTGGACCAAATTATTCAGTTTTTGGTCTTATTTGGGTCGGTCCGGTTTCAATTGGGAAAAAACCGAGCCATTTAGTTTCGGTTCGATTTCATTCGTCAAAAACCGACCCAACCAAAAAAACCGGTTTTAATTTAAAAAAAATTAAAAGAAGTACTAAACATAACAAAATCTAATCTTAATTTAGTTTCAAACAAACATACAGCTGCATAGAAAAACGGTGAGTAATCACATGAATTACTTGTCACTACCTATATTAATATGAGGTAACAAACATTTTGTTGTAAAAGTCCATTGATTACTTGTCAGTAGTTGTATTAATTTAAGGTAACAAAAATTGTTTAATTAAATTAATATCTATTAAGAAATGTAACTCCTACAAATTTCTAAATATTACATATGTGTCACAGAAGTTCAAAGTTATAATTTATTCTCACCCAATACATCTAATATTACTTGACCACTTTTGATTAGTGAATACCAAATTAATGTTCACATGAACTTATTCTAATTATTTAATTAGATTACTAGTAATAGTACAATTGAGAAGTTAGTGATATATACATAAAGTCACATGTTGATATCATAGATTCATAAATGAGATGGTGATATCATAGATTCATTTGATATCTTAAATCTGGAGGAATTTCATATAGTAAAATAATGTACATATCTCAAATATTGTGTAATTTTATTGTTATATTTTTTCTTAAAAAAATTGTCATTAGTTATTTGTTTAAAATTAAATTAGATTTGAAAGGTTATTTGATTTTGTACATGTATTTTAATTTAGTTTGAATTTATTAAAATATTATAATTTAAAATTAAATTACAAAATATCATATCTAATAAAAAAAGCCAAAAACCAAGTAAAACCTATTTAATAAAAAAAGTCAAAATCAAGTAAAATCGGACCGACCCGAACCGACCTAGGAAAAACCAAATCAAATAGTTTTAGTCTCTATTTGGATCGGTCCGGTCCTAAACATGGCAAAACCAAACCATTTGATTTTTTGTCCGGTTTCGAAACCGGACTGCGCCGACCCCTAATTTTTATGATAAAACTAAGAGTTTGTTTGGTGGTAATTAAGCAACATGAAGCATGAAAACAAACATATTAAATATGTGATGGAGAATGGGTGACAAATTATAATACCCACAAAGAAGGCAATAGACACGATACAAAATCTTTTGTAATGACACACATAATCTTTCAAATTTCTAACAATATTTAATTTAGGTGCTAATTTTTATATGGAAGTCCAAACCCTAATAGTTAATTATTAACCATTTGATTTGGTTTGTTAACTTTATTAATTGGTTATATTGACTTTGGTTAATTTTTTATATTATTGAAATTAGGAGGAAGCTGAGGCTTATGCTTTGACTAATAACTTACCATTTGAACTAATAAAATTTTTGGTAGAAATGAGTTTACTACAAATGAAAGAAAATAGAATAATATTCCCCTTTTATTTAAGAGAAATAATTATTCTTCTCCTTTTGAAAGATATTATTATTATTATTATTATTATTATTATTATTAATTTATCAACATTCACTTTAATTACATTTTATTTTATTGGGTGAAGTATTTGGCGAATAATAAAATTTTATTATTATTAATTATCATTATTAATTTATTATTCAACAATAATTAATATAAATAAATATATTTTTTAAGTCATTTGCTTTCAATTATTTTTGTCACATAGAAAGTTAAAATATAAAATACGGTATACCTTTTATATTATTTTAATAAAAGATATTTTTTTTTCTTAAATGAGGTAAAATGTTTTTTCAATTTTAATTTTTAATTTAATTTTAATTTTAAATTATTATTACTATTAATAATAATAATAATAATAATATTATTATTATTTACTCTAAAGTGAAATATGATATATAAACATAATCTAACCATAAATGAAATATTCAATTGAAAAGATTTAATATATTTTATTGAAGTTTTAAATATTGAAAAGTGTAAATAAAAGTAAAACAAAAAAGCGAAAATTTATTTCAAAATTGATATGATGTTTTTGAGATGAATTTTTTTTTTTTTTTTTTTTAAATTGAAAATGAATGAATGATATTTTGACTTGTTTTGATATGGATATCTTTTTAAGGATAATTTTACTAGTGAATATAAAACTTCAAATTCAATAATAAACCATCTCAACTTTATATTTATATTATGTTTATAAATTTGAAAGTTTTGAAATTTTAAAAATAAACCAAATTAATTCATATGTCATTAAAAACGTTTCATCAACTACCTTAAGGCTGGAAAATAGCGTATTTTAAAAATTTATTAGTTAATTTTATTATTTTTTAAAATTTTAATTTTTAAAAATTTACAAATTTAAATAAAATTTGAAGAGTATATTTATCTAAAATTAAAATTTGGAATGCTTATATCATATTATTATTTTCTTTGACTTTTCTCTTAAAAATAATGGTGAGTTTTAAATTATACCTCTTGAAATAATAAGCCTTCTATATTTTAGATATATAATGATTATCTTACAAATATATAAAGAGTAATGATTGACAGAAAATAATGATAATACATATACAAATACTTTTTACTTTCTTAATTTTAAAAAGGAAAGGAACCAGTATGATACGATACCAATTAAAAATTTAATAACATGATCATAACAAAATATATTACTATAATTTTATTAACCATTTTCTCTATTCATTAATTAATTTCACAATAACAAGTACTCTTTTTACTCCAAATTATTTTAAAATAATAAATAAAAATACTCTCAAATCAATAACTAAACTTTTTTAAAAAATTATTTTAATATTTGATTCAAAATTTTTACATTTATAAATCTAATTATAATATAATTTTATTTTAAAAAATTAATATAATCAAAATAATTTTAAAAATTCGTATAATTAAAAAAAATTAAATATACAATCATATAAAATAATATAATGAGTTGAATTTATAAATAAAGAGATATCAACCCACTTAAATTTACTCCCACTAGTAAAATATACAAATAAATCCAAAAATTATATATGGAAGAAGACAATCTAAATTTTATGTCATACATACAGTCCCAAATCAGAAGAAATTTTATAATGTGAAAAATTAACCCATAGATAGGAAGTAATTAATACTAATTCAAAACTTGGTTTGACTCTCAATCTATATATAGAAATACAAATCATGAAAGAATAGAGAGCATGAACAAGCTCAAGAAGGTGTTCTCATCACCAAACTTGTACATGAGATTGAAAAGAGGAGGAGACGACGGAGCACGGAAAGGGTATGTGCCGTTGATGGTGGGGGCGGCGGAGGAGCTGTCGGAGAGAGTGATGGTGCCGACGAAGCTGATCGATCATCCGTACATAGTTGAGCTTCTGGAGATGTCGGCTGATGAATTTGGTTACCAAAATGGTGGCTTGATTAAGATTCAATACGATGTTCATTGTTTTAAGCGAATGGTGGACATTTTGTCTAAGAAGATTTAGTGTTGGTTGCGATTGGAACTGATTGTGATTATTGTATAATATTGGATACAATCAGTTTCAAATGCATACTTATTTTTTTAATTTGTGAGATTGATTGTGGGTATTGGGTTTGGCAAATTGGTCTTGGATTAGGTGATGTGAAGATTGTCATTCTAATTAACCAATTTGGTGAGATTTTATAAGTGTAAATTCAATTCTCCTTTGTTGTCTCTTAAATGATAGAAGTAGACCTGCTACGGATTTAAGAAAAAGGTGAGTGGGTTAACTATTTGAAAACATAAAGCCAACATTATAAAAATAGAAAATCGAAAGTAATCTATTGTGTTGTGTATACTTCCAAAAATGTTTAGGTCTACAACTCACTGGATGTAAGAGATACATTCAAAATTTTCTATAAGCGTAATTTATATTATTTTTTATAACAATAATTCATTATAATAGATATATTTTTTTTCGAATAGATTTTTTTCGTATTATTTTAATTTTTTATAACGATAATTTGTCTATATTTGTATTTATATGTATAACCACCGTAACTTAAATAATACTTCCTCTTCTTTTTTTTTTTTTTTTTATGTGCTACACTTTCTGTTTACACACTATTTGAGACCTAATTTTAACGGTAAATATCTTTAATTATATACAACTAAAAATTATAAAAATTTTATATTTAAAAAGTAGACATTAAAACGAATAAAACAAGATCCCACTTTGAATATATTTTTCTTTATACATAAGTAACAATATAAAAAACAAGATTGATGAATGAATAGTAAATACTATTCAAGTGTAGCACATAAAAAAAAAAGCAGAGGAAGTATATGATAGGGAAAATCATTCTCTATAAATAATTTATTCAAATATAATATATTATTTTTTTTTAAAAATTAAATAATTATTATAATTAAATTCATGATTAAACTAAATTTTAAAATTTAATAACGGGAAATATTACTTAAATAATGATAATCTACTTTTTTTTTTTTATTTTCTAAAAAATTAAATCAAAATCATCACTTGAAACATTATATTTTTGGTAAGAGATTCAAATCTTGCATATTTTTTCTATTATATTTGAATAAATTTAAAATTTAAAAACTTCACAGTAACAACCAAACCATAATAATAATAAAAAAAATCACCTAACAAATGACCGCGTGGTCAGAGAGATCACAATATAATAATATAATAATACAAATGAAATTATATCATCTCATCAATAAATGAATTGGATGGAAATTTCTAAACAATATCCTCTCACATTATATTTATTGCATTAACTAGATACTACAGTAAAATTTCTATAGATTAATATTCGATAAATTAATAACATCGATAAAATTAATAATTTGTCTAGTTCCAACTTTGGATCAGTATAAAATTGGACCCCATTCAATAAAATAATAAGATAATAACTTTTTGAAATCCCAGTGTATATATATTGGTCCCAAACGAAACTATAAATTAATAATTACTATAAGATTCCAACTTCTAAGTTTATCTAGTAAAAATATTGATCCCAGGTCAAAACGATGGTACAATGAACTAACTTTTTACTTACTAAAAAATAATAAACTTGATAAATTCAATTAATCTTTGAATGTACATTGGCTTGGAAATTTAAAGGTCATACTTAAAACCTCTTTAAATTAACAAATTATTAATTTATTGATATAATAATATCTCGCTAAATTAATGAAATATCGCGATCCCAATATTATTATTTGATAGAGGTTTTACTGACTTTTATAGATTTGTCCATACGAGGATTAAAAATTTATTTTATTAACTAAAAACTAATAAAGTTATATTAAATTTGTGTTAGTTTAAAAAAAATTGAGATTCAGTTTAAATTTTAATTTTTTTCAATAAGTTGTTATTACAATTTTTTTTTTCATGGTTACCATTCATTAAATATACTATATTAAATTATTTAACATTAAAATATTTTAAATTACATATTAAATAATAGATAATTTAGTAATAATATACAAAACTAAGCAATCTAACGTCCCACTTTGGTAATATATTTATAGAATAATTATCTTTTTAAATAAATTCTAATATTGGTCAAATTACAATTATTGAAAATACCAGCTATTTTTTATTTATATAACCATATTTATACAGTCAAACCACTTTATAACGGCACTGTTTATCTAAGAAATTTTTGACTGTTATAGTGAATGACTGTTATTCGCATATAACGGTCATACAAAGGTCATAGATCTCACTTGGCTGTTATCAATTTATAGTATTTTTTTTAAAAAAAATAAATACTAAATAAAATATGCATAATTTAGGACATTTTAAAGTTAAATTTATTCAAATATGGTGGAAAAAGTCTACGATGATAGCTAGTTTAGAAGATTCCAATATCTTACTGGTAATATAACATTTGAATTAACGAAGATTTTGGTCCAAACTTTCAATAAAATGTAGTTAATTGTCTTCCTTTGAAGATAATCTAATGCGGAGAGATCATGCAAAGTTTCTTTTGTCAAATAAGAGACTCCCTCAGAGACTAGCATTGCAGATGATCTAAGTTTTAATGCTTCAAATAATTTTCATTAATTACTTATAATTATGAAGCCTTTTAAATTCAATCATATTCATTATCATTACTTATGCAATCTTTTTCTTTATATTTTTAGTTATTAAACATTAAAATATTATTTAATTTGTTGAAGTTAATTACAATAGTTATTTAAATTTTTTATTTTTATATTATTTTATTAAAAAAAATATATTATATTTGAGTAGGCCATTATAGAGGATAAATTTAATACAGAGTGTTCTATTCAAATTACGGCTGTTGCTGTTATAGGCAAATCGCTGTTATATAGGATTAAAATAACATTGAAAAAATCGATTCAGAAAGAAATTTAGTTGTTATAGCGAATTGTCAATATAGAGAATGACAGTTATAGAGGGGTCTGACTGTATATGATTCTAGAGAATATGCCTCTTAAATTTAAAAGGAATATACATATACATATATATATATATATTATAACCATATATTTCTAAAATAATATAGTATTTAAAATATTGTATGGATTTCTTTTTATTTTTTTTATAATGAAAAATTACAAATTTATATGTAAGAAATAAATAAAATATAATAATAAAAACCCGAATAATAAGATAATTAATTAAAAAGATCTTTTACGAATTAAATTTTGATGGATGACCTTTTTAGTATAATATTTTACTAATGGAGTCTTGAATAAATAAATTATTGTTATTAGTATTTTTTAAAAGAAATCGAATAGTATATCTTTAAAAAGTCATATATTTCAAATAAAAGTTTAAAAATTTAAATCAAGTTAAAAAAAAAAAAAAAAAAAAAAAAGAACTTTGTTATGAAACAAAATCAATATTCACATAATAACAACTTACACAAGAGATGGAGGGAGAGAGGAGAAGAGATACAAGTGAATTGGCAAATTTTCCCTTTGCCTTCTTTTTCTATTTATAGGCACAAAAGAGTGCTCATGAGAGCATACATGTCACTTTCTACTCAACCAAATACATGCATAATGACATGTGGAATCCACCTCTAAACCATTCATTACATAATAAGCTTCATTTTGTTGTGAATATTGATTTTAAGTGGATCTCCACCTCATCTATAACAAGTGTCTTGCATGCATTCACTTCTACATGCGAGATGACATGCATCCCCGAACTTATGTATATATATATATGTAGAGCATTCTAATAATGAGAGATACACAGGGTTGTTGTGTGGTTGTGTTTGGTTTTCATTATCTTTTTATTACTCTTATTCTGATATTTCTTCTTCCATAAATCAAAATTCCATAATATTCCAGAAGTGTTTCAAGATTATCAGGTTACATTCAGATCCGAATTTATTTTCCCGTTAATATTAAACTGTTTTCTTTTACCCCACTTCTATTTTCTTTTTACAACATGTTATCAGCACGAGTATGCTCTCTAGTTGCCGCTTTGCCGGATGTTCCAGACCAGAAAGTGTTTGGTGATGATGTTTTATTTCTTCTGTGTGTTCTGGAAAATTTTGGAAATTATGATGGGTTTGGAAATTTTTGGGAAAATACCATTATTCACCTGAGTTGAATAAATGGTGGATCTGGAAAGTTTAAAATGATAATATTATTCACCCGAGCTGAATAATTGAATTTTTGAAATTGAATCTGGAATCTGGTGACTAAAAGGTGTTCTTATTTTGCAGAAAATGAAAAATCTGAAATTTGATGAGCTGAAAGTTTCTGGGAAAATTTATATGAAATGGTGTGATGATTGCGAGTTAATATTAAAAACCAAAGAATTATTTGGGACCATCAATAAGGAGGTGAAAAAAACTGAGGTTGAAAAATGCAAAGCCATGTACATAATTAGAACACATCTGGTTAAGGATCTAAAAAATCAGTATATGAATATAAAAGATCCTGCAGACCTTGGGCAAGCTTTAAAATCCAGATATGATCGCCAACAGGAAATCATGTTACCTGAAGCACGTGATGAGTGGGCCAATTTAAGGTTCCAAAATTTTAAAGGTGTGAGCGAGTATAACTCTGCCATGTACATGATTGTGAACAAATTGAAAATGTGTGGGGAAACAAAAACAGACCATGATATGTTGGAAAAGACATTTACCACTTTCCATCCTTCTCAGACTATTCTACATCAGCAATATCGTGAAAGAAAATTTGTGAAATATGATGATTTGATTAGTTCATTACATCTTGCTGAAAGACATAACCAGCTGTTGCTGAAAAACAATGAAAGACGTCATGTTGGCGCCCAAGCATTCCCAAAAGTGAATGCATATTATAATGAAAATTCAGGCCGTGGTCGTGGTCGTGGCCGTAATTCTGAGTGTTGGAATGATTATGGAAATGGACGTGGTAATGGCCGAGGTGGTCGAGGATCTGGAAATGGCCGGGGACGTGGTCGTAACAGGGATTATGGACATCCATATAATAATCCAAATGCTCCCCAGAAGTGGAATGTTTACAATGCTAGTTCTAGTAAAGGGAAAGAAATTCAAGAACCACCAAAGTTCAATCGTGGTCCTTGTTATAGATGTGGTTCCCCCACTTGTTATTCGAGGACTTGTCGCGCTCCCAAACATGTAGTTGAAGTTTATCAGAAGCTGAGACGTGAACAAGAAAATGAAAAGAATAATGAAGCAAATATGATTGATATTTTTGGCGATGGTGATACTGATCCAATAGACATATCAAATCTGGAAACTGCCGATTTCTTTGAAGATCCTGATGGGAGGATAGATCACCTGATTGGTGATGGAACCGTTAATTACAAGTGAATGTATTTTCTTGTTTTGGAATGTAAATAGAGTGGAATGTAATTTTGATTTTGGTTGTAAATATTTGTAAATATTAATGAAAGATATTACATTTCCATTCAACTAATTTTGTGTGTTATTTTATTGAGGTTATGAATTCAAACCAAGAAATGGCTTCACATGGGGATATCTGTTTAGCTGATAGTGCTACAACCCATACGATTTTGAGAGATAGAAAATATTTTCTAGAATTGATTCCAATTCAAGTTAAAGTGAATACCATTTCAGGTCCAGTAGATTTGATCGAAGGCTCCGGAAGAGCTTCAATTGTGTTACCAAATAACACTGAATTGGAAATCGAAAATGCATTATACTCTCGCAAATTCAGAAGAAATTTACTCAGTTTCAAATATATATGAATGAATGATTATCACATCGAAACAGTTGATGAAAATGGTATTGAATACCTATGTATTGTTTCAAGAAAAACAAGCCAGAAGCTTATAGTTGAAAAATTACTCATTTCATCATCTGGATTATATTATACAACCATTAGGCATGTTGAAACACATGCTATTGAGAACCAGAAGTTCTCTGATCCCAGAATATTTCAGCTTTGGCATGATAGATTTGGGCATCCGGGATCCACAATGATGTGAAGAATAATAGTGAAATCAGAAGGGCATCCACTGAGAAATTATAAAATCCTACTGAATGATAGGGACCTGTGCATCCCATGTTCCCAAGGAAAATTGAAAACGAAACCATCGTTTACGAAAGTAGGTTTTGAATCTCCATCGTTTTTACAGAGAATTCAAGGAGATACATGTGGACCCATTCATCCATCTAGTGGACCATTTCGCTACTTTATGATATTGATAGACGCATCTGCAAGATGGTCTCATGTATGCTTGTTATCCACTCGTAATGTTGTTTTTGCAAAATTGCTGGCACAGATTACTCGATTACGAGCTCATTTTCCAGATTACCCTATTAAGAGTATAAGACTTGATAATGCTGGTGAATTTACGTCGAAAGCATTTGATGAATACTGTCAAGTATCTGGGATTGATATTGAACATCCAGTTCCACATGTTCATACCCAAAATGGATTAGCTGAATCATTAATTAAGCGCCTTTAATTAATTGCGCGAACATTGTTAATGCGCTCAAGATTACCCGTTTCTGTTTGGGACATGCTATATTGCATGCTGCAGTTTTGATTCGTATCCGTCCAACTGTTTATAACCAATATTCCCCATTACAATTGGTATCTGGGAATCCTCCTAACGTCTCACATTTGAGAATATTTGGGTGTGTTGTATATGTACCCATTACCCCAACTAAAAGAACGAAAACGAGGCCGTAGAGACGTATACGAATTTATGTGGGTTTTGATTCCCTATCAATTATTAGATATTTGGAACCAATGACAGGAGATTTATTTACAGCTAGATTCGCTGACTGTCATTTTGATGAAAGTAATTTTTCTTCGCTTGGAAAATAAAATAATTCCCTAGAAGAGAAATCTGAATTAACCTGGAAGGTTCCAACTTTGGCGCATATGGATCCATGTACCCCGCAATGTGAACTCGAAGTTCGAAGGATCCTACATTTACAAATGATAGCTAATCGAATGTCTGATGCATTCAATGATACTTCGAAAATAACCAACTCTTATATTGAAGCTGCTAATATACCAACAAGGGTAATTGTCCCAGAAGGACAATCTCAAAAGACAATAGCAAGCGAAACTCCAATTCCCCGCCAGAAGCGTGGTAGACCCCCTGGTTCAAAAGATACAATCCCACGAAAACGAAATAAAAATAATTTGGATCCTAAAACCACATCTGAAGAAATCCCAAAAGTTGATGAGATTCCTGAAAATAGCCTCCCAAAAGGAGAAAATAATATGGAAATACCAGAATTAAAGAATGAAGAAATTTCCATAGACTTCATCCAAGAGACTTGGAATCGAAACGAAACAATCGTTGATGATTTATTTTCATATTCATTGGCAATTAGTATTTCATATGATGATTATGAGCCACGTGATATCCAAGAATGTAAAAGTAGGCATGACTGAAAAAATGGGAAGAAGCAATCCAGACAGAATTAAATTCGTTGAATAAACGAAAAGTTTTTGGACCCATAGTTCGAACACCTGAAGATGTTCAACCAGTTGGTTACAAATGGGTTTTTGTTCGAAAACGAAATGAAAGAAATGAAATTGTGAGATACAAAGCACGTTTGGTTGCTCAAGGTTTCTCCCAAAGACCAGGAATTGATTACAATGAAACGTATTCCCAGTCATGGATACAATCACATTTCGATTTCTGTTAAGACTTACAGTTGCTGAAAAACGGGAAATGTGTTTAATGGATGTAGTTACTGCATATCTGTATGGATCACTTGATTCTGATATTTACATGAAGCTCCCAAAAGGACTGAAATTACTTGAATCTCATTGATCAAAATCTCGAAACTTGGATTCCATAAAGTTACAAAAATCCATGTATGGATTGAAACAATCTGGGAGAATGTGGTATAACCGCCTGAGCGAGTATTTGGTTTAAGGAAGGATACCAGAATAATACGATATGTCCGTGTATCTTCATAAAGAAATCAGGGTGTGGGTTTGCAATTATAGCAGTTTATGTCGATGATATGAATATCAGTGGAACTCCAGAAGAGATCCAACAAACTGCTGAATATCTGAAAAATGAGTTTGAAATGAAAGATTTGGGAAAAATGAAATATTGTCTTGGTCTGGAAATTGAACATAAACCAAATGGGATATTGGTTTATCAATCAGCATACATTGAAAAAGTCCTAAAAAGGTTTAATATGGATAATGCCCATCTGTTGAGTACACCCATGATTGTAAGAACACTTGATCCCAAAAAGGATCCATTCTGACCGAAGGATGATGACGAACAATTACTTGGTCCTGAAATAACATATTTGAGTGCGATTGATGTGTTGTTATATTTGGCTCAATGTACGGGACCAGATATCTCGTTTGCTGTAAATTTATTAGCGAGATATAGTTCTGCACCAACCCGTCGTCATTGGAATGAGATCAAACATATTTTGTGTTACCTAAAGGGTACGGAAGATTTGGGATTATTTTATACGAATTCTGATAAATTTCTGGGTTTGACTGGTTATGCTGATGTTGGATACCTTTCGGATCCGCATAAAGGACGTTCTCAAACTGACTATATTTTCACGTATAATGGTAGTGCGATCTCCTGGAGATCTACAAAACAAACTTTAGTAGCCACGTCCTCGAATAATGCTGAAATTTTGGCATTACACGAAACCAGTCGAGAGTGTATTTGGTTGAGATCAATGATCCAACATATCCAGAATTCTTGTGGTATCTCACAAACTGCGAATGGGTCAACTATTATTTTTGAAGATAATGCTGCATGCATCGCCCAAGTTCGGGGAGGTTACATCAAAGGAGATCGAACCAAGCATATTTCTCCCAAATTATTCTACACCCACGAGCTTCAGAATACGGGTCAAATCGATATAAAGCAAATCAGATCCTGCAATAATCTAGCCGATATATTAACGAAATCATTACCAACATCAACATTTGAAAGGCTCGTTTACGAAATCGAATGCGAAAGCTCTCCAGATGAGTAGATTAGATTATGGGTGTAATTATCAGGGGGAGTTTTTGTAATTGGATTCCATCAGCTGTACTCTTTTTTTCCTTCGTCCAGTTTTTATTCCACTGGGTTTTTCTAGCAAGGTTTTAACGAGGCAGTTAATGGGTGAAAATCCAAAGAGGAGTGTTGTGAATATTGATTTTAAGTGGATCTCCACCTCATCTATAACAAGTGTCTTGCATGCATTCACTTCTACATGCGAGATGACACACATCCCCCAACTTTTATATATATATATATATATATATATATATATATATATGTATATATATAGAGCATTCTAACAATGAGAGATACACAGAGTTGTTATGTGGTTGGGTTTGGTTTTCATTCTTTTCTTATTACTATTATTCTGATATTTCTTCTTTTATAAATCACAATTCCACAATATTCTAAAAGTATTCCAAAACTTTCCCGTTAATATTAAACTGTTTTTTTCTGCCACACTTTTATTTTCTTTTTCCATTATTTTCTTTTTCCAACACATTTCATGTATATATTTTTGAGTCATCCAACTTCCTATCGATGTCCACACTTTTATTTTCTTTTTCCAACACATTTCATTTATATATTTTTGAGTCATCCACCTTCCTATGGATGTAAAAGGCGGTTCCGTGAAAGGTATTGAGCCATTTTTCAAAAGTGAATTAAAAGATTATTTTTACTTTTTCAAAAATTTTTAAATTGAATTATAGTATATAACAAAAATAAAATTCTCTTATTTTTTTATTTTCCTAAAATATAATATATATATATATATTTAAATTCAAATAATTTTAAATAAAAAAAATGGATAAACAAACTAAAGTAAAATATTAAATTATATATACATATTGTTTATTTGCTATTAACCATAAATATAGTTACACTTGTATTATAGGATTAAAATCTTTTAATAGTTGAATAAAACTCATTTTAAAAATCTATTCAAATATAAACATTAAAGTCTCTTCCATATTATTTAATTTTAAAAAATATATTAAGATATCCATATATACTAGTTAATCAATTATAAAGTGAAAAAAATTAAATTTAAATAGAAAAATATATGATAAAATTCATAAATAAATTTATATACATAAAAAAATATTTTAATGGTAGAAATATTATACTTTAAAAAAATTAAAAATTATTTTAATAACTATATAATTGTATAAAAATAATTTATTTTTTTTAAAAAAAAATATGTTATATATATATATTGTAATTATGGTCTGTGAAATAAATAACAATGTTAAAAAGCGGATCCATACCATACAAACGGTCTAAATTGAAATCGAACTATCAAAGACACCAAGGCAGATCATCTATATCCCTAACAGAAGCACTTTCACAGCAATACATACAAATCAAAATATCTTAAAATGATATTTATAACAGCGATTCCATTCCCAGCATATGCCGACAATGACCTATAACGCAAATGCCTTCAATTTGCACACCCATAATAGTGGGTTCCCAAACATGAAATGACGTATATCAGTCTATCACCTCATTGTTTCACCTGAAAACCACCAAAAAGCTAGACATACATACACACATTACATTACCTAAAAACACCTTTTTACTTTTGCTCTTTTGCAATCCACGCATACAAACCATACAAACAAACCCCCACTTTCTCATAATCTTTTTTATTGCTTTCAGTGAAAGGTCATGGTCCATCTCACATGTCTTGGTATAGATATTAGGTACATGTATTTTTCCACTACATGGAATTTCACCTATTTAAGCCCCAATGCGAGTTAATATCTGCATCAGCTCAGGAGGAACTGAGAACAACTATTGAAATGGCATTGTTTTCTGAAGGTGAGAGGGTGGAGTGTGTATGCGATGAAGATGGGTTTGAAGAGTTGGAGATGGAGATAGATGAAGCTCTACTTAGGACATTGCTAGAGGAAACGGATGAGGAGAGTGGAGGAGGAGATGAAGTGAAGAGTTTGGATAGATCGATGGATGTGGATAAATGTGATGGTGATTCGAAGAATGGTATGGATAAGTTTGAGTTGGAGGGTGATATGGTGAATGTAGTTCCGGTTATGGAAGTTGAAGAAGCAATGACATGGTATGTTGATGATATGGTAGAGATGATTGATTATGTGTATGCTGGAGATTGTTCACAGTTCTATGATGAGGATGATGAGACTAACTACTGTTATCTATGGCAGGACTAGAGATGATAAAACCAAGAATCTAGAGCTAAATCTATGAAATTAACTATATGCAAGAGATGATTGTGTACTAGTTGCCTAGGTGCAATGCCATGCAAAAAGAAAGAATTTCATTTCATGGTAATGGTGTTTAATGAAATCTGTATCATCTTCTGATTCTAGTTTATTGAAAAGTTAATACAACACAAATGTAACTTATTCTATCTTTTAAATAATACAAGATATAGAATGAACATGTAGACCGTCCCTAAGCATGCAAAATTTGTGCACATGATGCAAAGGCTACACCGTTGTCCTTGCACCATGATGCTAACTTTGAGCATAAAGAGCTACTGCTACATATGCTCTTGGCACAAAAATACAGAACACAAGATGAGTTTATAAAGTTTATATGTCGATGTTGTTTCATAATCTATCTAATTTTCAGATCTGACCAAGTAGCGGAGTACCTGGAATCAAATGTCTTTGGATCCTACACTGAATTTAGCTATGAAGAACCCAATTGTGTCGAGTTGAGAAGAAGGATCGAATCTTTGAACAAGTTCTTCCTCTCCTGGTCTAAGCCACTCCCTGTGAAATCAGGTAAAGACACATGAGACTATAACCTAACACGAGTTCACTAGAAGCAATCAAATTGATTAAACATGGCGGGAAGCTGTCAATTCCATGAAATACCTAATTTTATACTATAGAGAAAATGGAACAGCTATGTTTTAACAATATAGGTTGGCAGAGAAAGAAAAAGGAGAGACAGGATGAGAACAACTAGTAGATTTTCTTTCTTGTTCCAAGGATATAGATTGATCTTTTAAAAGCACAAAAGATAGAAATCTACTGGTTGTTCTAAACACTATTTAATTCACTAATGCTAGTGTAAACTAAGATGAACATAAATTAAATTCTTATCTATACTAATTTTGTGTTCTTAACTACTACTAATGTCATTTTTACCACTACTATAGGCATTGTAATCAGAAAACACAAGGGCAGACGTGAGTAGCCAATTACAAAACCATGATACGCATTGGCAACTAGTAAATTTGTCACTGCTTACACATTCACTTTAACACAACAATGCCATATAGAAAAAACCTGGTTCATTGCTTATATAGTGGCACGTGACAGAAGAGTACTTACTCAACATATCCATCGGGAAATTCATGATGACCAACAAGCCCAGGTCCTCCAATTCTTGGAATCTGCAACATGTACAGGGATATGTATATTTAATTTCATAAATAGAAAAACAAAATCAACAAACAAACTGAGGTGAGTTCTGTTGAACTTCTTTTCTCACCTAAATTCAAAGTTCTAACTTTATGCAATTGGGTTACAAAATAATTGTTGATGAAATGCTGGTTGATAAGAATCAATGGTAAGTACCGACTATTCAAAGCATACCTGTGGTGCTAAAGATAAGTATTTGTATTTATCTAGAGCATATCGAACAACTGCTTCATTTTCACCAGGGTTAATTGTGCATCTAGCAACATAAAAAATAGAGGCAATAAGACTATAAATGCCAACTCATTTCCCAGAAACAAAAACAAAGCAATCTTAGTCACTTATGATAAATAAATAAAAAAAAACAAAAAAAAAAACACCACTCAATTATATATCTGCAAGTGACATCAGAGCCGAGATTTATTTTTGTAGTGCAAAATTACGCCAATAATACACTCAAATTATGAATTACCTTATACTACAAGGAACATCCACACGTTTGATGACAACCACTGAACTCATGCATTAGCTAACAACAACTTAATTTTAACTTTCAAGATTAAACAAAAAATGAGGGCTTCCCACACGACATACAGTCAAAACCACTTAAACCTCGTCCTCTACCAAACAAACCCAAACCCCAATCTACTTAAGCTGGAGAGTTTTAAAGAGAACTGTAAAGTTCATTTCATCAGGCAGTATGCCCACACCTATTTTGCTAAGAATTACTTAACTACCTGCAGCATGAGTGACTATCAAGGAACATATTTGTCTATTTAACTATAACACACATCAATGGATTGATTGAATAACCCAAACAGATTTTAGCTTGAGTGGAAGCATCCAATAGGTAAAAATGTCAATATCAGGCATATGTTACCCCACTACTATCCAGTTGGGTACTGATCCATCTGAATAATGCTGTATGTGTATGATAGATAGCAAGTTGTTAAGCTAGATAGAAAATCACATGGATGCTTACGTTGAATACACAAGAATTCCACCAGGGCGGACTAATTGAACGGCCTGGTCAAACATCCTCCTTTGATACTTCCCGTGGTTTCTTAAAGAATCTACTGTTTCCTGAAAAAGAGGAATTAAATCAGTACACATATGGCGAAACTATTCGTCAAAAAAAAATGTTTAAAAAATAAAATAAAAAAAATCACAGGAAGGAATCTAAGTAAACTGACAAAAAAAACTATGTAACAGACTTAGCGACAAGTTACAATGTTCTTCAATATAAAGCACTATAGAGGTCAGTGAAGTGTATACTGATCAGGATGGGAAACAGTATCACCATTCTAGAACCCAGATGATAAGTAGAAGCAAAATAAATAAAACATTTATATTAATTGATTCGTTATATTGCCAGGCACAGTTGCTAATCGGGAAAGAAAATTAAAATATAAATAGCAAAGCAGCAGTCATTAAACTTATAACCTACCAAAAGCAAACCTCTATCAGTGAACCTCTCCATATGGTTGGGGAGAGGGGATTTTCATACACACAATCTTCTTCTTGCAATTAATCATGAAAAGGCTTCCAATGAAGATTACTAATCACTAACTATGAACATTTTTAGGACTCAAAGAAGCACAAGCATATTAGAGAAGCAACTACGAATATAAACAGATATTATTTTTTTTAAAAGAATAATATAGGAAACTCAATTGATGATTGACACTTGTTTACTGAAAACCCAAAAAATTAGACAACTGCTGTTTATGCCAATAACTTGGGAGTATTCTATAACACCAGTTATGATAATACTAGTTGCTTAGACTGGCCTACCTCTCCAGCAAATAGTCGCGGTCTCAAACCAAGAGCAGAACATGGAGCATCAAGAAGGACTCGATCAAAGCTGTTAGGAGAAAACCCTTTAGAATTCTCAACTCTACCGCCAAGGCTCTGATTTCTTCCAGGCCCGTTCCGCATTCTTCGCATATTCTTCCTGATTTCAGCTTTGCTAGTGTAAGTTCTTTCATTATTCCCTTTTCCATTGTTAACTAAAATACCGGAAATCAGATACAAAATGATTCATGGAAATGCAATCAACTGCAACAACAATATGAAAAATCCAGAGGTATTGCATGCTTAAAATCTCTAATTCATGCTTGAAGCCAGCTGGTTATACATAAAACTTGATTAGAATTTGAATGCTTCAGAGAGTACTACAAACAACAGAAACAAACTACATTTCATAGTTTGCCCATCAAGACAATTATGTACAATTTATTAGATGGAACTATAAAAAGGTCTAAAGCAGTGTAGTAAAAATTGCACGCAGGCACTGCTTAGGCGCTAGGCAGAAAAATTCCCTCCAGGAGTTTTTTCCACCTAGGAAAATTCCCAGAGCACCTATGGCACTGCCTAGGTTCACCTAGACACCTAAGCAACAAGTTTCTCGGGTGCCTTGACGAATGGTTGAAACACCCAAAATCGCCTAGATGTGCATGGAAAGTCTAGACAATTTTTTTAATTTAAAACAATAATAATTATCATATTCACGTATTTTTTAGACTATTATTCTACGTGTAAAATTTTATTTGTTTTGTTATTTTTAAAGAAAGTTGTGTTCATTTATAATTTTTATTATTTCATATGCTTCGGAGTGTTGTTTAGATGATATTTATTTACTTATTTATTTTCATAGAAGTTACCTATTTCCGACTATGTTTCATGGTCACCGTATACCACCTTATATAACTTGGTCTAAAGTTACCAGTAAGATTAGTAAGGAGTATTTGTAAATCATTTAATTACTACGGAATGGTGTTCTTGTATACTATATATTTGGAGATCAATTTTAAGGATTATAAGGTCGATTTAGTAAACTGCTAATCTCCTTACTTTGCTAAATATATATAACTAAGGAAAGGTAATAGTGAAATTCAGTGTTTTCTTTTAATATGCAAAGCCCACAGGAACATCTTAGTATGAGTAAATTTACCAACCTCTTTCTTTGCAAGTCATCCCAGCATCTATCCCTTCAGCAGTAGTAGACGACACTTCCTCATGTACGTTTGCCGAGTCTGAATTTCGTATAATTGTGCTAGTGTTATCCTTATCACTGCACAGAGCAGACACATCATTGGATTTACTTCCACGACAAACAGCTTTAAGTGCATCTAGCTTATATGTCTTAATGCATTTTATGCCCAATTCAGCAGCCAATTTTTGAATATCCAGCACCTATTAACAAAGGAAAGAAGAAAAAAAAAAAGTGCTTCAATGCTAAATATAGATCAATTTAAAACAAAACCATCATGTACAAATGTTCCCAAACTCAAAAATGAAGTAATTTTTATATCGACAATTAGTTATAAGAGTAACTTAAACTTATCATTTGAATAGAGTTTGTGCTAAGTATTGGTTTATTGTCTACAGTTTCTTGGATGTGAAGTAGAATTTCAACAATTAGGAATTCGGGTACAAATTTCATAAGCAATCATGATTGGTGCAGTGACCAATGACATCTATTACAGTCACAAGTGGAGTATCCAGGTATAGACAAAATAATCTAATATTATGGGGTCCAAAAAGCAGAATATTTGCAATGGTAACAAATTAAAATTTTCAAGACTCTTCAAGGGCAGAACTTTTAGTCCCTTGAGACACCCATTTTGAAAAGGTACAATCCACTCATCAAGCTATAGAAATTAGATTTCTCCTAAATGATATAAGACTTGACGACATTATATTCGTGTACAATACATCTATTGATCAGAAGACAACTTGATTCATAGGACCAAATGAGAACTCTACTTGGACTATGCTGGCTTAACAAATTGGCTTGGTTTCACTCAAGTATCAAAACTCTTGAGGATCTACTTACAAAATTGTGTCTGTTTCACCCATTGTAACCGATTGGTCCAGAATTACTACAAACAGAAGCTTTGCAGAATTTATGTTACAAGGAATAAATAGCATTTCCACTTGAAAATTGCGTACCTTATTGTGTGATCTATCAGCAGCAATAACCTCTCCTTCATCCCTCATAAGTATGGAAATTGCAGTTGTTTTGCCCCCAGGGGCAGCACACATGTCCAATATACGCTCTCCTTTTTGAGGATCTAAGGCAAATAAAAAGGTAAACCGATGAATGAAGCCAATAAGGGTTACCCATTTTCTAAAACAAACTGTGAGAGGTGAAAAAGTTGTAAAGACGCAGAAAAACAAAGGAAGAAAAGTGATACAAGGATAAACACAAGGAAAGTTGAACAAGATCATTAGACTATATGTTTGTCGATAATCGACAAAAGGGCATATCACGTATGTCACAATGTCTAGACATGAGATGCAATAAAGAAAACTTGAAACCAAGGCTACAGGGAAGCAAAAACTTGGGAGTATGACAAGACTAGTTCCCATGTCAATCTGATAGAATTTCCTTCATCTCTTATATGAGCCCTGGTCATACATAATGTCCCCTTCGTTCCCCCCTATGCATGATAGGAAATGAGTACTAAAAAGACAGGAAACACAAAGGCAATAAGGTAAACAAGCAGTTCTCTGACTGGAGACAAAGATAGAAAGAGAGGGAGCGATTAAGGATAACAAAGAGTTCTTTACAGAAAGATACAAAAAGAAAACTGACTACAAAGGTAAATATTACCTAAGTAAACCAGGACATACAGTGATGATCAACTTTTTGCACTCAACAGATTAATTACAAACAAACAGACAAAATCATGATGTAATGAAATATACCTAGAGCATGAGCAGTGACAATGCTTGGCAGGTTCTGAAGAAAAATGTCCCCTTCTAGCACATCTGAAAGTAAACTCACATCAGAATAGGAGCTAAGCTAGTAAGATAATTTGGAAAGGAAATCAAAACAAACTGTTTCTTAGGAAAAAGTTTAGACATCAAAAAAGTCAAAAAATTGGAAATAAATGATCATACCATGAAAGGAGGGTAGATTAAATATTCGGTTATTCATATCCACAGCAACTCCCTGAGGAACACGAAAGATCCCAGCCCTTGACATCATTGTTTTCCCTTGGCCAATATAAAGACCACAGCGTTCATAATGATGTGGATCTGCAATGTCATATTAAATTGTGTGTGCCGATTAATGTAGAAGATACTTAGAAAAGGTGAGGAGTTGTGACCTAGTTGCATATGGCGTACTATATATATATATGGAGAATACAAAGAGTCAGTTTGTTGGAGTAAGATCCTTACCTGTCTCTAATCCTTGTAGAACAGTACCACGTGTTATACCAGTAGCCCATCCGCCATCCGGTCCAGGTTGCTCAATAGCAACTGAAACTGCAACAGAATCTCCTTCCTCAACATGAGCACTGCAAGCCATTACACCTGGAACAAATACCTACAAGAAATAACATAACCTAGCTGAAAATTTATTTCCTAATTAAAGTTATCAAGTTGATATTATTCTGCAATGTTATATAGAAATCAAAACTAAAATTCTCAATCCCTAACATATTCATGCATAGAAACATATTCAAACAAAAAAATAATAAATGAAAATAAAGCATTTAACCAAAGAATGAAACATTTTCTAGCTCTCATTGCCAAACCTGAGCTCCACGAAGAACTGCCTCAGCACATTTCCTACTCACAATCACCTCCTTCAGAGGAGGTGGTCCATAATCAATAGCATGAGGTCCAGAGCCCTTAACAAACAAAACATATTCCAATCCAGGTATCTCACACTTCGATATCGTTCCATCCGGTAATCCCTCTCTTCTCCCACACTCACCCTCATTCACATTACAATGTTCTACAGTTTCCATTTCACCATTGTTGAATCCAGAATCCTGTATAATACCTCGTAGCTTCTCAATAACAGAATCACTAGTCGTCCTAAGCGTATTGACACGTACACAGGAGTAACAAGACGGACGCCTAAGAACAATCACAACAACGAAATGAGTTCAAATTCAAAGCATTTCTACTTGAGCTTCAAAATAATGAGAAGAAGAGTGAGTACGTTAAGGCTTTAGAAATGCGAGAGAAGTGATCAGGTCCATAAGCTTTGATGAAGTAATCTTCAACCTGAGAATTCCAACGCAACACTGGATTGTAACAGTAACGCTCCGAAGGATCCATCTGCAAATGCATACATGATCTAGTTTTTCAAATGATACTTGTAATACTCCATTGATGAGAGACTGAGGGAGAGATACTAACCAGGTTTTTGAGAGGAAGGAGAACAGCACTTGTGTTTGCTCTTCTGCTGAGGGTTTTGAGCGCTTTCTTCATTCAAAGACCTCTCAACCTCAACATCGTTGTTACAGTTCATTAGGCGCCCAGTTTATGACTGCCTGTGGGCTGGGGCTAAAGCCCAATTTTCATACAAAGACAGGCTAAGTTGAGGCCCAAATCTGTAATCTGTGTGGTTTTCTCCTCCTCCCATCAAAATTTATCAAAGCTAAAGTGGTTTCTTTTCCCTTCCTATTTACCCAGAAATAATTTCTAAAAGGGGATTGTTATTTTAATTTTAAAATATTTTTATTTAATATTTAAATTTATTTTATAATTTAATTAATTAATATATTTATTTCTAATTTAATTTTATATTTTATTATAATTTTAATTTGTTTCTTAATAAATTTTCTACTGAATTAATTTTAAATTTAATTTATTGATTTATTGGAAATTTATTTATATATTTATTTTTTAAATTTAATTTAATGTAATATTACGATTTTATTACTCTCTTTATCATAATTTTATTTCCTATCATCTATTAAAATTTTAGTTTAGGATATAAATATGTAACTAGATGGGTAGATTTTGTACACTCACTTATCATCGTCCCCAAAGTTCTCATTTTTTTTTGGGAGGTTTGGCGTTTGTTAAAGAGTTCTTTTCTTTTTAAGTTTTTCAATATTCATACTCAGCTATTTGTTATGGTTATGGTATGATTGCGTACTATACATTTATTTGTTTATATTTCGTAGATGATGGTAGAATAATACTTTTGTTTCTTTCTATTTTCAGGGTGATGGTAAGATAATACACAGTTCATTTTCATGGTTCAAAATGACTATTTTGGATCAAATTTTTGAACCATCAAATTGATGGTTGTGTGTGGTACTTTTTTTCCCCATTAAAAATAACTCGATATTGTATGATACATTAATGAACCATACAACCTTTCCAAACATGAAAAAGAATATCAATATACTAAAATTGTAATGGTTTAGATGAAAATGAACTAAAGGCCTTGTCACGTCCGTAATCTGGGGCTATTCGTCTGCTTATTTTAAAATTTTATTTAATTTTTGGTCTATTTATCGTTTAAGGGTAAAATGGGCATTTTTGTAAAATGTTGACTTTTTCGGTTTGACCAAATGATTTGACTAAGTTGACTTTTGGGTTGGTTTTGAAAACAAATTGATATTTGAGTTAATTTTGTAAATATTTCTAAAATGGAGTTATTTTTAAAACCATATGAAACATATGGGTTGGTGGAGATATTTAACACCCATATAAATATAAATATGAAAAGAAAGCTTTTGGATTCATTTGTCACCAAAACCTAGAAACTTGAATTCACGTGTTCTTATTTTTCCTCTCAAATCAAAAAGCCACTCTACGAATTTCTAAACTCCATTTGTCAAACTTTCACTTGGGATTTTGTGCTTGCCTCGGTTTCTTCACAATCTAGGTAATGATTTCTCTACTCTTTGCTTTTAATCAACTTTATATTGATTTGGGGATTTTTTCATATTAGGGTTTAATGATTCGAATGTTGATTTCAAAAATTGATTTGGGGGTTTTGCTTTATATGGTTTGGGTTTTGAAACCCTTGGTTTAATTTCACTATTTTGGTTTTTATTGAATCTCAATGGATTTTATTTGTTCTTTAGATATAAACCCTAATAATTGTGAATTGGGGATTTATAATTTATTCTTGATTTGGTGTAGACCAAGTTGAGGATCGTCGACCGGAGTAGACTCGGTTGATTTGGATTAGCGAATAAGGTTAGTAGCCGTGTTTACGCCCTCACTATTGATTGCCATTGTCTGTTGATTGTTTACGAATTGGTTAAATTAATATAAGCTGAAATCTGTGATTGAATAGCTTAAATCTGTTGCATTGAATATAAACTGCTTGGGTATATTGCTGCCATTTTATCTGTACATATTGGACATATGATTTGGTGTCCTTATCTGTCTGTAATTTGAATTCTGTAATCTGCTAAAGTCCTGTCCTAAGGTTAATACGATAAGACCAGCATGCTGTTAGGGAAAACTAGATGTATACATCGATGCGCGAAAGCGTATATGGCCTTGATTGCCAACCACTTTTTGGATGCGACGGCATCACTTCTGGAGCTTTGCTCACTGTCTGGATGCGACAGCATCACTTATGGGATTTTTGATCCATCTCTGAGGGTTTAACCCTATCTGTTTGTTTATGTTCCCAATTTTGTTATTAGACTAAGGACAGGCTTGTTAGGAATAGACCCATTTGGATAGCTAGACTTCGATTGGCGAACGACATAATTGGAATTAGGCTAAATATGTGCCCAGTGTCCGTAACCGGACTGTATACCAGATTAGATACCAGATTGTCACTTAAAACTGGAAAACTAGACGTAGGATGGTCTCTGGCCAAACTCCTTACCGAGCTGGTTACCGAAATACAATTCGGTTAGCTTTGAGATCATTAGATTCACTCTCTAGACGAACTATTTACCGAACTAGCTATCGAGCTGTAGTTCAGTATGAGCCTCAGAAGACTGTTCAACCTCTCTGACCGAGCTCTTTACCGAGCTGAGTACCGAATTACAATTCGGCGTGTCTAGGAGACTTGAAACTCTCTGACCGAGCTTTATACCGGATTAAGAACCGAAATGTCACTTAAACTTTCCTTGGATTCTTATAATTTCTCTCTGACCGAATAGTCTACCGGATTGTCTACCGAACTACAATTCGGTAAGTCTGGTAATGCTCTCTGACCGAATAGCCTACCAGACTGTATACCAAACTCCTAATTCGGTATCGGTCTTCCTTCTGAAAATAATTTGACAACTGTTAAGCCTTTTCAGTCGATAATTGAAATAATATGTAATCACTTATCTTAGATCACTAAAAGGGGATTGTATTTGGGATAACCTGATTTGATAATCAACTTGTTTGCTTTTATTTGTACCCCTTTGGTTATTAACTAACCTGCATTTGTGTGACATATTATTCTTTTTAATAAGACGCATCTGTATGTGTTTGTTGGGCATTGACTTACTAACCAGACATCGATAGTTTGACCCTTCGTTGTTTTCCTTTTTGTTTTGTATATTTTGAACCCTTTTTGGGAATGGAAATTGCTGAGTTCAGACAGTCAGGTGGGATAGCAGGATATCACTAGCATCGAGCATCACATGGCATCCTTTTCAGACTTGGATTGCATTTCTGTTTCATTGTTGCTAGACTTATTTTGTATTTGAACCCGCTGCACTATGTTTTGGATTGATTTTCAGATTAAGTACTTTTGGGATATTTTATGTGATTTTTCCTTTCATTGGGAACTTGTAGTCGAACTACTATTTGATCTTGGATTTGTTTCGAACTATTTGAATTTGGATTTACAAGAACTGTCTTTCAGGTTTGAGTATGATTTGTATATCTCTTTAATTGTTATCTGTAAGTTAGTTATCTATCTTCCGCATCTGCATGTGGCATCCGGTCTCCGCATTCCCTTTCCATCGGGGCGGGGTTCAGGTGTTACATTTGTTGGTATCAGAGCACCGGTTCTCGGTTGCTTCTTGTTGTGCATTAGAATAAGTGTGTTTGTGCATTGTTTTCCAACTCATGGCATTGCATACATGACATTGCATTCAGGGATTTGAGTCTTAGTGAGTATATCCTTGCTAACACCTGCTCTTGAACTTTTTCCAGACCCGTACTCCTTTGATTTGTTGATTTTCATATTATGGCTGGCAGACGCCGTAATATCCCCATTGGACAAGACAGTAACTCTAGTGAGAATCGTAATCCCGATAATGCCGCTGCTCAGACTCAGGCCTTTAAGGATATTGCTGCTATCCTCCGTGGGTTGCAAGCGGGAGGAGCTAGGCATGAAAGGTCGGCTATTAAACGCCTTCCTAAGAAGAAGATTGAACTGTTTAAGGGGACTAGTGATGAGGGTCCTGAAGTGGCAGAGAATTGGTTAAGTGATATATCTTGTGTCTGCGACGAGATCAGGTGCAATGATTTTTCCTTTCATTGGGAACTTGTAGTCGAACTACTATTTGATCTTGGATTTATTTCGAACTATTTGAATTTGGATTTACAAGAACTGTCTTTCAGGTTTGATTATGATTTGTATATCTCTTTAATTGTTATCTGTAAGTTTGTTATCTATCTTCCGCATCCGCATGTGACATCCGGTCTCTGCGTTCCCTTTCCGTCGGGGCGGGGGTTCGGGTGTTACAGGCCTGAAGCCCAAACTTTGGTAGGCTCTTCCCAAGGTGCTTAGTCCTAAATAGAACATTTTAGTAGAAGGATCTGAGGCCTTCGATCATTAAATCTTTGGCCAAAGAATAAATCCTAGACCAACATTGTTTGATATCAGAAGGTTTCAGTTGAAAGGCCTCTAGAATGACACAATTGCTAAGTCCAAGTAATTACGGCCAAAATGAAGGCTTATGATTGGAATAAAGGCTTTAGGGACAAAATGAAGATTTACGCTCAAAAGGAATACTTATGACTGAAATGAAGACCTATGGCCGAAATAAAGAATTTAAGGTAGAAATGAAGATTTATGGCCAAGATAACAAGTTTATAGTTGAAATGAATACTTATGGCCGAAATGAAGGCCTATGGTCGAAATGAAGGCTTATGGCTGAAATAAAGACTTTAGGGTTGAAATGAAGATTTACAGTCGAAAGAAAGGCCTGCAGCCAAATTGAAGACTTTTGGCCAAGATAAAGACTTTAGGGCCGAAATGAAGATTTATGGTCGAATAAAGGCTTTAGGGCCGAAAGATTTACGGTTGAAATGAAAGCTTATGGTTGAAATGAAGACCTATGGCCGAAATAAAGACTTTAGGGCCGAAATAAAGATTTACAGTCAAAAGGAAGACCTATGACTGAAATGAGGCCGAAATAAAGGTTTTATGGCCGAAATGAAGATTTACGGTCGAAATGAAGGCTTATGACTGAAACGAAGGATTATGGCCAAAGCAAGGACTTTAGGGCCGAAATGAAGATTTACGGTCGAAATGAAGGCTTATGACCGAAATGAAAGCTTATGGCTGAAATAAAGACATCAGGAATGAAATAAAAATTTACGGTCGAAAGGAATGCCTATGGTCGAAATGAAGAATTATGGCCGAAATAAAGATTTACGATTAAAAGGAAGGCCTATAGTCGAAATGAAGGCTTATGGTCGAAATAAAGGCTTTAGGGCCGCAATGAGATTTATGATCGAAAGGAAGGCCTATGGCCAAAATGAAGGCTTATGGCCGAAATAAAGGTTTTAAGGTCAAAATAAAGGTTTACGGTCGAAATGAAGGTTTAAGATCGAAACGGAGACCTAAGGCCGAGTTTGGCTTTGGGCCAAGTCTGACACATTCTTACTTGAAAAGAGTAGGTATAAAATCACGAGTTCTCATGTAGTTTGAAGTCTAAATGGGACCAGCTGTGGAAAGTAAAATTTAAGTCATTAATGATTGAATAATAATGAAATATAATATAATATTGCTTAATCAGTTAATTACTAAATCTATTAAATTTAGAAAAATAATCATATAGGAAATAAATAGTTGTAATCCTATTGAAATTTCAATTATTAAGATATATTTTCTCCCTAAAAACCTTATATATAGAGAGTCATTACATATTAAAGATTCATTCTAAAACACTTGACATAAACATTGTAGAAATTTTCTTAAGGTTCTCATATTCAAGGTCTTGCAAAAACAAATAAGAGAGTCTTTTCTCTAACTTTCTGACTTTGATTTATTTTTACCATTACAGTTTGGCGTCCACCATGGGGTCTTGGAGATTTAAACCTAGATTTCTTGCAATTTCATCAATTACTCGGGCATGGAAAACTAAGAGAATTCAACATCGATATGGAAGAACAGATGGTCAAAATGAGGCCTGAATTAAAAGCACACAAAGCCCAACTAGGGAAATTTACAGCTAAGAACACTATGTTAAAGAAGCATTTGGTGATCAACCTAGTTTAAGAACTAAGGGAGAACCAATGAATGAAATCCGATATGCCGAAGAGTCTTATGGTACACAGAAGTTTATCTTCAACGACATAAAGGATGAAGAAGAAGTGGCTCAAGATATAAATACTATTCCGATGAGGAAAATGAACAAATCCAAACCAAGGGGAAAAAGGGAATGGGGAGGAGTGGATGGAAAAGAAATGGACAGAGCTCACCAAAACTCTAGAGAGGAAAAGGAACAAAACTACTTCCCTTCATGAAGCCACCTTCAGGTACATGGACGACCCATTTGTTCCACGGATTTCGCTTACTGATATGCTGAAGAAGTTCTCCCTGCACCATGCCTAGCTATATGATGGGACCACAGACTCGGAGGAACATGTCGCCGAATATAAGGATCGCATGGTACCCTACAACATCCCTTATGAATCCTACAGACATTAATATGCAAGCATTCAGCGCCATTCTCTCCGTCCCCGCGCAACCTTGGTTCTCCTCTCTTCTACCTAATAGAGACAACTTTTTCAAAGAACTCATAACCAAATTTGTCGGACACTTCTCTCACAATAAAAAGCTTGAAATTGATGAAGAGGATTTTTATGAACTTTATCAAGGAATAAGCGTATCTTTAAGAAAATATCTAAAGATGTTCAACGAGACCAAAGCCATATCCTAAGCTATTGGTCAAAGACATGAGGGCACATATAGAGCTTAATAGGAAGAGATCGAAAACTTTTCCGGACCTGACTAATGAAGTTGAGGGTTGGATAGCATACAAAGATAATCTAGACAAGAAGAGAGATCTAGAAGGGAAACAACGACGACTATTCCAAAAAGAAAATTTGAAAATTGAGGGCATGCTCCATCCCCAAACAAAGAGCGGAGTCAAGTCCCATCCAGTAGATATTTCGAGTGCTCCACACTTTCCAAGGAGTCTCATCCTAAAGAGTTCATACCTTAACCTCTAAGCTTGTCTGCTAAGGAAGATGTAATGGTAATAAAAGGGATAGAAGAGAAATAAAGCTCAGAAGCATCACGTGACATGAATCGATACTACAATTTTCATAAGGATCACGGATACAAAACCGAGCAGTGCTACGCTCTTAGGAAGGAAATAGTTCATTTATTTAAGGTTGGTAGATTGAAAGAGTTCCTAAACCAAAAGGGGAAAGAAATCCTAGAGAAAGAGGAAAAGACATAGAGAACAACTGGAATATACTCCATCTCACGTGGTATTACTTATAACAGATTTCATATTGTAACAACCTTTTTCCCCACTGGGGTTTCTAACGAGGCCTACACCTTTTTCCTTCAATGAAATTGTCTTTTATCCATATTTTATACAATAATATTCTACTTCATATTGAGAACGGAATGCATGAAGTCCACGTAAGTCTCCGGCAGTGGCAAAATATGTGGTAGAGCGAAGAGATCAGAAATCCTGATTTCCATTTGAGCAAAAGTAAATTCCTCATAAGTCTCTGCCGGAGGCAAAATACGTGGTAGAGCGAAGGGAAAAAAATCCTAAGTTCTAATTGAGTAAAAGTAAATTCCTCATAAGTCTCTGCCGGAGGCAAAATACGTGGTAGAGCGAAGGGAAAAAAATCCTAAGTTCTAATTGAGTAAAAGTAAAGTCCTCATATGTCTTGGACAGAGGCAAAATACGCGGTAAAGTGAAGGGAACAAAAATTCTGAGTTCTAATTAAGAAAAAGTAAAGCCCTCATAAATCTCCGACAGTGGCAAAATATGCGGTAGAGCGAAGGGACCAAAAATTCTAAGTTCTAACCAAGCATAAGTAAAGTCCTCGTAAGTCTCTAACAAAGGCAAAATACGTAGTAGAGCGAAGGGCCAAAAATCCTAAGTTTTGACTGAGCAAAAGTAAAGTTCTCGTAAGTCTCCAACAGAGGCAAAATACACGATAAAGTGAATGGACCAAAAATTTCGAGTTCTGACCTAGCAAAAGTAAAGTCCTCGTTAGTCTCTAGCGCTAGACGAAGAAAAAACCTATATAAGACCCTTGGTTGTGGCATGAAGATCCGCGTAAGTCCCATAGTAGCAGAAGGCACCAAAGTCCACCTAAGTCCCTTGGCAATGGTATGTGCAAAAATATCCATCTGAGTTTCTTGCCATTACAGAAGAGACTTTTGATTGAAATCAATTTCGAACAAAACCCTCATATGGGTATATGTAATTGCACATGCATCGAATCACTAGTGAAAGAATATAATTCTTAGAGTATTACGCTTGGGATTCAAACACTAAAAATACGTAATTTGGGGATTCGAACGCTAAAAATACGTAATTTGGGATTCCGAAACATGCAAGTAAGGGACTTGAATGCTTGAAATATTTAAATTAGGGGCCCGAATTTAGAATGACCTGACCATATTGTGATACTCGATTTTACATGAAACTCTGTGACCATAATAACATTGCCACACATGGATAACCGCATAGGGTAGTGAGGGATTACTATAATGGTCTAGATGAAAATGGACTAAAGGCTTGAAGCCCAAAATTTGGGAGGCTCTTCCCAAGGTACTTGATCCTAAATAGAATGGTCTAGTAAAAGGATCCAAGGCCTTTGATAATTAAACCTTCGATCGAAGAGTTTTAAGAATAAACCATATACCAACCTTGTTTCATATGAAAAGGCTTCGGTCAAAAGGCCTCTAAAATGGCGCAATTGTTAAGTTCAAGTAATTATGGCCGAATTGAAGGGTTATGACCAAAATAAAGGCTTTAGGGTCAAAATGAAGATTTATGGTCAAAATGAAGGGCTATAGCCAAAATGAAGGCTTATGACCGAAATAAAAGGCTTTAGAACCGAATTGAAGATTTACGATCGAAATGAAGGCTTATGGTAGAAATGAAAGCCTATGGCCGAAATAAAAACTTATGGCTGAAATAAAGGCTTTAGGGTCGAAATGAAGATTTGCGGTAAAAGAGAAGGCCTATGGCCGAAATGATGGCTTATGGCCAAAATAATGGCGTTAGGGCTAAAATAAAGATTTACGGTCGAAAGGAAGGCCTATGACTGAAATGAAGGCTTATGGTCGAAATAAAGACTTTAGAACCGAAATGAAGATTTATGGTCGAAACAAAGACTTTACGAGCGAAATGAAGATTTATGGCCGAAATAAACGCTTTAGGGGCGAAATGAAAATTTACGGTCGAAATAAAGGCCTATGGCTGAAATGAAAGCTTATGGCCGAAATGAAGACTTATAGCTGAAATAAAGGCTTTAGGGCTTAAATGAGGATTTACGGTCAAAAAGAAGGCTTATGGCTGAAATGATGGCTTATAGCCGAAATTATGGCTTTAGGGCCGAAATGAAGATTTATGGTTAAAAGGAAGGCCTATGATCGAAATGAAGGCTTATGGTCGAAATAAAGACTTTAGGACCGAAATGAAGATTTATGGTTGAAACAAAGACTTTAGGACCGAAATGAAGATTTATGGCTGAAATAAACGCTTTAGGGCCGAAATGAAAATTTACGGTAGAAATGAAGGCTTATGGCCGAAACGAAGGCTTATGGATGAAATAAAGACTTTAGGGTTAAAATGAAGATTTACGGTCGAAAGGAAGGCCTATGGTCGAAAGGAAGGCTTATGGCCAAAATGAAGAAGCTAACATGTTGAATGAAGAAGCTAGAAGAAAAGATATTGGTTCCTCCAATTACTCATAAGTGAATGTAGTTGAAAGATAAGGTAGAGAAAAAAGAAAATATAGAAATTCCTACAATAGAGGCAAGTCTAGGGGGAGATCAAAACCAAAAAGTGATATAATATTTCACTATTATAAGAAAATGGTCATATTCAGAGATATTGTAGGAAGCAGAAAATGGATAAATCCTTAGAAAGAAAAGAGAAAGATGACAAAGCTAAGCAACATTCAACAGAGATAAACACTATTGTTATTTTAACTAGTAATGATGTGTTCTTGGTGTGTGATTATGGTTGCCTAAACTTGGCATGTTTTTTACATTAGATTGAATTTATTGTTTATTAGATCTCTTGATAATGTTAGTTATACAAATTCCTTCGGTGATGGAAAATGGAAGCTTACCGGTGAAAATTTGATATTGGCCCGTGGCGAGAAAAAAATATTCTTACATGTGATGTAAGCAAGGTTATGCAAAGAAGAGGTCAATGTCACTTTAGCCGCATCATGTGAGGTTTGGGACAAGACTTGGTCACATGTTTAAGAGACGCATGCAAATTCTTACCAAAAAGAATTTTCTTCATGATGTTAGAAGCATGTCTCTAGAATTTTCTGTTAATTATTTGGTTGGAAAATAATGTAGAGTTGCATTTCAGTCATATCCTTCATCTAGGAGAAGTAATTTAATTGATTTGGTGCATACCGATGTCTTCTTTATGCCTAAGAAATCACTTAGTGATGCTTTTTATTTTGTTACTTATATTGATGACCATTCTAAGAAGTATTTGCTTTTTTATTATGGAAAATCAAATATCAGGTCATAGCTACATTTTTAAGGAGTTTCATGCCAGAGTTGAGAGAGAAACGGACAAAAAACTCAAGTATGTCTGAGCAGATAATGACTGAGAGTATAGAGGACCATTTTAAGAATACTACAAAATTCATGGTATCAAACTTGAGAAGACAGTAGCAAAGACGCAACGGCTAAATGGTGTTTCAGAGAGAATAAATAGAACAATTGAAGAAAGGGTTCGTCGTATGCTCTCTCGTGAAAAATTAAAGAAGTGATTTTGGGTTAAAGATATGTAGTGTACTTAATCAATATTTGTAATCTAAATCCCCTTGCTAAGCTGTAAAGGAGGATCGTTAGTTTTAGGAGGAGGATTTACATGGTGAGAGCAGTATTTAAAGGTCACCAAGGCATATGCTCCTTTCATGTTGGCTTGAGTTATATTTTTCTTCATCTTAGCAGCATAACCTTTTATTTTCTCAGTAACATGAGCTGTATATGGTGGGATGCAATTTTTATCTATCCAGGGCATTAGTGGTCTCCAAAGTCTTGTCTATCTCTTCCAAATTATCTTCCGTGCCTAGCACATTTCCTTCGAAAAAAAGGGGTAAGCTTTGTGGCATGGGTCTCTTTTACAGGCTCTTCCTCAATCAAAGAATAGTGATCTTTATCATCACTTGCCCAGCTTTTTCTTTTACTAGAAGCCTCATCAATTCCAAGAATTGGTTAATTTTTTAATTATTATTTTTTAAAAGGAAGTCAACATTTGTTTTGATATAATTTATTTTGTCAGCCAGTTTAATGACGGTAAATGCATATCACATATATTATTTAGTTTATCAAATTAATGACAGATTTAATATGCGCGCGCATATATATATATATATATATATATATATAGAGAGAGAGAGAGAGAGAGAAAATTATTGTAGATTTAATTTAGTTTTTAAAAAATTTTGGATTTAAATATTATATTACTATAAATCTAAATTATATTAATTATTTAGATTTTATTTGTACTATTAATATTGTGTTCTCAATAAATTCTTAATAAATTTGTTTGGTATTGTTTGGATTAGAAGATCATAATATTATTTTTAATGTTTGTATTTAGGGTTTAGGATTTAAGAGATGGATGTTAATCAAGATGATTTGTGCTTTGAGTTTGAATATGATAATGGTGATCATGGAAATGAAAATCTTGGAGATGAGGTTTCACAAAGTAAGAAACTTTCACCGAAAAGAGGTGGTACTTGTTCAAGGGGGAGTTAGAGAGAGAGAGATATTTCTATAGGGAGTGGATATGGTAGAGGGAAATGATCTAGATGTTGGGAACACTTTGTTAGTTTGAAACTGGTGAAGGAAAAAAGAGAGCTCGATGCAAGCATGTGGAGAAACTTATGCTTGTGATTCGCTACTAATAGAACTAGGAACTTGATCAACCACATTGATAATAAATGTAGGGCGTTAAAGTCGAAGAAAGTAGATATGGACCTAACACAACAAATGTTGGTTCATTCTAAGCAAAAGACTTTGGAGGGTTTCAGTAGTACATTGTCTTCTTACTCATTTAGTAATGAGGAATGTAAAAAGGAATTGGCAAAAATGTTAATTTTGAAAGAGCTACCATTCAAATTTGTTGAGAATCTTAGTTTTAGGAAATTTGGCCAAGCAATGTGCCTAAGATTTAATGTCCCCTCTAGAAGAACAATTGTACGAGAATTATACCAATTATATATTGATGAGAAGTGTTATTTGAGAAATAAAATCAGGAGGTCAAAGTTTAGAATGTCTCTAACTACAGATACATGGACATTTATCCAAAATATGAACTATATGGTAGTGACTGCTCACTATTGATGAAGATTGGGTTTTGCATAATAGAGTTCTTAGTTTTTCTTTGATTAGTGATCATAATGGGGAATTTATTGGGAAGTATATAAAAGCTATTTTGTTAGAGTGGGGTATTGATCGGGTGTTCACCATTATTGTAGATAATGCTACAGCAAATACCACGGCGTAAACTATATCACTAGGAAATTGAATAGTTGGAATAAGGATGGAACAATTTTAGGTGGTAAGTATGTCCACTTGCGCTGTAATGCTCATATTCTAATTTAATTATGAATGATGGCTTGAAAGATGTGAATGATTCTGTGGTGAGCATTAGAAATGCGGTGTACTATGTCAAATCTTCACCTAGTAGATTGAGAAAGTTTAAAAAGTGTGTGGAACATGAGAAGATTCAGAGTAAAATTCTTGTAGTTTAGGATGTGCCCACAAGGTATAATTTAACATATTTGATGTTGGAGAGTGCTATAAAGTTAATAAAAGCATTTAAAAGAATGGCGGAAGAAGATGACCACAATGTCAATTATTTTTATGAGAATGATAATGGGAAGAAAAGGATTGGACCTCCAAACTCGGATGATTAGGAAAATGATATGACTTTTAGCAAGTTTTTGGTGACATTTATGATGTCATATTGAATTTTAGTGCTTCATTGAGTACCACTTATAATCTCTATTTTATAGGTTGGGTTATGATTTATGACCAGTTAATGATGATAAATGGTGAAGATGATGTACTTGTGCAAATGGTGGCTACTAGCATGAAAGGAAAATTTGACAAATATTGGGGGAACTTGGAGAGTGTAAATAACTTATTACATATAGCTTCGGTGCTTGATCCAAGGTACAAGTTTGGTTATATGCAAATCCGATTGAAGAGTTTTTATGGGGGGATTACAAAGACAATATGTGGCCATGTTAGTTCTTTGTTAAAGCAATTGTATATGCATTACAAGTCTTCCAATCCTATCTTTGATGGTGGGTCATCTTCCACAATTGGTGGTGGTGGTGGTGGTAGTAGCAATATTGTTGGTATTAGGGTTGGTTTGTCCTTACATGGTGATAAAGGAGTAAAAACTTTAAGTAGAGAAGTTTTGCTATGGAATTTGAAACAAATGGAGGTGGACACAAGTTTAAATCAAAGTGAGTTAGAATTATATTTGTTGGAGAAATATGAACTAATGAATGACATATTTGATATACTAAAGTGGTGGAAAAATTCTTCATCAAAATTTCCAATTATATCTTCCATTGCACGTGATGTATTTGCAATGCAAGTGTCTACAATAGCTTTAGAATCGGCTTTTAGTACAAGTGGTCAAATCCTTGATCTACATAGGAGTTCATGAACTCCTAAAATGGTAGAGAGTTTAATTTGTGCTTAAAGTTAGTTAAAAGCTAGAGTAGTGGTAGAGCAAATTCCAACAACACCACTAAAGCATGCTAGACAATGTGAGGATGCTAATATTTCCAATTAAGAGTATTACTATCAAATTGAAAAAGGTAAATTTAACTTTTATTATTTATTTCTATTTCTTTTCTTATATAAAATCTAAATTATTGTGAACCAATTTTTTATTTTTTTTAGTTATAGATTTTGATGGTATATCCTTAAATGAGAATTCAATGGAATCCTAATCACCAATGAATCAATATGAAGGTAGTTGCATATAGATACATTACAAATTTAAAATTTAAATATTTTCATACATTCTTTATAATTTTTGGATATTGTTTATTTTATAGGTGACTGAAATTGTGAATGGGGAAAGGAAAAATGCAGCTGAGTTTATTATGGTTGTATGACATTTTCAGGTCGTGGACATTGTGTAGCAAACTCAATTTGGTTGAAGAATTTTTATTTTATTTTATTTTGATTTATTGTGCTGGATAAATTTGGATTATGTCATGTTTTTATCTTTATTTTAGATAGATTCTATTTTAGGTGGTTTTGGATAGTTTTCTACCTTTTCTCTTTGTAATTTATTTATGATAGATTTATGTTGTCTACACCGGATTGGAAATATTTTATAGGCTAAAAACACATTTCATTAACATATTTTAACATGTTAAGGTAGCCTATTACTTTGACAAGATTGTTACCTCAGAAGGGAGATAAAAACATCAGATTTTTAAGGTTAATATAGCCCAATTGTAGCAGCACAAAACAAGTACATTTGCATCTAAGCACATTTGCAGCGGTCCAAAACTGTTAATAGAACCGAAATAAAAATCGAATCGGTTCTTCTAAGTCCAAAATCGAACCGAACCGTACCCACCCCTAACCGGACCCGTGGTATTTTTAGAGGGTCACCTACTGCCATTTTTTATTAGCATTTAGCTTTGGGGTAGACTAATGTTGAGGATTTCTATTATTAACTTGGGTAATATGGGCAGCTGCGTGCTCTCTTCCTTTTAGCTTTATGTAACTTCCAACTGAATGCCCAACTATTTGTAAATGGTGACAAAAATCTAGGAGCCTTTCATAAGTGACTATTGACAATACGGTAAGACCATTCTCATGCTCTATTTGCACAAAAGACTCAAGTTCTCTAGAGAGATCAATAATACCTTGACAAATTAAACATAAGATCCCTCTAGCGATCGTTGATCTTTTTTCTAAGGTGTTCTGACACATGTAGCAAGACCCCAAATAATGAAGGGATCATAATATTCCTCTCCCGTATCATGAAATCTAACCCAAAGTTATGCTAATGTAGACTTTTGATCATATGGTTAAACCTACGAGAGCATTGCAATAGTTTGAGAGTACCTAGTTGCAACGACGGTAGTAGGTAGCTCTGATTCTATCTCTTTCTGTGATGGATGAGTACTTGAAAGAGTAACATCCTCTCCCTATATTTGAAATTCTTCATTCTGCCAAAGGATTCCATATCTTTTGAAGTTTGACTTTTAGATCCTCTATCTTCTATGGTTTGTCTCCCGGGCATAAGATCACTATTCCAATTAGCATAGTCTCAAACATCTTCAATCTCGCAGCACGTAATTGGTCAAAGATTGATATGGTCATATATGTTCCTTTTCTTTTCGGAGTAGCAGCTGTTGGGATAGAGTTCATCCGGACTTGATTTGTACTCCCATTTGTTAACATAGATTTAAAGTTCATACCTTCATTGAAAATCTAGGTTTTTATCGTGGCATTAGGATGAACCGGTGGTGGAAGATTTCTGGCGAACAACGTAGTAGAAGGCGACATAGCCAAAGAGGTGTTGAGTAATGAAGCGGTCCGGAGAGGAGATTGAGGCATGACAGCCATGGACGACATCACAATATATTGTGTGCCCATAAAGTTTGAAGAATAAGAGTTCTAGATTTTAGCAAGATTACCTTTGTATCTGGGGGATGAAAGAGGTTTATTTTTTGTGGCTATTTGGCGAAAGGGAGGGGATTTCCGAGAATGGTGACCGGTTGTTCGTGGCTAGTGGTGGGGTGGGTGGCCGGCTTGGACCAGAGGTAGTGGCGGCTTGTTTGGATAAAGAGAGAGAGAGAGGTGGTCAGCGGTGTAGAGGTATCTAACGGTGGTAGGATGCTTTGGCACGGTGGCAACCTTCTTGTGGTGGTGGAGGTGCGGTGGTTAAGCTCGATGGCAAAGATGACCGGCGTTTTTTCATAACAGTGACGACGAACATTCGTCAAAATTCTAGAGAGAAGTCAGGGGATTTTCTCTCACTAGAATTCATTTTTTTCCTTTTTTTTGGAGTTGATCATTAGATAACAATACCTGATGTTGGTCATCTAATTTCTTCCAAATATAATGTGGTTTTATTGTTTATATCTAAGCAGATATTAACTAACATTTCTTCCTCTTAGATCTTGTAACGCCCAACCCCCAACGACGGAGCCGCGAAACGATGGCCGGAACGCTACACTACACAATATGCCTTCAATTACATTCCAATAGATTATCCTATGCATTAAATAAAAATAAATAAAGATACTTTACTAAATGGAGTTTAATAAATCAATAGTTCAATTCAAATGAAAAATTCCAAAACTGTATTAAATGCAATACAAATCCAATGAAAGAAGTAAATATCCAATGTTTACATCTGAAATTCCAAAATGGTTCAAATAAGAATTAAAAAGTAAATAGATGCTGAAATATGAACTACTAAGATGCCCAATGCGGATGCAAATGACCGGTACTAACTCGATCAACCTGTTAGTTTTCAAATAGAAGAGACAAAAAGGAAAATAGGAAAGCATCAGGCTATCGATGCCTAGTTAACAATTCCATACTCAAACAACCACAAGCATATGTGTCTTATTTAGCATACAATCATGATGTTTGCACACACAAATGCACTTTAAATAATACAATCACTAAATTGATTCAATGCATTGCACTTAAATCAATACATTAATTAATGCCAATCAAAACATCATTCGATTAATGCAAAAGAACATTCAATATATCACACACAATGCACTTAGATCAATACACTAATTAATACCATTTAATGCATCACACTTTTAATGTTCATTTAATACAGCACACATTTAATGTTCATTTAATATATATCACACATTTAATGTAAAACAACATCTAATATTTAGTGAGAATGAGACACGGTCCGTGTGGTTTCACACGGTCAGACCGTGTTAGGCTTTGTGGAAAATGCCGTGTGAGTGATTTTACACGGTCCGTGTGATTTTACACGGGCAGACCGTGTAACATGCTGGTAGAGTTGTTCTTAAGTAAGGACAAATACGGATCGTGTGGCATAACACGGTCAGTCTGTGTAAGTCTCTGTCAAATTGTCTCAAGATGGATTTTTCGAACACGGTCCGTGTAAGAGCACACAGGCAAACCGTGTTCGAGGCTGTTTCATACAACTTAGTTAATTATTCCACTTGGTTTTCTCCACTCATCCATTTATAACTAGAGTCTTTATGTTTCCTAGTCTATAAAATTTCCCCATGTCATTAATACACCAAACAAACATATTTCACAACAATTAAGGCCAATAAATGCTAAATTTAAATGAACCAACATTGAAATAAGTAAACAAAAATATGGTGTTCAAACTTCATTATATCAGATCTCATTTGTCAATAAGCAATATTTTAAAATATAGCAATATATTTATCAATAATCAATATTCCAAAATATATCAATATATCAATTATAGATTTTAACTGCCCCTAATCTAGACGCTATATAGAAAAGATAAACAATAAGGCCGAAGCCTGACAATAGGTCCGAAGACCGAAATCCGTAGTGCCGTTTAATCCCCCTCGGGACGGTCATCTACCTATGGATTCCACCAATAGATCCGAAGATCAACAATATCAATAGCCCGCAGGCGATGGTGCTGTCACACCCAATAGAAGTCGTCACTCCAGTTTCCAATAATGGCTAGCTAAACCACAAATTACCTATATTTCAATAGACCGAGATCTCTAATTTTCCATAATGGCATGCCACTCCATCTCTATACCAATCTAAGAATAAAGGCAATCAATTATTAATTAATTGAACTCACATTTCCATTATCTCCATTACTGACCAATTCAATAACCTATTAAGGTGTTAAAAATCATTCTAACAATTAAGTGAATCACATAACTAGATTAATTCACACCATCATCATGTTATGGTTCCAATATCCACATTTAAATCCTTAGGCATAATAAATGTTATTAAATACAATAAATACACCACGTGTAATAAATACATGTTATTAAATACTAGTCATTAATGTACCTAGATAACACAACATACACCAATATTCCAATACACCACTACAATTCAATATTCAATAACGAGGTCATAAATTTCCACCACACAAAAACCATATACACATTTATCCATGCATTAAAATCAAGGTACACATTTATCTAGGTATTTCCAAATGTTCCATATTAAATTTCAATCTCAATTTCATTCAATATGGTTATTCTAATTAGTCGGTTTAATGCACAAACAATTAAACACACATCAAAAAATATATAGAGCTTAAAACGAAATTGCTAACCTGTCCTCCGTCGATTAGCTAAGCGACTTCGGTTGGATTTCCACCGTCACCCAAGTCGCCTAACAATTTCAATTCATACAAGCATTTTATCAAACACTTGGTCTACACCAAAAATCAAACAATACAAACCCAATTTCTCGCCTTTAATCAACCCGTCAATCGGAAATTATAGAGTCATAACTCTATTTTACCTAGTCTATCAATCTAGAAATCACATTTTCCAATACAATTAAATCAAATCCAATTCTAGGGTTTGAAAATAGCAATAACTTTAAATGGCCAATTCAATTCACAACATTAATATACTAATAAATAACCATGATGATTGTAAGAAACAATTTTATAAAACATTGAAAACAAAATTTAGGGTTTTAAAGAGTTACCGTAATTCATAGAGAAGAAAACTAGAGAGAACTTCAAAATACGTGTTTTGTGATTTTTTAGAGAAACAAAACAAATGATAGAAATCTATTGACTAGAGGTTTTGCAAATGAGCTTCTTTTAAAAACATGGGCTATGAGCCTTTTAATAAAACAATTATAAAACACTTTTAAAATCAATTTAACGGTTTCTAAAATATTTTCCGTTCATGTAAAACTTTATTTTCATTTTAAATTCCTAAATTTTTAAAATGATTTTAAAAACGATCAATTTGATATATTTGACTTTATACCTCCGATTGACTTCCTAAAGTACCATTTTACCCTTTAACCCGAATTTTGACCGAAAAGTCAAAATTCACCGGAAAATACGATAAATTTCTAGACCCTAATTACGGACGTTACAGATCTACTCTATTATCGCACTCATTGCATTAGATAATTTACATTGGTAATGTGAATAATTGTCATTTCGTAAAGGTACGCCCATAAACTGAATATAAATAGAATGTTGTTATTATATTTAATTTAATATTTGGTTCATGATAATTTTGATTTTTATTTGTATACATATTTTCATATCTTCAGGTTCACCCATGCCTCCAATTACAATTAATTGGTTGAAATATCATTATCCTTGTGCGGAATGACGGACATCTCCATATACAGCGAACATAAATACTTTTAGAGACTTAGTATATAATGACACTGAAAAGGTGAATATATTTTTATATAGCCAATGATTTAGATTAAGAAACAAAACAACAGTAGAATGGTGATTTAGACTTAATTTTATTATTTTTCTGTTTGGCTATTATGTTTATGGTATGCTCGAAATGATTTTTACTACATGGAAAATTACTTGTGAAAAATATAAATTTTGTTACTAAAATTCCATTATTGAACTATATCTATTTGCATTGAATACATTGATCCTACATTTGGAAGATAATTACATAGCACAAGACATAAAAACATAGTGTAATATAATTTACTATATATGTGTAACGTCCGGCCCCCGGATGACCTGAGGCCCGGTGGTAGGGCGCCACCTCATTACACGATTCGTCTTAAGGCTGACCACTAGCCCCATAGATCACCATTAGGCTTTCTAACATGCTTTGTCCTCACTCACATATTTTTCGGACAAACTTCTCGGAAGGTCACCCATCCCAAGATTGCTCCAAATCAAACACGCTTAACTTTGGAGTTTTCAAGTTCTGGGTTCCCGAAAAACAATGTGCACATTGGTGATATGGGTAGCAATTCAATTCCTTTTAACCTTGTCTTAATATGGGGTGTTACAATCCACCCCCTTAGGACACAACATCCTTGTTGTGGTTTGCCCACAATCTTCCCACCCCCGCTAGACGATTGCCCTGAGCTCTTCCATCCACAGGCGCACCTCGTAGTCTTTGGATTGCTCTGATACCATTTGTAACGTCCTGCCCCCGCTCTCTGATAACCCGAGGCGTGATGGCTGGGCGCCACCTTGTCACATAACTAATCTTAAGGCTGACCACTAGCCCCACAAACCACCATTATGCTTTCTAGCATGCTTTGTCCTCACTCACATGCTTTCCGGACAAACTTCCCAGAAGGTCACCCATCCCATAATTGCTCCAAGCCAAGCACGCTTAACTTGGAGTTCTCAAGTTCTAGGCTCCCGAAAAATAATGTGCACATTGGTGATATAGGTAGCAATTCGATTCCTTTTAACCCATCCTCAATATGGGGTGTTACAAATTGTTTAATCCAATATACAATAATGTACATTAGCAGACCTAAAAAGTTATTTTTAAATTTCGGTTTGAGATTCCGCAACGGATGCATAATCCATCCTATTGCAGCTTCTGTTAAATTATGTATGGAAGTTTTATTACATATGATTAAAAATTTGCTTCAGATTTCTATGTTCATGTTGTGAAAGAGCTTTAAAATTTGCAAATATGGTTCAATTTGAAGGTTAACACAAAGTTAGAATAGAATAAGTTCAAATAGAATAAGTTCAAATAATTGAAGCACACAATATATAAGATTTATGCAAACACAAGCATTTTACATTTATGATACAACTACTATCCATTGTTTATAAAATATTTTTACATTCATTCTCAGCAGAACAACATGAAATAATTTGTTCTACTCTTATCTAGTTAGAAACCTATATTAGTAAGGTTTGCAATCTGCATAATATCTCCAATCATGGTTATTCCCATCAAGTAAATAACTCTATCCATTTAAAGGAGAATATACATAATGGAAGTTTACCGTTGCCAACTTCGTTAGGTTCTTACGGCTATCAAATATGTTCATACTTTATCAAAAATAAAAAGTAAATTTAATTTGAATGATTTATAACTAGTATTACAATCATCATGACAATAATCTATATTTTAAATATGGTCCAACTGTTGTGGGTTCTTTTTGGAAATTGATTGAATAGAGATTGAGGAGAGAGTGGTTCTCAAGAAACTAGAGGGTGTAGTGGTTGTGATTCCATCCCTTGCCTAGGTTTTCTACCTTTTCTATTTATAAGGATCATTCAAGTGGTCTTTTCCCAATTTACCCCTTTGTTGCCCTATTTAACATTCCATCTAATTTACCTGATTCTGTGTACGATTCGACTCTTCATATTCTTCCGTTAGTACCGTTCAATCATGACCGTTACCAGGTCCACGTGATCTCTAGGATGACCGGCCAGTCATGGCGATTGTAAGGTTCACGTGACTTCTGGGATGACTGGTCGATCATGGAGGTTGTCGAGTCATGTGTCCTCTAAGAATGACCGGTCGGATAAGGAGGCTGTCAAGCCATGTGGCCTCTCGGAATGACCGGTCGGACATGGAGGCTGCCAAGCTATGTGGTCTCTCGGAATGTTCGGTCGGACATAGAGGCTGCCAAGCTTTATGGCTCCTGGGAATGCCCGGTCGGGAATGGAGGTCACCAAGCCATGTGACTTCTTGAAATGCCCGGTCGGGCATGAAGGTCTCCAGGACATGACTTCTTGGAATGCCTGGTCGGGCATGAAGGCTGCCAGACCATGTGGCTTCTAGGAATGCCCGGTCGGGCATGAAGGTTACAGGCCTCGGTAACCTTTTGAAAGCTTGGTGGTTTATGAAGGTTGCTAGGCCCATGCCTTTCTTTTCCTCGCTTGTCTCCCTTTTGGGCCTAAAGTCCTTTCCTTTTGCAGTCCGTTCGGAACCAACCCGCTACAGGAATCCCCCATTGCTTCGGTTGGACTCTTCCAGTCGGGGCAATGCCCGAACGGGTTGGTTTAAGTCGACCAGCTTATTTTCAACCGGAGATTAACGAAACCTTTTCAAATCTAACAAAATTTTTTAGAAATTCTATAATAATGACATGACTTGTATTATTATTATTTTTTCTATTCAATGATAAATAGTACTAACGAACCCGTTAAACCGGTCGGGATTGTGGTATAAAATATTAAGTGAGCTATAGAATATAACTAGATAGAGTGAGTCCAATCACATCACCAATCATGCAACTTTTGTGCAATTGAGATAGCTTCACGACACAGTGTATTTAACTCAATCAATCCATGATCTTATTGCAAGTAGTAGAGAGAAAAAAGATGGGATGGGTTAGGGTCAGGCCCAGACCACCACCCAATCCAACTCAACTGTGCGTTCATGCACTTATATGTTCCATTCCCTTGGATAATTTAATTTCAATTCATAACTAATTTTTATTATTGATAATGCAAGTTGATCATAGGAGGGGATATGAATAAAATTAAAAGGTAGGTTGGTTAGTGGAATTGTGTGTGTACAGATGTCTTGGTGTTCTTGTACTAGTTAGTAGTTGTGTACGTACAGGATTGGATTATCTTGGACCGATCGGTCGATTCGTGATGGCTTTACATCCATGACTGATCGGTTATATGCCGTTATATAACAGATATGTTGTTATATAACTGATATGTTGCTATTATCATTCATCATCATTCATTTTATTTTATTTTTGAAAAGTTAAGCTGTGCGACTTTGTGGCAGATGATTTAGTTGCATTAGTGTTTCAGAAAGATTCTATGTATTTGTCCGAACGATTCTATAGAGACCATTCAATTTTTGCAAGTACGCTTAGGGTCCCTGATTTGTATAGACGGTGGGTGCGTTTTTACTTTCCCAACTTTCATAGACTGTCTAGTCATTTTACGGGTACATTTGTCAATCCTTGACTTAGAGTGCGGGTACATTTGATAATCCCCGACTTGTAAGCAGCCGTGGGGGCATTTTGACTATCCCGACCGGTATGGGCTGGACAGTCATTTTCTGCGGATACATTTGATAATCCTCGACTTGGAGTGCGAGTACGTTTTTGATAATCCCCGACTTGGAGTGCGGGTACGTTTGATAATCCTCGACTTGTAAGCAACTGCGGGGGCATCTTGGATACCCCGACTTGTATTTGTGGTGGGCGGATTTCCGCAATTCCGGCCCATATAGACCGGTCGGAACTAGCTATTGACCTTCTATTTTAATATTGCGTATCTTTGAAACTTTTGCTTTCTAATATGGTCCAAACGTTAGCTCTTAGTTGTAATATTTTTACTGAGTACTTGTTTTTTTTTTATAATGGTGGGTTTGTTAATTTCACCAAATGAATATCAAATATAGGCCCGTTCGGACATGTTTAGTTCGATCGACTATCGTACCGTGTTTTATAATCTTTGGATTTGTTGGGTACGCATAGTGCGATGATACATGGATATATTTTTTTTTCAAGGCGATCGGTCACATATTTCGACAATTGATTTTTATTCGGACCGATCGGTCATATATTGAGTGATTATGTAATAACAGGGGCGATCAGTCACTCTTTACTTAAATGACACATCTCATTCATGCTCTTCCCGATCGGTCACGTGTGGTGAGAGTGGGTCCGCGCTTTGGACCGAACTGTCGGTATCGACACTTGCTGCTGAAGGCCAGTTTAGAGCCAATCAAATGACCTCGTGACAGCCACCGTCTATACTTCAAAAGTAAGCAGAATTTACTTTTCGACCGTACAAATTCCCATTAAGACTTCGGCAAGAAATTACTCTATTAGTCCACTATTTTCACTCAAAAGTCTGTGGTCGGTATCCTTATGTTATTCAATTTTAATTTTAAATGGTTATAATTTAATTTATTGTTTTCACCTAAACAAATTCATTCTGATTCAAAAGGTCACATGACTATACCCTTTTAATGGCAAGCATAATTATTAATAGAAGTCACTTTCCTGTATAGAGAATACAATACATAATTCTGCTATTGTTGTTATCATCATTCATTTTTTTCATTTGAAACTAAAAGACAATAAATGTGAACATGTAGGATGGTACTAGGCCAGGTTTGCCTTGAAAGTTTCAAACTTAACAAGATCATTGTCTTTTGTGTTTTTGACCGAACAGTCATATATTATGGCATTCAATTTGTGCTTTTGACCAACCGATAATATGTATGACACGTGTTATGATGACAGACTTATACTTTGATATAATTGATTTGTGTTTCTTACCAATCGGCTACACCGGCCAGACACCTTATTTTCTAAAGAGCGACAACTTATCAAAGGTTGCCATATATTTAAAGGGAGTGGCGGATTTAGTGGCATTGGTGGGGAATTAGCATCTTGGGGAGATCCCATATAATTGACCGAATGGTCTTACAGGATCCGTTTAGATTCTCGCGGGTATGTTTGAGGATCCCCGATTTGTATAGATGGTGGGTGTATTTTTACGACCTCCGACCTTTATAGACTGGCCAGTCATTTCTGCGGGTACGTTTGATAATCCCCGATTTGGTGTGCGGGTACGTTTGATAATCCCCGACTTGGAGTGCGGGTACGTTTGATAATCCCCGACTTGTGAGCAGCTGCCGGGGGCATCTTGGCTACCCCGACTTGTGAGACTGTGCGGTTCGTGGGTCTAGGTAGTTTTCTCTTTCTTTTTTTCTTTCTTTCTTTCTCTCTCTCTTTTTTTTAATTACTGATGGGCCTCATTAAAAAAAATCCGAATGGGAAAAAAGAGTGCCCCTTTCATCATGTTACAAGTAAGAAAGGAAAAGAAAATATTATAAGAAGAAACAACATACTAGCTGAAAGTGATACTTCTTAAGGTGGAAGATGTTCCAGCTTGCCAATCTCCTTCCCTTCTTTGCCCATCAGTCTGCACGCCCCTTTTCTGACAGCTCGGTCGATTTGGTAAGGGCCTTCCCAGTTACCGTTTAACTTTCCGTACCCGAGTTCTGCTGTATTTTTGGAACACCCTCCTGAGGACTCAATCCCCAGGTTGGAAGGCCGTTCTGGCTTGGTATTTGACCATTCATCTGAAGGTTGTGCTCTTTTTAACTGCTGAGAAGGAAGGGCTGAACTTTTCTGAAGATCTTGACATGAATCTCGCTAGGGCAGCCGAACGGCCGGTGAGCCTTCAGACCTCTCTCTTACTCCTCGACTCTTCCGTATTCAGCATTGATTTTAGCTGATCAGGGTTTGCCTCTAGCGTCAGCTGACCGTCCATACTGTCTTCAGACCGCCGTTTATGGCTTGGCTGGTAAGTGAAATCGCGACGCTCCGATGAGTCATCTTCATGTTCAGGACTGATGTCACGTCGGTGCAAGCGTGACTGTTCACCTTCTTCAGGCCCTTTTCGCTTTTTGGTCATCGGCTCTTCGATGACGACTTCCTTTTCTTCTTTCAGGGCATTGTTCTCAGCAAGCAGGTGAGTGATTCACCCACTCTGTTTTTCCAACTCAGCCGTGAGGGTGGCAGCTGCTCTTCCGTTCACGACGCCGGAGGCATTTGAAGAGGTCTTCGACCATAGTGTGTAAGGCCCTGAGGCTTGGTAACCGGTGGGTTGAACCATTTGAATGGAATCTACACTATCTCCGGTCACCGGAATCACTCTCTCCCCACAGACGGCGCCAAATTGTTGTGGGTTTTTTTTCAAAATTGATTGAATAGAGATTGAGGAGATAGTGGTTCTCAAGAGACTAGAGGGTGTAGTGGTTGTGATTCCATCCCTTGCCTAGGTTTTCTACCTTTTCTATTTATAAGGATCATTCAAGTGGTCTTTTCCCAATTTACCCCTTTGTTGCCCTATTTAACATTCCATCTAATTTACCTGATTCTGTGTACGATTCGACTCTTCATATTCTTCCGTTAGTACCGTTCGATCATGACCATTACCAGGTCCACGTGATCTCTAGGATGACCGGCCAGTCATGGCGATTGTAAGGTTCACGTGACTTCTGGGATGACTGGTCGATCGTGGAGGTTGCCGAGTCATGTGTCCTCTAGGAATGACCGGTCGGATAAGGAGGCTGTCAAGCCATGTGGCCTCTCGGAATGACCGGTCGGACATGGAGGCTGCCAAGCTATGTGGTCTCTCGGAATGTTCGGTCGGACATGGAGGCTGCCAAGCTTTATGGCTCCTGGGAATGCCCGGTCGGGAATGGAGGTCACCAAGCCATGTGACTTCTTGAAATGCCCGGTCGGGCATGAAGGTCGCCAGGACATGACTTCTTGGAATGCCTGGTCGGGCATGAAGGCTGCCAGACCATGTGGCTTTTGAGAATGCCCGGTCGGGCATGAAGGTTACAGGCCTCGGTAGCCTTTTGAAAGCTTGGTGGTTTATGACGGTTGCTAGGCCCATGCCTTTCTTTTCCTCGTTTGTCTCCCTTTTGGGCCTAAAGTCCTTTCCTTTTGCAGTCCGTTCGGAACCAACCCGCTACACCAACTAAATTACATTAAAACTTCATGTTAATGATATGATAATTCATTGAATAGAAATAAGTAATAAAAAATAAGCATTCTAGAAGTTTAGGAATCATGGTTCAAATGTGGTGAACTTCAGATCGATCAGAAAAATTGGTTTGTTGATGTTTGCTAGTTACTGATTGCATCCTAACATTCATATCTCAGAATTGCACAAGTTGAACAATAATTGAATAGTTGTTGGATTTCAAATACTTCAATTTCAAATACTTCAAATGGAGAACAAGATGCCAAGATCCCAGGACAGATGACCGCTCAATGTCCCATTTGATCATGAGAATACTAAAATTTACAACAGGTCCAAATTTTCTTGTGGGATACCATTTTTAGGGAAGAGAAAATTCATCAGAAATTTTAAATACCAATAATTTCACAATTTAAACGTATAAGGAAGACGACCATGTTGATCTACAATCTCAGAATCTCTTTTGAAAAACTTTAGTTACTTGTTAATAGAAACTCATTCACAACCCTATTGAAAGTTAATCTTCTATGCATAAATCCTCTATGACCATCTCAATCAATAACTCCCTTGCCACTAACAAATCATCTTATTTCTTTCTCATAAACATAGTACTAATCAAAATGTAATAAGTATCTAAATTAGGCAAACTGTAACACCCGAACCCCCGCCTTGACGGAAAGGGGACGCAGAGACCGGATGTCACGAGCGGAAACGAATGCGGATAACAATTAAACAAATACAGACATATGGATATACAAATCAGAATTTAAAACCAACAGTTCTTATTTTTCAAGCAATCCAATATAAGTAGTTTAACTATAAGTATAAAATAATAGAAATCCGTTGAAGATACTCAAAAGTATAAATCCTGAAATCATAACCAGAACTTAATGCAGCGGATACAAATATAGAAATAAGTCTAGCTAAAGTAAAACAGATATGCAATCCAAGTCTGAAGAGGATGCCATGTGATGCTCGATGCTAGTGATATCCTGCTATCCCATCTGACTATCTAAACTCAGCAATTTCCATTCCCAAAAGGGTTCAAATATACAAAACAAAAATAGAAACAACGAAGGGTCAGACTATCGATGTCTGGTTAGTAAGCCAAAGCCCAACAAACACACACAGATGCGTCTTATTAAACAGATAGCACACACATATACAGGTTAGTTAACAACCAAAGGGTACAAACAGAAGCAAACAAGTTGATTAACAATCAAGTTATCCCAAAATAATCCCCTTTAAGTGATCTAGGATAAGTGATTGCTGATTATTGCATTTACTGTTTGAAAAAGGCTTTACAGTTGTCAAATTATTTTCAAAAGAGATACCGAAACCGAATAGTAGTTCGATAAGCAGTCCGACAAGTAATTCGGTCAGAGAGCACTACTAGGTTTACCGAATTGTAATTCGGTAGACAGTCCGGTAGGTAGCTCGGTCAGAGAGCAATTATACGATTCCAAGAAAAGTTTAAGTGACAGTTCGGTTCCTAATCCGGTATGAAGCTCGGTCAGAGAGTTTCAAGTCTCCCAGACATACCGAATTGTAATTCGGTACCTAACTCGGTGAAGAGTTCGCTCAGAGAGGTTGAACAGTCTTCTGAGACTCATACCAAACTAGAGTTCGGTAACTAATTTGGTAAGAAGTTCAGTCAGAGAGTGAATCGAATGATCTCAAGGCTGACCGAATTATATTTCGGTAACTAGTTCGGTAAAGAGCTCGGCCAGAGACCATCCTACGTCCAGTTTTCCAATTTTTATGTGACAATCCGGTACCTAGTCCGGTTACGAACACTGGACACATTTTTAGCCTAATTGCAATTATGTTTTTCGCCAATCAAAGTCTAGCTATCCAATTGGTTCTATTCCTAGCACTTACAGCCAGTTAATAGTCACAATTAACACTACCTAAAGTTTAAATCCCAAAGACAATAACTAGAATCAACAGAATCAAACCAAACGTATCAAAATACATAATCAAAAGCAGAAACAACTCATAATCATAGAGTTCAGATACCAATTTATTTAGGTGTTTAACTTACCAGGCCTGTCCTTAGTTTAATAACAAAATTGGGAACAGAAATAGACAGATAGGGTTAAACCCTCATAGTGGATCAAAGATCCCATAAGTGATGTCGTCGCATCCAGACAGTGAGCAAAGCTCCAGAAGTGATGTCGTCGCATCCAGAAAGTTGTTGGCAATCAAGGCCATGTACGCTTTCGCGCATCGATGTATACATCTAGTTTTCCCTAACAGCATGCTGGTCTTATCGTATTAACCTTGGGACAGGACTTTAACAGATTACAGAATTCAGATTTCCATATTACAGACAGATACAGATATCAATTTAATATGTCCACATATGAGCAGCAGAATCCAACAGAATATATCCCGATAATATACATATATAATGGCAGAAGTTTTACTTAAATAGTTCATATCAAATGCAGCAGATTATATTATTTAATTCAGATTTCAGCTTATATCAATTTAACCAAATTGCAAACATCAAAACAGACAAAGGCAAATAATTGTGAGGGCGTAAACACGGCTACTAACCTTATTCGCTAATCCAATCAACCGAATCTACTCCGGTCGGTGATCCTCAACTTGGTCTACACCAAATCAAGAGTAAATTCATAAATCCCCAATTCACAAAAGTTAGGGTTTATGCTAAAGAACAATTCAAATCAATTAAAACTCAATTAAGACCCAAATTGTGAAATTATACTAAGGGTTTCAAGACCCAATCCATTAGAAGTAAAAATAGGGGTGTGCATTCGGTACATCCGGTACTGTACCGTACCGAAATTTCGGTATTTCGGTATTCAGTACACGAAAAGTGAGGACCGAATACCGAACCGAATTAGAAATTTTGGTTCGGTACGGTATGGGATATTTCGGTACGGTTCGATAAATTTACCGAATACCGAAATAAGTATTCTTAGGTTACTCGTCTGGTGGTTGCTGCTTGTTGGGGTCGCTGCTCATTTTTCTAGCTTTTGATAATTGTTCTATACTAACGAATGTTAAATTACAGCTGCATTAGTTGCATAATCAAAAGAATATGTTTATTAGATGTTAAGTTTATGTTTATTAGATTTGAAATGTTCTTTCTACTTGGTTTACGTTTATGAAGTTAAAATTTCAAATGAATTTATTATTCTTTGTTTATGTGAAATTTATTCTTCTTTGTTTGTGTTGAATGGATTATATTTGAAATCATTAGACAGCTATATTTGTATCAGGTGGTAACAGGTGGTTAAAAACAGATTTGGAACTACAAAAACTGAAATATGCCATTAAATTTCGGTAATTCGGGACGGTTCGAAAATTCGGGTTTTGTCCCGTACCGTCCCATATACCGAATAAGCAAAATCTGCATACCGAATACTGACCCTAATAACAAAAATTCGGTTCGGGCCATTCCGAAATTTCGGTTTTCGGGACGGCCCGAACCGTGCACACCGCTAAGTAAAAACCCCAATTCAATTTGTTGAAGTCAAAGTTCAAATCATTAAACCCTAATATGACAAAATCCCCAAATCATATAAAGTTGATTTAAATCAAAGAGTAGGGAAATCAATACCTAGATTGTGAAGAAACTGAGGCAAGTACAAAATCCCAAGTGAAAGTTTGACAAACGGAGTTTAGAAATTCGTAGAGTGACTTTTTGATTTGAGAGGAAAATAAGAACACGTGAAATCAAGTTTCTAGGTTTTGGTGACAAATGAATCCAAAAGCTTTCTTTTCATACTTATATGGGTGGTAAATATCACCACCAACCCATATGTTTCATGTGGTTTTTAAAAACAACCCCATTTTAGAAATATTTACAAAATTGACTCAAATGTCGAATTGTTTTCAAAACCAACCCAAAAGTCAACTTAGTCAAATCATTTGGTCAAACCGAAAAAGTCAACATTTTTCTAAAATGACAATTTTACCCTTATAACGAAAATAAATAAAAATTACGAAAAATTTCAAAATAAACATACAAATAGCCCCAGATTACAAACGTGACACAAACAATCTCCCCTACATATTTTCTAAAACAACTCTAACATTTTCTCAATCTCCCTCACATCACCAAAGTATCTAATAAAAATATTATACTACATCAATGATTATCATTTAAAATCTACTCCAATATCGCACTTCCATGGTTACATATAATTATAACATTACATAATTTTCTATTTAATCAAATGCTACTTAATAAAATATATAAAAAATACATAAAAAGAATTGCAACAATGAGGTTCAAATGAGGTTTATATTTGTATATGACATAGACCTAGCTGAATCTTTTATTGTAAAATAAAATCGATAGTGCAGCCAATTTCATAACTTCCTTCCAAGTCCCCCTCATGATTGACCACACTCACTACATATCATTAAAAAAAAATAACTGAATTAAACTAATACTAACATAAATTGAGACTTCAATACACCATACGCGACACCAAAATAAGACTTCAAAATCAAAACCTACCTATACACTTACACTGTACTTCCTAAATTAAAACTCTCAACAAAATTAAATTTACAACATAGAAAAACATATCTATATAGAAATTCATGAAACAAAATAAAATTGAAAAGTTATCGACATCCATAACTGTTAGTGTTCTCAAGTAAAACCAAACGGAATGCCAATAATGTGCTTAGGCATGTTTTAGTGACTCTACTGTAGTTATGGATGATACTTCGATGATGAAATAACTTTTCTACTTTTGTATTTTCAACTTTTTTTCTTCATTTTTTTTATGTTAAAACAAAATACATTCACATAAAACATAATTTAAAAGATATAATTGATATTAAATAACAATCGTATAAATATTTTTATTTTAAAATTTTTTAATTGGGAGGTACAAACAAAAGGGTGTACTTATAAAAAATAAAAAAATAAAATTGAATGACATTACAGCCGTTAAAAAATTCAAAAACCAATGGAAATAATTAAAATATACAAGTAATATATGTAATCGAATAAAATTACGCTGCATCTTACTTAATTGGTGTCAGTATACTTCATGGAATTAACTTTAATTAATTTAAGTTAAAAAAGAATACCATAATTCTAATTAAGTGGTGGTGGTAATTTTAATCCAAATTTAAATAAAAAAGCAATTGTAAAAATGGGTCTGCAAAAGAATTGAGTTACTCGCAAACATTTCATGCTCGATTTGTTTAAAGTTTGATTGGATTCAGATAAGATGAACTAAGCCCAATCTTAATTGAGTTGAGTTTCAATATTAAAGTTTTGAGGATTTTAAACAAACTTACAATATTATATATTTATATTTGAAATACAATTATATTATATATTTTAATAAATTGAGCGAACGGATTCAAATCCAAATTCGTATATAAACTCATATTCGACTGAGCTTAAAACCACACTTAATCTGACTATTATTTAAATGGTTTTAAAAAATTAGATGGATATTATTTAACGTGAAAATACGCATTTTTAGATTTTATATATAAAATTTAGTTTTAAACCAACTTTAAATTTTTTACATTTTTAAATTTTTTTTTTAAAAAAAAATTGCAAAACTGAGCTTTCAGGTGGACCGAGAAACATCATTTGCCCGGGAAGCAAATCAAGATCGGGGAGCAGAGGTACTACGGTCATTTTGGTCTACTTTTTGCAAAAACTTTTGAAAAAAATTTTATTTTGTAAAAATTATAATTTTGGTCTAAAAATATAATTTTTTTAATAAAAAATTCAAAAATACAATGGACCCTAATTTAAGTTTTTTAAAATGTAAACTACCACCATCTTATACCAATTAAATTGATATATTTTTTAAAATTAATCATTTATTAATTATTTATTTATCAGTAATAAAAGCTATAATAATGTTGTAATTCAATCTTTTTTAGTGGATTCATATTTATTTATAGAAGTAAATAGTGGAAGAGGAGTGATTGAAATCATAAATTAAAATACTATAGCACTGGACAAGACTAATGTTTCTTTAAAGCAATGCATATACTAGACTTGGCTACAAGATCCTCCTGCTTAGGAAGCAATGCCACCATATCTTCCTTCAAACTTTGCATTGCTCTCGGTATATCAGCTTTTGCCTCAAGTTTTCCAATTAACTTTTCCATCTTCCTCTTCACACTTACTAAACCATTATGCACCTCTAATTCATCCTCATCAATCAAACGCTTACTATTAAGAAAATCATCACTTATGTCAGCAACGAGCGTTATCCCCACATAATTGTAACTCAGGATCCTACGTACCATTGCCTCACCCTTAATTGTGACACCTTTCTGTTTTTCTGTATCCTACCAATGAAATTATAAACCAACCAAGTCATGAATATAATGATCCCGACAATGAGAATTACATAATAATTTGAATATGAGTATACATACCTGAACATGTGGGTATAGACATTCAATATGAGCAATGTAATTGCATTCCTGACAGTAGTATGAATGCTCATCTACATCTCCAACATCTTCACATATATCACATCTAAATTCCCCTGTCTCTATATGTGTCGCAATCGAAGTTGTCAGATTCAGAGGATGATAAGAGTGAGATTCATGCTCAACAATCTCAGGTATAGGAATGCACTGCAAGTGCACATTTATATCGCAGTGTATACATCTATAGAAAGCACCTAGACTTACGTCTTTGCATAAAACACATTTTTCCGTGGTCTTGGTCGACAGCACATAATGCATTTGGTGATGGTGAAAATTAAAGAGTAAACCTGGCCTTGTGCGGTTACCACACGAAACGTGAAAATAAAACTTACATGTATCACAAGTCAATGCAATTCCATTGACGGGAAATAAACAAGCGGGACAAGTGGGTAGGATATAAGGAGGCCTAAAACTTAGAATAGAGAGAGGATGTTGTGGATGGATTGGGGTTTGGATTCGTTTAGGAAGGGAATCTAAACAGGATTTGTGAATGAACCACCTATTTCCATACGCATTACCAGAAACACAAGTTGGGCAAGTGTAGGATGGACTTCGGTATCGCTTTTGACAGCAACAACAAGATTTTGGTACAAAAAACTGTAGAGGATCAGAATAGAGTAGGAAGAGTTCATGACGATGGTAAAGGCTGTATGTTTGGACCCTCCTGTTCCATATCTTAACATCAATTTTAGAAACACAGTGGACATCTAGCTCGAACTTACACTCTTTGCAGATATATTTCAAGCCGAAGGAGATTCTGTCGCATCCATTGCATAGGAAGAAAGATCGATAAAAATCTGGAGATAAAAGATGGTGGGGATGAAGAGGGTGGTGTTGGATGTTACCTGGTAATTCTTCTGCGCATGATTTATGCAAAACTTGTCTGTCAATCCTATAGAAGTCAACACGATAAGTTGGGGCACCAATTATCACAGGATGGAAGCAGGCTATGCACTTCTTATCATCTTCATCGTTGAATATAAATTTAAAAGTATGTCGTTGACTGCTCAGTTGGGTTATTAAGTTGCTCACCCCTTCCATGATTGTCACGATATGGAACTTGATGTACCTCTTTCATGATCATCTATATATATATATATATATATATATATATATATATATATATCATGCTTTTGCAACTTTTCATTAGAGATTAATACAGCTAGTATATGTGTTGCAGAACCAGCAGCACCAAAACAGAACACACAGCACAATCTAACCAAATCAATGCAGCAATAAAGCAGATGCAAGACAGTAACAAAACATAGGTATAAGTAGACAGCAGTAGCTGTAAATTGCTAAACACAGAGAGAAAATCTGGAAATTTCTTTTGTATATCTCTCTATTCCAGTTTTGCAGTACAAAAATCAATATTTATATGTACAATAACAGCAGCTCAAAACCACAGGAACATTACAAAATATCAGTCCATGGTGTGGTTTTATAAGAACCACACAAAACAAATACACCATTCCCAACATAACTCTTTAGAGAAATCTTAATAATCTAATACCCCTCCTTAAGATTTCTTTTAGATGCTCCCATCAACATTCTGATGAACTCAAAACTCCTCTTTGGCAACGCTTTAGTCATGATATCAGCTTGTTGCTCTTCACTGTAGCAATGCATCAATTTAACTTCACTTTTTTTCTCTACATTTCTTAAGACATGAAATCTAATATTGATATGCTTTGTTTTTCCATACTGCACTAGATTTTCAGTCATTGCAATGGCTGATTTATTGTCAACATATATTTCACACTAGGTTCATTTGGCAGCAGCTCCAATTCGACTAAGATTTTCCTTAGTCAAATGCATTGATTTGCAGCATAAGCAATAGCTACGTATTCTGCCTCAGCTGTAGATTGAGCTACAATATCTTGTTTCGTTGTGCTCCATGAAAAGACACCCGATCCAAAAGAGAAACAATAACCAAATGTGCTCTTATAATCATCTAAGCATCCACCCCAATCGCTATCTGGATAACCAACAAGAGCACCACTCTCAACACTTCTGTACCATATATCATAATCAAATGTGCCTTTAATGTATCTCCACACTCGTTTGGCAACTCCAAAATGTTAGGAGCTAGGATTTTGCATATATCTCGACAACAAACTAGCAGAGAACATAAAGTCAGGTCTAGAAGCTGTCAAGTAGAGTAAACTCCCAACTAAACTTCTGTAAAGTCGACAGTCTACCATCTCTGCACCATCATTCTTCACCAATTTCTCATTTACTACCAAAGGACATGTGACAGACTTACATTTATCAAGTCTGAATTTCTTCAACAGATTTAAAGCATACATCCTCTGAGATAGGAAGACCCCTTCAGAACATTGATTGATTTCTAAGCCCAAAAAGAACTTCATCTCACCTAAGCCAGACATCTCAAAAACCTTAACCATTTGAGATTTGATATCTTGAACAACATAAGGATCTTCACCTGTAATCATTAAGTCATCAACATAAACTAAGATCACAATCAATTTACCATTACTCTATCTTTTGATGTATAGAGTAGGTTCATTCAAACTTCTGTTGGCCCTGAGATAACAAATATGAATCCAATGTACCATGCTCTAGGAGCTTGTTTAAGTCCATAAAGAGCTTTCTTAAACTTATACACCTTTGCTTCTTTACATTCAATAGTGAAACCTTCTGGTTGTTCAAACATATATATCTTCTTCAAGTATTCCATTTAAAAATATAGACTTGACATCTAAATGAAATATCTTCCATTTATATTGTGCTACAAGAGCAACTAACATCCTTACGGTCTCATGTCGAGCTACAGGAGCAAATGTATCTCTAAAATCTACTCCAGGTTGCTGTGCATAACCCTTCACAACAAGTCTAGCTTTATGCTTGAAAATGGATCCATCCAGATTGAATTTTGTTCGATAGACCCACTTCACACCAATAACTTTTCTCTGTTCTGGTCTATAAACTAGCTCCTATGTATTATTCTGGTTAATCATGGTCAACTCCTCCTCCATTGCTAACCTCCACTCTTGATGATCTGGTGCTTCTTCATATGAACCAGGTTCAACAAAAGTAAAATTACAATGCTCATAAATGTCAGCCAATGATCTAGTTTTAATGACAAGAGAATCTGTAGTAGGATCTTCATTTTCTGCATCAGATGTAACATCATCATTCTTCTGCAAACTTGGAGATGTTGAAGTATCAACACAATCCTTCACAACAACTAGAGCTGGTAAACGGACCGGCTCGGCCCAGACCGGCTCAACCCGTGACGGATTACAGATTAAACGGATCAACTCATACGGGTTTTTTTTACTATGCGGGCTGATGTTACACCAATACTAATCTAGCCCGCACTGATTACATGTTAAACGAGCTAACCTGTTAATCCGTTATCAAATTAAAAAATTTAAAAAAATTTTATGTATATAATTTTTCTAATATAATAAGAATAATTTTTTTTACAGAATATGAAATAAGACATGATATTAAAAAAGAAATTAAGAGCATCACCAAAACAACGTTTTTAATTGAAACATTCTTATAATCCAAAACAAAAATTAAATTAAAAAACAAAAGTAATAACTTAAATTCTTGAAATAAAAAAATATAAAAAATAAAATTAAACATCATCTATTATAGTCTTCCCTAGATAATGTTGCATCATCGTGGATCTCATCTTCATTATCTAAAAAAACAATAAATGATAATAAGACGAGTATAAATATCTAAAAGTTTAAGAAATTAGAGAATATGAGATAATATATATATATTAGAACCATACCATCATATTCAAACCCTAACAACCAATTTCTAGTGTAAATCAAATCTTGGACATTTTTTTGGCAAAAGAATAATATTATAAATGATAATTTTTTTTAAAATCTACACAGTTGCGAGTTAGCTCGCAGTTTATCCGGCCCAATCTGTCTAAATTTGCGGGCTAAACGGGCCAACCCGCGGGCCTTGGACCCATTTACCAGCTCTAACAGCAACCTTGTTATCCCAATCAAAGTAGCTAGACTCATCAATTATTAAATCTCTACTCACAACAGCTTTCTTTGAATCAACATTCTACACTTTATAACCTTTGGCAGTTATGCTATAGCCCAACAACACACACATTTCAACTTTTTTGTCTAGCTTTGATCTCTTAGCATTAGGAATATGTGCATAGAATATTAAACCGAGCACCCTCAAATGTCTTGCAGAAGGTTTTACACCTTTCCAAGCTTCAAACTGTGTCATGCCATGGACTGCTCTTGTTAGCAGTCTATTCAACAGATATATAGTAGTGTTAACTGCCTCTGCCCAAAAATGATTAGGCATTTTCTTCTTAGTCAACATACTTCTTGCCGTCTCCATAATAGTTCGATTTTTCTCTCCGATACTCCATTTTGTTGTGGCGTATAACTTATTGTAAGCTGTCTTTGAATACCCAAATCTCTGTAATATTTGTTGAACACAGATAAAGTATATTCAGATCCATTGTCTGACCTGATATACTTTATTTTGCAACCACTCTCCCTTTAACCATTGCCTGGAATTCTTTGAAAGTTGAGAAGACATGAGATTTCCTGCTGAGAAAATAAACCCACATCATCCTTGTAAGATTATCTATAAACAGCAGAAAGTACTTATTTTCATTCAAAGAAGTTATCTTCATTGGTCCACACAGATCTGTATGTATAAGCTCCAACATCTCTTTAGCTCTCCAATGATCTCCTTTTAAAAAAGATTGTCTATGCAGCTTACCATATTGACATGATTGACTCACATCCTTACTCATGTCAATTTTAAGAACATCAAACACAAAAATATTTGATTGCAAATACACCAATGAAGCCACATTGTAATGACCAAATCGTTTGTGCCAAAGTTGAGAATCATTCAGCTCAATATTGAAGGAACAACTATCAAAACATCCAGAAATAGGAAAGCAATTATCTACCATAGCGATCTTCGCAACTTCAAATCCTTTTGGATTGTAAATAACACATGCTTTCTTCTCAAACACAAGAGAATAATGCTTATGAAGCATTTGAGCAACACTCAACAGATTTTGAGTCAAATTTAGCACATAAAGAACATCATGAATAAGCTTCATACCTGAGTCAATAGAAAACTTGACTGACCCTCTACCTTGAGCTTCCACCAATGCACCATTTTCCAGCTTTATTTTGGTTCTATTTGTTCTGTCCAAGGTAGCATATAAGCCTTCATCCTAAGCCATATGCCTTGTACATCCACTGTCAACATACCAGACATATTTTCCATTTTCTGTTGAATGTGAAGCAACAAAAACACTTTCCTCCTGTGTTATAGCTTGATGATCATTAGAGAAGTTAGCTTGTTGAGAAGCCGAACCAGTATTATTTTGCTTGTGCCTACAAAACTTCTCAATATGTCCAAACTTATGACAGAACCTACAATTCTTCTTTTGCCAACAATTCTTCTCCAGATGGTTTGTCTTCTTACAGACACTACAAGGTGGGAATCTTTTTTTTTTCATGAATCACCATGATTGTCATTAGGTTTCTCCTTTCCAAATTTATCATTAGGAACTTTGACAGTTTCCTTACTTTGCTTGGATTTCAGCCTAGCTTGAAAAGCTTCTTCAGATGCTCCTTCACTTGTCATTATCATCCTCTGCTCTTCAGTTTGTAACTTGGAAATCAACTTAGTAACTGTAAGTGTAGACAGATCACAAGACTCTTCAATAGCTAAAACTTTAAACTCAAACTTCTCTAGAAGATTTATTAAAATATTCTCCACAATCTTCTGATCTGGGAAGTCCTCACCAAGTACTCTAATTTGATTAACAATCTCCATCAGCTTTGAAGAGTAGTCTTTGACATTTTCAGAATCCTTTATCTCCAAAAGCTCAAATTCCGTCTTTAAGGTCAAAAGCTTCACTGCCTTCACTCTACTACTGCTTTCAAACTCCTTCTTCAACTTATCCCATGCCTCTTTTACTGTTTCACAAGTCATTATTCTTATAAATATAACTTCTGAAACTGCTAAATGTATACAAGTGAGAGTCTTTGGACTTCTAATCACCAACTTATCATGTTTCTTAATCTCATTCAAGGTTGCATTTCTTCTTAATTCTAGAACAACATCCCCTCCTTACTCCACAACATCCCACAAGCTGACAGCCTTCAAATATGCCTTTATCTTGATGGCCTAAACCTGGTAATTCTCACCAGTGACATAGTAAGGTTATTTCCAGAAGCCATGACATGGTTCCAATACCGTATTCAACAACCAAGTACAGGAGAAAAGAAAAGCAACAACAACAGGCCCTTAAGATAACAGCTCTGATACCATGTTGCACAACCAGCAGCAACAAAACAGACCACACAGCACAATCTGACCAAATCAATGTAGCAACAAAGTAGATGCAATACAGGAACAAAACACAGGCATAAGTAGACAACAGTAGCTGTAAATTGCTACACACATAGAGGAGATCTGGAAATTTCTTTTGTATATTTCTTCATTCCAGTTTTGCAGTACAAAAATCAGTATTTATATGTACAATAACAGCAGCTCAGAACCACAAAAACATTATAAAATATCAGTCCATGATGTGGCTTTATACCAACTCCACAAAACAAATACATCATTCCCAACATAACTATTCAGAGAAATCTTAATAATCTAATAATATGACTTGATATAGATTAGGATAAACAATTTAATTTAACCTATTAATTGTAGATGAGTAATTTCAAAGACCACTCAAATTTTAAAACATTTTATTTCTAATATTTATTTTTGCAAAGTTATAACAGAACACTCCAAAACCACTCGCAACTAAAGGGTATTTTCATTTTTGCACCCATTTTGTAAAAATAATTTTTAAAAAACTCACTTGAAAAATAATTCTAAACAATACCCTCTTTTCTTCATAAAAATGAATTTAAAACTTACTATTTATGGAAAGTGGGAGTTTTCTCGAATAATTTTTAAAAAGAGCGGATGCAAAAATGAAAATACCCCAAAACTAAAAAGACACTTAGTTTTGGTAGGTTGTGAATGGTTTTTACATGTGGTTTTGATAATTATCTAGTTTTAATAATTCTTAATAATTTTTTATTTTTGGTTTAATAAATTTATTAATTTTTAAATATTTATTATTCAATTTAAATATTTTCATTTTTTAAATTTTGATTTCAAACTTTAATAACTAAAATAATTATTAAATAGTTTTAGTATTTTTTTTAAATATTTGGTTAATAATTTTATATATTTTTTTAGTTTTAATTTTTATTTTTAAAATTTACTAAATTAAAACCAATTGTTGGGTAGAAATAATAATTTGTAAATATTTGGTTAAACAATTCCTTTTTTTTAATCTTTAGTTTTAATTATTTTAATTTTACGAAAGTAAAATCAAATTATTGTGTAGTATTAATAATTTTAAACTATCTTGTTTAATAATTTTTAATTTTTAATTTTTTTTATTCACTAGAACCTACAACAATTGTAAAAAAAAATATTAAATTTAAAAAATTAAAAATATTTAAAATATAATTTATTTAATTTTGTAAAATTAAAAGTTAGAAATCAAAACTATAAATTATTAAAATTTGAAAATTTCTAAAACTACATCATTACTCCCTCAGTTTCATAGTTACTCCCTCCGTTTCATAATATAAATCGTTTTAAACTTTCACGCGCTTATTAAGAAATGTTGTGAAATGACTTTATTAACTTTTTATCATCATTTAAAATAAAAAGTTTATTTGACAGTAGCATGACTTTCTCTCACGTATCTTTCTATCATCATATTCAAGATAACTTTTATCATTTTTAAAAATAAATAAAACGTCTTTTATTGTGAAACGGAGAGAGTATTATATTATTTAGTTAAATGTAAAAATTTTTTAAAAAAAATATATTATTTAATAAAATATTTAAAATTTAGTAAAATTATTAAATCTAAAATTTAAAAATTATTTAAAATTATTAAAACAACACAATTAGCAAAACCACTGACAAACACCAAATCCATCCCCGCACCTCGCAAAAACCACTAATAGTTTTGGTTTTGGGTGGTTTTGGAGTGGTTTGTTTAAACTTTGCAAAATCATGTGTCAAAAGTAAAAATTTGGGTAGTTTTTGAAATTAACCCTATTTTTAAAACAATGACTATTTATTTTGAGGGGTTAGTTACCAAAATCATTCCATTTTATAAATATTTTAATTTTAACATATGATTTTCTAAGTTATGAGGAACCCTACAAACCAATAACTACTAGTAATTTTGAATTAATATTTAGTTTTATAATTTTATTAAATTTTAAATATTTTAGTAAATAATTAAATAATATTTAATATTTAATTTTAAATTTTAAATTTTATTAAACTAGAATAAAATATTATTATATGATATTAATAATTTTTTAAATGATCGGTTTAATAATTTTACTTTTTAAATTTAGTAAATTAAAACCAATTATTATGCAGATTTAATCATTTTTAAATATTTTGTTTAATAATTTTCAATAGTTTTTTAGTTTTAATTTTTAATTTACTAAATCCTACCACAAATAATTATATAGCTTAAATAAATACATGTGGCGGGAAAATGACCTCAACCTCTAACAGTTAGTATGTCAGGATCGAAATTATGACGGCCGAAAGTCCCATACATTCAAATCGGTGATAAGTCTAAAATTTATCTATATTTTAGTATGTTTTATAAGCTTCAATGTAAAAGAAATGAGTTTAAAAGATGAAAAGTTGAGTACATTTATAGTAATTCTAGACTATTAATTTTGAGACAGGGACTTAGATGAAAAGAAGTGGAAAAGAAGCTGAAAATGGCAAAATTCGGAAGAAAGAAGGAACGTCTGGAATTTCATCCAAAGTCGACAATTGAGGCGAAAATATTGATGTTGAAAAATAAACATCGCCTACATACATCGCCATTAGCTGAAAAGAGAAGGTAATGAGGAAGGTGAAGTTTGAATAATTTCGCTCTGAAGATTAGAACTGAGGCGGATTACCTTCATACGTCGCCATTCTTGGGGATTTCATTAGGCGCTGAAGGTAGGATCTCGCCATGTTTTGAGGCGATGTCTGAGGCAACACGTGAATATGTCGCCAAAGTGAAAATTAAGAGAGGCGACATCTATGTTATATCGCTTACAATATTCTTGAATAGAAGATTGATACGGCAAAGAAGGATTTACTCGCCTAAGCTTCAGGCGACATATAATGACTATATGAAGAACATTTCGCCTCTGAAGAGTTATTATGCTTGGCGATCAAGACAAGCGAGGTTTGTGAAATTCGTTGAGTTCAGGCGATGGAACAGGCGACATAAGTGAAGAAAACTGTTACTTTGCCAATTTGTGTTTCTTTGATGTCTTTATTTCAAAATTGCCACTGAGCAATACTCTATAAATAGTAGCTCAGATGAAGCGATAGGAATCGGATCTTTTGGATTATCATTTTTGAACCTTTTGACATTCTGTTATTCTTAGAGAAAAATTCTAGATTCTTCTATACGCTTTATTCAATATTTACAGAGAAGTTTCTTGAAGAAGTTTTGTATTCTGATTCTTGTGATCATTGAGATTTAGCTTGAGGATAGCGAAGCAACAACTGTGACAGAGTCTAACTTCTATATTCTTTGGTAAGATTTAGATCTTAGAAGCATATTGATGATGATTTATGCTTTGATTGAATATGTTGAAGTAGATATGCTAAGCTAAAAGCTCTTCTGATTTGTTAACTTTTGTTGATGATCATTGTTCTAGTTGTATGTTTCTTGTTCGATCAAAGTCAATTTTACTTGAATTTCATGAGCTGTTTGAATTACAAGAACGAGAGTTACGTAATCTTGTTGATTTGAAGTTTGATTTAGACCAGAGATGATGATCAGATTCTTGATCTAAGAACAGATGATCATAGATCTAGAGATAGACTATAGATCTAGTTTTTACAGATTATGCTTAACAGTTATATTTGTTGTAGTATAGAGATATATGCAACTGTATAATTGAGATCTGCTAAATTGAATCAAGAGATCTTTTAATAGATCACTGATGATGATCTAGAAGGTAAAACTGTGATTTTAAGTTGAGGCGTACATAAGAAGTTGATTGATAGCAGAGTTTAGTAGATCCGCGTATTCATTGTTAAGATCATTTACAGAATAGAATACTGACCTATGTTTTGAACGAGAGAATGTCATTAGCGTCTATAATTTACATCCATACTATGATTTCTATGATTCGATTTGTAAATAGGTTCTTTTAGCAATTCAGTTTGAATCTTAATATCAATCATGCTTCTTAGCTGGCAATTCATGTGGAGACGATATCTTAAATACTACATTAGACGTTGATAGGATTTCTGTTTAGTTATTGTGATTTTATATGTCAGAAAAATCCTCATCAATCGGCTCAAGTTGGGCTGGGCCAAGATCAACAATTTTGTAATTGAATATATTTCGGTCATGATCTCTTCGATCAAAAGTAAGAACTAAGGAGGTCCTAACAAGATTTCGGCCGAAAGTATATACGACCCAAATCCAAATTTCGCCCGAAAGTATGTACGGCCCAACTCAAACCTCCCTTTTTTTTCCTTCTTTGTCAAAGCATCCATGGTCTAACCCTAGCAGGCCCATTATGATTTGATTATGTTTCTCAGACCACATCGAATTAGTGTTACCATTCCAAATTAGATATAGCAAACTTATTACTGCTAGGAGATTAAACCCTAGTATAACTATAACCATTTGACTCTTGTAAATACAAGGGACAGTGGATGAATAAGGGATCCGAAATTCTCTAGATTCTAAACCATATTATTGTGTTTATCAGATTTGAGAGTTTTGAAGGTTTTCTTGAGCTATCTTAACCTTGAAATTTGGCTTTGATTTTATTTGGCACCACAGTTTAGCGCCCATCATGGGACTCGAACCTATGATCACAAGGTTAAGAGCCTTGGGCCCATCTTGATTTGTAATTCTAATTTTCAACAGCAGTATCAGAAGCCGTGATCAAGATAACCTCAACGAAGAAGATCTTATCATCTAGACACCGGAGGAGCAGCTAGCATTCTTGATGGAAAAGTTGAGATAGAAAGAAAGAAGAGTAACGAGGATTTTATCTTGTGCAGATTTCATGTTTGTAGCATATCAACCTCAACCTTGTACGCTGTTGGATCAATGTCAAATTTTTAACGAATCTTCACCACTTTTGGAGAAATCATCTGACAATTTGGATCATGTTTGAAGATCCTAATAAAGAGATAAATTTCCATTAATAAATATACAAGGAGAAGTCAACGACGCATAACCAGATCTAAACAATTGTAATATTTTCTTTAACTATTGGACCAATATCAAATTTTAATGAATCAAATATCAAATTTTAATAAATGCTTACCATCCTTGGAATAATCATTTGACCGTTTGGATCGTAATTTAGAGATTTCAATCGGGAAATAAAATGTCACTTTCAGATTTCAACAAACAGGATTTCCCATCATATACTCGGATTCATGTGTCTACAACTTTTTATTTCAACCTTAGATTAGCTCCAAATTTGTATTAGAATATTCATAATATATTATCTTAATATTTACCATTTCGATTGTTAGTTGGATATCTTTATATATTATATACTACTTCATATTTTAAAACAAACTACATGTCATGTGTAGTCATTTTAAAATTACTCTATCATACTTCATATATATATTCTTATGTATTAAAAGAATATATTACTAAATTTTAAAAAAAAATTACATATAATAAGACACTAACATTATGTTTATTCTTTTTATATAATAAAATGATGGTTAATATATATATATATTCTATTTTTATATATTCAGTAAAAATATGTTAAGTACTAAATTAAAAGAAAATATAATTAAGTGCTATCATACACTAACATTAAAATTATAAATGGTTATGTTAATAATTTTATTTTAAAAAATAATATATTCAACGAAAATATTTTAGTTCATTTAATTTAATTTTCAAATCTATATAAAAATATTAATTCACTATGATAAGTTTCATAAATCTATTTTCATTTTGTAAAAACTCTAAACATCTCTTTCCAAGAATTATATATATTTATTTTTAATGAGATATTAATTCATTGAAAAATTTTACTTATAAATAATTTTTTTACAATTAAACTATCAAATTAGTAATAAAAAAATAGGATGTGCTCATATTATTTTATTTATTTATTTATTAAGTAATTATATGAATATATATATATATTAATAATAACTTATTATAAATTACTTTTACATTTCAAATTATATTTATTTGTTTTATTATCATATTAAGAATTTTAATCTCATTAAATATAATAGTTTAAATTTATATCAATTTTGATAAATAAAATATAGTAAGATTAAAACAAATATAATTATGTAATGATTCCACACATTATAATAAAATTTATTTTTATTAAGTAGAATATGTAATATAATTTTAAAATAAAAATATTAATGCAAAAATGTTTTTGGAATCAAGACTGAATAGTCAATGAATGTAGACAAATATAATGTTGATAAATACATAAATAATTATGTTAGATATACATATATTGTTAGACCCCTCCGGAGTTGTTCCTCAACTCCCATGTTAGTATGATATTGTCTGCTTTTGGCAATGGTGCAGTCCGCACAGATTTGTTCTTAAGTATCACTACCCAAAATGCCTCATACTAATGGAGCTCTCGAAATAATATTTATAGAAGACATTATCACCTTGTATTACTGATATGGTACTGGGTTTGACACCCCAATAATCATCTCGATCAAACTAAGGACTACATTGCCTCCTCTTGAGTTAACTCACCGATCCTTCAAACCAAGGACAATACATTGTATAGCTTCCCTTTGAGATAATCCACAGGCCTATTAGCCTTCCCTCGAGATATCCATAGATCTGTCAAATCATCTTGCACTAACATCAGTAACCAATGGGACCTGCTGTAACGTCCGACCCCCGCCCTCGGAAAACCTGAGGCGCGGTGGCAGGGCGTCACCTCATTACATGATCAATCTAAAGGCTGACCCACTAGCCCCACAGACCACCATTACGCTTTCCAGCATACATTATCCTCACTCGCATGCTTCCCAAGAAAATTTTCTAGAAGATCACCCATCCTAAGATTGTTCCAAGTCAAGCACGCTTAACTTTAGAGTTCTTAAGTTCTGGGCTCCCGAAAAATAATGTGCACATTGGTGATATGGATAGCAATTCAATTCCTTTTATCTCTCTCAATATAGGGTGTTACACCTGCCGCCTGACCACCGTAATATCTAAAAGTCTTATGACACAAAACACACCGCAGATCTAATCACAGTTTCATCTCTGAACCAGGCTTTGATACCGCTTGTTAGACTTTCGGAGCCGCTCTTCAATTCCCACATTAGTATGATATTGTTCACTTTGGGCTATAGTCAAGCCCGCACAATTTTTTTTATTCCATCACCCAAAAGACCTCAAACTAATTGAGTTCTCTGGGTACTATTTATACAAGACATTATCTCCTTATATTACTGATGTTGTATTGAGTTTGACATCCTAAAAAATCATCTTTTTCAAATCAATGGCCACATTGCCTCCCCTCGAGTTAGTCAACCGATCCTTCGAACCAAGGACCATATATTGCATACCCTCACTTTTAGATAATCCACCGGCCAATTACTCTCCCCTCGAGATAATCCACCTGGTCGTCAAATCATCTTGCTCCGTCGTTGCTAACCAATGGAACTCGCCGCCTGACCACCATAATATCAAAAAGACTTTCGACATAAGGCACATCACGAATCTAATCATAGGCTTCATCTCTAGACTAGGCTTTTATACCACTTGTTGGACTTTCTAAAGCCACTCTTCAAATCCTACAGTAGTATAATATTGTCCGCTTCGGGTTATGTCTGAACCAGCATGGATTTATTCTTGGTTACCACTGCCTAAAAGAATTCATGTTAATAGAATTCTAAATATTATTTATATAAGACATTCTCCCCTTATCTATCGATGTGGTATTGGACTTAAGACCCCATCCAACTATTACTACCAAATATGCAATTTAAAAAAAAAATAATTTAAAATCTAACGTTATAGAAAAATGCTGATTAGAAAGTTTTACCTAATACATACTGTAATTAAATAATTAGTAAATAACATAATATAAACACATTAATGATTAGAAAGTTTTACCTAATACATACTGTAATTAAATAATCAGTAAATAACATAATATAAACACATTAAGGTATAACTTAATTTTAGATGAATATTGTGATGTCTCTCCCAAAAGGTATAACTTAATTGTAGATGAATATTGTGATGTCTCTCCCAAATGTCCAACCAAGAGTAAATACTATATTATAAAATTGATAACAAGTTAAGAAAAGGGAAGATAAAAAGAAAGAAAAAAAATAATTTAACAAATAATCCATTAACTAATATTACATTATCATATTCCGCAGGCGATGAATGAGAAATTCTATTCTCATATAGGACTAAACATTTTCTTATTTTTTAAAATTAATCTATAATAGCGTGATGGATTTTGTTGGGCTAACCCTTCTAACCTAATTTATATTTACGGTAGAAAAATTTAAAAAAAAAAAATCAAATTTAACTCACATACCCCTTATAATTTCTAGTAGATATAGAGTGTTTGCATATAAGTCATAATGTTTTATTTTTCTCTATACCCATTGAACCTATTTGTAATTTATAAATTTTAAATTTACGTATGATCATTTTAACCATATATATATATTGATAGTTATAATAGTTATAAAATAATATTAATTATATTTTTAATTAAATATTAAAAATATTTAAATTAAAATATTAATTTATTATGATTTAAATATTAAAATATTAAAATAATAATGATATTTGATTAAAATATTAATTTAATATTAAATAATAATATTTAGATATTCAAATAAAATATTTTTAAATAATAACAATAATTTAACATAAAAAATTAAAATAATAATAATAATTCAAAAAAAATCATAAATTAAAAACTACATGTACATAAATTAAAAAATCACAAACTAACTCATGCATAAATTAAAAACTACCATTATGACAAAAAAAAAAGGCTTATATTGTATCCATTTTTATATTTATTCGGTTAGAAAATTATATTTTGCTTTTTTTGTTATTTTATTTTATAATTTTATAATAGAATTAATATTAATTCAAATTTTATTTATAATATTAAAATAAAATAAAATATTTATTTATTATTAAAATATAATATAATATATAATAAAATAAATTTATTTATTATATTTTAATAAAATTATTAATTTAGTTTAATTTATATTTATTAATATACCATCTAAAATTATTTATTTTGTATTTTTAATCTTGAACAAACATTTAGCCACAAATATTAAAATAATTATAATTTGACCCAAAAATAAAGATAAAGTATGGGAAGGATTGGAATGAAAATTTAAGATGGAGTGATAGAATATGCCTTATATTTGAGATAGAGTATAGGTGCGGGTTGGAGATGGCTTAAGTGTATGTTTAGTTGGTAAAATTTTTTAAGTAGTTATTAATTTTTTCGTTAGCAATTTGACAATTAAATTATTTGGGAGAAGTTTTTGATTAGCAATTTTTAAAAGTTAGTTGAAGTAGCTCACAAATCACTAATCAAAAGATTCCTATTTTATACTCATCAAATTATGAGTATTACTAAAATGTCCTTAGCAATACTTAAAGTCTCTATTTACAATCAATGATATTAATTTTAATATTATTTTTATTTATTAAATGTGGTTAATGTTATTAAGTATATATTTTTGTTTAATTAGTTTATACTTCCTCCCTCTTTTATTACTTGCAACATTCCTTGTGTACACGCTATCCAATAATTATATTTAACGGTAAATATTTTTAACTATATACAACTAAAAGTAATAATAATTTAATATTTGAAAAATAGACATCAAGACAAATAAATAAGATCTCACTTGACTATATTATTCTTTATACCGAAGGAATAATATGTAAAACAAATTGAATGATAAATAGTGAACACTACACTAATATTTTAGCTATTAAAAGTCGGAGGAAATATTTTATTTTTTAAATTAGTGGATGATTATAATATTATAAATTTTAAATTAAAAATCTCTTGACAGGTGGTTTAAAAATGAATTTACCACTTAAAAAAAATAAAATACATCATACTATAAGATAATAAAAAAGAGTGTATTTACCTATTTAACGGCATTTTACATATTTAACAGTTACTTTAACATAATAATAATAATTATTATTAAATATTCATTTCGTAGCTTTACTTTAATATTTGATTCAATAACTAATAGGTAATCCTTATTTCAACAACTAATTTAACCTCTAATGTAGTACTCAACCCAATCTAAATCTGAATCAAATGGAGGGAGGAACCAATTTATTCCCCAATATACTTTTGAAGAAATAATTTCTTAAATTATTTATTTATGAGTAAAAAGAAAATATTGTTGCAATTCATTTAAAAAAAAATTAAAATAGACATATTTATTTGTAAAAGTATCATAAATTAACCTGGTATATAATACTAAGGCACAAGAAAAAGACTAACATTTGTTTGAAGCAATGTATATACTAGACTTGGTTAAAAGATCTTCGTATTCGGATAGCAACGCGACCATATCTACTTTCAACATTCTCATTCCTATGGATATACCATCTTTCGCCTCAAGTTTTCTAATTAACTTCTCCATCTCTGTCTTCACACTTACCAAACCATTATGCACATCCACTGCATCCGCATCAATCAAACGGCTACTGTTAACAAATTCATCACTTATGTCAGCACTCAACTTTATCCGAGGAGGAGTGTAACGAAGGTACTCATCTAGCGTTGCTTCACCCTCAATTGTCACACCTTTCTTTTTATCTGCTTCTAGTCTTGTATCCTTTCAATAAAATTATAAACCAAGTCATGAATATAATGATGAGGAATACATTATAACTGAAATTAGTATATGTACCTTGACATCTGGGTATACACATTCGATATGAGCAATGTAATTACATTCCTGACAGTGGTATGAATGGTGGTCTACATCTCCAACATCTTCACATATATCACATCTGAATTCCCTGTTCTCTCTATGTGTCACAATTGAACTGGTGAGCTTGAGAGGATGATAAGAGTGAGACTCATGTTCAACGATCTCAGGTAAAGGAATGCAATGCACGTGCACATTTATATTGCACTCTATACATCTATAGAAACCGCCTGGACTTCCGTCTTTGCACAACATACATTGAAATTGAAAAAAATTATGTGCTCTGGTCGACAGCACATAATGCATTTCGTGACGATGAAAATTAAAGAGTAAACCTGGCCTTGTGCGGCTACCACACGAAACGTGAAAATAAAACTTACATCTATTACAGCTCAATGCAATTTTATTGACGGAAAGTAAACAAGAAGGACAAGTAGGGGAGAAAAAAATAGGCCTAAAGCTTATAACAGAGAGAGGATGTTGTGGATGAATTGAGCTTTGGATTGTTGTGGGAAGCCAATCCAAACAGGATTTGTGAATGAACCACATGTCTACTAATGTATTAGGCGAAACACAAGTCGGGCAAGTGTAGGATGGACTTCCGTATCGCTTGTGACAGCAACAACAAGAATTATATTCAAAGAACTGCAGAGGATCAGTATAGAGAAGTAAGAGTTTATGACGATGGTAAAGGCTGGATGTTTGGACTTTCTTGTGCCAAATCTTAACATCAATTTTAGAAACACAGTGGACATCAAGCTCGAACTTACACTCTTTGCAGACATACTTCAAACCGATGGAGTTCCTGTCGCATCCATTGCATTTGAAGAAAGATCGACAATAACAGGGAGATAAAAGATGGTTGGGATGAAGAGGGTGGTGTCGGATGTTACCTGGTAATTTTTCTGCACATGATTTATGCAAAACATATCTCGCAATCTTATAGTAGGAGTCGACACGATAAGTTGGGGTACCAATCACAGGATGGAGGCAGACAAAACAGTTCTGAACATCGTTATCATCAAACTCATTGAATATAAATTTGGAACTTACTTCACTGCTCAGTTGTGTTATTAAGTTGTTCACCACTTCCATAGTTGTCAGGATGTGGACTTGATGAACCTAACTTCGCTTTCCATTGTTTATACTTTCATGATGTGCCATTCTTTGTCTTTCAAAGAAAGAAACGTATGTTCCATTCCCTGGCTAGAAAAGGACGTCTGGGTCGGAAAAGGATATCTAGGAATACTATATATAGATTCTAATGAAAAAAAGTCAAAATGAATCATGCTTTAAAACTTCTAGGGAGAATATGCTCAAATTTGATGTTCATATTCTAGAGATAAAACTAAAACAATTTATTATATACATTTATAATTACCTAAATTACTTTTATATTTATTCACATCGATTAAGAGAAGAGAATCATAATTTTACAAGAAATAACTTTGTTTAATGTTTACAAATAAATAATTTTTTTAATGATAGATTTATTGACTTTGTATTATTTTATAGTGTTTCGAAAGTATTTTATTTTCAATAGGATAATTGCATCTAGTTTACAAAATAAAAATTGAAAATTAAAAATTAAAATTACAAAATTTATTTTTTATTTTTAAGCCATTCAAAGTATGTTATTAAAAAATAAACAAAAGAAATCTAAAATACACATTATATAATTTAATTTCTTTTATATTTTTCTAATAAAATTTAAAAAAATATATAGATGAAAAGTCCTATTTACCCTCAAATAAAAGTAACATATTTTCACACAAAAATACATCATCACACAATCATACCTTCACAAATATTCATCCCAACTTTACAAATACTCATTCTAACATATTCATACATTCACAAGTACTCATCACACTTTCACATCTTCACAAACAATCTTCATATTTCGCAAATTCTCAACACCATCAATTTCTTAAAGAATCTTCCACAACTCTTGATCTTGGTATTGATTTCAAAGATCGTTGTCATTAGGTATGCTCAATTCCATTTAATTTGGACATTTAATTAAATTTCTACAATTAGGGTTTTTTTTTTTTTTTTTTTTTTTTTTTTTTTTTAACATGGGTAAAACCTTAGAAACATAACATGCTTGTAGTGGAAGGATTTTTGAAATATCTCTTCGCATTTAGTATGGACGCCTGGGAGATAATTTTTCAGTGAGGGTTATTTCCAAAAACACCCAATTTTTTCAAACGTTTCACTTTAAGTACTCGGTTTTGAAAAATTTTGAAAAACTACCCCAAAATCAAAACTACTGGTGGTTTTGGTATTTTTGTGAGTGATTTTGGTGTTGTATGAGTGGTTTTAAAATTTTATATATTTTAATTTGGAGATTCGGAAATTCTTTAAAATTAAAATGAAAATATAAGAATTAATTAAGGGCACCCATTTTTAGCAAATGTAAAAATTATTTAGGAACGAATGGAGTACTAATTTTTAAACATTTTATATATGCAATCAGAAATTAAGTTTTTTAATCTGACATCGAAATTTTCTATACAGAAAGCTGACTGAGATTGTCCATATGACCATACCTCTACTCTTTCTGTTTGACTTTTCGTTCTCAAAACTTTGACGTCTAATCAAAATCATCGTTACAACCACACTCACACCTGTTGAAGAAGATGAATGGTGGTTTATTACTGAGAATTTAATCCTCCCCCACCTACTACTCATACTATTCTTGTTTATATACTTAGTATCATAATTATCTTAGTACATTAGTAATTGAATTTCAACACAAAACGGTATGTCTTGTCATTCTTCCTCCTGAGATTATGCCAAATAAAAGCAATAGTGGGAAAATGATTTTTGTGCGGTCTTTTCAATTTAACCAATACAAGGGTCTTCAAAGGAGAAAAACGTGTAAAAAATATCAATCCATCCTCGAAAGGAGGACTTGGTGACAAAGTGTCTTACAATTATTTCATAAAATTCTTTATAAAGTATTTCTAATATTTGTAGTATATTAAAATAAATAAAATAAAATAAAAACCTTAATTTTAGTTACCAACAAAGTGTGTCAAAATTTACACATAGAAGAACATTACTTCATTGGATCTCGCACCCCTTCTTTATAAATTAGGGTGCCATCCCATGCTATATATATGTTCACACTATTCAACATTCCCATCATAGACCTTTTTCACAGTGAATATTGAATAATAGAACAACGGTATCTAAATTCGATCGATTACATGAACTAGAAAAGCTACAGAAAAATAAAATTTATAGTCTTCTATAGCACAGAAAGTGGAAACAAATCTCGAAATTAAGCAAACGAAAACTACTGCCAAATCTTTTTTACAATCAAATAAATCCTAACTTCAACATCATCTAAGAAACCATAATACATATAACTCCATCTCCTGTTGATCACCAGAGCTCCTACAAATCCCCAGAATCCCATCACAAATCCAAGAACCATGCCGATGTAAAACCCATTCACTCCATGTATATAGCCTTCCTTCACTGAGCCTTCGTTGTGAGGGTCACTCCAGTGACCAGGAGCATGAAGTGACACATTGCAGTCATTGGTAAGTGGACATCCATATAAATGATTGCCGCTGAAACATGATGTATCTAAAGTCTGCAATTGAGTTCCCGAAGGAATTCTTCCAAACAATTTATTATTAGATACATTCAAGTAGCTCAGAAATGTCAGGCTGGTTATACTTTCTGGAATTTCACCGGAAAGTTGATTCTCGGACAAATCAATTATTGCTATATCTCCCATATTACCAGTAGTGTCCGGAATCTTTCCTGTCAATGAATTATGCGACAGGTTCAACCACCATAGCGCTTTCAAATTTGTTAATTCTTTTGGAATATCTCCGGACAGCTTATTATTCGAAAGGTCTATGACTCCAATCAAATTGAGAATGGTAGAGTACTCATATATCATGCCTTTCTGCACAAGCAAAATATGTTCTTTAAACTCAATTAAATAACCACTCACCTCCACGTACATGATGTCACTGGCTAGAGAATGCTTTACAACCCTCAAAGCGGTCATCTTGATAATACAACTTGGTATTCCACCAGTAAGATGGTTATTTGCTAGATCCAAAATTCGTAAAGATGATAGATTACATAATTCTTTTGATAAAGAACCATGTAATTTATTCGAACGAAATATTAAAATCTGCAACCGTTCAAATCTTGCTCCAATAATTTTGTGAACATCTGCATCAAACTGATTATGGGAAGCATCCAATACTCGTAAATTTGTACAATTTTCGAGTAATTCAATACCGGAGAAATTATTACTTCTAAGTACCAATGATTGAAGGATATTTAAATTTCCCATAAAATTTGGAAGTTGACCGTAGAATTTGTTATTACCTAAATTCAATACTTTCAACTTCTGCCAATTCATCCAACCACAGTTTGGCAATTCACCTGACAACGAATTATTCTCAAGGTTGAGAACATTCGTGTTCCTTGACTTATTTCCATGACACAGAAACTGAGAAATGGATCCAGAAAACATATTATTGGAAAGATCTAATACATTCTCCACGTCAAAGGATATCTGAGGCAATGGGCCATAGAATGAGTTGAAACTCAAGTCAATTGACTTAACCGGAGTCTTAAAGTCGTGGAAAAGACTCGGAATCTTTTGATGAAAGTGGTTGTGAGAGAGATTTAAATAACGAAGCTGAGAAACACTTTTCCAAAACCAACTCGGAAAGACATCAGTGATTTTGTTGTCGGATATGTCCAAATAATATAAATAATCCATTTGAGAAAGAATCCACACCGGAAAATAAGGCCCCATATTGCAAGATCTACAACTTAGCACCTCAAGTTGAAATGGAGGCTTCCAATTAGAATCCGCTTTCACCACCATATTCGAGTTTCCACCCAAAAGAAGCACAGAAATCCTGGTGAGATTATTCAGCTGATTCTGGGAGAGAGTTGCATTCAGTTTGTTATTTGAAAGAGTCAGGTATTCTAAAGATAAAAGCTCCCATAAAGAAAAAGGTATATGACCATAAATGTTGTTTTCATGTAGACCAAGATATTTCAGATTTTTGAATCTTCCAATATCATCAGACAAATGTCCAGATAATTGACAAGACTCTAGTCCTAAAATCTCTAATTTGGTTGAAACACAACCTGAGAAGACTTCTAAAACCTGGGAGATGGTTGTATTTAAGTTCAAAGCTGACATGTCAAAAACCATCAAGTTGCAAAGCCTTCCGAATGATGGAGGTACGCTCCCTCCAAACTTGTTTTGGGAAAGATTCAAAATTTTAATGGAACTTAGGTTTCCAAACAAATCTGGAATGGAACCTTGAAAGTCATTTGAACGACGAGAAAGGAATTCAAGATGACTATTTTTTAACAACCAATCCGGTATTGCCGAATCGAAATGGTTATTTGATAAATCGAGATGCCTAATCAAAGTTAAATTTTGAAGACTATCAGGAATTGGACCTTGAAAACCACTACCCCTCAAATCAAGAAAATCTAAGCGATCGAGATTGAAAATCCAAGTGGGGATTGAGTGACCAAAATAGTTATAGGAAAGATGCAAGGTGGTAAGTGACGAAAAATTAGCAACGGACTGATGAAAAGGGTGTTGAAGTCCACAACTTGACAATTCAAGTACTTCTAAATGTGAAAGAATATTTATAATTGGGAGCCACTCGTAAGAAATTTTACGGAGATTTACCCCATTTAAATTAAGGTGTTTTAACGAAGTAAGATGATAAAGCCACCCTAAATTGTCAACATATAATTCAGATTTTCTCACATTTAAAGTAATAACATAAGAATTAACAGTACTGAGATCAAGATATTGGAGATGGGAAAGATTACCGAGTTGGTAAGGAATTATTCCACCAAAATTTGACGTGGAAAGATTAAGATAGTTTAATTTTTTTATGTGGCAAAAAAAATTAGGTATTTGAATTCCTTCGAAATCATTAAAACTCAAATCTAAATGAATCAATTCTTTCAAATCAAATAAAGATGGATTAATCATACCTCCTATTTTTGAATTTAAAAATTTTTTATAATCCGTATAAATTTCAATTTCATTATGCAAGAAAATTTTTAAATGATGATTGCGTAGATTGAGTCGAAGGACATGACCAGTAGAGTTGTTGCAGACAACACCAGCCCACTGACAGCAGTCTCCATCAGGTTCAGACCAAGAAGCAAGACGATTGGAAGGATCAATTAGATCATGTTTGAAGCGTAAAAGTGCTTCCCTCTCACTCTTGATGCAACCAACATAAGAGCTTCCACTACAGAAGCTCAAGTGGAAAATCAAGAGGAAGAAAAGAAAGGCAGCTACAACACTTGTCATATTTTGTGTTTGTTTTTTCATTGTGGGATGAAAGATGACGAGAACACGAGACTTATATTTATAGTGAAATGAGTGGTAGTAATTCCCTACACCATCTAGACCTTATCACTAACTATTGCACAGGTCAATGAAAAGAATACAAAAACAGATTCCTCCAAGTCAATAAAACCATTCCACACTCTTCATATTATCACTTTTGGCATTTCTTCCTTGTTTGGCGTGTGGAATATGTTATAAAAATGAAAGTAAAATCACATGTTTTGATTTTATTAGAACTCTTATTTGTTTTGGATTATTTATTTATTTATTTATTATTTGAATCACCATTGCTACCCAACTCTCTCATCATATCATCCATCACAATAATAATAATAATAATAATAATAATAATAATAATAATAATAATAATAATAATAATAATAATAATAAATTAAAAGAATTTCATGCGTTGGTATGATACTAGTGGTAATGTCTATTGTCTATTTTAGATCGATTCTAATTCAGTTAGTACTTCTAATAAATATAGTTTCCATTACTGCTTCTAGTTTTAATGGTATCGGTTATATAGGTACCGTTTAAAAAAAATAACTAAATTTTTTATAATTAAATCAATCATTAAAATAGAATACAGTGAAATCACCCTTTGTCAAATTTCTATTTACAAAATAATTATTTCAAAATCAATATAATAAAATAACATTCACAGTTCACATAATTAATTTGTTAAATTGGTTCACACTAACAATTCCAAAAGCGTCACTAGAAAAAACTTAAACTTGATCTTGATGTCTAGAGACTTGCTTCTTAACTGAAGAAGTCTGGCTTTGTTTGGATGGTTGGCACTACTGTTTCGTTCGGTACAGTTTAGTTTAGTAATATTTCGTAAAATACTAAAATCCTGTTTTGATGGATGGTGCAGTTCTGTACAGTAAAATCAATTTTTTTTGTTTGAATTGATGGTATAGTATGTGTTAAAAAGATGTAAATTGACCACAATACCCTTGCATACAATATACACACTAATTATTATTTTTAGATGATTTAATTTATTTTTTTAATTTTACCACATTATGGTGTTTTTATTTTTTATACTAATTTGATAAAGTAAAAAATTAAGGTGTCAATTATTTTTCTTTTTAATATTCTTATCTATATTTAAGTAATTTTGATTTTTTTAATACTTTTATCTCAATTTAAGTGCTATAAAAATATTTTAAAAAAAAAATCAATTATTCTAATAGATTAGATATGTTTAAATACTACTCATTGTATTTTCATATTAATCCATTTTTAACAAAATAATATTGAAAAAAATATTAAAATTTATTTTGATTTTTAATAAAAGTATTAAACTAATAATAAAATAATTTCAGCCAATTTCGTGAACATTAAATTTACAAATTCAATTTATTTTTAATTTTAAAATTAAATGGATTTAAAAAAATTATTTAAAGGGTAAAATAGTAATAAAAATAAATTATTTTACTAGAATGTAAAAAAAAAATTAAAATACTTACTTATACTAGAATGTAAAAAAAAAAACACTTATATAAAAAAAAACACTTATATAATGGAACCTAACTAAATATTAATATTTTAATTAATTTGATTAATTTTAATATTTTATTGAGAATCATATAAATAGATTGAAAAATAGAATAAAATTAAACTATATTTGAAGATAGACCACAACTATCTCAAATAACCAAATAAAAAAATAGTAAAATCAAATGAACGATGAAAACGCTATATGGAATAACTAAATTAAATAAAAAAATATATTAACTAAATAAAATTAAACATTCCCAAAGTAAAAATAGAAAATAAAAGTCAAGATAGTGAAAATTCATCTATTGCAATTACACCATATACTTTTACACTTTTCCTAATATTAGAAGGACAATTTTGGAAAACAAAAAGTATAACCCATGCTAACACCCCAATTTGGTGTGTTATAAATTTTATCCAAATCAACCTATACATAACTAAACTAAACTAAACCATACCAACTTAACCTATAATCCAAACATAAACTAAACCATACCAACTTAACCTATAATCCAAACATGGTATAGGTTAATAACCTATACCATATCATACCAAACCATAATCCAAACATAGCCTTAGTATGAGACAACATGAGATATATCGAGAGTTGTAGTTCTACTGAAAATCAAATATATTTGTGGATGTAAGCGAATAAAAGGATTCAATGTCATACTTGTGAAGGATACAACCATGTTCTAGCCGAGTTAAGAACCAAAACTCGATATAAGCAAGTCTGGAGGAAGGTAGAGAAGGTTGAAAACTCAATGATTCATGAATTTATACCTGTATGCCACAACTGCCAGAAAAGTTGGAATATTCCAACCAAGTGTTATAAGCTTAGAGCAGTAACTCATAAAATGGTCCAAAACAACCTAAGTGAATACAAGAAAATTTCAAAATGGATTTGGCGTGAGAGAAAAATGCTTTGTAAGTCTTTCATGTAATGCTAATACAAAGTGTCGGTATTTTGACATCAGATGTCCTAGATACATGATTGGGAATAAAGAGTTCTTAATATGTCCCTAACAAGATGGTGGTGGTATTGTCACCTTTGGAGATAAAGGAAAACAAATACTGCAAAATTATGGAACTAAATAAGAGTATTTAATTCTATATTCAACAATATTTGAAGAATATTTGAAGAACTTATACTTCATTCTAGAACAAAGCCCATTGAAATCACATATCACTTTATAGGTGAATCTATATATATTATAAAGCAGAACCCTCAGCGGGTCCCGCAAAACTGATGTGGCGCGCTGAGAGTTCCGCGTTGGGTGGAAAAGTGTCATTTCTGGCTATTTTGAATCCGAGTGATATTTTTACGAGATTTTGAGTAGAATATAATATGTTGACGAGATTTTATGTTGTATTCTTCTCATCTCTTCTCATTTAATAGCTCATAAAGCAAACATAATATAAATAATATATTCTAAAATAATTAATGGCGCACTCCTATTGATATATTTAATTTTTTATTGAAAACATAAAATAAAAATTAATGGACCATTATAAAGAAAATTGATTACTATTAAACCGTTATGTCTATCCCTCTTCTTCTTCCTCCCTCCAATTAACCATATAATATAATGAAAACTATATAAATAGACACCACTCCCACTCAAAATTCCCTCACATTCTCACCTCTCAAGTCCCACAATTTTAATTTTAAATACATTTTTTTTTCTTAGGAGAAAAATCGAGAAGATCATCTTTAGAGCGAGAGAATTTGCGGTTCTAACCTCACCACCGATGATGATACCAAAGAATACATGAATATGAAACCAATTATGCGAAAGAAGATGGGAACAACCCAAGTGGGCTTGACAGATGGTTGGATAGTAGATTACATGTTGGAGAAAATAGGATTTGGAAGATTGTTGGAAGATTAACGGCGGTGGTGAAACAAATATAGAGAAATATACAGAGAAGTATAACTTCATATGTATAGAATTGTTTTTATTTATTTATTTATTTATTTATTTATTTTTTTAGAAAAGATTAAAACATTGGATGTTGACATATATAATATGTATGGTTAATATGCATTGATTTTTTTCTTGATATTTGTACCAAGTTATCATCTTTCATTTAATTTTCTATTTTAATTTTAAATATATATATATAATAAATATGATTACCATATTGTTTTTTTTTCATATTCTATTAAATTGTAAAAGTTATTTTTTAAAATTATAATATTATGTATTTTATTTAAGAAATATAATATTATTTTAGTGAATGATATCATTTTACAATTATATTTATTTTAATTTAATATGTATTTATTAATTGTAATATAAATTTATATTTTATTTTAAATATACCTTACATTTAGAAAAATTGAAGTTCTTAATAAGTGTAATTAAAAATGAAAAAGTAAATTATACTATATGATATATTATTATGTATCTTAATATAACTATTAAAAATAAAATAAAACAAAACTACATAATTTTATATGAATAATCATGAAAAAATTAAGTAATTTGAATAATTTTAAAATTTAGGGTATAATTTTAAGATATTTAAAATAATAGTGATGAAATGAAATATATATATATATATATATTAATATGAAATGATTTTTTTATATTTATCTGAATTATTTTTTTTAGAAAAATACAATATTATACATATTTTACATGTTATCGTAAAAAAAAAAAAAAAAATCTTTTCGACTTTTCTATTTTCCAAAATCATCTTAAAATATATGTCTCTTAATATCTATTATAATTATAATTTATTACAATTGATTGTAATTATGATTTAATTTTTAATTTCTATTCCAATTGAATATTATTAAATTAATTAATTTCAATTATTTAAAAAAATTAAATTTTTTTATATTGATAGATTTTAAATTATGGGGATGTGATGATTTTCATAATTCAAATAATATTTATAAAATAATAAAATTCACGGATAATATATTATTTCAGAGAGAGAGAGTATAATTTTAGTAATCATTTAAATATATTTATTAGTTTTTATCTTTTTAATTATTTTTTATTTAAAAATATGCAAGTTAATGTTTTTAAAATTATCTAAATTTTAGATTATCTTCATATTTTTAAAAATAAACAAAACTATTTACTTTTATTATTTTAATGAAATACTTATTAATATAATTTAGTGTTTATATAAAATACTTAATATATAAATATATATAAATAATTTTAAAATTATCAAATAATAATATATTTAATTATATAAATATAAAATATATAATATTATTATATAACACATAGATTATTTTATATATATATTAGTGCCTCGCGTAAGGCGCGAGTAATATCCCTAGTTAATTAAAAAACTGAAAGGATTCTTTTAAGAAATGATTTCTGATTTTGAGTTGGGATTTACTTTTGAGTTACGATCTTTATTTAGACATGATTTGATTGTTCTCATTATGATTCTTAAGTATTTTTTAATTGGAATGAAACCAATTAAGAAAGTATATTTGGTAACTATAAATGAGGAAATTATTTAAAATAGGTCATCTAAAATTTAAATTTTAGTTATAGGAGCATTTCAAATTCTTATATTTGGATTGTTTTCACTTCATAAACTGCACTGACAATTTTACCCTAAATTTAAAATTTTAATTTCATAAGTGCTATTTCGATATGACTTCACCAATTTTGAAAGCTGTTAAGTCGTCTTTGAATCTACATCAGATATAAAATAACCACAGGTTTTATATGATAATTTGTGATCACAAACTTTTGATTGCAGAGCAAAAATGTTTGATCATGAATCATAAGTTTGTGAATCGTCCTATTTTTTTAAAAAAATCGTCGAGGGTAAAAATGTCCATACAACCTGTGGGATGCAAAAAAAAATTATCAAAACTTATCTTTTTTAAAAAATTAAAAATCGGCATATAAATAAAACTCAAACTTTAAAAAACCTATTTATAAAAGGATCCAATAGAATTGTCTCATGACGAAGAAAATATTACTATAATAAGTAAGATATCATCCCTAGCTATCTCATGATAAAAAAGAAATTTCATCTCTCGGAGTGGTTAACAAAGATTAGAGTTGTATCTATAATCATTTGGAGTTAGTGCTTCTATTACAATTTAGATATAGATGTATATATACAAGTTTTACTTGACTTCTTTAACTGACATGGGACTTTATATTGCATCCCAACACTAAAAGATTTATAACACATGTAACACTATCGCTCATCTAATTTGGAGCGAGAAAAAAACCCATCTGTAGCAATTAAAGGCATTTGAACAATTAATTAAGATTAATTATGAAAAAATAACTAATTATCAAGTTTGTTCATCATCTTATTAATGATTTTTTATTTTTTAAATGGTAATCAAGAATTTTTTTTAATTAAAAGAAATTGAGTGTTTCATAGTAAACACTGCGAGCACTAAACATCACATGTCAAAACTATAGAGAGAATGAGTAGCAAATTTTTAAAAAAAAAAAATCTGACGTATTAGAGCATTTCTAATGCTCATGTCTATTTGTGTTGTGATGGGAGAATCCTTACACACATACAAATTTAAAACAGAATTCCTATCAATGTCTAATTATAGATTTAAAGATATCGTCTCCACATGGATTGTTTATTTTGGGCAGAAAGAATTTGATCAAGATCTAATTGAGTGAAAAAAATTCATCAGCATAACAGAAATGTAACAATCAAGAGTTTGATATGAATTTTTAGACAATTTTAACAAATATAACAAAATGACTAAGAAATCTAGTACTCAATTTTGAATTGATTCAACAAGGATTAAGTTGATATGCTAATCTCTATTGTCTACTATCATCTTCAATTGCATAACTCGACTCTAGATCTCAGATTCACAACCTAAATCATCACCAGTGATCTGTTAAAGATCTCTCAATTCGATTTAACAAGTCCTAGTTAAAAGATTGCATATATCTCTGTACTACAATTCAGTTAACTGATCAAGCATAATCTGTAGAAAATTGGATCTAATTGTCTATTTCTAGTACAATGATCCTCTATTCTTAGATCTGATACTTAGACGTCATCTCTGGACTAAAATAAGTATCATAACAAGATTACTTAACTGTCATTCTCGTAATTCAATTAGCTCATGAAAACTCAGTGAAACTGACTATGATTAACAAGAATTATACAATCAAATCTAGAAATAGCAACAAGTCTTAGCAAATCAACCAAAGCTATTGGCTATGCATAACTACTTCAGCATATTCAAAAACAACACAGATTCATCATCATTATGCTAATAGATCAAAATCTTATTAAGGAGAATAGAAGTTAAACTCTGTCACAGTCTTCACTTCTCAAACTTCAAGCCAATTCTCAGAAATCAATGAAAACAGAGCACAAAACTTCTCTACGAAACTTTACTGATTTGAACTAAAATGAAGAGACAAAAATTCTTGAAAATATCTAAGAATGTCAAAATATCAAAAGGTCAAAAAGTCCTAATTGCTTCCACTAAGCTCCTATTTATAGAGTTTTCTCAGTGGCAACTTTGAAATTAAACTAGCAAAGAAACACAAATTGGCAAAATGCATGATTTCAACTTATGTCACCTGTTCCTTCACCTGAACCTCTGGCAACACTTAATTAGTTTCCAAATTCAGTCGCCAGTTGATAAGTTTCGTAGGCGAATTATATTGATCACCGCCTCTTATTTCGCCACACAAACAGGCGCTACTTTCTCTTGTCGCCTACATTAACATCGCCCCATCTTGATTCTAAGGCGAGATACGTCAACTGTCGCCTCAAGCTTCGCCCTTTTGTTAAGGCGATATATATCATTCAGCTAAGAAATGTCGCTAACTTCATTTTTTTTTTTAGGCGACAGTGTCTTTGATCGCCTAAGTACTTCGCCTGGTTTGACGACATGATGTAGGCGAAATACAAATATACTGCCTCCTTCATTCTTTTACCTAGGCGACATCCACTTGCTATGTCATCTTCAGTCGTCAACTCCATCTTTAGCATGCAGGCGATATCATTGGGTGACTTTCTCTTTACTTATGAGCTTTGCCACCTTCTGGATTTGAACAAAATTTCATTGAATCCCTCTTTATTCTGATTTTTGCTCGTTTCTGCTTATTTTCTTAATCTTTTCATCGAAGTTCCTATCTCAACAAAATAGTTTAGAATTACTTGAAACCAACTCAATTATATGACTTTTCAACTCAATTTCTTCCTAATAAAGTTTATAAAATTTAAGCTTCTGGCGAGTCGAGCCCAAGCTTAAACAAGCCGAACCACGAGCCTCAAAATTAAAAGCTCGCGAACTTGATGAGGCTAAACAAGCCTATACGAGCCTACTATATTATATATTTATATATATTTTTAATAAATTTATATTAAAATAATATATTAAATTAATAATTTATTTTATATATTTCAACGAGTCAAACCCGAGCCGAACTTTTAAGCCGAACCCGAGCTCGTATATAAGTTCACGAGCCGAGCCTGGGGCTGCTCGTGACTTGGTTCGGTAATTGCTCGATAAGTTTTGTTCACGAGCTAGTGAGTCAAGCTTGGATTTTTATTTTTAGTTCGATTGTTAAATTAGTTGAGCTTGAGCTTGGATGTGTTCGACTCGTTGGCTCGTGAGCTAGCTCGATAAATTTATTAATTAAAATTATAAAATATAATACACACATAAATATATAAATAAAAAATAAAATAAAATAGATTTCACTTTACCAAACAAATTGATTTGGATGCGTATTCACATAATTTCTCTTGAAAATAAAAATAAAAATAAAAATCAGTAATATAAAAATATAATTCATATTATCAAGTGTCTCTTCCTTCAAAATTAAATATTATTTTAAATAAATTATACAAAATTAGTAGAGTTGTCAAGTTATCTTATCGAACTCGAGTAGCCTGTGAGCTCTAAATGAGCTCGTGAGCTTTAAGTGAGTTGAGTTTAAGCTTAAAAAATAAACTCGTTAATTAAATGAGTCAAACTCGAGCTTGATAAAATTTAAACGAGCTAAGCTAAGTTAGGGTCCAACTCGACTCAGCTTGGCACATGTCCAGCCCTACTCGAGCTCGAACTTGGGTACCAAAAGCTTGACGAGCCTTGAGTCGAGCTCGAGGCTAAACTTGGATGCCAAAAGCTTGGTGAATCTCAAGCCGAGCCCCAGCTATTGCTAAACGAGTCCAGCCCGAGCCTATATCAACTCGGGCTCGGCTCGAATACACTCTTAGGTAGATTGTACAAAACTATTTAATTAATTTGATCATCAATGTAACAAAAACTCCCTATCATAGCTGGTTAACGAAACCAAATCTCTCTCTATATACAATGGTGTCAAATGAGTCAAGTTTATTCAGTTTCAAACCCATAACCTATTTATTTTTACACTGTGTGGCCACCCATTTTCACACCTAACAGCAGAGTTATTATGAGGACATCTTAATCATATTTATATATTGATGGTTATGTATGCAACTTAATTACTCAAATATATTAACCGAGTTTGAGGACAAGGATATATACTTTACTTTCTTTCAGAGACAGAATGGTACATAATTTGATGATCATGAAAGTAAAAGTAATGAAAAACTAATATAGGTACCCATATCCTGACAATCAGGGAAGGGTTGAACAACTTAATAACCCAACTGAAACGTCAACCTCAATTGCAAATTATATTCAACGAGTTTGATGATAAGGACGATCAGTGCTTCGCCTGCTTCCTTCCTCTGATAATTGGTAATCCAACTTATCGTGTCTGCTTTTTCTATGAGATCTATAGACCTGCATTGCATAAATCGTGCGCAGAAGAATTACCAGGCAACATCCAACACCACCCTCTTCATCCACACCATCTTTTATCTCCCCACTTTTCTAAATCTTTCTTCGTATGCAATGGATGCGACTGTAACTCCATCGGTTTGAAATATGTCTGCCAAGAGTGTAAGTCCACTAGAGAGTCCAAACATAGAGCAATTACCATCCTCATAAACTCCAACTCTTCGGATCTGGATTATTATGTAATCCTCATCATGGTTTATAGTTTCATTGTTAGGATACAAAAAAGAACGGTGACACAGTTGGGGTGAACCAAAGCCAATTAATCTTTTTTACTCTCTTGCCGTGGTAAAGTTTGCGGACACAAGTGATGAATTGTTTAATGAGGATGGATTAGAGGTGCATAATGGTGTAGTAATGTGAAGAGAGAAATGGAGAAGCTAATTGGAAAACTTGAGGCAAAAGCTTATATATCCAAAGGAATGAAAAGTTTAAAGGAAGATATGGTGGCATTGCTTTCCAAAAACTAAGATCTTACAGCCAAGTCTAGTATATACATTGCTTCAAATAAACATTAGTCTTGTATTGTATCATACTATTTTTACAAGATGTTAATTTATGATCTCACTCACTCATCTTCCACCCTTTACTTTTTACAAACAAATATCTCTCTCTTCTAAAATAGATGTACGAACGGAGTCGTTTTGTACCAACTTGATTGGTTTATTTAATCTATATATTAAACTGATTAGATGTAGGATGTGTTTGGAAAAATTTTTCAATTAGCGTCTTAGATAGCGTTTAAATTATATATTAACTTTTTAAAAAATATGTGTTTAGTAATAGCGTTTTAATTACCGTTTAGCGTTTTAATTAGGGTTTAAAAAAATTATTAAAAATAGCTTTCAACCCAAACGCTAATAATGATTTACTTTATCAACCTTTATCTTATAATTAATTATATCATTATTTTCTGAATTATATTTATATCTGTAATAAATTTTAGTAATTTTATATGTAACAGCTAATTTAAAAACTAAATTTAATATCAAATGTTCAATCCAACAGCTAACTTTACAGCTAATTTAAAATTTAATCTAGCAGTTAACTGCTAACGTTATCTGAACCGTTGATCTAACAACTAATTAAAAATCTAATGCCAAACATACGCATAGTTGTTCAATTTTTATTTGAGATTATTGAGTTGGTCCACAATCATGGGGAGTCCATAAAAGAATATTTTTAATTTAAAATTAAAATATTATGATTTTTATATAAAGTTTTTTAAAAATTTTAATTGTTTACTTTTACGTTAGTTATTAGTTAAAAAATATTAAGTATTTGTTCTGTTAGATACACAACATTTTTTAAAAATTATGAATATAAATAAAATAAAAAATATAATATGTAATTAATTATAAACAAAAGTTCGATACTATAATCACAAGCCGTGACGACAAGTGAATTAGAAGTCAATGTTAGTTCTGTGATTCGATTTTGTAAAAAGGAGATCCGCTTTGCTCATAGAAATCAGTTCACCTAGAATGGTGCTGTTTCTCCACTCACACAGGTACGAACTATCTAACCTAATCGGAATCTATTAAGATTGAATTACTTAAATTAGGATTTATTTGTTGTAGAGGAGAAAAAGCCTTTGATGATTTTCATAATTTCGATCCATATATCAAGGTTAACTATATCAATTTAGGTATTGTATTTCACAAAAAGAAACGACTCCATTTTAGTCCCTTGCTTGGAAAGGCTTGAGAATTGTGAATTGTATCAAAAAGAAAAGTTATATGGAGCCAAATGGCATTTAGTTGTATCAATTGTAGTAAGAGATTGCTTCTATATTATAAGGAGAACTGAGTAATTCCTTTACGAATTGAAAAAACTATGGAATGAACTGATATATTTCATGCTTATTCATGTATGCTCATATAACTGTAAGTATGGAGTTACTAAGAAGATTATCGAGATGAAATAGGCTAAATATATATCGCAATTATTGATGGAGTTAAATGAGGATAATGTTATAAGGAATCGGATTTTGGTAATGAAGTGTAAAGTGTATTTGATGTTAGGTAAATTACAAAAACTTTTCACTTTTTCAAACCTTTTGCATTAACTCATTGTAGAAACTTGAACTAACAAAGAAGAAAAGTGTATTCGCAATTGTCAATCTTAAGTGTATTCTGTTATAAAAATACAAGAAACAATTGTTATGAAAGTATTTTTCTGAGCTTGACATGTCATTAGTGACAACATGCTCAGAGCTGTCTAAGGCATGAAAAGGGTTATTGATGATGTCTCCTAAATCACTTGGATTCTCATAATAGTTAACAAAAGGATCAAATATTGGTAAGGAACAAGAAGAATAAGGTGTCTGACCAATGGAAAAATATTTTCTTAGAACACCACATCTCTGATAATGTGTATTTTATGAGTTCTAATGTTATAGGTTTTGTAGGCTTTGTGTTCTGGTAAGTACCCAATGAATATACACTAAAATCTCTCTCACCAAATTTTAATTTTTGGGGATATGTGTTTGTTACATAACATAGGCAACCAAAATATTTCATAAACTCATAAGCTGGTGCTTGTTATGCAGAATCTCAAAGGGTGTGTTGAAGTTTAGTATTGAAGAAGACAATCTATTCACAATATAGACAGCAGTTTGCAAGGTATCTTCCCAGAATTTTAAAGGTAGATTTGCTTGAAACAGAATACTTCTAGCAACACTTAATAAATTTTTATGTTTTCTCTCTACTATTCCATTTTGTTGGGGAGTATATACTGCTGATTTTGATGAAAAACACCATTTTTAAGAAACAATTCTTGGTAGGATAAAGAAGTAAACCACTTCCATTGTCAGTTCTAAAGGTTTTGACATGTAGGTTATATTCTGTTTAGACAGACTTGAAGAAATTGGATAGGATTTTTGTGGTTTCTTATTTGTGTTTCATAAAATAAATCCAAGTGATGCGACTTGTATCATCAACTAGAGTTATAAAATAAGGTGATCCTAATATAGATGAATGATTGTATTGGCCCCATAAGTCTGCATGATAAGATCAAAGATATGTGATGCAATAGAAGTACTTTTAATGAAAGGAACACGTTGTTGTTTAGACAAATGGCAAGCAGTTCAAGGTTTTATTGAAGATGAATTTAAAGCATCATATATACAAGAAATTCTTTTAATAAAAACACATGATGCATGACCAAGATGGTTATGCCAAAGTTTTGAAACATTGCATTCAAGACTAGCTTGTTTTGTTTTATCAGTAGAAGTATTTACAGCCATAACTGTAAAAGACAGTTTAGGAGAAAACTGACCATTTGCAAGATTTACAGGCTTCCTAATTTGCTCCAATATGTATAGATTTTCATCCACTTTTCCAACAACAATAACAACTTTAGACTGATGCTCCTGCAAAATACAAGAAAGGCCAAGAAATATACACTTAAAGTGTTTAGTTAGGGTGAGTTTAGGTATTGATATGAGATTAAAATGAAACTCTGGTATATAAAAAATCAAGAAGAATGAGGTTTGGGGAAATTGAGACTTGTCTAGCCTTAGTTACTGACAATCAAGAACCTTTGGGTAGTATAACTTTGACAGTCTTCTTCAAATCAAATACTTAGTTAAACAGATTAATATTGCCTGATATGTGATTGAAGGCCCCACTATCTAGGATCTATGAGTCCATACTACTTTATGTAAAAGCATTTAATGCAAAATGCCGAGAGTTACCTATAGAATCCATCGGATTAAGCATATTCAGAAGGTTAGGATTCAAGTTGTTTAGATATTTTGCAATTTCTCATTGTAATATGACAGACATCTGAGTATTTGTTAAAGAACTCGATGCTTCTGCAGTACTGTTTGCCTTATCTGATGAGCTTTTGTCAAATGTTGCAGCTTCATTTGCATAAGCTTTGCTAGATTAATTTCCATTTCTCTAATCCTTAGGTTGTTTATACCATTCAAGATAGCCTATTATTTTAAAACAACCCTCTTTCAAGTGTCCGATACCACCACAATGCCTGCATTTTTTATCAGTTTTCTTCAAATCTTTCATTTTGTAATTTCCTCCGGTGTTAAATTGTTGGATCTAACAAATATAGTTATTGTTGAATTAGTCTCTACATTTAACAAAAATTGTACGTCCATCTGTTTTTCTACTCTTGTTACCATGGAATAAGTCTTGTTAACACTGGGCAAAGGCTCAAGCATCAAAATCTGATTTCTTATTGAGTCAAACCTATCATGAAGGTTCATAAGAAATTCCATTAGTTTTCCAGATATCATCATGTTTGCAAGTTGTTTAGCAGCATTACAATCATGATCTATATTTGGAAGTGGTATCAAGCATTGCAGCTCATCTCATAACATCTTTAGTTTAGTGTAATATTCGACCACAGATAGATTACCCTGACTAATTAAACTAATCTCCCTCCTAAGATGATTAATCATGGGTCCATTAGCCTCTCCAAATCTTTCTTTGATTTCAATCCATAACTGAGTAGAGGAAGACACATATAGAAAAGCCTCTACTATCTCCTTAGAGATGGAGTTTAAAAGTCAAGATGTTACCGTATAGTCTACTCGTTTCCACTACTCCAAATCCTTTTAACCATCACTAGGTTTCACACAACTTCCATCCATAAAACTTAGTTTTGATTTTGCTCCAAGAGCTATAATAATTTATCTCCTCCAAGAATTGAAATTCTTACCAGTTAGAGGTGGTGTAACGAAAATCATTTCTAGATTATCTGAATTTTGGAGATGCAAAGGATCTCCACTATGATACATTCTCAATGTTTCTCATCTATCAAAAATTGTTGTCATACCTTCGAGAATCTACTCCAGCAATCAACAGCAGATTGATCACCTAATCGAGCTCTGATACAATGTAGAAATGTGAACTAACAGAGAAGAAAAGTATATTCGCAATTGTCAATCTTAACTATATTCTGTTATGAAAATTAAAAAAAAAAAAAAACAAATCAATCACTAATACAATAAATGGACACTTATTCATAGTAAACAAAGAAACACAAAACGGCGATGCTTCAACTTCACAACACTATCGCTAGAATTATCGCCTTCTTTTGGTGGTGATGATATAATTACCAATCGCCATGGTCACAGATAGATTATAGGCGATACCTCATTCTATCGCCAAGGTTATTGCTAAAGTCACAAACGATACCTTCGTTTATCACTAAGGTCATAGTCAAGGTCAAAGGCGATACTTCGAGTGTCGACTGTTATGACCAATCTCCTTTCGTCAATTTTTATTTTATTTTTTTATTTTTTTAACTCCCAACAGTTTCAAAGATTCTTTATAAACGACTCAAATAAGACAAATGTGTGGTTTTGAAAAAATACTTTTAACGAAAAAAAATTAGAAAAGGAAAGTGGTTTCATAACTTGGCATCATTATAGAACTCTTTCGTATTTTTTCCCACTAAAGTACTGTTTTCAAAACTTCACTCATGTTTTACCTAGATTGTTTTGTAAGGATTCGTTTAAAATAAGTAGGTTAATGCAATGAGTTCGAAAATTAGGTCTATTGCAATTTTCCCATTCAATGTCATTTAAGGTTCTGAAACAAAAACAAGTACAGATTTCATTAATGGCGCTAATTCCACTGAATCAAAATACAAATACAAAGGAAAGATGAAAGGTATTTGAATGCGGGAAGCTTATGCTATATTAAATAAATAATAAAAAAAATAAATAAAAAAATGATTTTACTGACTATTAATTTAAATTAATTAAATTTAAAAATAAAAAAAATGAAAACAATAAATAATAAGTTATAAGATTATAGAAATAAATGTGAAAGAATAATATTCAATATTAATAATGAAAAGTTTCGATATAGAGAAAAATTAGGTGCTAAATTAACATAAAAATACGTGTCTGTGTGTAGGATGGATTTTGGTTGGTTCTGTACTATAAATATTGAAAATTATTTTAAATGAATTTTTTAAATTTTAAAATATAATTTTAGATTTTTTTTTTTAAAATATATAAAAATAAATTTTAAAAATTTGATTTTTATTCTATAAGTCGAAATTTTTAAAATACTTCCGAAATTTTAAAATTTACAAATTCTATTAATTACACTTTTATGAAATGAAAATCAAACTTTAATTTAGTAAATTTTTTAAAACTAATCTATAATTGTATAGTAAAATTTTATATAATCTAGAAAAAAAATTATATATTTATATTTATATTTATATATAAATATATATATAGATATATATATATATATATAATATACTTTTCTCTCTTTCAAAGACAGAATAGTCCATAATTACAATGGAAAGCTAAGGTATGTACATCAACTTCCATATCCTGACAATGATGGAAGGGGAGACCACCTTAGTAACACTACTCAGCAAACAAGAAAAATTCAAATTTATATTCAACGAGTTCGATGATAATGATGATCAGAAGTGCTTTGCCTGCTTCCATTCTGTTATCGGCACCCCAACTTATCGTGTCGACTTCATCTTAAAGAATTACAGACATGTTTTACATAAATCATGCGCAGAAGAATTACCAGATAACATCCAACACCACCCTCTACATCCCCACCATCTTTTATATCCCCGGTTTGGTCCATTTATCTTCAAATGCAATGGATGCGACCGTAACTCCATCGGTTTGAAATATGTTTGCGAAGAGTGTAAGTTCGAGCTAGATGTCCACTGTGTTTCTAAAATTGAAAAATGTGCGGTCTATATAAAGTGCAATATAAATGTGCACGTGCAATGCATTCCCATAACTGAGATTGTTGAACATGAGTCTCACCGTTATCATCCTCTCAAGCTCACTGTTCAATTGTGACACATAGAGAGAACGGGGAATTTAGATGTGATATATGTGAAGATGTTGGAGATGTAGATGACCATTCATATTACTGTCAGGAATGCAATTACATTGCTCATATCGAATGTGTATACGCAGATGTCAAGGTACGTACACCTATTCAAATTCAAATTATTATGTAATCCTCATCATGGTTTATAATTTCATTGTTAGGATACAAGAGTAGTAGCAGATGGTGAAGCAATTGATGAGTCTATTCCTTACACCGTTCACCGGATAAACTACATTGCAGACACAAATGATGAATTTCTTAGTAGTAACAGTCTGAATGATGCTGATGAAGTAGAGGTGCATAATGGTTTAGTAAGTTTGAAGAGAAAGATGGAGAAGTTAATTACCAAACTTAAAGCAAAAGCCGGCACACGAACGTATCTTTTGAAGGAAGATATGGTGGCATTTCTTTCCCAACAAGAAGATCTTGCAGCCAAGCTTAGCATATACATTGCTCAAAACAACAAGTAGTTTTTCTTCTGCCTTACTACTTTTACGTAATCTTTGTTTATGATCTCCCCCACTCCTCTCCCACCGATTATTACAAATAATTATGTGTCCATTTTAAATAAAACACCGAATTACAATATTATACATATTTTACTTATTATCGTAAAAAAAATAATAAATAGATCCGGAACAGAAGAAAAGAAAAGAGTTCAACATTAAAATGGAAATATTGAGACTTCTTAAATATTATAGAATTATGGTATATAAAAAGAAAGAGAGAATACAGAAAAGCAAAGCCAAAACCACGTATGTATATTGATCCTTCAAAATACTTTTATATATATATATATATATATATATATATATATATATATATATATATATATTTCTCATGTGTGGGTTCCTATTGTTCTGGTGTCAACAGAAAGTTAACTTTGATGGATCTCTTTTGTTTGGAATTTCTTGAATTCCAAATGACTCTGTGTCAACCAAGATGAATTCATACAACTGCTACGTTTTCAAATGGTCTTCAAATAGCCTAAAATGATTGTTTGAAATGAAGTGATCTGCTAGTTTCTTAGGCTGCTTGAAATACATGTCTTAAAGCATTGCAAATTCTAACGCGAAAATCCTTTCGAAGAAATGGCTTGTCTACATAAGGGTAATTTGGTTGATTATTGATCTGGGGAAAACTGGTCTTTGGAATAATGTGACTAGAGCTAGGTCCAGAAGTAATTGTCCTGAAAGTTTGAGTGAGAGCTTCAGCTTTCATGGGACTAAACCTATTTGCTAAAGCTAAGGGACTCAAAGGTTGTGGACCTCTTATTGTTCCTAATGGTACCATTCTGTTGTCAGGCTCTCTCTTAACTTCCATTGAGTATTTTGCTTTTGAGTTGAATGATTGTCTATTGTCATTTCCCGGCAAATCTAATTTCTGGTCTTGTTGAGAGCTGGATACCAGTTGTTTCTTATCCTTATCCTTATCCATGTCTTGACTTGTACTTCTTGTCTGCCTTGAAGAAGTGGATCTCAGAGACTTGCTTATTTTTTCCCTGCAAAAATTCTCTTGTTAGAAAAATCTGGTACTGTAAAGAATTTTGACTACCCTTTATATGCTCAATTTCAAAATCAAAAATAGAAAGTAAAGCTTGCCATCTGGCAAAGATTTGTTTTGATGCCAGATTTTTAACATCTTTTTGTAGAATAAATTTTGCTGATTGACAATTTACTTTTAAAATAAATTTTTGATTGACTAAATCATCTTGAAATTTTTGTATTGTCAAAAAAATTGCCAAAATTTCTTTCTTAACTGTAGAATATATCTTTTGAGTATCATTCCATGCTTCTGAAATATATCTAATTAAACATTCTTTGTCACTAATTACTTGTTTAAGAATTCTTCCATATCCTAATTCTGAAGCATCTGTTTGAACTATCTTATGAGAAGATGGATGACAGATGGTAAGGCATGGAAGTCACTTTACACTCTGTTTGATTGTCTTAACTGCCCTAGTATGTTCATCTAACCATGCTGGTGGATTTTTCTTAAGTCTATCAAATAGAGGTTTACAGGTAAGCCAAAAATTCTGATAAAAATCAGCTATATAATTAAGACAACCTAAAAATCTTTGTAATTGGTTCTTGTCTTTAATCTCATCTGGAAACTTTTCTGCAAAATCTAAACTTCGTTGTATTGGTATAATAGTGCCATTTTCAATATTGTGCCCTAAAAATCTAATTTTTATCTGGAAAAGTACCACCTTAGGGGTAGAAACTGCTAAACCATTATGCTTAGCTATTCTTAAGAATGTAGAGAGATGTTTCCAATGTTGTTCTATAGTCTTGGAGAATACTAAAACATCATCTATATAAACAATAATGAAGGATGTATACGGGTTAAAAATGCCATTCATGATAGTTTGAAATTCTGATGGGGCATTTTTCAAGCCAAAAGGTATGACATTCCATTCATATTGTCCAAATGGGACTGTAAAAGTTGTCTTATATCTATCTTTTTCAGCTATCAAAATTTGCCAAAATCCTGATTTCATATCAAACTTGGACATAATTGTCGAGTCATAAAGTCTCTTAAGTAAATCTGCCTTGTTAGGTATAGGATATCTAATCTATTGAAGTGCATCATTCAAAGGCTTATAATTGATCACTAATCTAGGTGCTCCTCTTTCTATTTCAAACTGTTTCTGGACATAAAAGGCTGAACAGCTCCATGGTGATTTTGATTTTCTAATCAGGCCTTTGCTAAGTAATTCTTTTATCTCTTTCTTGCAATATTCTACTAAATATAGAGGCATTTGAATTGGTCTAGTCTTAGTAGGAATTTTCTTTTCATTAAAGCCTTTATGGTATGGGAGCTCCACTATGTGCTTCTTTCTTTCCCAAAAGGCATTAGGGAATGAGGCACAAACTTCCTTTTCTAAAAGACTCTTAAATTCTTGTACTTGTTTTTGAACTAGTGCACTTTCTAACTGTTCTTTTTGTCTAAGATATTTAACATCGTCCTTAAGAAAATTGAGATGTTTTTCCTTTCTCTGTAGACATTGTATTGTCTGATCCATGGAAATAGATTTGTCTTTCAAAATATTTAAATCTCTTATCTATGAAGGGAGAGATAACCTAAATATTATTTCTTTTCCTGCATATTGTGTGATTATGCCTTCTTTAGTAACCTTAAATAGGGTTATCAATTCTAAAAATGGGGTTCCTAGGATGACATTCTAGGTCAAATTCCTAACTAGAATAAATGGTGTTTTATAACAAACTCCACAATTGCAAACTTTTGCTATAGGTAATTTATACTTAATTTCTAAAGCTGTTTTATTGGCTCCATACAACAGTTCCTTGGTCTTTTCTAAGTATTTTGTTGGAACTAAACCTTCTCTCATACAATTCAAACCTGCTCCTGAGTCAATTAAGGCATTTGAAACTTCTAACTCACAATCTGGTCCTATCCTAATCAAAATATGGTAATACCATTTTTTGAAAGTTATTCGATCTACTAAATTAACTAAGGCTTGTTCTTTATGTTGTTCATTGTCATCAAGAGCATTTTCTTCAGACGATTCAAAGTCTTGGTCGGATGAATTATTCCTAAAGACTTTTTCCTAGAGCAATTGAGTCAATTCTCTTAATTCTTTAACTTCTTTCTTGACTTGTTTTATTTCTTGTTGCAGGTCTTGTATGGTCACATTTTTATTATTAGACTTAAATCTCCTTAAGATATTTTCTTCAAAATTGGGAGCCCTAAATGGTATCTTAATTTCTTGTTCAGGGCTTTTTGGACGAATCGTAGATGATTGTTCAGAGGTAATTCTATTCCTTAATTGTCTAAGCTGAACTTCTTTTGGACTTGGATCTTTAATCTGGTCTATCATGTCTAACATTAAAGCAAAATCCTCTTTTTCTAGTACACAAATTGTCTTATTTGCTTTTAAGTTCGAATTCTTACAATTACAAAATTCCTTGTCTTGAGAAGAACTCGAGTAACCACTTGTCTGTGATTCATTTGAAGAGTCTTCTAATCCCCAAATTTCATTATCAAAATCAGAACTATTACAATCAAAATCACTAGCATCTAGAATACTAATAATCTTTTCTTTGGTGATTGCATCTAAATCTAAGGCTCTAATCTTTTTCTTAAACTCTGGACATTTGTTTGCATAGTGTCCTGGTTTGCCACATTTATAGCGTTTGTTAGACTTTCTATTTGTCTTTCTATATGGTCTTCTTGATTTTTTTGTAATACTTGTCTTGGTTCTGATGCTTCCTATGGGATTTTCGTCTCTTATAAGGTTTACTTTGTCTATTTTGTTTTTTGTATTTTGGTCTATTATCTACTCTTTCTAACCCAAACTATTCACACCATGATCCTAATTCTTTTCTAGATATAAGTCTTTGTCTCTTGATATGCTTTTCTAACTTAAGGTCATTACATAATTGTAAACCTATGGCATTAATTACTTGAATTATCTCTCCATATGTCATTTCAGACAAATTTATTTTAGACCAATTTTCTACGCCTTGATAACTCAAAATTCTATCCCTAACTTTATTAGCAAAAAGAGTGGGAAGACCTGAGATAAACTTGTCTTTCCAATATGGAGCAGCATTATCTTCATGTTGCATGACCCTAGTCATAAAAATATCTTTGTACCACTTAAACTCTTCTAACTTTCTACATCTTAGATTTTGTATATTGATTGTCTGTTTCTCATTATGGATATTAGGATTTCCTATAAAATGATATCCTACAGTGTATACTAATGTATTAAGTCTATCGGGAATTGTCATTTGATTCGTTGTCCTACTTGTTCCAGGTTCTTCTACTATTTTAGTAGAATTAATAATTTCATTTCGCTGAGTGCTAAATAGATAATTTTGCCACAATCCTAATAATTGTCCTTCAAAACCTAGAGTAATCATATTACATGCCTCAGAGTTTGAAACACTCTGTTTTCTCATGTATATATGTCCTACAGTATGCATCTATTTTAGAACTATAAGTATTTGGTATTCTGAAATTCCATCTATGTTCCACTGATAATATGCATTGCCTGTATATGCTCTATATGGGACAGATTCTTCATATTGAAGATCGAGTGGTGATGGTCTTGGATAAAAAGGTCTTTGTCTGATATTTGTTTTTTTTTATTATTTTGTGTGGCCCAATGGGTCATTCCTTAGATAAATTGGCCATCTTGGGATATTTCATCTTCTGAATTTGTCTCAGAAGGACTTTGTTGACTAATTGCATCATCTGTTGTATGGATAACTGCTGGTCCTATGTTTGTCTCATTCTTAACAGGGGCTTTATTCCTATTGTTAAGATTAGATAGTTTTTGGTCAATAATTCTAACAATGTCATTTGTCTCAATTTCTTTGTCAAAACATTTTTCTATTCCTACTGGCTCTGGAAACAAAGGCTTGGAAGGTTTAACACAACCTTTTCCTATTGAATTATTCTTCTTATGGCTAAAAGTCTTATGATCTCTATTGGTCTTTATTTTGTCTAATTGGTTTTTAATGTTTGTCGTCTATATATGATTTGTTTGGCTAGTCATTTCTAATCTATCTAATTGTTCTCCTATAGTCACTAAGAACTCATTTGTGTAATTGTTTTGTTTGATAATAAGTCCAGATTGACTTTGTGTAGCTGGTTCCTTGGGTGAAAGATCACTAGGGACTACAAAATATGGTATAGCTACTACTGGTTCTAGTCTTTCTCCTTTTTCTAATTCAATTCTAATATCTGGTGGGTTGTTTGAAGTGATTTCCCCTTGCTTGGTCATATACTTCCTAGGTGAAACTTTTGTAACAGCTTGACATTTCTTTTCATAATGGTTTCTTTTAGAGAACCATATAAAAAATGGTATTTGCTCATTTAAAACCTTGACTGTTTCTAACCATCTATCTCTATATGCTTGTCTTTTAATTTTAGAATATCTGGTCTCATATTGGTCTCTTTTTTCATTATTGATGGAAAAATTGTACTCTCTAAGTAGGAAGTCATAATCATATCTTCCTCCTTAGTGATTACATTGATTTCCCTAAATTGTGGTGTGTCTGGTTGAATTTTTGATTGGGTTGGTGAGAATTCTTCTTGTTCAGATTCATGGACTAGCCTAGCAATCTGGTCTTTTGTTATGAATATCCTAGATATTCCTGAAGAAGTTTCTGCAACTGTAGATGGAGTTCTGGAATTACTTTTTCTGGGTGCTTATCTGAATGTTTGAAAATCAGTAGACTTAGAAATACTTGTCATGGAAGAACTAAAGGAATGCCTATGGCTAAAAGTGATTCCCAATGATCCATCAACGTATTCCTTAAATGTACTTAATTGTCTATTTGGAGGCTTATTTGAAGGAATACATTGTTTTGGTTTTACCCATTCTTCTGGTAATTCTATTTGGTCTCATTCTAATGGTCTTGGAACCTGAACATTAACTTGAGAGGAAGCCTCATAACAAATTGTCTAATTTGGAGGTATCCTAGAAGCTATATAATTTGGAATTATTCCTGAAGTCAATAACCTATAATTGACTCGATAAATGAGTTTATATGAACAAGATCTCTAGATAAAATTATAGTTGTGAAGCTGGATATCAATGGTCAAGCATTTTTCTTTAGCTTCATCTGCCCTAAGAGAAATATTAAAATCTGGATATACTGTAAATTGAATTGATCCATATGTCAGAGAAGTCTCTGACATACCAAGAATTGATTCTTTATAGTCATTAATTCTTGAATCTCGTAATATTATAAGCATAGCATTATTTAATCCTAACTTTTTTTTTTGAAGAGATATTTAATCCTAACTTAGACATAGGTTTTATGGCTACTTGAACACTTCCTATATGAATTTTATTGTAACCCATCTTTGTTTAGTGCTTAAAACTTTTCTTATTTAAAATATTTGTCGAAAATTGTTCTGAAATAAACTTTACATTTATTTCTTTAATTTTTTGTCCCAAAATTGTCCCAAAATCAAAAGCTTTACTACGTCTATAGATTGATTGTACATCAATATTAGGTAATTTCCAATTACTAAGCTCCTGGTCTGACCAATTAAATTCTAAGTTAAGTAATGAGTTTGCTTCTACAGATTCTTCATGGTCCGATTCTACATCGAAGGTTCTAGACACGACTGACATGGATAAGGTAATAGGGTTCACAGTAACAAGATAAGCTATATCTCACTGTCTATAGGCTTTACAAGTACTGTCCTCACCTCTCCTAGGTATTACAGGCTCATTCCCCCACCTTGTGACAGACCACCTATCTTTTTACTAGTACTTCTTTCTACCCCACCCATGTTTCTGGACTCTGATACCACTCTAACTGCAGGATCGATCTAGAAGATCGATAGAAGCAAATACAAGTAATGGAAATACAATAAAAATAACAATATTGAAATACAACAAAATAACAATATCAAACAAATATAGTAAACACAGATATTAGATATATGATGATAATAATAATAATTAAAACAAAACATAAAATAGGGTTATACCAACTCCTTGCAGGAGAATTGGTTGGATATGGTCACGGTGTTGATGAAACAATGCTAGATGACGACGTCTGAGTTTGTCTACCACTCTACCGCAGGATCAGTCAACTCCTCGCTGGAGATTTGGTTGGATATGGTCACGGTATTGATGAAACAGTGCTAGATGATGACGTCTAAGTTTGTCTAGGAGATGGAATTGAAATCCTTGCTGGAAGTTAAAACTGGAAATGGAAGTGATGATTAAAACAAAATGTAGAAATGGAAATGGAGAGTAGTCCTTGAATTGGAATCTTCGATGGACTCTGGAAATGATTATAAATCGGAGTAGTGTACTGGAGATATAAGTGATGAGAGAGGAGGAAATTGTCTAAAAGTACTTGGCTTTTTATTTATATTCAAAAGTGTTTACACTAGACTATTTACAGAGAGAAAAGAAAAATACAATAGATCTTGTTGTCTTTACTAGTGATGTTTAGTCTGTCTAAAAACTTTGATGCCTTGTTCTGCTTTTGATTCCTGTATTTATAGATGAGATTGCATGAAAAATTATTGCCACGCTTCCGTTGATCTAGCACAAGGAGCATGCATTGTATTGCTCTCAATCTTCTTCATATGGACACGTCACATTTGGAGATGAAATGATTTTTGCCGGGTCATCATGGTTTTGACACGTCTTCGAGTAGGTGGATGAATTGTGACATGATTCCTTGTTTATCTTCACTTGTCTTGGACATTATTTCTTTGGTAGGTAGAAAGTGGAAAGAATCTTCACGTGTTTGCTTATCCTTTTTCTTCCTTCTCATGATATTGATTCCTTCACATGTTCACTTCTTGTCCTTTTATTCACACATATATTAATTGTCTTATTCACACATATGTTAATTGTCTTATTAACTTGTCATGTCTCATTATTGCTTAATTGTCATATCTACTACAACTTGTCACTAGATGACATATTTAACTAAACCTTTTGATATTCTGCCAAGTCACAACTAAATAGGTCATCGTCTTGGTAGTTACTCCCTTCCTGGTCTTCGTTCGAATGAACGGAACTATTGTCCTTACTTGAAGTGCTGGTAGATATTCTCTCATGATTTAGGCCATTTCTTCTTCATTTTTTTTTTTTGCTGCTGCAAGTTTTTCCTAGAGCTGAGATTTTGTCAAAAGATATTGTTGTTGTTCCTTGTCTTTTATCTTGCAATATTGTTGGTTCTGGGAAAGCCACTTAGAAACCGCAGTTTTGTCTGTTCTTGTCTGGGACATCCATTTCCACCACTTAATTTTATATTGTCTCCCAAAATATGGAACTGTGACATTGTTAATTTGTCGATCCTGAATCTAGTAATATAACATCAAAATCCATGTGAGATTAAAATATTTATAAAATAAGAACAATTCTAGAAAATGATTCTGGTCATCAGGAACCTGAAAATGTTGCAACCAATACTCATATCCTTCCTTGACAGAAGGTGGAAGGAAATCAGCAGTTGGTCCAAACTTGTCCCACCATTCATGAAACCAATGTGAAATATCCTTAAGCTTGAAATTCTTGTCAAAGTAAAGAAACTAGGATAAGGAATGGGTCTGATTCTGCCTATAAAATGTCTTGAACCATGCATCCCTATAATCCCAATATGAGAAGTCTTGAGGGAAATATATATATATATATAGAAAAATATTTGGACATGTGTCGACTTGCATGAAAAACTTCTATGCATGCATGACACTTAATAGACACGTGGAAAGCCACCTGTCATATTTACACAACACTCCCCCTTGAATTTCCACCATTTGACTGTCTCGTTAAAATCTTGCCAGAAAAATCCAACGGGGGATAAAAACTGGACGAAAGAAAAAAAGTATAATTGGTGAATCCAATATTACGAAAATTCTCCCCCTGATGTAACCCATACATCTAATTTCCTAATCTAAAGAGTTTTTGCATTCCAATCTCGTAAACGAGTTTCTCAAACGTTGATGTCGGTAATGATTTCATTAATAGATCGGCTAGATTGTTGGAAGATCTGATCTGCTTCACGTTAATTTGACCAGTATTTTGAAGCTCATGGGTATAAAAGAATTTAGGAGAAATATGTTTGGCTCGATCTCCTTTGATGTAACCTCCCCGAATTTGGGCTATGCATGCGACATTATCTTCAAATATCATTGTTAACCCATTCATAGTTTGGGAGATACCACAAGAATTCTGGATAAGTTGGATCAATAATCTCAACCGAATACACTCTCGACTAGTTTCGTGTAATGCCAGAATTTCAGCATGATTCGAGGACATGGTTACTAAAGTTTGTTTCGTAGATCTCCAAGAGATTGCAGTACCATTATACGTGAAAATATAGTCAGTTTGAGAACGTCTTTTATGCGGATCCGAAAGGTATCCAGCATCGACATAAGCAGTCAAACCCATAAATTTATCATAATTCGTATAAACCAATCCTAAATCTTTTGTACCCTTCAGGTAACGCAAAAATATGTTTGATTCCATTCCAATGACGACGGGTTGGTGCAGAATTCGCATTCCAATCTCGTAAACGAGTTTCTCAAACGTTGATGTCGGTAATGATTTCGTTAATAGATCGGCTAGATTGTTGGAAGATCTGATCTGCTTCACGTTAATTTGACCAGTATTTTGAAGCTCATGGGTGTAAAAGAATTTAGGAGAAATATGTTTGGCTCGATCTCCTTTGATGTAACCTCCCCGAATTTGGGCTATGCATGCGACATTATCTTCAAATATCATTGTAAACCCATTCATAGTTTGGGAGATACCACAAGAATTCTGGATAAGTTGGATCAATAATCTCAACCGAATACACTCTCGACTAGTTTCGTGTAATGCCAGAATTTCAGCATGATTCGAGGACATGGTTACTAAAGTTTGTTTCGTAGATCTCCAAGAGATTGCAGTACCATTATACGTGAAAATATAGTCAGTTTGAGAACGTCTTTTATGCGGATCCGAAAGGTATCCAACATCGACATAAGCAGTCAAACCCATAAATTTATCATAATTCGTATAAAACAATCCTAAATCTTTTGTACCTTTTAGGTAACGCAAAAATATGTTTGATTCCATTCCAATGACGACGGGTTGGTGCAGAACTATATCTCGCTAATAAATTTACAGTAAATGAGATATCTGGTCTTATACATTGAGCCAAATATAACAGTGCACCTATTGCATTCATGTATGGTACTTCAGGACCAAGTATTTGTTCGTCATCATCCTTTGGTCGGAATGGATCCTTTTTGGGATCAAGTTTCTTACAACCATAGGTGTACTTAATGGATGGGCATTATCTATATTGAATCGTTTCAGAAGCTTTTCAATGTATGCTGATTGATAAATCAATATGCCATTTGATTTATGTTCGATTTCCAGACCAGGACAATATTTTTTTTTTCCCAAATCTTTCATCTCAAACTCCCTTTTCAAATACTCATCAATTTGTTTGATATCTTTAGGAGTCCCAATGATATTCATATCATCCACATAAACTGCTATAATGGCAAAACCAGACTCTGACTTCTTAATGAAGATACATGGACATATAGCATTATTCTAGTATCCTTCTTTAATTAAATACTCACTAAGACGTTTATACCACATTCTCCCGGATTGTTTCGATCCATATAGAGATTTTTATAACTTTATGGAATATAAGTTTCGAGATCCCGATCGATATGATTTAGGCAATTTCAATCCTTTTGGGAGTTTCATGTAAATATCAAAATCAAGTTATCCATATAGATATGTAGTGACTACATCCATAAGACACATTTCTGGTTTCTCAGAAATGGCAAGAGTGATCAGAAATCGAAATGTAATAGTATCTATTACAGGAGAATAAGTTTCATCATAATCAATTCTAGGTCTTTGGGAGAAACCTTGAGCAACTAAACGTGTTTTGTATCTCACAATTTTATTTCTTTCATTTCGTTTCCGAACGAATACCCATTTGTAACCTACTGGTTGAACATCTTCCGGTATTTTCATTATAGGTCAAAAAACTTTTCATTAATTTAGAGAGTTCAACTCTGCCTGGATTGCTTTATTTTTCGATTCTGATATTTATTGATCATTTTCTCCTTTAGGGAGATTATTTTCAGAGATCTCAATAACTTCTGGGATTTCATTGGATGTGGTTTTAGGATCCACATCATTTTTCTCTTCTTTTCCTTGTAACTGTATCTTTTGAACCAGGTGGTCTACCACGCTTATGGTGTGGGATAGGTGTTTCATTTGCTATTGTCTTTTGAGATTGTCCGTCAGGAACATTTACCCTTACTGGTACATTAGCAGCTTTTATATAAGACTTGGTTATTTTCGAAGTATCATTAAATGCATCGGGCATTCGATTAGCTATCATTTGTAAATGTAGGATCCTTTGAACTTCTAGTTCACATTGTGGAGTACGTGGATCCATATGCGCTAATTTGGGAACTTTCCATGCTAATTCAAGTTTCTCTTAAGGAGAAATATTTTCCTTTCCAAGTAACGGAAATTTACTTTCATCAAATTGACAGTCAGCGAATCTAGCTGTAAACAAATCTCCTATCAATGGTTCCAAATACCTAATAATTGATGGATAATCAAAGCCCACATATATTCCTAAATGTCTTTGGGGTCCCATTTTTGTTCTCTGAGTTGGAGTAATGGGTACATATATAGTACACCTAAATGTTCTCAAATGCGAGACGTTAGGAGGATGCCCAAATACTAACTGTAATGGGGAATATTGGTTATAAGTTGTTGGTCGAATACGAATCAGTGCAGCATCATGCAATATAACATATCCCCAAATAGTTACTGGTAATTTCGAGCGTATTAATATAGTTCGCGCAATTATATGAAGGCGCTTAATCAATGATTCAACTAATCCATTTTGAGTATGGACATGCGGCACTGGATGTTCAACATCAATCACAGATACTTGACAGTATTCATCAAATGCTTTTGATGTAAATTCCCCAGCATTATCAAGTCTTATACTCTTAATAGGGTAATCTTGAAAATGAGCTCGTAATCGAGTAATCTGTGCTAGCAGCTTAGCAAAAATAACATTATGAGTAGATAACAAGCATAAATGGGACCATCTTGCGAATGCGTCTATTAAAATCATAAAGTAGCAAAAGGGTCCACTAGGTGGATGAATGAGTCCACATATATCTCCTTGAATTCTCTGTAAAAACGATGGAGATTTAAAACCTACTTTTGTTAATGATGGTTTCTTTATCGATTTCCCTTAAGAACATGGGATACACAAGTCCCCATCATTTAGTAGAATTTTATAATTTCTCAGTGGATGCTCTTCTGAATTCGTAATTATTTTCGCATCATTGTGATCCTGGATGCTCAAATCAATCATGTCATAGTTGGAATATTTTAGGATCAGAGAACTTCTAGTTCTCAATAGCATGTATTTTAATATGCCTGATGGTTGTATAATATAATCCAGATGATGAAATATGCAGCTTTTCAATCACAAGCCTCTGGCTTGATTTGTTCAAAATAATACATAGATATTCGACACCCTTTTCAATATGATATCCATCCATTCTTATATCTTTGAAACTGAGCAAATTTCTTCCGGATTTGTGAGAGTATAACACATTCTCTATTTCCAATTCAGTATTATTTAGTAACAAAATTGAAGCTCTCGGAGCCTTTAATCAGATCTGCTGGACCTGATATGGTATTCACTTTAACTTGAATTTGAATCAATTCCAGAAAATATTTTGTATCTCTCAAAATTTTATGGGTTATAGCACTATCAGCTAAACATATATCTCCAAATATAACTAATTCTTGATTTGAACCCATAACCAGGTAATAAGATGAAGTATAACATTAATTGAATGGAAATGTAATATTCATAACTATTTACAAATATTTATAATCAAAACCAAAATTACATTCCATTTTATTTACATTCCAAAACAAGAAAATACATTCACTTATCGTTAATGGTTCCATCACCAATCAAGTGATCTATCCTCCCATCAGGATCTTCAAAGAAATCAGCAGTTTCCAAATTTGATATGTCGATAGGACCAGTATCACCATCGCCAAAAATATCAGTCATATTTGCTTCATTATTCTTTTCTTTTTCTTCTTCATGCCTCAGCTTCTGATAAGCTTCAACTACATGTTTGGGGGCGCGACAAGTCCTCGAATAACAAGTGGGGGAAGCACATCTATAATAGGGACCACGATTGAACTTTGGTGGTTCCAGAAATTCTGTCTTTGCTGGAAATGACATTATTATTATTCCACTTCTGGGGAGCATTTAGATTATTATATGGATGTTCATAATCCCTATTACGACCACGTCCCTGACCATTTCCAGATCCTCGACCACCTCGGCTATTACCATGACCATTTCCACGTCCATTTCCATAATCATTCTAACGCTCAGAATCACGGCCACGACCACGACCACGACCACGTACAACCACAGTAACCACGACCACGGCCTAGATTTTAATTATAATGTCCATTCACTTCTGGAAATGCTTGGGTGCCAACAGGGTGTCTTTAACACTAACTGGTTGTGTTTTTCAGCAATATCCAAATGTCTAATCAAATCATCATATTTTTTGAATTTGTTTCCCGATACTGCTGTTGTAAAATTGTTTGGGAATGATGAAACGTGGTAAATATTTTCTCTAACATTTCTTGGTCAGTTTTTTGTTTCCCCTTACATTTTCAGCTTGTTCACAATCAGGTACATCGCTGAGTTGTATACACTTGCACTTTTAAAATCTTGGAATATCAAATTATTTCATTCATCTCGTGCTTCTGGTAGGATGATCTCATTTTGGCGATTATATCTAGAAATCAATGCTTGCCATAGATCTGCAGGATCAGTGACATTCCTATACTGATTTTGTAAATCATCACTCAGATGGGTTCGGATTATAATCAAAGCTTGATTCTTCTGCTGCTCAGTTGTTTCATTATTCTTATCTAGAGTTTCGTATAGATTTTTGAATTTCAACCTTATTCCACAATCACTCAAACATCTCAAATAGTTTGCTCCAGAAACAGTTGATCAAATTTGTATCGATTTATTTTTTGCAAAATAAGAACACTTTCTTGAATTTTCAAATTTTCAGAATTCAATTATTCAACTTCAGGTGAACAATTGCAATTTTCCAATTTTCAAATTTCCAATTTCTCGTAACCAGAATCACAATTACTAAACACTTTCTGATATAGTAGATCCATCTAAGTGGCAACTAGAGAGCATACTCGTACTGATAACGTGTTGTATAAAGAAAAATAGAGTCGGGTAGAAGAGAAGAAAACAGTTCAATATTAAAATGGAAGTATTGAGATCTGAAAATAACCTGGTAATCTTGGATCTTGATACGCTTCTTAAATATTATAGAATTATGATATATTGAAAGAAAGAGAGAGTACAACAAAGCAAAGCCAAAACCACGTATGTATATTAATCCTTCAGAATATTTACATATATTTATATTTATATATATATATAAATATTTGGACATGTGTTGACTCGCATGAAAAACTTCTATGCATGCATGACACTTAATTGATGACACTTAATAGACTAGTGGAAAGCCACCTATTATATTTTCACAACACTTACAAATAAAAATGATAAATTAGTGGATTGGTTCGCATGCCAATTTGATGGGTGTTTCCAAGATTTTTTATACTCTATATCATATAGGGTGTATTTAATATTTCCAGTAATCACTAGTGTAATAATCTCAGCGGAACTCTCAGCGGGCCCACGAAAATGACATGATAACGCTGAGAGTTCTCCGTTGGGTAGAAAAGCATAAAAACCAATATGTTTTGAAATTCAAAGACATTTTACGAATTAAATGATGACACGTATATTTGCTTCTTATTTTTTTAACAATTTTTTTATTTCTCTCTTATTAATTTTTAAAACCTTTCACTTCGGCAAACATTCATTAATGATGAGTTTTTGTTTTTTTTAGTCTTTCTATTTCTTCCTACTCTAAATTCAAAAATAATTAAAGTATTAAATTTCTATTAACTATATGTCTTCTATATATTACAACAACTTTCCATATTTTTATTCGTTTCTTATTCTTGAGCATCTCTCCCCATTTATACTTGATCCATTTTCAACAAAATGACAAATTGTAATTGCAACTAGGTGTGATAATTGGTAATTATTCTTGTAAAGGCACATACCCTCAAAATTAGCCAAGCGACAAAGGGCAAAAAGAAAATTAGCCAAGCGACAAAGGGCAAAAAGATGGAGCGTATGGTAGAATTGGGTAATTAATGATAGGAGGTCTCATCAAATGGCCGTGATCAAGGCATAATGGATTCGCGGAAAAACGGTCCAAATATGAATAAAAATGTCTAGGGCTCACAAATGTGATGGTGGAAGAGATATAAATTCAAATAAATAGTATTAAATAGAATAAATGTAATAAATAGTAATTAATGTAATAAATGTGATGAATGTGATGAATGTAATTGATTGTAATCGGTTATTCAAATCCCAATTTGGTTCCTATAAATAGATAAAGGGACCTAGGGATTTGGAAAAAAAGAGATAAAAGGAAATAGCCGAAACTCTGGCAATTTGATTATTCTTGTGTTATTCGATTTCCAAGACCCTAAAAAATATTAAAAAGGATACATTATTTTATAAGTATCTTGACTGTAGATCTAAGTTTACTAAGAGTTTGGCGCCCACCGTGGGGCTATTTGGAATTAGAGGCAGTAACACGAGAGGTTTATAGAGTAAAAATGGCAGAAGAATGAGTCACTCCAACTTTGGAGCAACGATTGGCGGCTATGGAGAAAGAAATGGAAAGTAGTCGTGAGAGGGTGAATCAATTAACTCAAGAAAACACCAAATTGAAGCAAAAAATAAGTTCGAGAAAATCGAAGCGGATTTACCATGGTTACAGCACTGAGGACGACGGAGATAGGCCGTCTCCACTCCGAAAGAGACAACTACTTTTTGAAGATAGTGATCTAGAGTCGGATCCTGAAGATACAGACTACCGGAGTGAAGAAGAGGATGAAATGTCCAGTCAGGGTAGCAAAGGTGATTCGGATGATGGAAGTGAGAGCTCGGGGATGAGAAGAGGAAGTGCTAGGAGGAGAAACAATGAGACCCAGAAGATTAAAGAGGAGCTTAGAAAGCTCAAGGAGCAATTAAAAAAAAGGTAGATGTGAGAGCGCCAGCCGTCAGAGAATCGGTGGTTAAATGTCTGGATGATCCTTTTGTTCCGTGGATATCCGAAACTCGAATACCAAGGAAATTTGTTATGCCACATTGTAGGAGGTACAAGGGAAGACCCTGAGGAGCATGTGATGAGCTATAAACATCTAATGAGTACATGTAATGTACCGCCCGATTCCTATGAAGCAGTCCTGTGTAAATGTTTTAACGCCAGCTTAGGAGGAGCAGCTCAGAGGTGGTATGTCTCACTGGCACCGAACAGCGTGCGTTCCTTCTCGAGCTTCATGCGCAAGTTCATCAACTACTTTTCCCATAATAAGAGAAAAGAGGTAGACGGGTCAGATTTGTACGAATGCAAGTAGGGGAAGAACAAGAGTTTGAGAAAGTATCTCAAGAGATTCAATGACCTGAAGGTGGCGATCCCGGATTGCAAGGAGAGAGTGGCAATACAAGCGTTTGCTAAGGGCTTGACCCCTGACACAAAGTTCATGGCTGACCTAGCATCGGAGGCTCCAATGACCTTTGCGGAGGTCCGGAGAAAAGCGGAAGGAGCAATAAAGTATGAAGAAGATCTAGCCAAAAGAAAAGAAACTAGAAAGGAAGCAGATCGAGGAGGAAGTTTGAGGAGTAGGAGCACTCGCCGCTTAGGAGTAAGGGACAGGAGGTCCTCTCCTATGAAGAAAGTAGATAGTGTGTAGAGGATTAGCACACACAATGAAACTCCCAACCAACAGCGAACAGTACCCTTTTCTAAAGGAGCCCTCCCGCTTCATGAAAACAGGCCGCGGGAATACATTCTGTATGACCTAACCGTGCCTCCAAGAGAAATTATCTCTATTTTGAAGGGAATGGGAGATTCTGTGAGGTTTCCGGAAAAATTATCAGCGGATGTTCCAAGGGATATGAATAGGTATTGTGATTTTCATGAGGATTATGTCCACACCACGGAACAGTGCTAGACATAAAGGAAGGAAGTGGCGCATCTGCTGCGACAGGGGCGCTTAAGAGAATATCTATCTCAAAGGGGAAAGGATATCCTAGATAAAGATAAAGATCGGAAAGGGACGGGCACAAACCCGCCACTCCCTCTTGTGCCTACTCGTACGATGAATGTGATTAGTGGAGGATCAAAGTTGAGTGGGACCACCAGATCAGCGGCAAAGAAAATCACTAGAGCGTCTGTTAATGTGTTCACCATCCGTACAGGATCACTTGCTGGGAATCCGATTGAGATTACATTTACTGAGGAAGAAGCAGCAGAAGCAGATGGCCCTCACCATGATGCCTTGGTGGTTCAGATCGTCATAGCAAATTTAAATGTGAGAAGAGTTCTCATTGACAATGGCAGTTCAGCTAACATTCTGTTCCTTTCGACTTTGAAGGAAATGCAGCTTGACGAGACGAAAGTGAGGAGAAAGACGGTTGCGCTGGTGGGGTTTAGTGGAGAAGCCAAAGTGACAATAGGTGAAATTGACCTGACAGTATATGTGGAAGGAGTGAATCTTAATACCACATTCTTGATTATTAATGCAAACTCGGCCTATAACATAATATTGGGAAGACCGTGGATTCATGAGTTAAAGGGAATCCCATCCACATATCACCTGATGGTAAAATTTCCTACTCCATGGGGGATTCGATCAATAAAGGGTGAGCAAAAACAGGCCAAAGAATGTTATACAAACTCCTTGAAGGGGAAGAATCGGCAGTTATAGCAATTATAGCACGGAGGGGATGCTCAATCTCCTGCAGACGATCAGGTGGATGAAGTGAACTTGACACTTAGTGATGAAAAGATAGTGTTGATAGGAGCTACTCTCGAACCTCAATTGGAGGAGGAGTTGATTGCCTTCCTAAAAACCAATATTGATTGTTTTGCCTGGCATCAATAGGACATGACAGGGTCGAATCAATAATCACGATGTCAGAAATGATGCAAAATCGGTCAAGCAAAAGAGGAGAAAATTCGCCCCTGAGAGAAATAAAGTGATATATGAAGAGGTGGAGAAACTACTAGCCAATGGTAGCATCAGAGAGGTGAGATACCCTGACTGGTTGGCAAGCATGGTAGTAGTAAAGAAGAAGAATGTGAAGTGGAGGGTCTGCATAGATTACACCAATCTCAACAAAGCTTGCCCAAAAGATCCATTTCCTTTACCTCACATTGATTCCATGGTGGACGCGACAACCGAATACGAGATCCTCACATTTATGGATGCTTATTCAGGTTACAATCAAATCCTCATGCATCCGGATGATCAAGAGAAAACTTCTTTCATTACAGAAAGGGGAATATATTGTTACAAGGTTATGCCATTTGGGTTGAAAAACGCGGGGTCGACGTACCAAAGGCTGATGAACAAGATGTTTACGGATAAGTTGGGGAAGACAATGGAGGTCTATATAGACGACATGCTGGTAAAATCGGAAGCAGAGAACCTTCACATTCAGCATTTGAGTGAAGCGTTTGATGTATTGCAGGAGTATAACATGAAGTTGAATCCAGCGAAGTGTCATTTTGGGGTGAGAGCAGGGAAGTTTTTAGGGTACCTAATCACTAGAAGGGGGATAGAAGCAGATCCTGTCCAGTTGAGAGCTGTCTTAAATATATCCGAACCAAAATCGAAAAGGGATGTCCAGAGATTAACCGGGCGGTTGGCTGTGCTTACTAGGTTCATTCCAAAAGCCTCTGAGCGCTTCCAACCATTCTTTAATGCTATCAAGAAATGCAAGGACTTTGTGTGGGGAGACGATTGCAGGAGGGCGCTGGAAGATATCAAGGATTTTCTAACTAGTCCTCCTTTGTTAGCAAAGCCGGATAATGGAGAGAATCTGTTCATTTACCTATCATATTCAATGTTGGCAATAAGTACGGTTTTAGTTAAAGCGAATGAGGGGAAGCAGCATCCGGTGTATTTCGCAAGTCGTCTGTTAACGGACGCTGAAAAAAGGTATGCTGGTATGGAAAATGCGGTCCTAGCATTGGTGTACGTCGCTTGCAAGCTCAGAGCTTATTTTCAAGCGCACCCTATTACAGTAGTGACTTCTCTTCCACTAAAAAGTGTACTACACGCTCCCGAGTGATCGGGAAGATTGATGAAGTGGGCAGTAGAGTTGACTGAGCATGACATTTCATTTCAAGAGAGGAGCGCCATCAAAACCCAGGCATTGGTTGATTTTTTAGTTGGATTGTGTTTACTTGAAACCTCCTGGTCTACCTCCCATCCTGCAGGCTATCCGTTGCAATTTCCTGACCACCAACAATGAGGCTGAGTATGAGGCGTTGATTGCAGGAATCAAAGTGGCAAAGCTCAGTGGGGCACGAAAGTTAGTAGTGAAGTGTGACTCACAGTTGGTGGTGAATTAGATTAATGGAGTGTTCCAAACTAGAAGTGAGAAAATGGCTAAGTATGTGGCTTTAGTTAAATCTCTATCGGATGGATTTGAAGATGTGCGAATTGAGCAAATTCCGCGGTCTGAGAATGGAAGAGCGGACGCTATGGCCAATCTTGGAGCCTTAGCAAGTGCTGAAGACATAAAAGGGGCGGTGGTCTATGTGATGTTGCAAGAATCCGCTCTACAAGGGCTTGATCGGCAGGTGAGTACTGTGGATATTGAAGATTGGAGGAATCCCATCAAACACTACTTAGCACATGGGGATTTACCTAATGATAAGGAGAAAGCAAGAAGGATAAAAATCCAGGCCGCACGTTTCTACTTAGTAGAGGGAGAATTGTTCAAACGATCAATAGTTGGGCCCTATATGCGATGTGTTGGTAGAGATGAGGCAGCTCAAATATTAGAGGAAATGCACGAAGGGCACGCTAGAAATCATTCTGGTGGGAGGAGCCTTACTTTTAGAACCCACCGTGCAGGTTACTATTGGCCTACTATGAAGTCTGATGCTGCGAAGTTGGTCCAAAAGTGCGATAAATGCCAACGTTTTGCCGGAGCAACCAAGATGCATGCGGTTCCCCTAAGCAGCATCACCTCTCCCTGACCGTTTGATAAATGGGGGATGGATATCATTGGACCTTTTCTGGTTTCACGTTATGCGAGGAAGCGCTATATTTTGATGGTGACCGATTACTTCACGAAGTGGGTGGAGGCGGAAGCGTACGAAAGGGTGAGGGAGCATGAGGTGGAAAATTTTCTGTGGAGGAACGTCATATGCAGGTTTGGGATTTCTAAAGAGATCGTTACAGATAATGGTCCTCAATTCATTGCTCAATCTTTAAAGGATTTTTGTGAAGGTTTCAATATTAAACTGACCTACTCCACTCCTAGATATCCGCAAGCCAATGGACAAGCAGAGGCCACTAATAAAACTATACTAGACACACTAAAGAAGCGTTTGGAGGATGCAAAGGGAACTTGGCCAGAGCTATTACCGGAAGTCCTATGGTCTTTCCGAACAATTCCTCGAATGGCCACTCTACAAACACCGTTCGCTATGGTTTATGGAATGGAGGCGATGTTACCCGCCGAGCGTGCGCATGCTCTTCCTAGAGAGCATTTGAGCGAAAATGAGAATCATCAGGTTCTAGTGTTTGATAGAGATACCCTTGATGAAACCAGGGAGCGAGCACTTGAACGAGTTCAGAGGTATCAAGAGACGGTCGTGAGACATTACAATAAGAAGTTAAGAGCTAGAGCGTTCCTTCCGGGGGATTGGGTCCTAAGGAGAGTATTCCAAAATACTATGGAGCATGGACATGGGAAGCTAGCAGCATCATGGGAGGGTCCATACCAAGTGCTACGAGAATCTGGAAATGGAGCCTATAAGTTGGTGACGAGAGAAGGCAAGGAAGTGGATCATAGCTAGAATATATTGCACCTTAAAAAATATTACTTTTAACTTGTATTTATATAGATGTAATGGGCACCCTTTTCCCCACTGGGGTTTTTAACGGGGCCTACACTTAATAAAATTTTGATAAATTCAGGAAATGCTGAATGCCCATTATATTGTCATAATAATGCACATTTTACATGCCCAATGGAGTTGGGCAATATCGACTATCAGGATTAGTCCTTGTATTGCGTGTTCATTTTCTGTGTCAAATCAAATGCTCAGTATGGCGACTGAATTCACGATATAAATCTCACACTAATCACTTGTGTGCGTTCCATTTTATTTGTCAGGAAAACGCCTAGGAGACATTAATTATTTAAGCTTAAGAGCATGCGATAAGCACGTGGATTTAACGCAGCTGGTAACTTATAAAACACATGCTCCCACGAATACGAATAGAGGATTGGATAAATTCGCGACCTTTTAGAGGCAAGTGAACGAGCGCTTCTTCAAGTTGACGAAAGACTGATTTAGCGAAACTTCACAAAGTATGAGGGCATGCGCCCTGTGTACAACGATTTTGCATGCGTCCTGAATATAAAAACCTTTAAAATGAATATGAATATTACTACATTAAATAGATTATTTTATTATGTGAGGCTGGATGAATAATTATTATGTGAGGCAATGCACATAATATTCTGTGTAAAAATTCCTACTCAATATAAAAGTGCACACGATTCAACGGAATATTATCAACAAAAAAAAGATCGAGTTAACGATTATAAAATAAATAGGAGCGGATGCTCTGCATACATTAAAAAGAAAAAAAAGGCATGAAATAAGGTATGCTGCCACTAGAGAGGATCTTCAACGGTGCTAAGTGTGCTCTGAAGATAGTCGAGCTCGTCCTTAGAGGACTGGACCGTGAGCGTTCCACCAATTATGTCCTCTAAGGCCTTGATCCTAGTTGTGACGTCTTTTTCAGCCAGCTCCTGCTCGAGCACTTCAACTTTCTTACGCTCTGTCTCCAAGAAGGTTTCCATCAAGGTCAGCTTGCTTTCCATGTTCTTCAGACGGTCCCTCTCAGTGCTCAATGAGCTCACCTGACCTTCATAAAGCCGAGCCTGTTTGAGAGCCTCCTCCAAGCGCTCCCGAACGGACTGGAGCATCGCATCATGGGATTTAGCCTCTTGAGCTAGTTTTTCTTTCTCAGTGCGCTCGGTCTTCATGCGTTCCCTCTGATGATTAAAATGTTCCTGGAGCCCCACTACATGCTGCAGACTCTGAAAAATGCAAAATGAATCGCGTAATTATGCAAATCCAAACTGTTGATGCTAATATGCAAATTAATGGAGCAAAATAATAATACCTTAAAACATTGAGCCACAACTTCCTCATAAAAAGCCACGGGAGATAGTTGTCTAAACTCACGCGCATCTTCCTTAAAGTAAAGCTGATCGGCTACTTTGACTAGCTCCTTTTTATGGGTCTTAACGGAAGTCTCCGGGGGTAGGCTTATGATAATCTTCCTGTTTATGGGAGTAAGATTGCGACCGCACGTTCTCTTGACTCGAACGGACGGGCTTTGAACCTCCTTCCCTTCTGGCTTCCTCTTTCTTTGAAGTTGATCCTCAGGATTCTGAGAACCGGATGAGGAGATCTCTTTACCCTTGCTTCCCTCTGGATGAGGCGTATCTTCCGTTTTACCGATTTTGATAGGATATTGGGTCTCAACTGCCCCGCTTCTTGCATTCACTCCTCCAGCAATGCTAGTAGTCTCCCTTGATTTCTTTCCTTCATCCGCTCTCTGACGTACTTGGGAGTTGGCTAACATTTTCTCCCGATATTCTCTCATCGCACGCTGGGCTTCCTTGAATTTATTTCTCGATGCCATGAGCAACGATATATTCTCTAGTAAAATCAATTAATAAAATACAATAATGAATGCAGTAAGGAGAATAGTTGAAAGAAAGGAAGAATTAGAAAATAACCTGGTTTGTAAAATAACCAAACTCTGCAGTGATCAAGGTTTTTTATTAACACGTCCCACAACCGTGCTTCAGGATCGATGGCAAGTGCTGCTTCACAACGGTGCTCACTGTCTTCGGTTGGCTTACAATATTTTACACCATACTTACTTGCAATAAAAAGCAATTGGTCAGCTTGCAGTCAAAACTAAAAAAAATCAACACCAGTTACGAACCGCTCGCTTTCCAATGAGTAGGGTACGTCCGCGTCTCTAAGAAACATGTGAACCCCAGGACAAAAAAATACCTATGCTTCCACTTTTCTAAATGGGCAGGAAGCTTCCTCACCAAATGGGATTGACCGGGTCGTAAGTTAATTAAATAGCGTCCGGTACACCCAGTTTCCCTTTTCACATAGTAAAGCTTAAAAAGGTCCCGACCGCGAATATTAGGCCCCCACATATCTCGTAAAGATTCCATACAAAAAATCATTCGGACCGTGTTAGGAACCCATTGACTAGGGTGGATTTCGCAAACTTTGCTTAAGTCTCTGAGGAGTCCCATGACTGGAAATCGAAAGCCGCAGTCAAACATCGATTCATAAAAAGGCTCCCTGTCAGGGGAACATCGGTCAACGCGTTCTTCAGGGAGCGGTAGTCTAGCTTCCAGAAACTCGGGGATTAGGTTCTCCGCTCGTAACCTATCTAAATCATCCTCCGTCATCTCGCTTGCAGGGTTATTATCAGGAATTACATAATTTTCGTCCATCTGAATATATCTGTCAATCAACGCACGACACGACTCGTACTTTAAATCAAGAAAGTAGTAAGCTAGCAACTCCAAATTATATTACTAATACAGCACAAGACAGTTGGGGTCAAACCAAATCTATAATTCTACCAAGGGAAATTCGTGTTGAACCAACTTAATTATATAAATAGTAAAAGTGGAAAGAACATACAAACCTGAATGATAGCGTGAAATGACGACTTGCAATATTGGAGTTTTGCGAATGAATGTAAGAGAGAATTATAGCTTTAAGGAATTTGGTGGAGTAGAAGAATACGAAGGATTTCTCGTTCTTATAGGCGGCAGATTTGGTAAGTGGCGGCATGAAAAAGGAAAAAAATATTAACATTCAATGTTGCGTGATTTGCTGAGAACACGTCACCACACGCAATACGCGTGAAAGTGATTTTCAAATTAGCAAGATCACATGTTCATCCTAGGCGTAGCTTTTAAACAATATTCCATATCAAATTTACAATATTCCCCTTGGAGTGATACCAAGAGGAATATTGGGGGATTATTGTAAAGGCACATACCCTCAAAATTAGCCAAGCGACAAAGGGCAAAAAGAAAATTAGCCAAGCGACAAAGGGCAAAAAGATGGAGCGTATGGTAGAATTGAGTAATTAATGATAGGAGGTCTCATCAAATGGCACGTGATCAAGGCATAATGGATTCGCGGAAAAACGGTCCAAATATGAATAAAAACGTCTGGGGCCACAAATGTGATGGTGGAAGAGATATAAATTAAATAGTATTAAATAGAATAAATGTAATAAATAGTAATAAATACAATAAATGTGATGAATGTGATGAATGTAATTGATTGTAATCGGTTATTCAAATCCCAATTTGGTTCCTATAAATAGATAAAGGGACCTAGGGATTTGGAAAAAAAGAGATAAAAGGAAATAGCCGAAACTCTGGCAATTTGATTATTTTTGTGTTATTCGATTTCCAAGACCCTAAAAAATATTAAAAAGGATACATTATTTTATAAGTATCTTGACTGTAAATCTAAGTCTACTACAATTCTTCTCTCTCATTTTTCTATGTTGATGTTTCTCTCATTTTTCTATGTCGATGTTTGTATTCCTATTTTGTCTCTTATTGTCATGAAAACCAACTAATTGCAAATGTAAATTGACAACGTTAAAATTTTTCTAATTTTATGTTAGCTTTGATTTTGTGTTGCTCATACATTGATTATTGTTATTATTTCTCAATTTGTAATTTTTAATGATTTGTTTATTATTATTATTATATATGTTCTTGATATTCACGTAATTTTATTTTATTTTTTTTAATTTTATATGCAGCAAAAATGTTGGATTGTTGTCTCCTAGATAGACATGGTGAGTTTTCACGTAGTTTTCCCTTTTTCAACATTTATTTTATTAGTTTTGTAATAAGAATTGTGGAGTTTAAATTTTCAATCAATTTTTTGTAGGCAAATATATATATATATATATATTAATTTATTATTTTCTAATGTAGATAAATATTTAAAAAAATATGAAACTTAAAAAAATTAAAATGAAATTAATAATAGAACTGACAAAATCTCTAATGTTCTCTATTTTCTAATTAATAGTTTTTTTTCAATTATATATAAAAATGTGGTAATAAATATTTTTAATATGTCTCATTATTTTTTTTTACACGTGTTTTAAATAGAAGAAAATAAGAACTTTTAGAAAAAATTGAGAAGAAAATGTAGTTAACTGTTATCTTTTATAAATTAATATAATATTCATTAATGTAAAAACTCTTATTCAAAATTGAAATATCGATTTGGGACGTTCTCTCAGATTTATAAGTTTATGTTAATTGAAGTATAAAATTTTATTTTATAAATTTTATTAGATATTTAAAAACTTTATTTATTTATTGTTATTATCGTATTAGTTTTGATGAATAATACCAATTCATTAATTAATTATTTTAAATTAGTAACTTTTCATTTCTTTTAAATTACAGTTGTTATAATTAAGTGCTAAATTAATTTTATACGTAAATAATTAATATTTTGTAAATAGATTTAATGGTGATTTTAATTTCAAATTTTAAATTAATTTCATCAATTTTAAATACGCAAACAAATATAGAAAATATTATAAATATATATATATATAAATAAATAAATATATATATAAACATATATAGTTTGAAAGAGTTAAATAAATAAAACAAAAAGACAATTATTTTATCCATTACCAATATTCTTAAAAACTATAATCCGTGATTTTTGTATTCTCTCGAGAGGTAATTCTTCAATCAAATGAATTTATTTGTCACTACTTTTAAAAGTTTCAAATTTAATACTTTTGTAAAAGTTAATAACTTTTGAAATATTTATGAAATAATTATTAATTATTGAAATTAAAATTTATAATGGTAACTTTATATTCAAGTTTATTTGTAGTTATATATATATATATATATATATATATAGTTATTAGTAAGTATAAATTCTAAAAATAAATCTGTAAATTATCATAAAATTATTATATTCAAATTTAGAAATTTGAGCTATATATTCAAATTTAAAAATCTTTAAATTACTTTTATTTAGAAATTTTAAGCTATAAAATTGATTGTAGTGGTGACTTTATATTCAAGTTTATTTGTAACTAGTTAATGAACCTGTGCAAGTTGCGCAGTAATTATAAATTTTTATAAATTTTAATATTGAGTTATATATTAAATAAGTGTTAACAATTTTAAATGATTTAAACTTTTTAGATGGTAGAAAATAAATGTTCAGGTATCATTATAATCTAATTAAAAATTATTAAAAATGAAACTTGTGTTATTTTAATCATTATTTTTTAAATACTCTATCGTTTTATTTCAACTTCATTAGTTACTACATGTAATTTATTCCCTATCACTTTATTAAATTTCATCATTTACAATACATAGTTCATTTTTATACTGAATATAATTAGAATTCATATTGAATATAAAATAATATTCTTTTGAAACTTAACGAAACAAAAAGAAAAATGTATGTACAAATTTACTATTTATTATTATAATATACTTTTACTATTTACTTTATTCTAATTAAAAAAATTATAAGAAAATAAATATAGGGTTTAAATTTACTGCTTTTTTTCTTTAATTTATTACTATTTAATGTATTTATATTATTTTAATTTAAAAATATATATTTTAATATATTATATAAAAATATATATTATCTTGATTATATTATGAATTTATTTTAGTTATGAATGTATAGAAAAACAATAATGTAAAAAAATGATTGACGAAAGTAAAATAATTAATACATTTATTTTTCTAATTAATAAATAAAACACACTAAATAAATTTTGATATAATTAAGGAATTTGTAAAGTTAGTATTTATAATTTTAAGGAAATCATCAATAAAATTTTCAAATATAAATGTCAAAATAAAGAGAAGTATTTATAATTTATTTATAAATCTAAAATAAAAATAAGTATGTAAATATAATATATATATATATATAAAAGGAGATAATTTAGATATAGGATGAATTAATGGGTGAAATTATATTGTTTGTTATATATATATATATATATATATTATTAAATTAAAAATAATTTAAAAAGTCAAGAATTATAAAGTTACCAAAAATTAAGTTTTTGAAAAAAAAAATGGTCTTTATAAGTTAAATAGAATATTGATTTATTTGGCTAATCAGTTTAAATATTCTATTCGAAATTAAGTTACTTTCTAATTTTGATCTACTATTATTAAGAGAAAAATATTATATATATATTTTTTGAAGTATGAAAAAATAAATTTTAAAAGTTTTTTTTTCTAATAATAGTACTAATTTTGAAAAATGAGAAAATTGGAAAATGCATTGGATTGAATATAAATAAAAAGTCACATGAGTAAAAAAAATAGAAAGTTAAATTTATTTTCTTGAATTTATACACCATTTAAGATAAAATTAGTGTTAATTAAGAAAAAAAACTAACAAAAACATTATATATTGTCAACTACAAAAATAAGAGTAAAAAATGGATAAATTTAAATGAAATGTAAAACTTATTTTATTATTTTATTTACTCATTATATAAATATATAATACAAGCAAACAAATGCGCTAATATTCCAAAAATAAAACCACATATCCTAATATTCCAAAACAAAACCACATACTTAATATTTGATATTATTACTATGAATGGACTCATATTGGTGGATACACAATGGACATAGACTGATCGCCTTTTGAACGGCGATGACTAAATATAAAAATTTATAATTTTAAGTGAAAATTTTAGTTTGAGATTACATTTTACAATAAAACTCACATCTCTGCCATACATACAAATCGAGAACTGTACTTTATATCTTGTCATAGATGTTACTCTCTATACCAATCGAGTAGTAGTGATGGCTTAAATTCGTGGCATCATCATCACTGCTACCTGTCCTGCATGAATAAAAGATATTTACATGAATCGAAAAGTACTGATTCACACGTTGTCATCGTTACAGCCTAAAGAAAGTAAAAGAGAGAGTGAAATGCATATATACGGTGAAAGTAATTTGACATTTTAAGGAGATGAAAAGCGATGGTGTGGTGCTGATTAATATGTTGAAGTATTTATAGAAAATCAGTGACACTCCAATAGTCTATATTACTTTTCATAATTATTTTAAATTAAATTCACATGGAATTTGGAGAGAAAGAGTCATATTTAAAGAGAGAAGGAGATAAAAAGACATCTATTAAATCAATTAAAAAAATTAAAGAAAACATTAACAGCTTCGCAAAATGATAATGAAAACCGATGGACTATGAAGAGAAAGGGTCCAACAAATTTATGAATGGAAAATGAAAGAGAAATGATTTAAAGCATAAAGAAACGAAGAGATTATAAAAAGAGAATCACATGTGTTATGTTCTAATTGGTCAAATGTCTTCCAACTTCAAAATCTCTCATTTTTGAAGTTTTTCTACCTAATCGCGAACTCTTAGCCATGCCACGTCATTTTGTGGGGTCGGTTAGAAGTTTCGCTTTATAATATATATATATATATTATATAGATTATATATATATTAATATTAGTGAGTACAAATTATAAAAATAATTCTTTAAATTATCATAAAAATTATTATTTGGATTTAAAGTTAAGAATTTGTATGTTTTGAATAAATTAATTGAACATTCAAAAATTTTGAACTTTTTATGTCTTTTAAAATATAAATAGTTTGATAAATAAATAAATTTATTATATTTTATATTTTATATATATATATATATATCACATCACAACACAAGTGGTATCTCAACAAATAAATGAAATACACACACTTTGCGATATTGAACTTATAGCATGAATCATCCCTTTATATTATATATATTTCATATTTTACTTAAAAATAAATATAATTATATTTATAAATTTTACTGGAAAGTATATATAATTATCAAATAAAAATAATATATATATATATAAACTAATTTTAAAAAAATAATATATATATATATATAAAAACTAATTTTAAAAAAATAGTTTCTCGCGCAAATCGCGAACCAATTTACTAGTTATTATATAATTTACTTAATGAGCAGGTGTTTAAAAAAAATTCATAAGTGGTGTAAATAAATTTAATAAAATATATATTATTCTCAAATTATCAAAATAAAAATATTTTGTTATTTTTTTTTTAATTTTTTAATTTTTAATTTTTAATTTTATATTTTTAAGTTTATTATTTCATGTTTTTTTTTTTAAATTTGTTTTAAATATCTCTTACTTTCCTTTATCTTAATTTATTATTTATTTATTTCTTAAATAACTTTATTGAACAATAATATTTATAAAAATAATAATAAAAAATTTAAAAAATCATTTTCTTATTCATTTTTACATTTTATTTGATAATCAAATTATTAAATCATCAATGGTGGTAATATTGAAAGCAGTGGTTCATTTTTATGGTTAGCTATCAAGGGGAGGCTTTTGGTGGAGGCCAGGTTAGTTAAATGGCTTCCTAACAATGATGTTAATTGCTCCTTATGTTAACGGTTTTCTGAATCTTGGGAACATATCTTTTTCAAATGCTCTTTTTCTAAGATAATTTTGGAAATACCTCTTTCATTATGCAAACTACAGCAAGCTTGATATCAATGGAGGCGAATTATAAGCATGTTTGTTAGGAAAGTAGTGGGAAAATCTCATATTTGTAGATTTAGAAGAACATTTTTGGTTGCTTCAGTATATGACATTTGGTCGGCTCAGAATGATGTTATTTTTCAGAAAAAGTTGTTGAATGTGGATATGGGAAAATCTCATATTTGCGACTTAGAAAAACATTTTTGGTTGCTTCAGTATATGACATTTGGTCGGCTCAGAATGATGTTATTTTTCAAAAAAATGTTGTTGAATGTGGATATGACATGGAAGAAGATTCTTGATATTGTTTCTATGGTATTAACACTTAGTTCTTCGGCTGATTATTACTCCACTAGTTTTGAATCATTTGCTTTTTCCTTAGTTTAATAGGCTTGATTTTATTTGAGTTTTAAGGTGTTTTGCTGCTGTGTGTTTAGATTATATGTTTATGTATACTCTGGGTGTGTCCCTTTTGGTTTAATAAATTTTATTCAAACAAAAAAAAATCATTTGCTTTCAATTAGTTTCTCAAATACCTCAACATGTCGAAATGTGTTTATAGTAAAAATCTTTTTTTACAAACACAGTCACATTTATCAAGGATTTCTAAAGTAAAGTTTCTCATAAGAAATACTAAGATATCTCAGTAATCATTAGGAGTGACAAATTCATAATTTGTCACTAAAATATTCTCAAGTAATTTTTACTGCACCCAATAGTCACAAATGAAAAGAATCAGAAAAAGCGAAGTAATCAGAAAAAAATGAAAAGAACAATAATCTATTGTGATTCACTAAAATCAGGCTACATCCATATTGGGCTATAGTTGGAATCCAATCCTCCGCTAAAGACAAAAGAATCAATCTCCAATAATTAATCATAAAGAACGAGTACAAAACCACGTAGATTACAAAAAGAAATCACAAAGAACAAATGCAAAACATGAAACCCTAGCAAAGAGAGAGCAGTACACCGAGAGAGAAAGTTAGAGAGAGAGTTGGTTGAGGCATAGATGAAGAAATGAGAATTTAAATAGGTAGGGCTAGTAAAATGCGGCTTGAAGCATGTATCTGCTATTGGGTCGGGTTGGATTGGATTTTGGAGTTGCGATTTGGGTCGTCTCCTTTACATAATCAGAAAAGCCCACTTGTTTAAATGATTACAAGCCCAAGCATCAAACATAATAGCAACATGAAAAATATTATATCAAGTTTCCTCCTTTTTATATATATCAACTAGGGAGATTCTCAAAAAACTACCGTGGGTTTGAACTATTAGCTAAAAAAAACTTCATTTGTTTCTGTTTCGTTTTTGACCAGAAACCTACTTTTTGCAAATTTTCGTCCAGAGATGAACAATAACAGAAAGACATTTTCATAAATTTTTAATTTTAATTTTAAAAAAAAATCTTCATTTATCCTTCTTCTCTTTCTTTTTATTGTTATTTTATTTTCTTCTCTTTTCCTTTTTCCTTTTTTCTTTCTTCTTTTTCTTTCTTCAATCATATAAAATATGTAAATAGAGTTCAATGTTATGACTGCATGTTTTTGAAACCGTTTCATAACCAATATGCATTGTAAGGCGTTGATTCGATGAAAATAAACTTATAGATTTCTTATTAAGAGTAGATGTTTGACAACCTATGTCATAGGCCACACGTCTTCTTAAGCGTCTCAAATCTTTATAATCATATGGATTGTCGCTACCTATCAAAACGTCTACAAACTTGCTCCACAAGCAAAACGTCTGTTAAGGCGTTTCATCAAACAAATGATTAACAAGAGACAATTCTCTACTAAAATATCTTATATACACATGCCTTGTAAGACAAATCGTCGGTCAATTCAATAATCACACCTCTATTTTTTCATCCAAACATCTAAACAAACTTGTCACCAAATAAACATTGTTGTAAATTTTTATCACATCAATTTGGCAATGTAAAATTGATAAAACCATAAAAAAAAAGTGTGTAGTCAGCAATATTGTTTTTTAACCATGTAAACAGATAATAATCAAAACACAACCATCAACAATTAGACATAGATAAAAAAAAATAAAAAAAATATACAAAGCATTCATTAACAATAGTATAAATATAACTTTTGCATAAAATAAACCATATTGTATTACTTCAACGGTGCTTATTGATTCAAGACAAAACTATTTAAAATCTACGACAAGACAAAACGTCACATGAACCGTCTTTCTTACGAGGCATTTTCTAAGACGGTTTGTCGTAAATTTACCTTTATGAGATATGATCACAATACGATAACTTTTCCAAATTATAAATCCTAAAACATTTTAGGACTATGAAATCAATTAATAAAGAGAAATATGAAATGAAAATTTACTAACCTATTGAATGTTGTTGAAATTAGGATTTGTTGGTTGTTGTATGTTGTTTGTGAAGGGACGAAGATGAATCTAGAAGGTCTACGATGTATTCCCTTGGTTTACTAAGTATACTTGGTCAAATTGGTCAAATGGTAAATAACTAATAAGATAAAATGGACATTTTAATTCCCAGATAAATTTAATTCATTTTGAAAAATAAAAATGAAATTATAAAATTTCATTAAAATTACTTTTAAATATTTTGGATAAATTTTAAAATGTAAATTTCCATAGATTTAAAAACTTAAATAAACTTTCTATAGTCATTTTTTATTTTTAAATTTTATTTGGTATAATCGTTTTAAATTAAAAATATAATAAATAAAGTGAATGAAAAAATTTTATATGTAAAAAAAAAATTAATGGTAAAAATACTAATCAGAGAGTGAAAAACAATAAAAAATGTTTTAACAACTATACCAACTTTAGGGCAGATTGAGGCTTATCAACAGCAATCCTATTTTAAAAACGTACTTCGGAGAAAAATTATTAACGCGGTAGCTGATTTAAATTTTGAGTGAAGTTTAAATTGTTGTTCAGAGGTAGTGAGCGGTGTGAGGGATGCGGGTACTGCTTCAGCGGCATAAATAACTTATGGCATCGCCATCGTCATCGTCACTGGCAGCAAGTGTCAGATCATGGAGGACGGCGTTTTTGACTCTGCGAGACGAAACATCGACCGGTTCACCCGCCGGCTCCTCCATCTTCCAACTACTTCGCACTCTCATCTTCTCCAATTCCGGTTCTCTCATCGCCGCGGCCTCCGATCTCCCTCCTCACGAGGTAAAATTTCCACCTCATGTACTGATTTCGATTGATAAGTTCATCTTCATACTTGCTGTTTTCAGGTCACGTCCGATTTGTTGCTGCTGCTGGAACTAACTATCAATGCTCCAAGAGAAGGAGATGATATTGGTTCTGCATTTACTCATACTTGTCATCTGGTATACTCTATGTTTAATTATGTACCGTACTTTGCTCTTTTATGTATTTCCGTTGGCCAATTGTTCATATTTCTGTTTAAACAGGTTCACAACGTATGTCATCGTGTTTCATTTCAATTCAACACGTCTTCGTATGATCTATTTCTTAAGTGTTTCCGAAACATTATTGAGTACTTCTTTGCTCAAGCTGGCAGTTCATCTAATTTCACTGGTTTCAAGACTGTCATGGAATGTCTAGAGTCTATAAGGTTTGTTTATTAGTAAATATTGTTTGTAATTGATTGCTGTTGTATATGATTTTTGTTATATGGTTTTAATAGGGATTCAACTTATATGTTCCTTCAGGCGGTTTACCTCTGCATGTCAAGGGAAAGAAGCAGTTTCGGACAATGCTCACTTAGTAAAATTCATTCTTCACGTTATAGTGTGCTCTCATTCAGCATTTGTTTGTGCCTATAATTCGGCTGCCAATCAAAGGAACATGGTGAGGCCTGGTAAGCGGTTGCCTAGGTATGCTAGTGTGTGGGATGTTCAAACTCTTCTGTATACCATGCTAGGTGATGCATTCACAGAGGCCAATTCCTCTTTTACAGTTGATATTTGGCAATCAACAATTGAGGTATGCTTACTGATATATTTCATGATTAATATGATGGAGTTTGATCAGGTAGTTATTATGTGCGTTTGTGTTTCTTTTGCACTCTGCATTAGGTTTTTCGGAAAGTAGTTGATGTTATTGCATCTAAAAGTGTGCTTGTGGAAGATAATGTCTTGTCCAGGTAATATTGGCTATAGCCCTATTTCACTTCACTAGCAGAAGAAGAGGGGAACATATAAGGATAAATTCCAATGTCAGGAGATTGCAAGTTTTTCTCTCATTTATCTTCACATTTCATTTCTAATATCTGGCCATTTTTATGTTTCCAGATTTTATTTCGCATTCTTGAATTGTCTACATCTAGTTCTTACAGATGCAAAAGGGCCCCTATCTGACCATGTAGGTACATCCATATTAGTGTACTATTTTGATCAATTGACTAAAGTGACTATGCAATTAATTATCAGTTCGCTTTCCTTATTACAATGATTTCAGGTGTCAGGTTTTGTAGCAGCTTTAAGATTATTCCTTGTGTATGGCCTTAATTGTAGACCGCAGCTCACATCCTCTGCTGCTAGTCAGAATGAACTGGGAGCTAGTCTTGGTTTGACTGCAGAAGAGCCTAAAACAAAAGGTCAAGGTCCATATAGACCCCCACACCTGCGTAACAAGGAAAGCTTAAGCAGCAAGCAACCAAAGTCTCAGGATTCTCGGATTTCACCTGATCATGATTCTACCACAGTTTATTTTGCATCATCAGATTCGGATTTCAGCGACAGTGATGGCTCACTTAAAAATCACGACATCATGCGAAGCTCCAAGGTCAGAGTAGCTGCAATTTCCTGCTTGCAGGTAAGTTCAAAGCATCAAATACACTTCTGCTTTGTCCTATTTCCTTCAGTTTTGCAAGGCTTTTTCTTGAAATTCTTTACTAGTTTTAAATGATAGTAGAATGCCCCAATTAAGCTCCATTCATAACATAACTTGCAAATTTCTTGCGATAATTTTAATTGATTGTAACAATGGCACGGCCATGCTAGCAAGCTATGTAAATCTGGGTCAGAAATTCATTCTCAAGTATTATGGATGGAAATTTTCATTTTGAAAATACTAAATACCTCAATGAATTTACACTCTGATGGGATGTATATAGCAATGCAATAGGGGCACAAATTAGCAAAGTCGATTTCTTTTGCGTGTGTTAAATATCTCTTCATGGCAGTTGAGTAAGATGGGAATGTTAAACGTGCGGAGTTGATGTAATATGTGGATATTTAAGGTTGCACTGGGAGGACTAGCTTATCCTGATTATGTTCTATCAGATTACCTTTTGAACCTTAATATTTGTCAACAATGCATCTTCTTCAACAACTGATATATGCTATTAATATGTGTTCACAATTTGTAATATAAAGTATAAAGCATCTGTTATCTGGTATACTTGTAGATTTTTCTAGTGAGGTGCTTAAATCAGTATGTGTTCACATATTTAGTCTAGCCAATATCTTAATTTTCTGTTACCCATTGCATGTTTGGTGCTTTCTTTCTTAGGACTATTCAGTTGTTAAATGTCTTTTTCAGTTTGGTTGGTTTGCTAGGGTGCTCTTACAATATTCACTTAGCTGGTGACACACTTTAAAGACTTTTATGTTATATTTAAAATAGATATAATTGTTATTTTATGCAAGTAACACTATTTGTCTTTTTTTTTTTTTTTTGTTTGAAGGATCTTTGTCAAGGTGATCCAAAATCATTTACCACTCAATGGACAATACTTTTGCCAACCAATGATGTACTAAGACCAAGGTAAAAGGTCTTCGTTTCTTGTTTCTGTGATGCCCTAATTTTTTGTTTTATTTTCTTCCATTGGATAGATGTTTGAAAGTTAGTATCCAAGTATCTTTTCTTGATGACAAAATCTGATGTCCAGAATTGGTAACCTCTTTGAAAACTTATTGAAAGAAGTGAGGGACCTTGCAATTTGTATGTCTTTTTTTTTTTTCTTCCTCCTCCTTTGAGACAAAATTTGGATTGGAGTGCGTTAACTTATGAACTTGACTGAGCTATATCTGATCATGGACTTATAGTTTAGTTTGGACTTGAGTATGAATAATTTATTTGATGTATTTGAAAATAATGTTTAATTTGAAGCTTAGTGTGAGCATCCTAAAAGAACATTAATAAATCTTGTTTTCTCCCAGATAATGGGGATTGGATAATAAGGTGGTATATAAGGAGACACTTTCAAGGTTAATGAATTTTATAATTGAGTGGTATATCATATCTTAGGAGTTTCCTGTTCATTGCTTATAGACTAATACCTTGGCAATACTTTGCCTCAAGAAAAAATGAAGTTACTATTAGTGAGACCAAAATAATCTTTTGACTGTGTGAGAAGTGTAGGTCAAAGGAAAAGGATGCTGCCTTCAATAAAGGATGTGCAAACTGCATTTGTTTTATCTGGCAATTTAAGGCCAAAAGCAAATGATAGTTTGGTTCCTTGATATTAAAATGTTACAGAATACCGATTAACAAGTCCATGTTGTGCTAAATGAGAAAACCGTTGACTAAAAAGTTGGGCCTAGAAAACATGGGTTTGGTCTTCAAGAAAAGCGATAGCAGTGCAAATCACACTTATCCGTGATTTATCGGATCTTGCTATATCTGCCAACAAACTATTGTTCTTCCAATTATTTTACATGGCTTGCTTTTCACAGGAAATTTGAAGCTACTCTAATGACATGCTTGCTCTTTGATCCATACCTAAAGGTACACAACTAAGGTTTATTTGTTTTAGTATCTTGTGTTTATGAATGTTTTATGGTCTTGCATACAATAAAAATCACAATCAAACTAGTTCTACTTTGTTACTCGTGTTTACTGCATGAAATATAATATTATTAGCTTCTGCTGGTACTTTGCAGATGTGTATTACCTTAATGAAACTCTAACCTTGTATGTTTTTTCCTAGGCGCGAATGGCAGCTGCTACAGCTCTTGCTGCCATGATGGATGGACCATCATCTGTTTTCCTTCAGGTGGCCGAATACAAAGAACCTGCTAAATATGGATCTTTCACAGCTCTTTCAAGTTCTCTTGGACAGATTTTGATGCAACTTCATAGTGGTATTTATTAGATATACCCTTTGCAGTTCTTTCTGCTTGTGTGAGTTGCTGTCCCGTGATGTGCGTCCGACACTTCTTGTTTGCTTCTGAATACCATTGTATCTGATTCAGGCTTATGTTGTAGGTATTCTATACTTAATCCAACACGAAACACAAGAAAGATTGCTGACATCCTTATTCAAGATTCTCGTGCTTCTGGTCTCATGTACACCGTATGCACCCTTCTTATTGTTTTCCCTGTTTTCTTATAATTAATTACTTTAGGATGATGCTTTGCTATGCAATACTTTGATTGATTCTCACATTTAAGTGAGTATGTATATACTGGAATGTAGGAAAATGTGATGATTAGGAAGATACTATTTGAAGATCAGAAATGCTTTAGACTACTAGTACTAGTTATACTTTTTCTGGGTTGATATTGGTGCTCATATCCCTTTCTTGTCAATGTTAGAAGGTGTCAATGTTAAAGGAGTGCTTTTTTTATTTTTAAAATTATATATATATATATATATATATATTATCTAGAGTCCAACTAGACATTATTTTTAGATTTAATTCAAAATGATTTAAAAGAATAGATCATAGATTTTGTTTATTTTGTAAATCAGGATAAACAATCATGGTTAGTTTAGCATATTCATGCATCCTTGTGGTTTGTATCCCCCTTAATAAAACATAAGATTTTAACTTCTGATAAAGGACTTTATTTGGTCTAAATTTTGGACACGAATTTAAATATTAATAATACATATTTTATGATGCAAGTGCTAATAATATATACATATATATTAAAAAAAAAAAAAAAAAGCAAGCGCTTATTAGTTTTATCTTTTTTCTTTTCTCTTTTTTTTTAAAAAAAAAATTAATTTTTATTTTTTTTTTGGGCATCTCGCTCTCTTAGGCTATTTGGATGGTGGCTTGGTATAGTATAACCCGTCACATATTTTAATCATTGGATAACTTTTCATGGTTTAGTTTAAGGTCAGTAAGGTGTAGGTTGATTTCAATAAAATTTGTAACTTGGTGTGTTATCATGGGTTTATATTTTTAATTTCCAAAATTATCCCTACAGTCCTTGGAAAATTACAAAAATACCAAATCTAATCTATTACACTTTTTGTGGAGGTTAGAGGTATAGTTTTATATTAATTTGACTTTTTTTTTTATTTGATCTATTTTATTTGGTTATTTGGAATTAGTGAGATTTATTTTTCAAGAGTATTGTATTATTTTTAATAAGATATTAAAATTAATCCAATTAATTAAAATATTAATATTTAGTTTTTTTTTTACTTTGTTAAATTATTTTTAAAAATTAAAATTTATTCATAAATTAATTAAATAATCAAATAAAAACAAAGGGGTGAACCTTATACTTAAGATGTATTATGGTCAGTTTATAAGTAACATACCATCAATTACAGTACTATACCGAAAGTGTACTGTACAATATGAAATATTAAAGAAGTGAACTATAAAGTACGGAACAGCAGTGCCAGGCATCCAAACATTTTCCTAATATATAGACATTACAATGGTATTGAAAGATTAGACGTGGATACTTGTATCTCATTGATCAAATTGTAGCATTATTTGAGTGTTATAACTTATTTATACTTTTGATTATTATTCTGCAGATATTCAAGAATGCCTGGAGACTTGTTGCCCACTGTAATCACATCTCTTCATGCTAGAATTAAAGAAGGATTTCCATTCAAAAGTGACCAGAACAATCTTACGGTTGGTTTTGCACTTTATAAAGTATTTTGGACCCATAGTTTATAAGGTCTTGTTTCTTGTCTCGTGTCTATATATGGTTATAACACCTTAACCACAGGTCGCTGCTGTTAGCTGCTTAACTGCTGCTTTCTCTATATCACCCTCCCCACTTCAAGTTAAAGACATGTTTATGAAGGAAATTTCATCAGGTTAGACTGATTTATTTACAATACTAACTGTTACTTCAATATGCATTTTAATCCTGAAACTTTAATTTATTAGAATTTTTACATTTTCAATTGTTACTTCAATATGTATATTAATTCAGAAAATGAGATTTGTTAGATTTTGTTTGTCTTCTTTTATGAATGATATTCTTTCTCTCAAGTTCTTTTGATCTCTATTTTTCCTATTCTTAAAGGGCTTTTGACATCATCTTACCATGAAGAAAACTGAAACCTGTTTTAGGTTTTGCAGAGAGAACTGGTGTTCTTTTTACTTTGTTTTGGTGTTCCGAACAATTAATGTATCCAACAATATGCTTTGAGGCTCTTCAGGTAATATTCTAATTATATTAATACTTCAAAGATTATTTTTGAGTGAATAATTTCTCTTCTTAAAGACTTCTAAATTTCAGCCGATTATAGCATCAATTACTAACTAATTTATGATATAATGATAGCAATTTGACTAGCTTTTAATTCCTACAATTGACTATACATTAATCACCTTAATTCTAACAATATGTTGGAGCAATTAAATAAGAGAAACTAGCTATCCTTTGACACCCCCTCAAATTGATGCAGGAAGATTCATAAGCATAAATTTGTTGATTAAAAAACTTATGACGACGACGTGTCATGAACTGGGTAAAAATATCTGCAAGCTGAAGAGGTGTAGAAATGTATGAAAGAATAATAACTTTGCAGTCAAAGATGTCACGAATAAAGTGGCAATCATCTTCAATGTGTTTGGAGTGTTCATGGTAGACTGGTTGACAACTATTTGGATAGCACTCATACTGTTAGCATGCAGAGGAGGAGTAGGTTAGAGTTAGGAGAAACCAAGTTCTGTAAATAGACCACATGACCAAATGGTTAGATGCAATCTTGCTTCTTGCATTTCGAAAGATAAGGGAATTAACAAGAAACATGCACCATCTGGCTGTAGATTTTCTAGTATCTGGGCAGCCCGCCCAGTCAGAATCACTATAATTGCTAGTTTAAGACTGGACTTAGACAGTTGGGGTAATGAAAGAATATCCACTAAAATTTTGTTCCAGTCCAAAAAACATATGTTTGCAAAGATGTTATTTTAAAGACTGTAATCTCTATGTGGCAGGCCATCAGAGCTATATCACACAATAACCCAAATATAATGGCAGCATGTTGGGAACAAATTTCCAACATCGTCTTCAATATTTTAAAGGCTGCTAACCCAGAAGTTCCTTTGAAGTCATGGAAGGCACCTGTTGGAAACTCTGTAGGGTTTATTGGGGAAAAGGTCATTACTGCTGCTGTCAAGGTACTATCTTGCAGTTATCTGTTTGATAATTTAATGGGATTGACTATTGACAGTGGATGTTCTGGAAACTAATTTTTTTTTTTGTTTTTTTGTTTTTATTTTTTTTTTTTTATGTTTAAATTGATGCAATGTTACAGAATTTTGTTTTTTTTTTTTTTTTCCCCTTTTAGTTCATTTATTACAGTGTTGATGCGTCTGGTATATTTTTAATGATTGTAAACTAATTTAGTTAAACAAAAGATATGCTGATGAGCAATTGTATGCAAGTAATATAGCAAAGCAAAGTATACTAATATTTACACTGGTGCAAATGTATCAATATTTAATTGTTTGCATTCACATTGATTTGTTGTTATTATTTTAGCATCTTAATGGACATCTCTCTAAATATTCTCAGTTGATGAAGGTTTCATTCACCGTGTAAAAAACAAAAAAAGAAACTGTGGGAAGTCATACTTGCCCCAATCCCTCTGTTGTCTGCAAATGGTGTCAATAGTGACAACTTAAGTAAATTCAATTTGTTTGTTTATATTACGACTTGAACAATTCAATATTCTTCATCCATCATTGAGTCTTACTTGTCATAAAGTAACTCGATTTTAAGTGAACATTTCTGAGCTTAAGTTTTTTTATCTGTTGTTTTTGCTGTGTAAACACACACATGTTCAATCCAATCTTCTGTTTTCTTTGTGGATATCCTACATTTTCAAATTTGATCCTTGAGATTTCCAAATCCTTTTGTGAATAAATTGTAGTTTTTGTTGTCAAAATATCTAGATTGAATAATATTTATTTGTTAGAACCGGTGAAGATTACACGGAGAAATAGATACTTAATATAATAGACTGTAACTCGAAAACGGATTACAAATTGAGGGAAATTCGAGAATCCCACCCTCTCCTAGCCTAGGGTTCACACAATTCTTTATCAATTTCTTGGATGCCTCTCACAAACCTAGAAGCTTATTTAAATAGAGAAAACTGAAAATAGGAAAAGATAATAGCATATCAATCAGCCCATGATTAGTGATGATTAATTGTGATGAATAGCCTTAACTGGTGTTGATTGATTGTGCATATTTCCTCCTTGATTCTCGATGATCGATGAAGATTGATTGACCAAATCATTGTCTTCATCAATATCTGATTCCCTCATTGATTGACCAAATCATTGTCTTCATCAAAATCTGATTCCCTTTTATTCCTCTTTCTATAATGGATGATAGGGACCTAAGGTCTAACATTATTCTGGAGCCATCTTTGAGAATGGGATGATTTCACTTTTAGCCATTTGAAACTTTAAATTAAGTTGATAAGTAATTCAAACTTTTTTTAAGTTTATAAATTTTTGAAAGTTTGAAACGTAAAAAATGAACTAAATTGACCAACATGCCCTCAGCATCATCAGCACGCTTCACCAGCTAATTTAAGGTCATTTAAAGTTGGTGGAGCGCGCTTCATAGGCGGGTGATGTCGTAAAACGCATTTTTAAGGGTATATTGGTCAATTTGGTTTATTTTTAAGTTTCAAAATTTCAAATGTTTGTAAAATGAAATAAAGTTTGGATGATTTATTTACTTAAAATTAAAGTTTGAAAAGCTCATATTTATAATTTTTCCTATAATGAATAAGCTACTTTTGGCAAATACTTTCTTTAAGATTGATAAAAATGCAGTTCAATCTCTTTATTCATGAGGATATTTGAGTGCAGTTCAGCTGTATTTTCATTCTCATTGCCTTGTTTTTTCAATTTTAGTGCAGATGAGTATTTGGCTATTGATATCTTACTTGCAGGTTTTAGATGAATGCCTCAGGGCGATATCTGGATTTAAAGGGACTGAAGATCTTTTAGATGATAAATTATCAGATGCGCCATTCACTTCTGATTGTATAAGAACGAAGAAGGTATCGTCAGCCCCATTATATGAGCAAGAAAAGACAGAAGATATGGAAAAAGAATCAGAAGCTTCTCACTCTGGAATGGAGCAGTGGTCTGAAACAATTGAGAAGCATATGCCACTTATTTTAAAGCATACATCTCCGATGGTTGGTTAGAATTCATTTCATCCCTGAAATAATGGATTTCCATTCATTTCTTGTCTCTTGAAGTTTAATATTATGGTACTCATTCTGGAAGGTTTAAGTTTCTAAGGCTAGATTGAAGTCTATTTTTCAACTGGTTTGATCTATCTGTTTTTCTGTAGTGCTTAATAATATATTAGGCTTCAGCAATAAGTTTTGAGAAGCTAGAAGTGGTATTAAAATTGATGGCAATTAGGTGGAACATAAACTAGCAAGTCTTACTCTTATCTCATGAAATGTAGGTTACTTGCTGCTTTTAGAAGTGCAAGGGTTGGCTCACACTTTTTTGTGATCCTTATGTTACTTGATGAACTTCCAGTTTCACAGTGCAACTAATATTTAGGTTGCAAATAAATGGAGAGTAACCTTATCGGGCTTTGTCTGTCTCCCTTGACTATGCCATTGGCTGTATCGCCTTGATTAATATACTAATTGGCCAACTGAGCTAGGTCTAGAGAGAGTCTACAGTCTAAAACACAATTGTTCACTTGATTTAAGTTTGACTTAATACACCAGTTATCCTGATGTTTATATGCTACAACTTACTTAAGTTGGAGACAAATTTCTTTTATTTTTTCCCTCTCTTTGGCCCTTCTTAATATGAAGCTGCTAACCTGTCTTCTTACTTCTCGTGAAGGTGAGGACTGCCTCAATCACTTGTTTTGCTGGTATTACTTCTTCTGTGTTCTTTTCTCTTATGGAAGAGTCGCAGGAATTCATTATATTTTCTCTTGTAAGACTTCAACAATTACTTGAATTTCTTTAGTTCTTGTGTAAAGACAGAATATTTTATATAACTTATTTATATATAATGTTTTCTATTTTCTTATAGATCAGTGCTGCCTTGCATGATGAAGTTCCTTCTGTTAGATCAGCTTCTTGTCGAGCTATTGGAGTCATTTCATGTTTTCCCCAAGTTTCTCGGAGGTATTTTGAATAACTGTGAATGACTTAGCACTAGTGATTACCTTCTCTCAACAATTGGTCGAAAAATGACTAAAAGCTTAAACCATGTAGTGATGTGATCCTTGAAAAGTTTATCCATGCAGTTGAGATCAACACCTGTCATTCCTTAGTCTCGGTATATACTTTTTCCTTGAAATGTTTGTTTATTATTTCATAGCAGGCAGCTTGACTTGTGATTACTTCTTATTTCAGGTGCGTATAACAGCTTCATGGGCTTTGGCCAACATATGCGATTCCCTGTGTCACTGTATAGATGATATTCCCTTCAAACAATCTGTAGGTTGGTTACTCACCTTACTGAACTGAATTGAACAAATGTGGAAGTAATCTTTTACTTGAATTTTAACTATTATTTTATTGTTATAGACTCAAATACGAACTTCAATTTGATTGAGAGGTTGACTGAGTCTGCTTTGCGTTTAACAAAGGATGGAGACAAAGTAAGCACTGATTTTACCATTTAACTAACATGAAATGTTTCTTTAGTATCTCTTTTTGTGAATGGTGAAATTGATGTTTGAGTGATGATCATATCTTTACCAATAAACTGCCTACTATTTATTGGTGGGAAAAATAGGTCACAGCTCCCTCAAGTTGTACTGTTTTCCTGGACAGATACTTAAACTCCATGAATTCCCACCTGGATACTCTAATTTGTAGAAAATACTAACACTAGGTACTTGAATGTGATTTCGTAGTTGATGGGTGGAGCGTGTAATACACGCGTTATGGTGATTTTGTGTTTTGGTGTATTGTTGTATAAACAAAGAGTTAAAGCGAGAGGTGATTTTGTTGGGTCTAGGAAACTTTCAATTTTATTTAATGGTGGTTGAATATAATCTCATTTCTCCAAAAGTTGATTAGTCCAACAACTAAGCAATACTTATTTGCTGTCAATGTCATACATACAATTGTCAACCCACCCACCTTAATAAATCACTCATCTGAAGTTTTGTTTTTGGTTCAATTAAAACCTTACACAAATTGAAGCAAGCATATGTCTGACAAACAAGTAGAGGAAGCAATGGTCTCAATCATCAATGAAGCAGAGTAGGAAGAGAAAGAGGACAATAGCGACAAGTCTGTGTTTGGCTTCAAAAGCTTCCTCTGACATGATGGCTTTGTCCATGAAGTTTTGCTTCTAATTAGGAATGTATACATGGATGTTCAATTCACAAATCCTAAACCCCTATTTCGATATATTTAAAGTCGAATGAATTATTTTACTTACCTGAACCCAAAATATAACCATTCACGCGCCTTCAATTACTGTTAACCCACGACAAATGCCAACTCAATTTCAAGTATCTAGTGTTAGCATTTTTTACAAATTGAGATATCCAAATGGGAATCTGTATAGTTTAGATATCTACCTAGGAAAACAGTACAACTTGAGGGAGCTCTGACCTATTTTTGCCTTTATTGATAGATAAAATCAAATGCTGTGAGGGCTCTTGGTAATCTTTCAAGACATGTTAAAAATACAAGTTTCCCAAGCATGCATGGACCACAAAGCAGTTATGAGCCAGGTACTGATAAAAATTCCTCACGGTCACATCATTCTGCATCTTTGGGTTTTATACCTTGGCTCAACAAGATAGTACAAGCATTTCTTTCTTGCGTTACAACTGGGAACGTTAAGGTATCATTTATGCAATTGTATTGAAAGAATCTTTCAGTTAGATTACCACTGATTCTCATCAAATTCCATTGTGCTCTGTTAATATTCATGAAAACAGGTACAGTGGAATGTTTGTCATGCGCTGAGCAACCTTTTTCTAAACAAGACCTTGAGACTACAAGATATGGATTGGTATGTTGGAATTCATTATTCCTTGTTTTGGTTATTGTTTCTAGGCTTGTTTTGGGGTATCCTGATGTGACATAACCAAAGCTGATGTGGGCTAAATGTTGGAAGCGTTGAATGAAAAATATTTCCTTTCCTTTGTTCTTCCAATTGCTACATGAGTAGCCAAGTAAGTTGGTTTAGACGAGGTTTGAGAATATGCATTATAATAGTGTCTGGAGACAGACACATATTAGCAATGCTAATAGCTTTTCATCACTTGAGCATGCCTACTTGTTCTTGGATGGCAATACCGAAACATGTCCTGGGAATTGTTGTTTTTGAAGCCCATGCCTGTTTAAACACTGACAAAGTAGATGTTGTTTAGGTAGATATATTAAAGGAATGTGGTAAGATTTAAATTGATGCCTCATCAGATTAATAGGTCACAAATAGAGTTAAAATGTTCTCTCCCACTCTCTTACATATCCGCCCATTTCCTGGACATACAGTGAGCAAAAGTTTCAAGTTAAGTTATTTCACCAATGGTGGACGTATTTTTTTCTCGGGTTTTTCACTTAGAAGAGAGTTCTTTATTATTTTTCTATGGGCTTTAATTCTTTCGTTAGTCTTATATTTACATGCTTATGTATGTATGCATATAGTGCTGTAACTTTCTAGTTCCCATCCGATCTTTTTGTGCATAGTACTTATATTGATGCAAATAACATAAATTATTATGCGCAATGATCACTGAGCAGCATTATTGATTGTGGAACTGATTATGTTTGTGTGCTCTTTTGGTAGGGCTCCATCTGTGTTTAGTGTTCTTCTACTACTTCTAAGAGATTCTTCTAACTTTAAGATTAGAATACAGGCTGCGGCTGCATTAGCAGTGCCAGCTTCAGTAAATGGTGAGTGGGTTTTTTTTGGGTTATGGTTGAAATTTGAGTGTGTTTGAGATTCATAACTTCTTCTATAATGACTATGGTTGCTTATGCAGCTATGAGTTTTTGTTTTATATCTTCTTTGTATTGTAAAATGTTAGTAATGATGGAGCTGTATGACTTAGTAGTTTTATTACTCATTTTTGTAATGCAGATTATGGAAAATCCTTCTCAGATGTTTTGCAAGGACTTGAGCATATTCTTGAAAATTTTGGTTCAGACCAAATTTCTGCCACATCAAATTTCAAATATAGGATTGCACTTCAGAACCAGGTGGGAAAAGAAATTTATTTTAATGTATGAAAGTCCCTGATATACAAAATTACACACATGCACTCACAATATGTGTATACATTACTTTTAGCCTTAGAACATACATATATACATATATATATATATATATATACATATATACATATATATATACATATATACATATATATATATATATATATATATATATATATATATATATATATATATATATAGACCACAAATGAAATTTATTCGGCACATTAGATTTTGATAGAAGAGAGTAATATATTCATGAGATGAAATGTATTGGATGATTTGAACTCAAAATTGATTTAATTGTAGAAATATGTCAGATTTATCCGAATCCAAATTTGAATAAAAGAATGAATTATTTGAATTGACTATGTAAAATTTCTTTAGGAAAGAATTTCCAAATGCAGTCATTTCTACTCTTGTACATAAATGTTTTTCCTTTTTCAGATCTTGTTATGAATCAACTGTGACTTTAATTGACATTTCCATGTGTTCCTGTATTTGTCCCTGTTGCTACAGTTGACCTCAACCATGTTGCATGTTCTTAGCCTAGCTTCAAGTTCTGACAGCGAATCTTTAAAAGATTTCCTGGTGAAAGTAAGTGTTTCTGCAAATACTACATAAATATACTATCAGAAATTGTGCTGAAGATTATTGATGTTTGGCTTACTCTAAAGATGTTTGCAAAATGACAATCTAAGTAGTATTTGTAGTAGCTCGCGACATTATGAGATTTCTAATTTTTTTTAAGACTCATCTACGCATTTTACAACAGTATCTTCTTCTTGATTTTCACATTTTTAACTATAGCATCATCAGGATCTTGCTTATTCTCTATGTTTTTGTTCCATGTAGAAAGCCTCCTTTTTTGAGAACTGGTTTAAGAAGCTATACTCATCTTTGGAGGAGTCAAGCACTCAGGCCGAGAGTGAAGATAACTCTGTTTGGAACCAGAAGAAAGAAATCATATCCAATGCCATTAGATCACTAATCAAAGTCTATGAAAGTAGGAATCATCTTTCCATGGCCCAAAATTTTGAAGGGTTGGGCAGAAATTTGCTTAGCTAAACTGTAATGGAGAATTCACATGAACCATGCCTTTGTTGTATAATAAGTTGGTGAAAAGCCAATCCACTTGGCGCAGGTAACAAAGAAGCTACACTAGTGGTGGCAGATTGATGTAAATTATATTGTTGGTGTCTTTTGATACGTTAGTTGTCAGGTTCTTGTATGTATATATTTTTATTTTTACTTACCAGTGAAAGAACTTGATATGTGCATTAGGGCCGGTGCAGTGTATTGTGGGTCATGTCGGTTGATATATTGAGTCTCACAAAATGGATCGGGTGGATTAAAAAAAAAATATATTATGAATATGCGCTGACATGATTGTCGTGTATTGAATTGATTAGTTATTTTGTAGAGTTTGGAAACTGTGCTCTGTTGAGGATGATACCTGAGAAAATTGAGTGTGTTACTGGACAGGCAGTGAAAGTGAATGTGAATGTGCATGTGCAACTACAGTGCTAGTGTCACAAATAAATATACCTTCTACTAGAGTATTATAGATCCAACCTTCTTTAAATCTTTAATGGTCATGTCAAATTTCGGTTTCAATATCGAGTATTTATATTTGTAAAGTATAGAAATAGTTATAAGATGGGAGGCTGGCTTGTTGTTGTAGGGTGAGAAAAGGAAGTCTTAATTAACGGAAAGCAGATGCCATGTGGCCCATGAAGAAGACTTACTATGACAAATAGATCAATAAGCGAGTGATGATGGTGTTTTTACTTTACGTGCCTTTGTTCAATTGGATTCTTTTTCCATCAATTTTATTTTATTCCTACTACACTTATTTTTCTCCTCACACCAACACGACCATTTCCATTTTTTTTATTTTTTAATGTTTGATCGTTTTCATTCAATCTATCACTTTAATAATTTTTTCCCTCGCTTTTCTCAACTTTATTTTTTTCATTTGAAGTCACGTTTGAAGCTCTTTCACACATAGAGACTTGAAACTATTCAAACATGCTTTTCAAAGAATGGAGCTTCGACCAATTAAAAACAACTAAATTTGCTTCTAATTAGTGTGTTATATCAATTCCAATAGTGAAGTATATAATACATTATATATGTCATTTGCATCTCTTATCAAATGGTTTTAGATGGTGCATATCCATCTTATCTTATATTTGTTTCCAGATTCATAGGAAGTATTTAACCTGATTGAAAGATGTGGAATGATATTTTATATATATATATATATATATTAATATGTATATATATATATATATATAAAAGTATTTTTTTATTTACAACTGTAGTGTTTAATTTGTTTTTAAAAAATCTTAAATTTATTTCTAATATAATTATAGTAGATTTAGAGTATTAATAATGTTTTTGTCAATTTATCAATTTTTACGGTGGCATTAGAATTATTTACAAAGATTTACACTCCAATATATTTAGTATATAAAATTGATGTTGCGGTATTAAAGTAGATTATGTTTATCTAGACTTTTAGACATTTTGTATATTAATGTGAGAGTTATTGATTAGTGGATATTTTATTTTCTATTCTCTTTTCAATTTTTAGTTTAATAATAATTGCTTCATAGATGACCTTGTATAAAAAGTTTAAAATATAAGTATTTACATACTACAATTATCGTTTACATCTTCTTCTTCTTCTTCTTTTTTTTTTTTTTTTCCACGTTAGGATATACTTTTGGTTAGTTTTTTTATGTTTTCATTTGATAAGCTCTTACACAATATGAATGATAGATAAACTTTTTATTTAGTTGTGACTTAACATTTCATCTACTATCAAATGACTTATGTTAAAATCTTCTATAATTGAATGGTTAATTAATGAAAATAAGAAGATTAATAATAAATAAATAAGTAATAAATTTTTTAAATATAAAATTAAATTATTTAATTAGAAGAATTCGACTCTCCTATATTAAAAAATAAAATAAAATAAAATAAATGTATGATCAACTAAATGTTCCTTACTTACATGTTATTATTGTATCTGAGTATTTTACTTTGCCTTCTTGTTATTTTGTTTATTTTTAAGTTCATCACTATGTTTAAATATATAATTTCTTTTATTTTGATTTTTAAAAATTTGAAATAGATTGATGAGAGTTCATCCTATGCATTATGCCATGAGTATTATAGAAAAAAAAATAGTGGATAACATCGTATAAACATCAAATTAATCTTGTTTCTCATGAAAATACATGGTCATCATCTAGGGAAGTGTTACTACCGCCTATTAAAAAGCGATAGTTGTGGCGTCCAAAGGAGAAAAGAATTCTCTCCGGAGGATAAAACGTTACGACTAAAATATGTATTAGACGTGGAGAAAAATGCCACACAAGACTCACATGTTTTAATCATATTAGGCATAGAAGTGGTAATAATGTCGTGCCTACATCAGCTGAAGAAGGTGCTACGCCTTCATCACCTGGAAGGTGCTACGCTTGTTTAGTTGGAGCAGGTGCTAGACCTACTAGGAAGCAGCTTTGACCAATATATTATGGATTTTGTAAATAAGAATGACATACCATTCGCTAAGTGTACTAATAAAGTTATGTATTTAAAGGTGCAAACCGGGCCTACATTTTAGGCCAACATTAAATTTTTGAATGTTTTAATTTTTATACTTTTCACATTCGTATAAATTGAAAATAATATTAAGGCTAATAGTGAGATTGGGGAATTTATTTTGAAATAAAAAGTTTAGGATCGAAAATCTTTATTAAATTTATATAAATATCTAAAAATGGGCTTTGAAATGAAACTAGGTTTTCAAATTGAAAATTGATTCGATTGGAAGTTTAGAGGTCAAATTATTTTTAGATTTGAAAATTTATCACTTTTGAGGGAAAACGTCAAATTTTATTAAAACTACCATTTTGCCCATCTAAGCGAAAAATTCAAATTTTCAATATCTATGATGATTTTTTACTAAAAATATGAAAACAAATTTTAGAGAAGCATGAAAGTGTTCGAATTGAGTTTCCGTGAAAACTGGATTTAAAATTAGATTAGGCCTAATTCCGACCCAACAAACCAAGCCTTTATAAGGTGTCATGGCACCACCCTCCATCCATCAACACTCATTTTCCTCTTCTCTTCTCTCCTTGTTCTCACTCACATGTTTTTCTCTCTTCCTGCACAACCAAACCCTAATATTTCTTCCTCTCATTTTTCACTTCAACTAGAGCTGACAAAACGGATTTGCGGATTATGTTGATCCTGACATGAACACAAAATCGTTTAACTTAACACGATACGGACACGACACAAGTATTAAATGGGTTGTAAACTCTCAACACGAACACGACACAATTTATAATAAGGTGACACAAATACACCACGATAACACAATTAATAAATCGGTTATTATTCAATCCGACACGCCAACATAAAACTTATATGTTAATTCGATTATCAAAATGGGTTGACACAAATTTATTTAATCAATTTTATTTAATAAAAATATTATAGACAAAATATTAAAATTTAAAATTACACACACACATATATATAAATATATATCCTCTATTAATAGGTCAACCCATGACACAATTACGCCAACACAAATACTACGCAATTATTAAACTTGTTAAAATATTTGACACGTTTACTAACATGACACAATTATATTCAACCCTAATCCTTAACAATCAGTTTCATTTCGTGTCAACCCGTCCTCTCACAACCATATTATCACTCCTAACTTCAACTACCATGGAAAATGCTCTAACAACCTTCTAGGAGGAAGGTAGCCTTCTTTTCGTGTCTTTCAAGCTCCGAAAAATGTAAAAAAATATATTTCTCACTCTACGTATTGTATCCAAAAATGCTAACATGATTTTGGTTCTTAAATGCTTTTAGAGTGATTTTAAGTTGATTTTAAGTCATTATTAAGTGTTCTTAGCTTCCATTAATTTTTGGTATCAAAAGACCTAACTTTCATTATTGTTATTATGTATCTACTTGTTGAAAATGATTTTATGTAAAGATAAAATGATAAATTAATGATCCTAGGTTATTAGTAAATGATTTTGGATTAATTCTGACCCATTTTGAAAGATCACAATCTCATTAGTATGATAAATGCTCTTAACAGTTATGTTTTATGATGATTAAGTAATGTTGGAGTCTTGTGAGAATGATTGTGATGGTATTATGGTTGTAGCATGTTAAATTGATTTGATGTTGGATAATAATAAGAACTCATAAGGAGCGGGCTTTCTAGTTTATAGATCGAAGGATGTGAGGTTCGTGTTTCCATTTTTAGCCCTATACGCTTTATTATTATCAATTTATGCTTGAAAAGTATGTTTACTTGTTTACATGTCATGAAATTGGTTAAATGAGATTACTACCTGAAAATTGATATAGTCAGCATTATTTACATGGTAGAGCGTTAAAGCATGTATACATGCATATAGAATTATACTATGCGCTGCTCTTGGGTATTGAATGATTAGAAGGATTAAATCTACATTATATGTGAATGTGATGAAAATACGATGAGACTTAAATTTTTTCTTTCATCATTGCTTAATGGTTATTGATGAATATCGATGTGAATTGATGAAAATTGAGACTTGAAATGCATGATTACCTATTGAAAAATAATTGGACTTATTGTCTTATAATGGTCTAAGCTGAACTAAAGGTTAACTTGATGATTTACCTTAACAGGGTCTTGAAATGACTTGTAAAATGATGGAAATGGATTCCTAATAATGATACTTGATAATCATGCAAATGCCCTATAAACTTGCTATAGATAGTAGAATGAAAGGCATGAATGCATGCCTAAGATAGAAGTATTTTGACCCATGAAAATATCATGGTTTAGTAAGCACGGATAGCCTATTTATGGGATGAAGTTTTCGATCTTATTTATAGGTTTATCCGTCTTGGGATGATAATCCATCTACGGTTCCAATGCATCTTGTGGTGACACCATCTTAGAAATTTGGTTTACCTATGGACTTGCCCGTCTTGGGACTTCAGACCATCTTGATCCCATTTTTGAAGTTATTGCCTTGTTTATGAGAATTCTTATAAAAGTTGATGAACTTGATTGATGACTTGTATGATTTGGTTAAATTGAATAAATGAGCAATGGTAAATAAAGCTTGATAAAGTACTTGAACATGTCTTAATATTGAACTCGATGATATTCTCTATGATGGACTTGGTAATTATCTTAAATTTGAACTTGATATTGACTTGAGGATGAAATTGGCTTAATGGTTAATAAACTTGACAAAATTCTTGATAGTGTGTTGATGATGAGCTTGATGATATTCTTGATGAGGGACTTGATAATGTGATAATGTACTTGACCATGTTATTGATATTGTATTTGATATTGAGAATGACATGTTTGGTGATGAAAATGGATAACGACTTTGATGATGAAATTGGTTAATGAGTTTAAGACAAGTGACTAATGATCATAATGAGAGATTATGTATATATACTTGTGTGTATACTTGAGTAACTTTTGTATGTGTGTCATCATCCCATTTTTAATTCAATAATTGGATTAATATGATGAATGAATGATATGGTTGTGTTATGTAGCCACCTCCTTGTCCAACCCTTTTGGTGAGTCACTTTGGTAATATTATTGTCATGCAAGACACACCTATGAGTGTGTTTGTATTGGATTAAAGTTTGGTCCACATTTATTTAACCTTTGAACTTCCTTGGTATTGTTTTGAGAGATTTTCCGAGTCATTTGGGTTGTAAAATTGGAACCTAAATGGTTAAGTTAGATTTCAAAGTTTGAATCTTCTTTAATCAAGTTTCGTTCGACCCTTTGCCACTCTCTAGACCTTGTAAGATGTTATAAACTTGTCTTGCAATGTTAGGGGAAGTTAAATGATAGTTTTGGAATGAGATTGGTGTATTTTGACTCTAGGCAGCAAGTTTTATGAACTGAGTGCCTTGATCCGCGTTCTGGCCTTCAACATGCTACAAAAAAATGCACCAAGAGTTCTCACATTTTAGCCCGTGCCTTAGTCCATATCTTGACCCCCAAGACTAAGATGTTAGAACTTGCACCAAGAGCTTTGGGCGTCTTGACATGAGCCTTGGTCAGTTAGTCCAGGACGTCCTGACATGCGCCTTATTCAATTAGTCCAGGACGTCCAAACCTGAATAATGCTATTTTTTTATACTCTCGTTCTCCCTTATCCAAACTCTAACTTAGGTACCATTTACGGCTACAAGTTAGTATTGAAGTTATATTTTTTCAACTGTATCTTTTAAACTTAGAAATATGATCATTTTATATGCTAAAATTTCAAATTTCCTTAGAGTGTACGTAAAATTCAACTTTAAAAATTTGTGTACAACTTCCATATTTCTTTCATCTGTATTTTCTTTTGACGTCCGTTTGTGACTATGAATTTGTATTGGAGTCCTTTTTCTATATATACTTTCAAAATATAGATATAAAATCAATTACATTTTTAGGGTTTTTAATATTCTTTAAGTGTATGAAAAACATCATTTTTTTTTTAAAACCAAACTTTCATGAACTAAGAAAATCGTCTTTAAAACTTTATGAATTATTCTTACAAGTATTATTCTCTCATCAATATATCTATTCTTATTAGAAATGGATTTTGATATACAAAATACCATTTGTAATAAAGTAAAAGGGATTAATGTGAAATCTTAAGTTGTTGAGAATGCTCTCCGAAAATTCTACTTTCTTAACCATTCATTCAAGTTGTGTTCTTATTAATTTGTTTTGATTAGGGGTGGGCACGGTTCGGTTTGGTTCGGTTTTGGACCAAACCGAACCGAACCGATTTTATTTCGGTTTTTATTGCGTTGAACCGAACCAAACCGAAACTATCAATAGAACCGAACCGAACCGAACCGATTATTTCGGTTTGGTTCGGTTCGGTTCTGTTGACAGTTTCGGGCTGGGCTGTAAATGTGTTTGGATGAAAATGGACCTGTTTTGTGTTGCTGTAATTAGGCTGTATTTACCTAAAAAAATGTGATTTTTTTTATCTCCCTACTAAGATAAGAATCTGCCAAACTAATAAACTGCCTACAAAATATTTCCAATCCAGTCCAGTGCAGGCAGCACAACATCCAAATTAAAATAAAATCTATCCAAAACCACCTAAAATAAAACCTATCTAAAATAAAGACAAAATATCACATAATCCAAATTTATCCAGCACAATAAATCAAAATAAACTAAAATATAAAATTCTTCAACCAAATTGAATTTGCTACACAACATCCAATGCCTGAAATGCCCATAGTAAACTCAGCTGCATTTTTCCTTTCCCATTCACAATTTGAGTCACCTATAAAATAAACAATATCCAAAAATTATAAAAAATGTATAAAAATATTTATATTATAAATTTATAATGTATCTATATACAATTACCTTTGTATGATCCATTGGTGATTAGGATTCCATTGTATTCCCATTTAATGATATACCATCAAAATCTATAACTAAAAAAAGGAAAAACAATTAGTAAACACATCATTTAGATTTTATATAAGAAAAAAATATAAATAAATAATAAAACTTAAAGTTACCTTTTTCAATTTGATAGTAATACTCTTCATTGGAAATATTAGCATCCTCACATTGTCTAGCATGCTCTAGTGGTATAGTTGGAATTTACTCTACCACCACTCTAGCTTTTAACCAACTTTGAGCACAAATTAAACCCTCTACAATTTTAGGAGTTAATGAACTCCTAAATGGATCGAGGATTCGACCACTTGTACTAAAAGCCGATTCTGAAGCTATTGTGGACACTTGCATTGCAAATACATCACGTGCAATGGAAGATAAAATTGGAAATTTTGATGAAGAATTTTTCCACCACTTTAGTAGATCAAACATGTCATTCATTGGTTCACATTTCTCCAACAAATACAATTCTAACTCACTTTGATTTAAACTTGTGTCCACCTCCTTTTGTTTCAAATTCCATAGCAAAGCTTCTTTACTTAAAGTTTTTACTCCTTTATCACCTTGTAAGGACAAACCAACACTAGTACCAACAATATTGTTACTACCACCACCACCACCAATTGTGGAAGATGACCCACCATCAAAGTTAGGATTGGAAGACTTGTAATGCATATAGAGTTGCTCTAACAAAGAACTAACATTGCCACATATTGTCTTTGCAATCTCTCCCCAAAAAAAACTCTCCAATCAGAATTGCATATAACTAAACTTGTATCTTGGATCAAGTACCGAAGCTACAAGTAATAAGTTATTTACACTCTCCAAGTTCCCCCAATATTTGTCAAATTTTCCTTTCATGCTAGTAGCCACCATTTGCACAAGTATATCATCTTCACCACTTATCATCATTAATTGGTCATAAATCGTAGCCCAAACTACAAAATAGAGATTAGAAGTGGTACTCAATGAAGCACTAAAATTCAATGTGACATCATAAAATGTCACCAAAAACTTGCTAAGAGTCATAGCATTTTCCCAATCATTCGAGGTCGGAGGTCCAATCCTTTTCTTCCCATTATCATTCTCACAAAAATAATTAACTTCCTCCATTCTTTCAAATGCTTTTCGTAACTTTATTGCACTCTCCAACATCAAATATGTTGAATTCCACCTTGTGGGCACATCCAAAACTACAAGACTTTTACTCCCAATCTTCTCATGTTCCACACACTTTTTAAACTTTCCCAATCTACTAGATGAAGATTTGACATATTTCACCGCATTTCTAATGCTCACCACAGAGTCATTCACTATTAAATTTAGAATATGAGCATTACAACGCAAGTGAACATTCTTACCACCTAAAATTGTTCCATCCTTATTCCAACTATTCAACTTCCCAATGATATAGTTTATGGCCGTGGTATTTGCTGTAGCATTAACTACAGTAATGGTGAACACCCGATCAATACTCCACTCTAACAAAATAGCTTCTATACACTTCCCGATAGATTCCCCCTTATGATCACTAATTAGAGAAAAACTAAGAACTCTCTTCTGCAAGACCCAATCTTCATCAACATAGTGAGCAGTCACTACCATATAATTCATATTTTGAATGGATGTCCATGTATCTATAGTTAGAGACATTCTAAGCTTTGACCTCCTGATTTTATCTCTCAAATAACACTTCTCATCAATGTATAATTGGTATAAATCTTGCACAATTGTTCTTCTAGAGGGGACATCAAATCTTGGGCACATTGCTTGGCAAAATTTCCTAAAACCAAGATTTTCAACAAATTTGAATGGTAGCTCATCCAAAATTAACATTTCTGCCAATGCCTTTCTACATTCCTCCTTACTAAATGAGTAAGAAAATAATGTACTACTGAAACCCTCCAAAGTCTTTTGCTTAGAATGAACCAACATTTGTTGTGTAAGGTCCATATCTACTTTCTTTGACTTCAACACCCTACTTTTATTATCAATGTGGTTAATCAAGTTCCTAGTTCCATTAGCAACGGAATCACAAGCATAAGTTTCTCCACAATGCTTGCATCGAGCTCTCTTTTTTCCTTCACTTGTTTCAAAGCTAACAAAGTGTTCCCAACATCTAGATCTTTTCCCTCTACCACCTCCTCTCTCTATAGAAATAGAAATACTTCTCCCTCTAACCCCCCTTGAACAAGTACCACCTCTTCTCGGTGAAAGTTTCTTACTTTGTGAAACCTCATCTCCAACATTTTCATTTCCATGATCACCATTATCCGATTCAAATTCAAGGAACAAATCATCTTGATTAACTTCCATCTCTTAAATCCTAAACCCTAAATACAAACATTAAAAATGATATTATGATCTTCTAATCCAAACAATACAAAAAAAAATTAACTAATAATTTATTGAGAACACAAATATTAATAGTACAAATAAAATATAAACAATTAATATAATTTAGATTATAGCAATATAATATTTAAATCCAAATTTTTTAAAAAAAGTAAATAAAATATACGATAACTATCTCAATTCATATGTATATAAGTGCACATTAAATCTGAACAGGCTGACAAAATAAATAATATCTAGACAAATGTTGATTTCCTTTTAAAAATAAAAATTAAAAAATTAACCAATACTTTTAAACTTAAAACTCACCTATTTGAGCGATATAATGAGCAATTTGACACGAACCAACACTGAAGAAAGTCCAGCTGCAAATTGTCAATTATTTTCCAACCAAACTTTGCCTACCAAAAATGAAAAGAAAAGAAACCTTATCAACTTGGTCCTATTGATAAATATGTGAAGGAAATTGATCCTGATGCTTCACTAGGTGCTTCAAGTAAAGGAAAGCGACAACAAAATATTAGTGAAGCTCTTTTTAAACAAAGAATGGATAGGGTTAGTGAAATTGGGATTGGGTTTATGTTTGCATGTGGAATTCCATGGAATGTGAGTCACCATCGAAGTTTCATCCGATATAATGAAGCAGTTGGCCAATTTGGACCATGTTATAGGTTTCTCACTCCTTATCATATTAAGAAAACATATTTGCCGAGACATATTAAAAAAATAAAGGAACTTTTGAAAACTCATGAAGAAGAATGGGAACGAACTAGATGCATAATTATGACTGATGCATGGACAAATAGAAAAAGAAGAAGTTTTATGAACTTGTGTGTGCATTCAAGGTTTGGATTGACTTTTTTTTTCTACAAATGAGTGTTCTAATATTGCACACACGGGTGATTACATATTCAAATATGTTGATGAATGCATTGAAGGGGTCGGACCAGATAAGGTTGTTCAAGTGGTAATCGATAATGCCACCAACAATATGGTCGCTGCTAAGAAATTGAAGGAGAAGAGACCGACTATATTTTGGACTTCATGTGCCACACAAACTATTAATCTTATGCTTGAAAGTATTGGCAAGCTTCCCTATTTCAAATGAACAATTGAAGATGCCAAGTCTTTGACTATATTTGTTTATGCACATCACTAGACCTTGGCGACATTAAGGTCATACACCAAAAAGAGAGACTTAGTAAGGACAGGAAAAACCAGGTTTGCATCTGTTTTCCTTTCTTTGCAAAGTTTATATGAGAAGAGGGGTGAAATTAGAAAGATGTTTAGCAGCATTGAGTATGAAAAATCAAAATTCGCAAAGACACCTAAAGGGGTTTCTTCTTACAACACTGTGATGAGCTTCGCATTTTGTACTAGAGTGGCAGTATGTTTGAAGGTATTTACCCCATTAGCAAGAGTGTTGAGGATTAGAGATGGTGATCGAAGACCATCAATGCCTTGACTATATAGAGAATTGAGAAGGGCTAAACAAAAAATCAAAGATGACTTTCGTAATGTTGAAAACAACTTTCAGAGCATCATTGAAATTATAGATTCAAGAATGCATGGTTATTTAGATTCTCTATTACATAAAGCGGCTTTTGTTTTGAACCCATATTATCATTATAAGGATTCAAGTCTTAGTGAAGAGATTGAATTGGTACATGGGATAAATTCTTGTGTAAAAACATTTTATTATAATGATATTGATGCACAAGATCGAGCTCTATTGGAGTGGCATATCTATAGAAAAAATGAGGGTGATTTTGGAAAAGTTTTAGCAATTCGAGGATGCAATATTGAAATGAGAGATTCCGGTATGAGATTTAAATATATTAGTTGGTATACTTTTTGTATGTATTATTGTTTTATCAGTCTAATTATGGAGTTTCTTTGACTTTATACATAGTTGATTGGTGGAGTAGTTTTGGAGATCATACTCCTCTTTTGCAAAGGATGACAAAAAGAATTCTTTCATGGACTACAAGCTCATCCGGTTGTGAAAGAACATGGAGTGCTTTTGAAGGGGTGAGTAATTAATTCAAATGTACCTATTTCATTTAACTTTATAACTATTAGTTTGTTTATCAATTTCTATTTTCTTGGAATTAATATTGAATTTTAGGTGCATACGAAGAAAAGGAATAAACTAGATTCAAACACATTAAGTGATCTAGTTTTTGTCCAACATAACATGAAGTTATTGGCTCAAAGAGAAAAACAAAATGATACTAATATGGATGTTTTATTGGCACCTAATCTTGATGCATCAAAAGCTCAAGGATGGCTTGTTAATGGTTTTAATGATGAAATTGACGAAGATCCGGAGCCGGAGGATGTGGGATAACTTGATGATGATAATTTTGAGTCGGATGATGAAGAAATAATAGTTGAGAATCCAAATATTGATTTTGAGTACATTGATGAAAAACTTAGAGAAGACATCTACAATGAGGAGGATGGTCGAATTTTTAATGATGATGCTTTGTTTGATTGATTACTTTTCAATTAAGATGTTTCACTTTCCTTTTATAGATAGTTTCTTGAATTACATGGATGGTTGTTTTCAATTATTACGTGACTATTTTGTTTAATTTGGATTGATGATTTATTTTTCTATTACTATGTAACTATTTTGTTTCATTTGACTTGATAATTGAAAGAACATAGAATTCAAGTTATGTTTATTTTTTAACATAATAAGTTATGTTTATTTTTTTATTTTATTTGAATAAAATGTTTGACCGTTGGCCGACGAGTAATCTCCGAGTACTTTCCGAATAACCGAGTACTCGCTACTCACTATTGTTCCGAGCGATTACCGAGTAGCAAGTTCTAAACCATTGAATAAGTTAGGTTACTTCGGGTATGGTTCTGCGGGCACCTAAGTCACCTTCCCAATCCATAGCCAAGATCATGCACCATTCAATTTACTCAACACCAAGTTCTATATACTCAATACATTTAACTGTAGAGTTTGAATTGAATTGGCAATTAGAATCCTAAACAACCAAGAACATATAAACTGAAAGCATAATCATGACCTTATGGTTTTAATGACCTACTCTATTTAGAAATAAGTAACCAAAGTTAAGAGTTGTCATTAAAGATAGATAAAAAACCGTTATCAAGGAGAGATTGAGAGAGAAGAAGCTGTCTTCATTACTAGTTAGGGTTTGAACAAGTGTTTGTGGTTTATTGGAAGGGAGGCAAGTGAGAGTGAGGGTAATGGTGGATGTTGTTTAATCATATTTTCGAAAAATAATTTAATAAATTCATTTAAGCGCTAAAATAAAATTATAATATTATTTTCGAAAATTTAAAATTTGACTAAAAATCAAATGACGAAATTTTTTAAATTGACAAATAGGACATTACCCTTTGAAATAGGAAGGGAGAGGAGCATTTCCTTCTTTCTTTCTTTCTTTTTATATATTTTTTTATTTTTTAAGTTTTCATTAAATTTTTTTCATAATTTTATTTTTACGTAATTTTTTAATAATATATTTAATATTGCCATTTTGCTTCATACAAAAATTTATACAAATTGTTTAATTTGATATTATTATAATATTATGTCAAAAATATATATTTTTAATTTGATTGGGTAAAAGGTCAGAATTCTCTTTTTAAATTTTTTTTATAATTAATTATTTTAATATTTTAATTTTATTTATATGTAATAAATTTCTGATAAATTTATGTACTTCCGTTAGAATTTAACAGTTAATCTGTCCGTAATTAAAAATCTAAGACCGCAACTACTCTCAGATTGTGTGGAAGAAACATTTTGATAAAGTGAAAAAAATAATAAATAAAAAATAAAAAACCTGGTAAGGCTCTTGCAGTCTTAACAACTTTAACACATTTTCTGCCACCAAGCTGTCTGATCTGACCAAATCTCTCCCCTCTCTCTCCTCCATTTATGGGTAAAAAAAGTTAACCAAATTACTAACAATAATAAATAAAAAATAATGATAATAATAATGACTTTTTTTTTGCATTATATTTTATCAATCTTGTCATGAAGGAGGAGACCATTCAACTTCACTTTTTTGTCTTTCCTAGTTTTCAATTAATTAATTTCTTTACACTGTGCTACTAATCAATCTCTCCTGCTTCCTCCTCTGTTTTTCATTTTTCAATTTTGTTTTTTTCCATCTTCTTCATTTAAAAAATAGTAAAAAAGAAAAACTTTATCTGTACCTCTGTATGTTTATTGGACAAGAGGTGAGGCAGTCTCAGCTTTGATTCACCTTCCTGAACCTCAGGTATGTTTTCACTTCAATAACTCAAGAAATTTATTTATTTATTTTTTTTAAGTTTATTTTTTTTTTCATGGATTTTGTAAGGTGTGTGTATTGGGAGATAGATATACATGGTGGTTTTTGATTATCATCTCATCTGGGGTTTTTTTATTTTGTAGTAATGGATTCTTCCTAGTTTCTGTTTCTGGTTTGTAGTAATGTCTTCATAACCATGTTGGTTTATTATTTACCAAAAAGATAATAATTAAAATTTAAAAAAAAAAAAAAAAAGAAAACCCCAGATTTAGGTGTAATAAGTTGTTAAAATGTGTTGAATGTAATACAGGGGAGTGAAAATGAGAAAAGAGTACGGTGGATCACCGAAGCCACACCAGCTTGAATCAAAGAGGAAGAAAATAACATGGATCCTAGGTATTAGTGGTCTCTGCATATTGTTCTATATTTTGGGTGCTATGCAGACAACAGCTCCATTGAAGACATCAGAGGCCTATTCAAAAAACAATTGTACCACTAATTCTGTTAATAATGAGCGACGACAATCATCAACATCAGCAACAACGTTGTCGTCAGCTATTGACTTGGATTTCGATAGCCATCATGAAATAGCACTCAAAGATAACAAAACTGTTGTGAGTATTCCGCCATGTGATATGTCATTGAGTGAATACACGCCTTGTCAGTATCCGCCTAGAGGCAGGATGTTTGACAGGAATATGTTGAAGTATAGAGAGCGGCATTGTCCTTCTAAGGAAGAGCTTCTTCATTGTTTGATTCCTGCCCCGCCTAATTACAAAACCCCTTTTAAATGGCCTCAAAGTAGAGACTATGCTTGGTATGATAACATTCCTCATAAAGAACTCAGCATTGAGAAGGCTATTCAGAATTGGATTCAAGTTGATGGTCAAAGGTTTCGATTTCCCGGTGGAGGGACTATGTTTCCACACGGAGCTGATAAGTACATTGATGATATTGCTCAGTTGATTCCTCTCACTGATGGAGCTATTAGAACTGCCATTGATACAGGCTGTGGTGTAAGTAAAAATGAGGATAAACTAACTTGCTTTTGCTTTGTTTTGTATTATGTCCTTGTTGTTTGTTTTTGTAATTGTGTACTTGGTTAAGGTTGCGAGCTGGGGTGCATACTTGTTTAAGAGGAATATCATTGCAATGTCATTTGCTCCGAGAGATACACATGAAGCTCAAGTTCACTTCGCGCTTGAACGGGGTATTCCTGCTATGATAGGTGTGATGGGTTCTCAACGACTTCCTTATCCATCAAGGGCTTTTGATATGGCTCATTGTTCGCGTTGCTTGATATCTTGGGAAGATGATGGTACGCGACTGTTTTAATGAATGGTTTATATATCAATACACTTAAAAACATGATGTTGTTTTTGTAAATGTGAGACAGATGCATTGTATTTAACGGAAGTTGACAGAGTTCTAAGGCCTGGAGGTTACTGGATTCTGTCTGGTCCTCCAATTAACTGGAAGAAATACTGGAAAGGATGGGAGAGGACAAAAGAAGATTTGAGTAATCAACAGAATGCTATTGAGACGAATGCCAAGCGACTCTGCTGGAAGAAAGTGGCGGAAAAGGGTGATCTAGCCATTTTTCAGAAGCCATTAAACCATGTTCAGTGTGTTAAGAGCAGAAGGGTCTTTAAAACACCCCATATTTGCAAGTCTGACAATCCTGATGCCGCTTGGTACTCTCACCTTCTCTACTTGTATACTTTTATCCTCTATTATTTTCGCATGGTCACTTACTGCTCTTTGCCATTGTAATCCATGTGCTGATGATAAAGGTACAGAGACATGGAAACCTGCATCACACCACTCCCAGAAGTGAAAAATCCAGATGAAGTTGCAGGTGGGGCATTGGAGAAATGGCCTGCAAGAGCACACGCTGTCCCTCCAAGAATCAGCAGTGGTTCGGTACCAGGTGTCACAACTGAAACTTTCAAAGAGGATAATAAAATCTGGCTTGAGAGAGTTAAGAACTACAGAAGAATCATTGGAGAGCCTCTGCCTAGAGGTAGGTACAGGAATGTGATGGACATGAATGCTAACCTTGGAGGATTCGCTGCAGCCTTGATGAAATTTCCAGTGTGGGTGATGAATGTGGTTCCTGCCAATTCAAATCAAGACACGCTTGGTGCTATATACGAAAGGGGTTTCATTGGAACTTATCATGACTGGTGTGAGGCCTTTTCAACATATCCACGAACTTATGATCTTATCCATGCTAGTGGTGTCTTCACTATATACCAGGACAGGTACAGCACTTAATACTTCAAATATACACTTGTGGCTACAAATGTTTATAGCTTGTATTGCTGCAATTACTAAAGCATTGAATATATTTTGTGCAATGAAGGTGTGACATCACAGACATTTTAATCGAGATGGATCGAATTCTAAGACCAGAAGGGACAGTGATATTTAGGGACAACGTAGAGGTGCTTGTGAAGATCAAGAGTATAACTGATGGCATGAGATGGACATCACACATTATAGACCATGAGAGTGGACCCTTCAATCCTGAGAAAATCCTTTTTGCTGTCAAGAATTACTGGACTGGTCAATTTAACAAAAACCAAACACACCACTTGTAACTCTCTCATGTCCCTTAATGATGTCTATCTTGGTTAGCCCCATACCATATTTTGGGAGATGGAAGGAGGGCTTGGTTATGCTGTCTTTCATTCTACTAGGTAGAGCAAAGCAAAACACATTCTTAACTATAAGTTGTCATGTTTTTCTTTTTTTATCTTGTCATTGATGTTGGATTTTTTCTGAGTTTGCAATTACCTTGTAAAATATAGCACGGCATTTCCCATTCTCTTGTAACTTTTCACCTTCCAATTTTTTATTTATAAAACCAACCAACCAACCAACCAACAAAATCTAATCTATCGCATCATCTCCTCCTATGAGTTTGGAGCTGTCTGTCTCCATTTCTCCTGTCTTTACCTGTTTTAGTAACAAAAGTCTTTACTTGTATTACCAGCCAAAAAAAAAAAACACAAGTGGAGAGGTCAGATCAGATCACCAACTAGCTAAAGATAGCCAACCACATCCATTTTACTGAATACATACCATTGAATTCCTCATGCTTGCATCATGGATTAGGTTCCAATCCACTTTTGCTCACCACAAACTTATTGCTTGCCTATATTACTGTACATAATTTTATCCAGTTAGGTGAATAGCAATTCAATAAGCTTTAGTGTCATATGTTGAATACCAAACTGAAAGCAATCTTTGCCCTATATAATGAATGCATTAGGTAAGAAGGTTGCGAAGAAAAGATGGTGTAGGCAGCTACACGACTGGTGAATGGTTTAATAATCATTGGAATTACGAAAAATATTAATGTCGTGTCGTACATGGTACTACAGTTTGGTCTGAAAAATCAATTTTCATAGGAAACTTTTATTTTATATATAGCAAAATGAAAGTTGGGTTTAAGTTAATAGGCCCATGAAACTTAGTTTCTCACTTATAAATTTTGCAAAACTTTTTTTACACCAAATGATCCTTTTGGACTCTTTTGCCCTTTTCAATTAAAAAAATAAATATAATATATATGAAATTAAAAAAAAAAAATTGAAAGTCCATAATTGCCCTCAAGTTAAAAAATGAAATTACATACCTGCCCATATAAATACTAATGAATTTAAAATGGTAACACTCATCCACACATCTAACTAAATACGTAATTGCTTCTCTTCTCTCTACCTCCATTGTTGCTCAAGCTTCCAAGGGTGGTGAGGTGTTCCAATTAAGTGGTGGAGAGTTTATAAAGGTGAGTCAATAAGAAACTTCCATTAGCATCCTTCAACTATATTCATGTGTATTTGTAGTTGGATGATCATATTTAATTTCTAGGGTTTGAAGTTTATTTTGGGTTTTTTGAAATTGGGTGAATTGGATGTTTGAATGAGCAAAATAGGGTGGAAGTGAAGTGTATTTGGTTACATTTATTGGGTTTAGTTGATTATTTATATTAATTGTGGTATTTGGTTTAGTTGATGTTGTTGGGAATTTTATTTGTTGTAATGTTCTACATTGATGTAGTGGTTGTAGTTGAATTAGGTGAAAGTGAAATTCATAGCTATTATTGGAATTGATCTTTTGGGATTTGCTTTTGGTTAGCATTATTTAGGTGTAGGGTGATTTTTTAGGACATTGGGTAGGAGTTATGAATTTAATTAGTGTTATGTTTATTTATGATGGGATTTTTGATGGGGTTAATTATAAGGGGGGTCAAGGAACTGTTGTCATGCTTCCTAAGGATGTTACATTTAATCAATTAGTTGATAGAGCTTATGTGAAGAGGGCAATTGATAGGAATAAATTCAATTTGAGGTTGTTTTATTTTGTCGATACTCCGGACGGTGGAAAGTTGAGGATTGAAATGGTAGATCAAGATGATGTAGGTCATGTGATGTCTCAAGAACATAAATTTCTCCATGTAGAAAAGGTGGAGAGAAACGTTGTTGAACCGACACCTTACCATCGAATACCCGCCGATGTTGATTTTTCGATGAGGATTTACTTGCATTAAATGAAACTGGTGTTTTAGATGTTTTTGATTGCGTTCGAACAAATTTTGATGATGGTGGTGGCGATGATGACGATGAAGATGATGTTGATGATGATGATATGGACACACTTGATGGTAATGACCATGACAATGACGAAGGAAATGGGAATAGTAATGGTAATTGCAATGAGAATTGTGAAGGTGTTAATGAAGGCGAGGTTGGTAATGGATTTGCTAGTGCTTCAGGTCTAAATAGACGTCAAATATGGGAGCTACCAGGGATGGATAACTTTGGTTTTAAAGTGGTAAGAGAATATGCCTTATCCACACCGTATGCCTTGAGCGGTCTTACTCAAGGTTCTATATTTTGGAGTAAAGAGGCCATGAATCTTGCAGTGGGAAGATTTGCTCTAGAGAATAAGCTTTCTCTTATTGTATTGTGTTCAAATAAAAAGCGTTTGGAAGTGGTATGCACGGAGACGAAGAAGGGATGCAAATTTGCTTTTAGAGCAAGGAAAAGCAGTGATGATTCTCCTTTATTTCATGTGACATTTTTTAATCCCAACTGCACGTGCCTTTGCGATCCAGATAGAGCAGAGAGGATGACAGTGACTGCGAAGGTTATAGGCTCTTATTTTTCCTCTTGAGTCGCTGACTCAAAATTTACTCCATCAACAATAATGAGTGAGGTTCGAACTCGATGGGCAGTTCGATTGTGGTATAGCAAGGCTTGGAGAGCTTTGCAATATGCTGAACAAGTTGCTTACGGTAGTTATGAAGAATCGTGGTCATTGTTGCCTCCTTACCTCCACATGCTGAAAGTAACTAACCCAGGCACCATCACTGCAATTAAGACCAACAAGGCGGGTAATTTTATGTACTTTTTCTTTGCATTAGGGCAATGCATCGATGGATTCAAAAAGTTTATACGTCCAGTACTAGTCATGGATGCTACACATTTGAAAGGCGAGCTTAAGGGAGTGATTTTCACAACAATGGGGCTAGATGGTTCGAATATGATATATCCTGTTGCATTTGGGTTTGCCCCTAAAGAGAATATGCCAGGATAGACTTGGTTTCTCCGAAATTTACGTGATGCTATTGACATTTCAGATGATCTCCTCCTTGTTACGGATCGGGGGAAATTCCTCCCGCTATTAAAGAGGTATTTCCTGAAATTCCCCATGCGAATTGTTACTTTCATTTGAAAAGTAATTTAGGCAACCTTTGTAAGGGGAGAAGTTTTATTTTGGATATATTGTGGGATGCGGCATATTCATACTCAAAGGAAGAGTGTTTGAATTTGTTGCAAAGTCTTACAAATATCTGCCTCAAAATGCATGAAGTGTTGGTGAATCTTGGATTGAAGAAGTGGTCTCGTTCATTTTGTCCAAGAAAAAGGTGGGGAATCATGACAACCGGCATTGCAGAGTCATTAAATAAAACAATTATTCCTGCCCGAAAACTGCCAATTACTGCCGCTCATGAATTCCTTAGACATTTGGTCCAGAAGTGGTTTTGTGCTAAGAGTGCATCAGCAGCGAAATTAGAATCATCGATGACAAAAGCTGTTAAAGACCATCTAAAAGATTGTGAAAATACCGTTGAGAAATGTCAAGTGTTTCCAATTCAAGATAGTGTGAAGTATCAAGTCAAGAATGAGGAGTTAGGTGATGCAATATTGAACGTCATTGACAAATCATGCACGTGCAACAGGTGGGACATGGATGGGTTGCCATGTTTTCATGCTATCGCATATGCAAGGTACGAGTTATTAAATTATGTTATGTCGATTATTCCATATACATGTATATTAAGTATTTATTCGTTATTCAAATTATAACAGGTTTGCACGTGTGAGTGTTAGTCATCTTTGTCATAAGTACTTTAGTAAAGAGTATTTGGAGGGTGCCTATTCTAAACCCATATTTCCTGTTCCTAATAAGGGCGCATGGCGCGAAGCGCGAGAAGCATCTAGATTAGTGGTTCTTCCAATGATCATGGAAAAGCAAGCGGGACGGCCAAAAGAGAAAAGAATTCGTTCAGCGGGTGAGGTTCATAGGAATAAGAAGTGCGGAAATTGTGGTCTGTTAGGGCACTCTCGCCTCACTTGCCAAAATTCCCCATTAATTTGTGGAAACTGTGGACTTATGGGTCACCAAGAAGATACATGTCGGAATCCGCAGTTGACATTTTCAAAATGTGGTATGATTGGTCACTTTCCCGATTCTTGCCCCAATCCAGCACTTATATGTCGTAAATGTGACATGTCTGGCCATTTAGATGAAACTTGTGGTTTTCAATCGGGACCATCCTCCTTTGGCAGCACTAGTGCAGCACAAAGTGTGGCTTCAGAATCATCAAAGAGACGCTGAGTCATGCATTATCGCCGTTGCGGTGGAGCTGGTCATAACAACCGAACATGTCCGCAATTGCATTAACAAAGTGTAGAGTCTCAAGCAATTCCGGATCCAAACTAATGCCCACAGGATAATGTTGATGATAATGATATGGATGTTGTATGAACCTATTTGCTGCTGTGGATTCTTTAAATTTGTAGTGCTTGTCTTTATCGCATTGAACCTATTTGATCACTTCATAAGTATTTTGTTATTCTTGCAACTTTGTAGTATTCTGCTCAGGTGGATCATAAAGTTTGGTGACCACCTAAGAAGCATTTCAACACTTGAACTTAATTTCTGGAATTTTTCTTTTTTGCGTTTTGGGTGCTCACAGGTTTGCAGTGACCACTTGAAAAGCATTTCAATACTGAAACATAATTTCTGAAAATTTTCTTGGTTGCGTTTTGGGTGGTCACCGGATTACAGTGATCACCTCAATAGCATTTCAGCACTGGAAATTCATTGTTCAAAATTTTCTTGGTTGCATTTTGGGTGGTTACCAGATTGCAGTTACCACCTGAAAAGCATTTTAGCACTGCAACATAATTTTTGGAAAATTTTTTGGTTGCGTTTTAGGTGGGCACCAGATTGTAGTGACCACCCAAAAAGCATTTCAATACTGGAACATAATTTCTGAAAAAAAAAATTTGGTAGCATTTTGGGTGGTCACCGAATGGCAGAGACCACTGAAAAAGCATTTCAATACTGGAACTTATATGTGTAATTTTTCATGGTGGCGTTTTAGGTGGTTATCGGATTGCATTGACCACCTGAAAAGCATTCGAATATTGGAACTTAATTTTTGCAATTTTTCATGATGGCGTTCTGGATGGTCATCGGATTGCAGTGACCACCTGAATAGCATTCGAATACTGGAACTTAATTTCTGGAATTTTTCATGGTGGCGTTTTGGGTGGTCACCAGATTGCAGTGACCACCTGAAAAGCATTCGAATACTAAAACTTAATTTCTGGAATTTTTCATGATGGCGTTTTGGATGGTCACCAGATTGCAATGACCACCTGAAAAGCATTTCAATACTGGAACTTAATTTTTGACATTTTCAAGGTGACGTTTTGGGTGGTCACAATAAACCACCAACCACTTGACTAGCAATTTAACACATTAGTAAACATACCATCAAAAACCCATTAAAGAGAAACAAACACTAAGGCGTTATGTCAATTCTAAAATATGGATTGAAATTAACATCATCCCAAATATAACATCCAAAATATAAAAATACAAAACCATCATCAGCAAAATCATTTGAACATTATAGTTTTAAAGTAAAACAAACTCAAACTACATCTTCATGGTGACCTGCATTGACTTGTGAAAATGCTACGACCTCAACATTCTGTGCATTACCTGCAGCCACAATTGAAACATCTTCATTCAACAAATATCCATTAACGCCTGTATTAGTAATCCTCTCCCCTTCAACATTCACTGGTTCTGTAACATGTTCTCCATCTACATTTGATTTCTCAGTTGGTACATAGCTGCTACTGCCACCTACATTAGCACTTACCTTATTTCCTATAGTTTTCTGACCAACATTTTCTGCACTAATCGAAGACCCTGAAACTCAATTGCCATCTACCTGAAAACCTAATGCTGCTTCACTAACAACCATTGAATCATGTCTTTCATTTATCTGACTAGCCTCACATCCTACTTTTCCATTTTCTAAAGTAACTACACCTACATCAGTGCCCTGATGTGCCTCAATGAAAGCAGAGTCACTCCTGACATTAATTTCCTGCGCCTCAATATGATCATTGATCTCATTCACAGCCTCAATGCCTAAAACTATAACAGCAGTCCACCCATTCTGAATATCCATACTCATATCAGGATCAATCTGAATTCCACTTAAGTTCTTATCTATATTACTTTTCCGTATCTCATCTATATTAGTAACGTAATTGTATCCACTACTATGGGAAACATCATTTTCATCCCCATCATTCCCTACCTCATCGACAGCATTTGAATCAGGTACATTTACATCCACATTATTATTGACATCTATGTTAGCATTATGAATAACTATGGTACCTTCATTGCTGTTGCCACTCATTCATTTGTCAATTCGTCTAAGTAGTTCAATCATTACTCGCTGTCCTTCAAGTAGTCTTAAAAACAATTCATTTTGCATCCCACCACAATTCGGGTCAACTGTCCTGGCATCACGAGAAGCATTTCGAATCCTGTTATTAGATAAGTCATCAGGAATTGGCATTTCACCTCTGGCCAAAGCCATTTTGTTTAAAGCCCTCGCTCCAAAGCCAAAGCCATATACCCTAAATTGTAAATTAATATGTGCTTACTTTTGTTGAAGATCTACAATTGTCACTTTTGGCCTACCATGGATCCTATGTGAAGACTACCAATATAATACATGATACTGGTGTACTTGATCTGTGAAGGTTGGACAATGTAATAATCCACTACGTAGTCAATATTATCATTTTTGGTTGACTACCAACTCAAATACTGAAGGTAAGACAAAATTTTTATCAACTGAAATACAAATCCACGACTCCAAAGTGATTCTAGGTGATAGATGTTTTTCTTTAAGTGACATTGTGTAAAATGATATGTGTAGGTTAGTCATGCCACTTATATATATACACGTTACTCATGCCACTTAATGTTCTGTTGTCATCTGAAGGTTATGAATATGTCATGTCATTCAATTAGTATGTAAATGGGCTATTAAATGAATTAATAATTACTACACCCACTCAATTTTAAAGTCGGCAATTACTGCCTATATAAAGTCAATAGTTACTCATCACAAACCCTAATTGAACCCTAACTATATAGAAAATGAGTTCGTCTAACACCTCGTCTGAAAGTGTTGACGAGTACGACCAGAAGCAGTTCTTCCGATCATACCAAGAGTTCCAAGTAGATGAGTACTTTGTTCGTGGACACCGATGCCACTGTGGAGAATGGCCTACCGGCGATGTATCCAGATCTGGCATTCATACTGGGAGACGTTATTGGAGATGTCGCAATAATGTAAGTGAACACTTGGTTGAACTTATCGTAAACAGAACTAACTAAGCGATTCTTTGTCTTATTCTAATAGGGAAATCGTTGTAGTTATGTGGAATGGCAGGATGAATTGTTAACTTCGCGAGTGATCCATATTTTACAAGAATGTTTTCATCTGAACAATAAAATTCAAGAAATCACCGACACATCGGCGTCATTACAAGTTGAGAATGCAATATTGAAGATTAATTTGGAGACTGTTAAGAAAAAGGTTCAGAAGATGAGAACAGTGGTCTGGTGGACCATAGCGACATGCGTTTTGCTTCTGGCAATCACATTTGTGTTAATTAGGGCATTCTAGCAAGTGTTATATGTATTACTGAATAATTTGACTCTCACTTTTGTTATATTGGATGCTCTTATGAATGTAGTTTTTTCATAGAGGTTTAGGAGAGCCAAAATGAGCTTAGCTTCAATATTGTAAAAGAATGTGAAATTGTAAGAATTTCTGGATATTGCTTTCGGACGTTTTATTAAAGCATTAGTCACTTTTGTTAACGAAATTAGTCATTGCATCAATAGTTAGCATCTCCATCTATTAGCATTAATTCCAATTACTAAATGAGACTCAGGTGGAGCCTGCAGTTTTATAATCCCCCTAAATGCAAAAGCCATAAACAACTCTATGTTCATTCTCATTGGTGAAGCCATCTCAGGTGGCATCAATAGTACGCAGGCCACCAGATACGCAAACATTTATTAAAAACTCAATTCACATTCTAGTGACTAAATGCGTCATAGTTCAAAAGCCACTTGAAACGCCACCTGACACGCAAAGGAATAAAAAATCTCCATCATCTTTCCAGTGAATGATTGCTTCTCATGTGGCTTTCGAAGAATGGAATCCACCTAACACGTAAAGCAGTGACGATTCCCCATCCTTATTCCAGTGATCGAATGCATCTCAGGTGGTATTAGAAACACGAAAGCAACCCTGACACGCATAACATTAAAAAATCTCCATCATCATTCCAGTGATTGAATGCATCTCGGGTGGTATTCGAAACACGAAAGCAACCTGACACGCATAGCATTAAAAAATCTCCATCATCATTCCAGTGATTGAATGCATCTCAGGTGGTATTCGAAACACGAAAGCAACCTGACACGCATAGCATTAAAAAATCTCCATCATCATTCCAGCGATTGAATGCATCTCAGGTGGTATTCGAAACACGAAAGCAACCTGACACGCATAGCTTTAAAAAATCTCCATCATCATTCTAGTGACTGAATGCGTCTCAGGTGGTATTCGAAACACTAAAGTAACCTGACATGCATAGCATTAACAATTATCCATCCTCATTCCAGTATCTGATTGTGTCTCGGGTGGCATTCAAAGTTAACAAGCCACATGAAACGCAAAAATTACAAACATCCTCATTGAAATTCCAGTAACTGAATACGTTTCAGATGGTATTCATATCTAATATGCCACCTCAGACGCGAAACTTAGAAATAAACTCATTCCCATTCCATTAACTGTATGCGTCTAAGGTGGCTTCTACAAATTCTATGCCACCTGAGACACACTTCGTATAAACCTGTATGGTATAGCACATTTATCATGTTCACTTGACACGCAAACTACATCAACAAAGCCTAAATCTTGTACATAAACCAATGGAGCTTAATTTAACCACTAAAAACTTAAGTTCCACCCAGACGATAATCGCACCAATTGAGAGGAAAAAAAACCGACTTCAATGACGAAGATACTGAAAATATCACCAAAGCATATCTTCATTATGCCCAAAGTACAAAATAAAATGAGATTATCAACCAAACGAACCAAAGTAAATAGAAAAAGGTATATAATATCACTAAACTTGTACTAAAATCATTGTATCCTTAAACATTTTTACACACTAATTTAAGGATCATAGGAATTATCATGCTAACATCCAAGCATTGTAAAGTCGTCATTCAAAATAAAATGTCAACATTTTCTTTACAGAAAAATATAAACTATCAACCTTCTTGAGTGGTACTGTGATTAAATATGGTAAGGATAATCTCCATGCGTAGTGGGACAGCCCAGCGAGAGTCATTTGTGTTGAGAGACCAAACTTTACGTCCCCTAGCTATGTCCTCAATGAATTTGCACACATATGGACCACATGAATCACTGAAAATTACATTCGGAGATGTTATATTCACATTCATCGAGAATTTAACCAGAATATGAAAATTCTATTAGTGACACTTACGAATCTTTTTGAAGTGGCAGAAGGGAACCATCAAGCACATGTACTATCTAGTCTTCTATTGTTCTCCCAGAATCAACACCATCCTTATGAGCATAGTAATCTGATGCTTTCAATAGTCGAGGAATCACTTGAGCAACTGATTTGAATTGGTCTGCTAAAAGGCTAGCCCCATCTGTGGTTGCCTTAGGATCAAGTACTATAATCCTCTCATAGTACATATCCAACATGGCAACAACCCAATGTCCGTTAAAAACATGAGCAGGAAAAATCACCTACATAACCAATAGATTATATATCAATAAACAACTTATAATCTTAATTTAAATAAAAATGAATGATATTATTTACAAAAGTCTTACGTAATCAAGATCCCACCAAGGAGGGCACTGATTCTCATCTGTCCCTTCGCCTATCACAAATTTCTTTATATCTTTGTCATATACCAAGCCTTCGACTCCTAAACCTTTGAAATGAGATAACTTAAAACCTTCATTTATTTGTTGGTAAAATAGTGTTCCCAAAATACCAAACCTATGCTCAATACTCCACTCAATTTCTTGCTTCATGGCAAGTAAGACACATATTTATGTCCTCACCACTAAACCATTGATGCTTGCCACGCAATTGCTTCAACCTGTATGGACTGATTTCTATATTGCCTGGGAGATAATACCTACCAAAATATAAACCAATTACATTATTCACACAATAATTAGTAAACATCTCATAATATTAGGAATATATTAACAATTATAAAATCACTTACTTAGTATCATTATCACTCTTCAAGAATGATTTAAACTTTGGGGGTTCAATGACTCTGCTGTAGGGAACTGGATTTCCAAGGCAAGGAATAACTCGCCCAATAAGTAATGTAGCTAAATCGTTTAGCATAGGAAGCTTACCATCTGCCCAATCACATACAACATTGGGAATTTTAACTCCTTTAACAACCCCAACAACAGTGCACTCATCTAGTTCAACAACATCAGCATCAGTTCCAAAGTTCTCATCTTTCACTTACTTTGTCTTTTTCCTTATGCTCTGTCTGTCTGAAGGACTTTCCTCAGCAGGCCTTTTGTTCAATCGTTCACTGCGCCTTACCTTTATCATAGTCCAAACCATATACATTTATATAATATCACACAATATCTTAAAATATAAACAGTCGAGACTGAAAAATATACCTTGTATCCCTTGTCATTTAAAGACATTTTCTTCTTTGAACCTTCACCTCGTTTGTCATCACTAAACTTTTCTCTTGATCTGAAGACACCAGCCACCTCTTCAGCCCTCCTCAACCTCTTTTCCTGCTCAGTTGTGACTCTTCTCAACTCGTCTAACTCCTCAAATTTCACCAAAGCCTCTCTCTTGAAGTCTTCCAGTTCTTTCAATCTTCTCATTATTTCAGACAAAGTAGTCTTCACAAGAACATCGCAAGTTAGTTTTCCTATTGAAAAATCGTTATTTATTTTCAATGTATCAAACGTATTTACCTCTGGATGAAAAGGATTAGAATTGTCATCATAGTTATTCTCAGCATCTTCCTGAACTTCTTCATCACTAAACATAGCATCCCAATTAGTACTCGATTCTTCTTTGTCGTCATTGTCCTCCCCAAGTTGGTTTATATCAGGACTTATAAACTGATTCACATCAAAGTGCTTCAAATACCAGCTACATGCCTCCTCTTCAGTTGGCTCTAATGTGGAATCCCCACTCATCTGCAATTAATTTACCACAATTATACTAGTGTTACAATAAATATAAATAACAAAAACTCATAAAAATATATCAAATTTTACCATAACAGCTTCATCATAGTTCTTCCATTAATATCATATAGTGACCATCTCATGCACCTTGGATCAGTTGAGGCATTCCTATTCAATTCCTCAACATTTAGGTGTTCTTTCATATACGGAAAGGCTTCAACCAACCACCACTGCATGAAAATATTTATAAATCTTGATGAGTAACGATATTAAACATATAAAAAAAAAATAATATAAATAATTACCATAAATGCAAACGTGCACCCATAGATTGTCCTCCCCCTTCTAGGATTATCCAAAAGATCCCTAGTCACCACCCTCTGCAAATTAGATATTGTCCGCGAGAAAGATATTGTACCCCATGGGAATCGCTCGAACCTATCAATATCATCAACCAAATGCCAAAACAACCTCGGAACAGCCTTATCCATTGCTATTCCCATTACCAAAACATGAACGGTAACAACTAAAACTAATCTCTTAACATCTTCCACTTCTACTTCAATATCTTCCAACAAAGAAAGTATTTCATTCGGACTGATGTTACCATGGTCCTCAGGCCATAATCTCATGCAAATATTGGATTCTCTTAGCCTTTCCTTCTCAAGATCCAAATCAATCCTACGTATCTTTCCAAATCTTAAACCTGTGACCAATGCATACTTCTGCTTCCCAAATCTGTGAGCAGCCCTCCCAATATGAAACCACAACTCACAACAACCAAAAAATCGGCAATGATAAAACAACTACTGAACCCTTAAAACAAGTTTTCCATAGAAAACTTGATCTTTCCCCTTTGTTTGCTCAATCAACTCAAAAAAATGATGGAAAGGACAACTACGTATGAATTTAAGCAAGCTATACTTATGGATAGGGCCATTGAGAAGATCAGCAAGGACATTTAATTTACAATTGTTGTTCACTCTCTGCTGAGAAATCACCCTGGGAGCATCCCACACAAATGCTGGATTGCAATCAACCTGGTATAAGTTAAACATATTACAAAATGTTAATTAAAAGGACAATATTCAGCAATTTAATAACATATTATAAATGCTTCAACTTACTAGTTCTCTAGCCAAGTAGCTTCTATGAAAAGTTTGAACCAATTATGGCAATATGTACCAAATTTGCCTGCAAATAGAAAAATTAACCATCATTATTCAACAGTGTCTTTCATGTGGTCTTAACAATGTAATGGCCACATGTATGGCATTTTATGGAAAAATATGTAACACCTTACAGATGACATTAAGTGCATGGTGGCCACCTAAAATGTGTTATCTCAATCACCCAATCAACAACCGATTCAAATGTCATTCAGACAACCTGAAACTACCCCACCACATAACTATCGTATTCCCATATGATCAAACAATAACCATATGCGTTTCATGTGACTTTAATCTTTTGGAAGCCACATGAAACATGAACTACATAAATGCTTGTTTTAGGTTGACTCAATAATTCCAGAACACGTTTACGTTAAAAAAAACAAAGACAAAACATGTAATGCATAAGTGCTCGTTTCAGACAGACTAAACAAGCCAAAATCACGATGACATTATCAAAGAAAATCAATTCAGTCAAATCACACACTAATCAACGTACTCCAGCAATAGTTCAACAATAACATAAAACAGTCCAGATACAAGACATATTACTGCATCATCAACAATAAACGAAACTAAAAAGCCGACAACATTGTGAATCAGAAAAGAAATTATCAGCAATGGGAACGTTATAGACATAGGAGCAATAAGTTCTGTACAAAGAACAGACTCAATCAATGTCAATAAAGCAACCCAACAAAACGTAGCAGTTTCGTCAAACAAAAACCCTAAACCAGAGATAAACATTCCATCGATTTCTATACCTGATTGGCAACCGTATCTGGGTTCACACTTGACGAAGACTACAGATTATGGACGGCAGGAATTTATCATCGACGATCTAAACAACGTTCAATGTCGTTGTTTGTGAAGCGAATGTGATCTTCAATTTCATTCCTGTAATGTAAAAAATACGTTGGAAACTGGTTTCAAACAAAAGTCAACATTGGGGTTATTTTGGTAATTCTATTTCTAATATTTAGATATTTATATTTTAAAAATAAAAATGTAAATAAAAATTATCATTAAGAGCATATTTGTAATGTTGGCTCATTACATGAAATGAAAGTTTGAAATGGATCAAAAACTTAATTCAACATTTAGAGGCCCATTTAGTTAAATTAAACTTTCAATGGTTCATTTGTTACAATTTTCCCATTTTCATATTTAATAATGGAGTCTAATGTGTTATTCAATTTCAACTCCCAAGTACGGTTTATTTATACCATGGCTCTTTTGCTATGAACTCGTCTTTGACAGAATTGAAACGGATAGAATTGGGCCAATTTTGACCCATTTCTCACCCTTCATTTGATATTAATTTTAATAAATTTATTTTTTTTAAAAAAAATAATAATAAAAAGAAAGATAGTAGAGGTGGAATAAAATAGAACGAAAGAGTGAAGCGCACACACAAAGCAGCCATCCATATATGTACACAGAGAGAGCGAATACGAGAGCTACACCGCCACACGCACATACAGCACCGATGATGCAGATGTCGTGCATCTATTGAATTGTATTGGTATTTGTATTTATACTTGATTCAATTCTGTCACCGATCTGTGTTTAACAATAGCAATGGACACCGCGCAATCCAACGATAACAAGGTTGAAGAGGAAGTGGAGAGGCTTCTTGAGCAGGCTAAAGTTTTACAGGAATCGGCTTCTTCGCTCATCAATCGGACTTCCAACGATGAGCAATCTCTTCGCCAACGAGCTCTCGCTTTGGACTCCAACGTTCGTCGATTGCGTTCTCTTCTCACCTCTTGCTCTCTCCCTCCTAAATTGGCTGACAAGCTTGAAGACGATCTGCAGAGAGCCGCTAGTTTGATTTACGAGGGCGAGCCCTCCATTTTTCTTCCTTCCAAAGCTAACGGTTCGGTACTTTTATTTTATTTTATTTTTATTTTTAAATTTGCTGTGGATGTTGAATTTCATCGGCTGTGTTTGTGTTTGTTCAGGTGGATTTTTGAGAATGTTTATTGGACCAATTAATGTGAAAGCCTCTCGCAAAGATGTGCAATTGAAGGTTAAAGAGGAATACAATGGTTATAGAGTAGGTGGTCCTTTTTAGTTGTCTTGTTCTTTCAATTTTCCATATTGCTGTGTTTTTTCTCTTGCTGTGATTGAGCTATATGTAAGTATGTATGTCTGTGTCACTGCAGGATAGGACGGCCCTTTTGTTCCTTCTGTTTCCATCAACGCTTCTTATTTTGAGATCGTGGATCTGGGATGGTTGTTTGCCTGCATTTCCAGTTCAGCTTTATCAAGTAATCAGTTGTTTTCCGTTTTTTAGTTTTGAGTTCTTATGCTGTTTTCTGGTTTGTATTTGTCTTTTCTGTATGTTCATGCTTCTGTTCTTTCTTCAGGCATGGCTTCTATTCCTCTACACTGGTTTGGCTTTGCGCGAGAACATTTTGAGACTCAATGGGAGCGATATTCGCCCTTGGTATTTCTCCCTTCCTACTTCTTTCATTAACGTCATTGCTTTGAAAAGTTTGCATTCACTAGCTAGTTGTGTTTAATTATAGTTTGACTAGTTTATGTGCTGCTTGATACATCATGATGCTGCTTTAGAGATTCGAAATAAGTATTTTTTAGTTTTAAAGCTCCATATAGTGAGGGTTGTTCACCACATTCATCTCTTGAATGTTAGTAGGATTTCATGACCTCAAATGCCATTGACAATGGTTTGTGGTTGGATTTGGTTTAGTATGGTATCAGAATGTTAAGTATGCTGCCATAGAACATGCTTTTCATTCTTTCATTCATGAATTGGTGTACTATGTGTCTCCACTCTCGATTATTGTCCAGATTTTTGTACGCCTGTATTTTCCATTCATCTAGTTGTGGCGTTGTAGCTGAAGATCACTCGGGATGGACAGTACATTAAGTTATGTTTTTCAGTGGTCTTTGTTGGAAATCCTACTAAATGAGAAAAGGGATTCTGAAATCCCAAGTACCATCATCATTATAGCCATGGGCTTTTCAAGAGCTGTCAAACATTGTGTAAGAAATGGCATTGTTCAAAGAATTCACTCAATGTAAAAGGAAAGTTCATAATGTTGAACTGTAAGTTCTTGAAGCTCAGGTTACTATTTACAGGTTTAATTGATTACTTAATTGGTTAGTTAACAATAGGTTCTATGTCAAGATTATTTGTATTAGTAGTTTACTGATGCTTTAAGAATGAGATCCATGGGAATATCATCCTTCTTTGGGCCGCATGTGTGCCTCAAGTGATAAATAAGATTAATTTTCTAGAGCAGCATAAAATTTTTCTAGGGACAATAAGATATCTAGGAGTTATGGGACTGTTCTCCATCAGGCTCGTAAAAGTGCATTTATCTTGTTCTGTGCAAACTGTCTTGTTGCTGTACTGGTTCCAATTCCTTTTATCATCTTATTATTAGGCATGGTAATGGGCAGGTCCTTGAGATACTGGACCTGCCCTCCCTGCATAATGGTCTGACCTACCCTATCCTGTGGTATGGCGGAGGTTTTTAATATTATTTAGTGCTAAAAAAAATTAAATCTGTGTAGATATTAATATTATTTCTAATGCCGATAGTAAATTAGAATTATTTTTAAAAGTTAGAGATAAAAAGAAAATATTATAAATATAACATTATAAAAAATAATTAACATGATAGGGCACCAACTGAATTTGGACTTACCCCGACCTATATCTGACCCATTTACTACTAGGGGCAGGGCGGGCATCTCATGTCAGGACAAAAATTCTCGGTTCGAAACCAAGAAATAATATGGACAAAACAGTAGTAGAAATGCCTCTTGTGATTGTCTTGTAAACACTGGATTACAAGCTTTTGAAGGAATTTCGAGACTCATTCTGCCTCCAGCCTTTTGGCTCAGTCTATTTCCTAACCTTTTAGATAATTCTCACATTCTAGATCTAGTTTATTTTAATACATCCACAGACCGCCTTACCCACTTACTGCCTGCAACAGAAATATTTCCCAAACTGATACCATTCCCTCAACTCCCACTGACCCATGCTTTTACTCAGTATCCTACTTCTCTTACTAATTCCTCATTTATCCATCTACCCTTGGTCCACGTCTTCTAGAATAGTCTAAGATATAATTTCATGCTAACACATTGCTTTTTGTGAAAATTAAGATTTGATCTTCTGAGCATTATAAGTATTTTTAGGTGCTATGGACATATCTAGAAATTGTGGAACTGTTCTCAACAAGGCTTTAAGGCTGCATTGATCTTGATGCTGGAATTTTCCAATTCTTCTTGTTATAGTGAAAATTAAAATTTGATCCTCATGGGCATTATGATATTTTCACGAACAATGAGATATCTAGGAATAATGGGACTGTTTTCAATAAGGCTTCAAAAGCTGCATTTATCTTGTTCCTTGCACGGCAGGTTTTTTTTTTCTTTCTTTGTAATAGTCCAATTCATCTAGTTGTCATCTTATCTTATACAACAATATACAGTAGAACCTCGATAAATGAATATCTTTGGGACCACAAAAAAATATTCGTTTAGCGAGATTATTTATTTATCGATTAATGAATAAAATATTTATTTATCGAAAAATGAATAATAATTCATTTATATGATAATTTTAGTTTTCTTATTACATAATTTTGTATTAAATTCAAATGCATTTAGAACTTAAACTTTAATTACATGCATGTTTTTAGAATTCTAGATTAATTAGTTGTACATGTATGCATTGAGTAGAATAAGTGCAAAGTATCACGTACATGAATGTAGAATTCTAAAAACATGAATGTAATTAAAGTTTAAGTGCAAAGTATCACGTACATGAATGTAGTGAGATTGGATAAAGTGTAAAATACCATGTATTGAAGCTATTACGTACATGCATGATAGTTAAAGTTATGATGTCTACTCAATACCTCATATAAAGCTATAATATATATATCTCATTATATCTTCATAACACAATCATATGGCTTCCAAAGAGCAAGCAAAGCCAGTAACAAAAATTACACATAATATATTATATAAATAAAAATATATTGTTTGAAATATAGTAATTATTCATTTATATTTACATAGGGACTATATATACTTCATTTATATTTATTCGTTAATGCATTAAGCGAGGTTATTCGATAAGCTCATTAGCCCAAGTCGGGACCGAAGAAATTTATTCATTAGACGAGATTATTCATTTACCGAACATTCATTTATCGAGATTCTACTGTAAATAGTTTTAAGGACAATAAGATATCTAGGAGTTGTGGGACTGTTCTTAGTCAAGATTTTAAAGTTGCATTATCTTGTTCCTGACAGTGCTAGTTGTCTAAGCAAGTCCAATTATTCTTGTTACCTTTTTTTTTTTTTTTTTTTCTTTTTGCCTCATCAACTTCTTGTTGTGATAATTTCGTATTTGAACAAGGATCTTAATTATTTTCTTTAGCTATTTATTTGTTACTCTTAACCATAAACTTTATTCAAGTCTGAAGCCAGCATGTAACAGATGTATCTGGCAATAGCTGTGTAGAATCAAAAAGTAGAGCTCTGCCTATGTCGATGAAGTAGATGTACAGATGTCATGAATTTTAAAGTGCTAATATAGCATGCATTTAAGCCAGTTGCTTAGCTTATTGGTATCTTCTGTGGACATAGTAGACTAGAATGTCTGGCTGAGATATGGAATATGATTTTGCAGGTGGATTTACCATCACTATTGTGCAATGCTTATGGCCCTAGTCAGTCTCACATGGGAGATTAAAGGACAGCCAAATTGTTCCCAAAAGCAGGTAACACTTGCTCCATAACATTTTAAAGGCACTTAGGAGTACTTAATTTTATATCAGTGAATTTGGGCAGAGGGGTGTACAACTTTTCCTTCAATGGGCTATGATGCAAGGAGTTGCAATGCTTCTTCAAAACAGATATCAACGCCAAAGACTCTATACACGGATTGCTTTAGGAAAGGTTTGTGCATCTGAAGGCTTCGCAACATTATAGTTAATTTTGCTATTGTTTTGCATATTGTACTATTTGTGAACTCCTGACTCTCTTTGCCTTCTTTTAGCCTTTGGTATTGCTTAACTTTGTGGTTACCTATCCGAGAACCCTAAAATCTGACTCATGAAAGAGGAAAGAATAAGTGCCCTAATATTATTGCAATAACTGCACTATTTCTGGGTTCTAGAAAAATGAAATTTTCCATTGGTTTGGTTTCTCTTTGCTAGTGGAGCATTCTGTAGCTCAACCTTGCTCTATTTAAATCACTCAATGGCAGAGTGTGTGTTATGTTTGTAATGAGCTATGTGAGTTATGATACATCATAGACAGATTTGGACAAGAAAATAAGGAGCTTTACTAAAGTCTAATTGGAAATGTGACACTGACTGGAGATGAATTGTGGATAAGATTTTTTCTTATCTTGTTTTATGAGTGAGGTTTTTTGGGCATTATTGATTTATTAACCCAAAAACTTGGAAAATGTAGGTTAAAAACCATAGTTATCCTTATAATTTTATAGAAAAAGAATGATGTCCTGTTTTACTAACTGGTTTGCGTCTGCCGTTTCCATCTTTAGTCACCGCTCAACTTTTCCATTACAGCACCCTTTTTTTCCTTTCTCTTTTTGCATTATTATTTCCTTATTTCTTTTTATTTGCTTCTTGCTTTCTCATATGCTGCTGGTCTTGCTTAATAACACTATCACTAGTCACTTTTCTCATTTTGTGATTGCTTCTCACTGGAGGAGTGCTTGACCCATAGATAAGCTTGAAGCTAGGCTACTCTCTGCTAGAAGAGCCAGCACTCCTCTGAAGGGAAACAGCTCGTCTAGCGGGAACTAGTTCATAACCAGGGGAATTTTGTGAAATTTATTTTCTACATTTATTTTTTGTATTTTACCCTTTATTTTTACCTCAATAGCACAGAAGTATATTTTTGCTGGTTAAGGGCAAACTCATCCTACAGACAGTAGAAATGATTAATTATTGGGGATGAGCAAATTAAAAGTAGAGTAATATGGGCCCTATTTTCTCTTGGGTTAATCTTAAGTGTCATCTTTTAATAACGTGTGATAATTTTCAGATGCATAGATTTTGACGAACAGTTTTAATATAAATCTCTTGTTATTTTCAGGCTAAGAGGATGGATGTTGTCTGGGGAGAGACAGCAGGCGTAGATGGTCAACTGTGGCTCTTGTGTCCTGTTCTTTTCATTTTGCAGGTGATTCAAGATAAACTTAACCCCTTCTGGTTAATATTAATTTTTTTGTGTTATTGATTCTACCTCTTAACGTGAGATACTTTTCAATCAGTTTCCTTTTAAGGATGATTTGTTTTCATCCATGAATTCTCTTTGCTTATTAATTGCTGCTGGTAGCAAATGTTGGAATATTCACTTGGCTAAAAAATGTGACTTCTAAGGGCCCATCCACAAATATCATAGTTTTGTTATGGTGGTCTATAAGTGGAAGAATCAAAGTTATGAATCTTTAAGAGACTTGAACTTGTGACCACTGCAAATTGGGTAGGGAATTCATAGTGTATATTTTCGGACACTTAATTATAAATCCCTGTTCCTTGTCGAGGTAAATTGCAAATCCCCTTTTTCTTGGAAGTTAAACTGATTGCAGCTCTAGAACTCAAATCCTTTTAAGCTGTTCTGATTTTTGAGTATTGGGATAAAATGATGATGTCCTTTTCTGAACTGGCACTCAATCTTCCTGCATTTATTGGTTTGAGTGTTTAAATAGGTTTCTTTTCCTTTGTTTATGTAATACTTTTGGCAGCCTTTCAAGTGCAGTGAACAAACTTTTTGCTGATATTTCGTTACTAGTAAACAAAATGTTTAAATTGATTTGTATGGGATCTGACTTTTGTTTGATAGAAACAGTGAACCTACTTCATGCTAATTCTCAATTATTTATGCAAATCGATTACAAACATGATTGTAGGGATTTGAGGCATATGTTGGATTACTGTTGCTTAAGACTGCATTTGTTGGGGTTGTATCGGAATGGCAGGTTAGTTCTTCTCATTTTGTTGATCTTCGTACAAAACAGTTTTAAGCAAGCACGGTTGCTTAAGTGATTAAAAATTACATTTTGCAGGTAAGTTTTTGTGGGGTACTTCTGGTGTTAATGGCGGCGGGGAACTTCATAAATACAGTACAGACGCTGATGGTAAAATCAAGGTTCAAAGCAAAGATGAAAAGAAGTAAGAGCAAGCAAGAGTTGTAAGCATCAGGTTATTTAGGTTAAATCTTCTTACTGTAGGATCTCAATTTTGAAATGTGATATGTTTCTTCCCTTCCCTTCCCTCTCTTCTTTTGCTGGTTTTCTTTTGTGGTATGGAAAATGTGTAGCTGAAGCCCTCCTTTGCATTGGTTAAGATTATACCATATTACCTGTGCCTAAAACGTTATAGTTCTATCTATATATATATAGTTGGCTTCAGGTGTTGACTTAGGAACTGTTTTGTTCTAAAGGCTGTGTCTCAAATAAATGAAATTTTGATTGATATGTAAGAGTACCATATTATCATTGTATTGTTACTGAAGAAGCTGAGGTTTTTGTCAGGCTTGGGTCCAAAAGGAGAAATGATAAATGATAGCCCATCTGACATTGCCTCTAGCTTTACTTGTATAAAAAGTGAATGATGTTGGACCACATCAACATTGCATTGCATACAGTTGATTTAATGATTGTAGCCGTGATTATAACTGTCATCATCATTCAAAACAAATTGCATTAGATTAGATTAATGGGAGTGTGATGGGCAGGTGCTTAGTTTATTTGAAGTGTAAAGAAAGAGATCCTATAGGTGGTGATGATACGAAAGGTCAAATATTTAATAGATGAAACTGGGGATTTTGAAGAAGAATGTGATGCTGCCATATAATAAAGAAATCAAAGATGCCATGATTATGTAAGAATACAACGTATCTAGAGTTAAATATAATTAATAAACATTGTTGTGTATATCCCATGTGTAAAGGTAAAGGTGGCCCAACCTCTAAGCCAAGCAAGAGATGTGTCCTTGCATTAAATTAAATTTACCCTTCTGGGGTTATGATTCTGATCTGAAGATGTAAATATGATTAGAGCCTTTTTAAGGTTTGTTTAAATTAAGGACAATAAAGGTTTAGAATGGAATGAGTACAAAGTACAGGCTGTGGCCGTCCATTAAGGTATTCATGGGGATGCAATTACTTTATAAGTGAATTAGAGGAAAATAGAGGATTATAGAAAAAGGAAGGAAGGAAGAACAAGTGCAATAAAAGAAGAAAAGGAAAGAAAGAAACAAGTGGAAGGAAGGACAGGGTGGTGAAAAATTAACGAGCACGTGGGTAGGGTCTCTCTTATGCATTTTTATTTATTTATAATAATAAAGAAATAGTAGTCGTAGTGGGTTTGCATGTTGTTGCTAGTTGTCAATAAATACCACCTCCTCATCTAAATATACCAAATTAATGGCAGACCATTGCATTTTCTATATCTACAACCCTTCCTTGCCCATAATATTCTTTCTTCTCATTTTTCCTTTTCACCATTACATAAGAGATAAGGGATGTTATGAGCTTTCTAGCAAACCCATTTCAATTATTTGAGTGCACAAATCTACCAACTTAAATGTCTATATAATACTATTTTTAATTTATTTAAATTAATTAATTTTCAATTTTGAATCGATTTTTAAATTTATATTTAATAATGGAAAATGAATTTAAATATATAAAAAAATAATTTTAAATGAATTTATTTTATTTTATTTTAAAAACTTAATACTAATTTATTGTGTTCTCAACAGAGCTTTTATATATATATATATATATATATATATATATATATTATGTTAATCTTGTTTAATAAATCTACACCTACTTTTACAAATAAAATAATATATTCCTAATAAAGGATGAGGTACTTAGCCTGGTAGGAGAATGGTTTATGAAGCAAATGGAATATGGTACTTGATGTTCTATTGTATAAAAGGAGGTTCCATTCCAACACCAGTTATTGGAGAATAATTAATCAAACATAACAAAAGCCTGACATAATTATTATTAACCTTTAAAAATATGAAATATATAATGTAAGACATTAATGTACTACTAATTTACAGAGAGTAAAAAGACACAGATGAATTTCCCCAGTTCAGGTTTCTTATATATAAAAGGAAGGAATACATTCATAGCTGGCAAGATTCATCCACATGAAGGAAGACATGAGATCATGTATCTTATTATTTTATTTTAATTTAGACATTTGTATCCTTAGGTAGGGTATAATAATTGAATTAAAGGCTGTTAATGAGAAAAGAATATTGTTCATTATTAAATTTCTTTCCTGTCCATTTTGTATATCTATTACACGCAATAGGAATCAATCATAAAGAAAAATTATACATTCTTAATTAGTATATATGTATAGTTAAATAATTATAATTATAATTATTTATTTAAATGTATAAGTTTCTGAATTTAATAATACAAAGTTTTGCAATAATTTTACGGTTTGAAACATATTCTAATTTAATATATTAAGTAATATTTTATTAAAATTCATATATATATATTTTTTTATTGAATTTTTTATTATTTTTTACCTTTTATATTAACCCACCAGTTTCAAATATATTTTTATAAAAAATTCATATAAAATATATGATGATGTCAAATTACGAAACTATTCTTCTCTAGTTTTTTCCGTTTAAAATACTGTTTCGAAATCAAACATTTATTTTTATTTAAGATTTTTTAAAATATTTAAAATCAATAAATTAATATAAAATATTTGAAAAATTAGAAGTTTTATAATTTGTCATATTTATTATAATTTTTTTATATTATTAATTTTTATTTTCTAATCATCATTGTAGTTAACACTTAATTTCATTAGGATACCCCATAAAAATGAGATCAAATGCTCAATCCAATGCTTTGGAACGGTGGGATTATACTGAAAAAGTTTCTCAGGCAGATCTTAGCGAACAAAATTTTGCTCAAACATCTACAAGTGTCTTCATATGCATTGCAATTCTGAAAGATACAAGGGATGTGGTTAGGCAATTGGAAACAATTGATAATTGGATGAGTGATAGTGGCATCGCCATAAGTATCAACAACTTAAGATTTTGGATGGAGTACTCTTCCAAAATTAAGTCCGGAGATAAAAGATTGGTGAATGTAAAAAAAAATATATATATTATTTCGATAGAAACTCATTAAATTTTATAATGTGTTATTTATATTCAATATTCAATCTAATTTGTTAAGTGTGTTTAGTTTTTTTTTTTAAATTTTTTATTAAAAAATAAATTTATATTTCAAAATTAAAATTTTTGCAAATTTTTTAATAAAAATATATTAAAATGATTATATTATCTCTATTTCCCGATTTTAATTTGCTTTTCAGAAAATCAGACTGAGAAATTTAGTTTTACAATTTTTATATAAAAATAATTTTCTCTTCCTATAAAAAAGTTTAAAAATATAAAAAAAGAAAAAAAAATAAATTTGATTTAAAATTAATTTTTTTTAAAAAATTTAATTTCGAACAAATTATGTAATAATATTTATAGTAAGGTGGAATACTGAACAGTTGTATCAAATTTATTCTATTTCATATGATAATATTTAATAATATTAAATATTATTTGAATAAATTTTATTTGAATATTTTATTTTTCATTTAAAAATATTTTTTATTTTATCATTACTCTATCAAAATAAAAATATAGAGAAAATTTGTTTCTTTTCCCTTCAATGCATTTAAAAACTCACATTTTATTATTCTTATAAAGTATATGGAAGATTACCATCCAAATATTAGATCATAGCTACATCCTCAATGGTTATTATACTATATATTGAAATTACAATTATACATAGGTTGTATATCTTATTATTATATCAACCTGACAGTGTCTGAAGCATTTCCTTAATTGGGCATCCATTCACAGGTGGTGTAGTGTTTGGTGATTATATCCCAGATTGGCTATTCGCTCACCAGATTCAGATATCTATCAGTTTCAGGAGGAATCTCTTTTTACTTTTTAATAAAAAATAAGAATAAGCACCATGAAGCTAGGGCTCAAATATGGAACACTCCACCAATCACACCTCCTATTCCGATCACTTTGATCAATAATTGAACACGACATTTTAAACTACTACTACTAATTGACAACAACAAGTCACACATGCTGAAAAATACACTTTCTTTTATTGAATAATTAAATTAATAATCATAGTCCAAACCGAAATAATAAAAATAAAAAAGAGAAGAAATACTGATGAATCTTGCTAGACTGACACAAACCCAATGTCTTTCTCTCTCGTCGTACTTGTATGTCTCTTGTCTTGATGAAGATGTTGCAGCTTTATTTTCCCCTCTCAGTCTCTTAATTCATTTTCTCTCAATCTCTTGATTCCGTTTTGCCTTTGCAACGGTCCTTTATTCCCCCAACAAATTAATAAATCGTAAAAGAAAAAAAGTGGGACAAACAAATGCCACTTCGATGATGAGGAAGAACAGGTGTGTGTGGGTGGGCTAGACTTTGAAGTAATATATATTATAATAAAATTATATAATATATATATATATATTGAAAGAAAGAATTATTGAGGTATCTGGGTTTCAACTGATCTGAGTTTTTTTTTTCAACATATATATGTATGTAGATGTGTATATAGATGTACATATGATATGATACATACTGGTGATGATCTGGAGGCTAGAATTTAATATTATTGGACCATTGCCAAAAATGAAGCTGTTGTTCCATTTCCCGTACCTCCATTGGTGGCATTTGTATTCTGTCGCTGAAACTCCACTTTATAATTCATCTTCCTCTCATCTTCCGATTCTCTATCGTCGTCCTCGTCTTCGAACTCATCTAGATCCATGTTTTCACTGTCACTGTCCTGGAAATTAATAGGATTTTGTTGGGGCGGTTGCATCAGCCCCTTCACAATGTCTTCTGGCTTCAATACCACAATAACAATTAATAGCCGCTCTTTTTAATTTGATTTATTTATAAATATAATTGGGATTTACCTTGTCTTGAGATGATGATGGTGGCGGCATGGTTTGAGTCTCTTGAGGATTTGTTGTTGTTGGAACTGGCTCCAGATTGATTGTCTGTTGTCCAGCTTCTATTAAGCTAAATCCGGTGGCGATGGTTTTTTTCCTGTAAAGAGCATCGAGCTCGTGGAAATAAGGACATGTTTTGGCGTCTTCGGGGCGTTTCTTGTTGCTTTCTTTGACCTTTTTGAAGTACTTGTTAATGTTCTCCCATTTCTCTTTGCATCTTTTCGAACTTCTCTTGTACCCCATCCGATTCATTCCGGCTGAGATTTCTTCCCATAAAGGTCCTTTAGGTCCGGCTTCTTGGTACCTATGTTCAAGTCCACTTCTCAATTTGATCAGCGCAAGAACTTCGTTTTTCGGCCACCGGGACGACGACGAGGAGCTTCCACCTTCCAATCCCATCTCTTGCGGCAGTGGTATCTGTGCCATTACCACATCACTAGTTATAGTCGTCTGATGTTGAATCACTACCGTCTCCTGTTGCTGATGTGGTTGCTGTTCTTGGATGGAAACAGCTGGCGGCGGTTGAGTTGGAGCCGGAGGTGGAGGTGGTGGTGGTTGTGGTGGTGCAGGAGGAGGTGGAGGCGGCGGTGGATGAGTGCTCGTCGTGGTGGTGACAGCAGTAGGCAATTGAATAGTCTGACCAGTAACTTTCTGTAGAAAAGAAATGATAGCGGAATCTCTAGAAGCGGAAATGGCTCTCTCTTGAGCCATAAGCTCATGTTCACGAGCTAGCCTCGACATCTCTTGTCTCTTCCAAGCTTCTTCTCTTATCATCCTATCTTGCTCTCTCTTCTCTATCACCTCCAAGAATCTCTGCTGCATGCCTTCTTGTTTCTGCATAACCTGTTTCATTAAACTCTCAAAAAATTCCATCATTCTATGACTACTTCCCCCACTACTCCGCATTCTCTTCCTTTTCCTAGTAGACGACCCGGGAATCTGTATCCCGCCTTCAAATCCTACATCCTCGTCTTCCTCTTCATCCTCATCATCATCGGTTTCCGGGGACGAAGAAGAACTATCAGAAGAAAAACTGACACCTAACGGAACATTAACACTAGGCGTGGCGGAAGATCCGGGAATAATAACTGTCTGAGGCAGGGTGGTGGTTGGATCAGGTGCGGGAGGGAACATGGAGGGAGATGGAATACGGATAGAAGATGAAACTGGGATTGGCATAGGCATAGACATAGGAATGCCAATGGAGACAGGAGCAACGTCTAGAGTGACAGCGGTGGTATTGGTGACAGACATCGGTAGAGATAAAGATGAAGATGACACGTTAGTAGGAGTAGAAGAAGGAGTTGAATGAAGAGCCTCCAGCTGTGTGAAGAATTTGTAGCTTTTGCCATCTTGACGTCCAGCTCTACCTTCCTTTGTTCGTTTGTAGTACTTGTGAACGTTCTCGAATTTCTCTTTGCATTTCTTGGCACTACGTTTGTATCCAAGCTCCGCTAATTTCCTGTTTAAGAAAAAAAAAAATTTGCTTAATTAAGCTGGTAACTGTTATGTTACTATTAAAAAATAAAGAGGGTGATAATACAGTGATGTCTTGGAAAATAGAAAGAATTCCTCTCGGGATTTTCAATTTAAAAAAAAAATACAAAAATAAAGAGTATTGGATAGAATTTCATGCAGCGGATCTGGGCCACTTGTGGATTGAGAAGATGCCTTACTCGTGAGTCGTGATGGAGAGAGAAAGGAAACCATGTGCAACTGTGTGTATGTATGTATATGCATAATGACTTGTGTGAGAGAGAAAAATGAAAAGAGAGAGAATAGAGAATTGAAGAGAAGACACACCACACCATATCAGTGGCTCTCTTGCTAACTGATCGGGTGAAGAGAATAATTAATTATTAATGATGATAATAACATTTAATGATTAATAAATAGGAATTAGTATTACTAAACCTGGACACATCCTCCCAAAGAGGGCCTTTAACGGTGGCGTCACGGAACACGGCATCCATATCAGACCTAATCTTCAGAAGAGCTAATGTTTCTTGACGCGGCCATCTATTACCGCCGACACCTCCTCCGCCGCTTGAACCGCCTATACCTCCACTTCCACCGCCTCGATCTGCTTCTTCACTGAGCCTCATCAGTTCTTCCAGATTGCTGGTTGCTGGCGGTCTGCTACTTATAGGTGATGCTGATTCCACCGGCATCTGACTCGTAGTGGTGGCGGTTGATGCCGCCGTTGTACCTCCACCTCCCTGCTGCATATCTATCGCGAATCGATCCAATTCTTCTTCGTACTTACTGATGTGTAAATCACAGCTGCATATCTATCACTATGACTATGACGGTCTTCTATTCCAATTGTTTTAGATTCAAAACTTGTATCTTCCTCTTAATCTTCTTTCTCAATCTCTGGTTCGAAAACTTGGTAATTGAGAGAGAAGAATGGGAGAATCGAAAGCAATAAGAACACATGTGAGTTTAAAATGATGAAAAGAGGAAGCAACAGTAGACAACTGGAAAGATTTGAAAGAAGAGAAAAAAATAATTATATAGAAAGAAAGAGAGAGACAGTGGTGGTGGTATGGTGGTGTGTATGTCTTCAGATTTAGATTTTAATTTTTTTTTTTAAAAATATAGTAATAATTCCAGTATAAGCAAAATTTATGAAAGGAAAAGGAAAGCCAGCAGTAAAGATGCTGGAGATAAGCAGAAGGGCATAATCATCATCAACAACTGCGCGCACTGGTACTGCACTGCGACATTGACAGAGTAAAAAAGAGAAGGAGAGAGAAAGAAATGAATGGAGATGACGATTATGAGGATGATGATGATTAAGAGATGGAAAGAGAAAAAACAAAAGAAAATAAAAAGAAAGCAAGTGAATTGAAATGATAAAACTAACGAGATGCTGTGTTGTCAGCGGCTCTCACTTTGCTGCTAATAATTGTTAAAACCACTTTTACCTACATTTCTTTTATTATATTTCAAATATTTATAAATTTAAAAATAATCAGCTGTGACCCAGCTCCGTTTCTAAGTCCAATAATGTGGAATAAATTGACCTAACTCTTGAATGGTAACCACGTGGCCGAATTTTATTGGTTTGAAAGCTTAACGTTATTGAAATAGACGGCATGAGATTGATCATTCTTTGTAAGAATAATAATAATAATTAATTTAAATATAGATGGATGGAGGGAAGGCAGAGACGAGTCCTGAAAGGAGGAATCAGAATATCTACACTGAGTTAACCATGGTTAAAAATTAACCTAGTAGTAGATGTATTAGAAATGTTGAGATGAGTGTTGGGGTGGTTCACGCTCCGATATGTCAGTCTGAGATAGACTTTAGTTAAAGCAAGTTGTGTCGGTCCCATATGGACATGTTAATAAGTTGCATGTGATTGGGGGCCGTAGGTTTATTATTATAACGGTGTGATTAGGCATTTTTGGATCTCAGATGGCTATTCTTTAATCTTTGCTTCTAGTGTGTATTTAATTGGATGATTTGATTTGAGAGATTTTTATTATGATTATTATTTATTTATTTTAAAATAAAATTAAAAAAAAAAAAAGGAAGGAAGAGGGTAATAAAGGGAAGTGAAATAAGTGGAGACAGGAACAGATTGGTACAGCTGTAAATGGGGCCCAGTTGAGACATAAAAATGAGGTGGTAAGAACGTGCGTGGCGTTTCTCCCGGATTTGTGAACCCCCCAACTGCCAGGCATCTGCCCCATTATGCCCTAAATCGGTGCACATGCCTTCCTTCTTCTCTTACGTCTCTCCTCCCCTTTTTAACCCTCTCACAATTTACAAAATATAAATTTACTTTAATAATATATTTTAAAAATATATTTATTAAATTTTATTAATATTTTTTAAAAAAATTTTATTAGTACAATTTACTGCAGTAATTTTTGAATTAAAATTTATTTTGACAGTGGAGACATCAAAAATTGATACTCACAAATTATGAATTTAAAATGAAAATGGTTAGTACAATTGAAAAGGAATGAGGTGGGGTATATAAAAGGAAATTTTAATATTTTGTTGACACTGGACAGCGATGATGATTTTTCAACTGTATATATTCTTCGAAACGTGGATGCTTTTAAGGCATAGAAGACCCATCAAATAGTGTTGAATAGGTTGGCTATGATGTACTTAGTAGGCCCTTTTAATTCTGGGCTTAGTGGGAAAGACAAAAGTTTTATAGCTAAGTGTACTACATTGACCTCTTAAATACACCCCCACATAATTTCTAATCTAAGAGAGGTCTTTAATATTCTAGCATTACATGTAATTAGAAAGTTAGTTAAAATAAAATGGTTTAATGTAGAATAGTGTAAATGTCACTCCATCAACTACAGCAAAATCAATCAATATTCAATTTTTTTTTAAGGAAATAAAACATTATGGAACATGCTAAGCTTGCAATAGTAGATCCAACTGTCTCTGGAAAGTTCATAAATTCTGATCAAGACAATTGCTACTAATATAAATAAAGCTATACTTTTGCTTATGTATATGTCATAATCCCTAGTCATTATCTCAATAAATTAAGAATGAATATTTATAATAGGGGTTGGTTATATCCACGTTTGGTTGGGCATTCTTGTTTATCCTCAATGCGAATCTTGCTTATAATAGATATTCTTTTAAGAGGGAGGTGTAATATAAATATTAAAAATTTTATTAATACTATTAATAATTTTATAATTATTTTTAATATAATTTTTTATATAAATAAAATTAAAACTATAATTTTATTTTAATGAATTTCATACTGGCGTACCACTGAAGTAGATTGCCTCTTATGACATGTGATAGTTCACGATCACATATAAAAAAAAACCATATCATGTGCCAAATCATAATAACTATAAGGGGCAGGTTAAAAGAATTATTTAATTACATAGGATAAATGATATTTAATCAATCAATTATATAATTAAATTAATTAAGTAATTAATTAATTTCAAAAGAATTGAATCGCAGTTAAAACACCATCACTGATACAGAAGTCAATTTTATTTTTTAAAAAATAAAAGAAACTAAATAATCGACTATCCTTACTAGATATTAAAGTATTCAATTAGAATTAAAATAAGGTTGTTACACGAATAATATATTAGTCCACTATCATGGTTCTTATTAATATTATCAAAGATAATATTATTGAGAAAATTCGGCTAATTTTGATACCATTTGTTAAAGAAATCGGTGATTCATTACCGTGGATAAGAGTACATGTAATCACAAAGTAAAACAAACATACACAAGGAAATAAAATAGAGATAGAAAATAAGATATAAAGTTTTTACATGAAAATCCAAAGCGGAAAAAAAAACAGGATCGGTAGACAATGAGAGATTAATTCACTATATAATAATATATCAATAGTTACAATTAGAATATTACTTTCTCACTCCCCAATTCAATTACATTGGTCATAATCTCACAAACAAGCTCTCTCATACGACTCTCATATGATAATAGAACTCGACTCAAGAACTTAAGATCTCTACAGTTCCTAGATCCCTCTCGAACACCTCATGAATCTAACCAAACAGATCTACATTGTTCTCTTTGGATACCTGAAAACAAATACAAGAATCATATTTCTAGCATTATGTTACTTAGTTATAAAGTAATCTTAAATCATTAAGAAAACTTTTTACTATTTAAGTTTCTTAAAGATATTTTTCCTAATTAGAATCCATTAGAAATATCATTCCTAATCTACTACGATGCAACTAAAACAGTCTTCGAGTCCTTTTCAAATTACTAAACCCGTTAGATTATCAAATCTATCCGAAATCACATGTCCATGGATTTCATACTTTGTTGTAAATGGGAATTGAATATGGAGGTGTAGGCACTTCTGGTCTCTGATCACCACAATCTGTAAGTCATTAGATTAATCTCGAAATAAGCTTTCTCATGATATGTAGCTCAAATCAAAGTTTGTATGTCCCTTCAAATGATCAAAGCAATTCAGAATTTTAGAGTATATATGAAATTATTGTCATAATTTAAACAAACCACCATTTAACGAGAATTCTCTTTATTTTTTTCCGACGACTACGACTCGAGTCATCATACCTCACCATAAAGGTATACCCACTTAAATACGATGATTAACCACTCCAAAACCATAAATCTCAGATTTTTTTTCTTGAAACATGTCTAAAGTCTTACAGAATAAACCATGATGTAGCTTCCTTCATCAACTTTCAAGAAAATCATCAGGCCTCGACATACTTTTTACCACACCCACATCCATGCTGACTAGATGTTTGTGAAATTGTGGATACGCTAGAATTATTCTATCCTCTGTAATGACAGCCTTGATGGATTAAAAACAAGCCATAAGAACACCTATCTTAGCATACAGTCGGACCATTTCCAAACTGCTCATTGCAGTTCACATGCATTGAATAAATATTCAGTCCCCGAAGATCCCAAAAATACCACTAGTTAAACCCTTTTATTTTAACTATTTGATCAAACTTGAATCTTCGATCACCCTTTTGATTTTTAATTGCGTTAATAGAGAACCACCAAAGTCTCAAAGCTACCTTACCACCACAATCATTTTTGTCATAGATCACCACTACCATCGTTTGAGAGATATCATCGAAACTTCTTCATCTCTATGACTATTTGTAGCGTCGAACCCCCGTCCCAATGGGACACAAGACCCGAATGCCATATTGACAATAACATTTATATAAATCTTTTTAATTTTTTTATTTAAATATGATTCATCAAAATATTGTGAAATACAAGTAAACTATGATAAATTTGTGGAAGACTAATAAATAACATATTACTTTCACAAAGATGATATTTAGAAGGGTCAAACACTTGCCTGATTCGTACTCTATGTTCCAAACAGACACATACATTTGCTTTTACCTTTCTGTCGAGATGCAATGCACACACATCATGTATTTCTATTATGAGCATCTCTAATCTCATCTTATCAAATCGAATTCAAACACATTCAATTCTTAACATCCATTCATGCTAGCATATAATATAGTCATGTCATATCATGCATTTATATTTATTTCTTGATCACTCTTCCATAGAGACGAAAAAGGGTTACTTATCAAGCAATACATGCATTAATAAAATAATCAAAATTTTCAATCAATCAATCGAATAAACTATCAAATCATTGATACATAGCCAATCCCACACCTAGTCCAACACACCGACTCTAAGAAGACTTCAACCAAAGTAACATTCACGATACTTATAGGGCAAAAAGACACAAGAAAATCTCCTTACTAGGACATCGAATCAATTGACAAACCTATCCAAAGTTGTAGAACTCCAGCGTGATAAAAAAAAAATTTCAAAACAATATTCAATATCAATTTAACCTTTGGAATGATCAAAATAATTTGGAAGGAAAAGGACATGGACTTATGATTAATAAGATAGAAATATTTAGGGAATATTTTGAAGGCCTAGGATTTTTGCCTTAGTCTTTTACCTTACTACAATAAGTGTTTTATTTATTAAAATCCATTTCTCGAAAGATTAGATACATTAGGGAGAAAATAACGCTCATATAGTCGTTTGGTAATATTTTTAAGATAATTAAAAATGAGTTATTACATTATCAAAACTTGGTTCCACAAAAATTAAATTTTTTCGTACACTTAAGAGAAGATTGAAATCCTTACAATATTATTGATATTATATTTGTAACTTGAAAATATATATTAACAAGAGGACTTCAATATAAATCCATAATCTTAAATGGAACTTAATTAAGGATTTAGATGAAAGGTTTATGAAATTTGAACACATATTTTCAGAGATGAAATTTACGCATACTTTAAGGAGATTTAAAATTATGACATTCAAATAATCAAACTTTTAAGTTTAAAAAAGTACTATAAGAAAGAGGACTTAATACAAATCCATAACCACAAACAACACCTAAATCAAAATCTAGATAAAGGAGAACGAGGGTTGACGATTCAGAATTTTTGAAGATGTCGATATATAACTCAATAACTCACCTAGAAAATCCGAATAGATAGTTTCACTAAGATATTTATCGAGATAAGAGCTTGATAACTCATGAAAAATGCTTTGATCCTAGAATTTTCACTTGACAACTCCAAGATTGTCCATCTAAGAAATTTACTCAATTTTGAAACACGATTGAATGACGCCAAAATTTAACCAAATTTTAAACGTATCATCTATGCATGTCAAACAACACATACAAATAATCCAATCATGAAGCGACCTAACCATTTGGGTACACGACACTGCACAAGTAGCCTATCTGGCCAACTTGTTGCTACAAAACAAGTTTTACCATTTATATATTTCAAATTCATAAAAATATTACTATGTAATATCCATATAACGTAACTTAATCAAACCATTTCGAATGTGCATAAGGTTCCGTTAGACACTTTCAGTTTAATTTTTTCATCTTATCACTTGACCACGAGGGTTGTACTAAGGAGTTAGCAAGCAAAACACATATCCATCGTAATAAGACCATGCACAATCTCATACCATCAACTAGTGTAACATTTCATATAAGATTTAAAGTGAAATATTTAAGGCATCACTAAATAATTCTTTATTAATTCCCAAATTTAAACTAGAATTACACAATATTATTAGTATTCACCGAGTTTAGCTTGATTTCAGTCATATATCCACATAATGAACATCATTTAGTCATCTTAAATTCTATTCATGTTGAACATCATAATCATGATTTAAAGCCAATCAAGCTTACAACATAAGCAAGCCAAATTCAATGAACACAAAACACCGGTTTTAAGTATCTTCCTTAATTCTAATCCATATAATAAAACCGAGACAAGAAGGCCAAAGAAATAAGAAGAGCAAAGCTCACAAGGGATCCAAAGGCCGAAATCCATGGAAACCAGTTGAAACCCTTTTGGATTGGATAACCACCTTTTGAATTTTATATCAAGAGACCCGAAGGCCAATGATACGTGCATCCAAGGAGAGCTATCATCATAATTCTTTCAAGGAGGTCGCGTAACCTGATTTTTACATTCGAAACATACGCTAAGATATATCTCGGGTTTCTTTATGGCATGCCAACAAATTCCCTATAGTGAGTTAGACTAAGGGCAATAAATCCATTAAGTGATCATCAAAATCCAATTGTCAAATTATTCTTTCATTATTGACAAGGATCTCTTAGAGACAAGTGACACTATATTTGCCAATATCATTTAATAAGCCATAAGGCATCATTCCACATTCCAATAGCCACAAGGGTAACATATTCACATTGTAATAGCCACAAGGGTAACATATTCATATTCCATGCTCTTCATATATTTGTCATGTATCATATAAATAATCATATAATTACATGTTCACTCAATTCACATGCATCAAACAAGAATACAAAGTAGAAAATTAAGTCTATATCCTATCCCTTTTCCATCACAAGCAATGTGGACTTAGTCACCCGAACTTTAATTTCCCAAAGACAGTGTCTATCATGATACTACATGCATCACATTTATGCTCTAACGCCCTAACATGTAAAAATTTGGGTATTTAAATCATTTATCTGATTTCATTGCATATTAGCAAGTAAACATGCATTCATAACATCACATAAAAATATATAATAGTATAAGGTTAAGAATGGAAATATGGGCCTCGCATTTGTCGATCCACAAGTTAGGAAGTCCTCTCACGAGGGCTTCCACTTTTTGTAACTAATACCATAACATAATTACTATATTACATCATAATACACAACATAATATCATCACATGTAGGGGTGGGAATAGGCCAGGGCAGGCTTTTGGTTAAACAGTCCCAACTTGTATTTTAATATTATTGCTTAAGTCTGGCCTACAAGCCTATTACAGTCTTGTATTATAGGCCTGATATGATCTATTTAAAGGTCTGTTAGGCCTGAAAGCCTATTTAAAAGTCTGTTAACAACTATTTATATTTATAAAAAGTTGTTAGACTTTATATTTATAAACAAATAGTTGGGTTTTAAATTTATAAACAAACTTGCTAATAGATTTAATAAATAAAAGTACATATGAATAATATATGGACCAACCTGTTAAGTTTTGAAGGCTTTTACCATAGACTGAGTTTGGCCTATTTAGTTAAATAGGATTTTCAAAAAGCTTGAATCTAGCCTACTTATTAAATAGTCTAGGCCCTATACATGCCCGCGCATGGCCCTGTAAGGCTGTCTGACCTATTCCTACCCTTAATCACATGATACCAACATAATACAATTACCACATAACCAACTCTACTAATGGTATTAACATACTAATAAGATTAGGGTTTTCAAAATGGATTATAATTAACTCAAAACACTAGCAAAAACCTAGGATTATAAATTAGCAATTTTTGGCACTACACAATTCCATTTCATAAAATAAAAGTATCATGAAAATGAAAAAATTAGGGTTTTTATACCATGGCTCAATTAGAAGCTATAAACTCTAGATTAAAACTATAAATAAATAAATAAAAATCCTAAAATCATTCTAATACATAATCAACGCCATTTCTAATTGAGAAATTAGAGAGAGAAATGAAGATTTTTACCTTAATGAGTAGAGTTCAAGAACACCATTTGAAAACCAAGGTTACATAAACAAACTTGTTTTGGGTTGGTAGAGGTGTTGATGGAGGTTATTTGATGGTTGAATATGAGTTTATGTTTAAGGGTGGCTAGGGTTTTTGTTTTGGTAGAGAGAATATATGTGAGAGGAGAGAGAGAGAATGAGTAGGGTGTGGTGAAGGATAGAGGTTTTGTTTCATGACCACCCATTTGGGCTTAGTTTTGGATTAGACCATTTTCTTCCTCCTCATCTTTGGGCTTGGTCATTAAGCCCAATCCAGTTTCAAGTCCGATTTCCGCTAAAACTCAGTTTTTACACTTCCTTACTTCTCCGAAAATTTATTTTCATATTTTTAATCAAAAACCACCATCGATTTTAAAATTCAATTTTTCCGCTCAAAAGAGCAAAATCGTAATTTTGATGAAATTTGACGTTTTGGTCCAAAATTGACATATTTCTGAGTCTAAGAATAATTTTGACTCAATTCTTCCAATAGAATAAAGTTTTGTCCTAAAAAAACTCAATTTTTAAATATTTTTTTCAGGTTAAATAAAAGTTTTCAATCCTAGGCTTTTTCTTCAAAATAAATTTTAGTTCAAAAATCTTAATCTAATAATTGCGCTTCATAGTATATTTTCAATTTATTTTGATGTGGAACTTTAAAAAATCAAACATTGAAACAACTTACAAACATAATAGTTGACAGATCTGAATAGAGTAAGAAGTGGTCTGTTGATACTTTCCTTCCATTCAAAAAGCATTATTAGATAAATGCAAAATGGAAAAAGGATTAATTTCGCTGCAGTGTGGAGAGTTCAATTTGAAGTATCTGATGGCAATATGAGATATGTACTTGATCTTGAAAGCAGATCATGTGACTATGGATTTTGGAAAATTAGTGGTTCACGTTGTTCTCATGCCTTACATTATGAAAAGATGATGAAGCCAATGGACTTTGTTCATAAGTCCATGGCCATAAAAATGTACATGAACTTATATTCACATTTCACAAAGGCACTACTTGATGAGATTTGATGGATAGAGGTTCAGTTTGCACTAATACTACCTTCTGTCATTACTAAAAGAGCCGGTTGTCTAAGAACTCTAAAGAGAAAATGAATAAGGAAGAGTACCCAGAGCTGTTGGTAATAGATGCAAATACTGCCACCAAATTGGCCACAAATGTAGAACTTGGCCACAACGTAGGACATGTCCAACACTAGGAAAGACCCCAGCTAGACCAATGAAGAAGAAAAGAGCTATAAAAACTATTCTTCATAATTTTTTATTAAATATATAAACATACAGTTCTTATATGATTGTAACTATTGAACCTTCTAAATTTCATAATTTGTCAATTTGTATTAGGAAATGGAAATAGGAAATAAAGTCTTGAGGAGAAGATTGCCATTATACTATAGTATAATTACAAAGTATAAATTCTAATCATCGACTCCCTATCAGCTAAGCTTTATTTTTTATTTGGTCCAATAATTTTTTAACTTGATATATTGCAGGATTATCTATCTTCTTCAATTGCTGGACCAAGTACAAGAATTCCTATGAGATGTGATGGAAATCTAATAAATACAAATTGTTCTTAAGACAATGATAAATGCTACAACGATTTCTAGAGATCGATAAGATTAAATAGATATAACTAATAGGATTGCACCAAACTCACTCGTTCATCAGGTATAATATACTAACTACTCAGTTATGATTAATACTATATGGTAGTTGTTTTATTATAAATACCATACCTAATACTGTATTCAATTTTAATATCGTCATGAATTAGAGAATATGAAATAGTATGATTACATCAATTATGACAAATTCATTTTAAACAACAATATGCAGGGTAAATTCATTATGTCATTAAGCAATTATACCATTATATAAATTTATTTGCTAAAATCTTGATCAATGGTATTAAGAATACTTCATTTTCAGTACAAAATGATTATTCAGCTATGACAAAGTCCTCTTTATTTTTAGTTGTGAGAAGGACATATCATAATAGACTAGTTTCATAATTACTTACTGCACTACAAGTTCCGAATTTTAACATCATTCAAAATTCATAGAGGGAGACCAAAGAACCATAATCACAATCAATAGATCTTAGAACACCATATTTAAGTGCAATGGACATCTTTTATATCTAGCCCATTGTACTATACCTGATATTGCATTTGCAATGATTTTATCGGCTAGATATAGTTTTGCTCCACATCGGAGATCTTGGAATGGTATTAAATATATTCTCCATTATCTTTGCAGAATTATTGATTTGGGAATGTTTTATTCAAATTATGATAATCCCTCATGTTTGATTAGATATGCTGATGTTGGACACATTTGGATCCACATAAGGCGTATTCTCAAACTGATAATATTTTTACGTATAGCGGTGATAAGTCTAGAATTTACCTATATTTTAGTATATTTTGTGAGCTTAAATGAATAGAAATTGAGCTTAAAGGTTGAGATATTAATTGAATTTTGAGTAACTCTAGACTACTTTATTGAGACAGGGACTTGGATGAAAAGATCTGAAAAAGAAGCGAAATCAAGCAAAAATCAGGACAAAGAGGGACTAAATGGAATTTCATCCAAAGTCTAAAAGAAAGGCGAGATATTTTATATAAAGAGATTATATCGATTCAGCTACTTCACCTGTTGGCTCGAAGATGAAGGCGACATAAGAAGCTGCATTTGAAGACCTCGCCTAAGGAAAAGATAGAGAAGACAATAATTAGTGTCTCGCCTGCAGGATTTCGCTACACTAGAGAAGACAATTTGGCACGTCGCCTCAACTTAGGCAAGTGACTGAGGCTAAGTATGAAATGTTGCCAAAGAAGAAGAAAACATTAAGGCGACATTTGGGCTATCTCGCCAAAAGTTCTTATTCAGGCAATATAGAGTTGGCAAGAAGAAAATTAATCGTCTGGCTGATTTACAAACAAGATGCGAGAGTTTAGTTATTTCGCCTACATCGACTACTAAGAGGCGATTTTATCATACAAATATTGTGAAATGTCGCTTTAAGTTCAGGTGAAGGAACAGGCGACATAAGAGGAGAAATTTGTTACTTAGCCAATTTGTGTTTCTTTAGAAGTTTTATTTCGAAATTGCCACTGAGCAAAACTCTATAAATAGCAGCTCAGTTGAAACAATTAGGACCTTTTGACATTTTTATAAATCAGAGCTAAAATTATAGAATCTTCTGTTCATTCTAAAGAGTTATATTTCGTTAAAGTTTCTAGGATAAGTTTTGTACTCTATTTTGTGTGATCATTGAGATTTAGCTTGAAGATAACGAAGTGAAGATTGTGACAGCGTCCAACTTCTATCTTCTTTGGTAAGATTTAGATCTTATAGCATATCGATAATGATTTTGTGTAGAATTGGATATGTTCGCTAATAGCTCTATGTGTTGCTGCGATCTGTTGTTGATTGTGATCCTAATTGTAAAATCCTGGTTCAAATTATAGTCAGATTTGCTAAGTTTTCATATGCTTATTGAATTACAAGAACGAGAATTAAGTAATTTTGTTATTCTGTTGCTCAATTTAGATCAGAGATGGCAATTGAGTTTCAGATTTAAGAACGGAGGATCACTATACTACAGATAAACAATAGATATGTTTTTCTACAGATTGTGCTTATAGGTTACATGAGTTGTAGTATAGAGATATATGCAATTGTGTGACTCAGATCTATTAGATTGCATCAAGAGATCTTTTAGCAGATCATTGATGATGATCTAGATTGTGAATCTGAATTTTAGAGTTGAATTAACATATTAGAGGACAATTAATAGCAGGATTTAGCAATTCAGCGTGTTTGATTTGAGATCTTTGAAATATTGAGTATGAATCTTGCTTGATCAATAGATGTCAAAAGTGTCTAAAAAACTTTATTCAGATTCTATTTAGTTTCAATACTGTTCTAATGAATTCTTTTGACAATTTGAATTAAATCTTGATCTTATTCTTTCTTTCCAACAAACAATCCCTGTGGAGACGATATCTTAAAACTACAACAGACGTTGATAGGATTATTGATTCCTTTATGTTATTTTATATGTCAGTAAGAAAAATCCTCATCAAGCGGCAAAACAATCTCGTAGGGATTTATAAAGCAAATGTTAGTTGCTACATTTCGAATCATGTTGAGATTCTTGCATAAACCAGTCGGGAATGAATTTGGTTGAGATATGTAATCGAGCCTAAGATTTCTTGTGATACTACTTGATAAACAAATGAGCCTACAATTATATATGTAGACAATGCTGCATATATCGCTCAAGTTAGAGGATGATATATTGGCTCGTTTGGGATTGCTTCTACTTTTGACTTCTGTTTGTAGAAGAAAAGAAGTGGAAGCCATTTTCAGGAAGTTAATATTTTTACTTCATCTGGAAGAGCTTCTGAGAGGGTAGAAGCACTTTTGCCAGTTACCCAAACACCATCTGAAATAGCTTTCAGAAGTCAGAAGCCAAAAAAAGCCAGAAGCCAGTCTATCCAAACAGGCATCAAAGGAGATTGGATAAAACATTTATCTCTGAAATTCTTATACACCTATGAGTTTAAGGAATCCAAGTAGATTGATGTAAAACATATCCAATACTCAAGCACTTTGGTTGATTTATTAACAGATGCCAACTTTTACTATTGAAAAAATAATTAACGAGATCGTAATACGAAAACTCTTCAAATTAGATGATTGACTAGGGATGTACATTTCAAGGAAATATGATATCTAGATTCCTATCTAAAATCCAGCTCTACTTTCTTTTAAAAAATATTTTTCTATTGATTTTTTTAAAATAAATTTTTTAATGAAATAATTAAGTGATCGAAATTCGCATAAAATTATTGCGAAATACAATGGATTACCGCCACCATCACATGAAAGAAACAAAATAGTATACGGATCAAAATTTTGTCATTATTGATCTAACTCATACATCTTGCCTATGAAAGACAAATAATAATAAGGGGAAATTACTGAGAGGGGCAGCGAGTTTTTCTATAATTACCAAGTTTCGATATTTTTTATCATGGGGTGGCATGAGTTTTCAATAATGTTGCAGGCAATACTAACAGTGTCATGTCAAAATTTTGACCCCGTTTTCTACCACCTCAATGTGAGAAAATACGAATTTTCCCCCCTAAGGTTTACCATATCAGCAACAACGCAATACCAATTAGGTAGGTGGCGGGTTTTAGCCAATGGTTGATGATAGCACTCATGATTAATTGATTGGGTGTCCTTTTTTTTAATAAAATAATATTAAATTTTAAAAAAAATGCAAATGCATTGTGGTTTGTCATTTGACCGTTATTTGCAACGGCTCTTTACATTAATTTTTTTTCTTTTTTATTTTTTAATTTTGTTTTCCCTTTATAAAGGGTGTAGGAGAAAGACATATAACAGATTAACACAACACATTGTTGGAGACCATCTTCTTCACCACATCTTGTCCTGCCATTATATTTTTCTCTCCAACAAATCTACTCTATATTGTTGGTTCCATATGTAGGTAAGCAATTTCAAACATGTAAACTAATTTATTTTAAAATAAAAATTCATAATAACATATTTTTGTTGTTATTTAATCTATATTAGTTTGGATTTGCGATTCAAATAAAATGTCACACCTTCAGTATACTCATATGAATGGAGAAATTATTCATTTTCGAAACCGATGATGCAAGTGGTCTCAAAAAGCTGTTATCGGCATTTCAGAGTCAAAAAACAATCCTCACAAGTTATACTTTTACTACAATTTCTATAGCTTTTGGGAATCGAATGAAGATGAAATTAACATAAAAAGTTTAGAAGCTATATCTAGGATTCTCGTGCACTAGAAATACCATCATTAATAATAGCAATTCACACGCAGAAGTAGAAAACAATACTAGTCATTCCAGAACCAACATACAAGAACCAGGTAGTGGAATCGAAAAAATAGAAAACATCTTATTACGAATGAAAGACCAAGTTCTCCTTCAAAACATCTGTGTAATAAGGTCCATGGTACTACTATTTGTATTTTATGTTTGTGGAATCCTAGTAGGTTTGGAAAGCATTATAATGAACTAGAAAAACTAAATCTTGTACACATTTATATCTACAAAATGCAAATGATTAGAAGTTTAATTATATATAAACCTATTTTTCCAATTTAACAAAAATTGAAATAGTTATAGAACTAGTTTACCCATGGAAAACCTACACAAAAAATAAACAGAATAAGTATAAACTAAGTAGTCTACTGCATAGAATATTTGAATTCAATAAATACTAAGTACAACATTAGAGTCATTGATTTACAACAAGCAGGTCTAAACATTGCCTTGTTTTAATTCCCTTTGGTGTCCAGGGAATGTATGACCTATAGTCAAAAATTTTAGAAGCCAATAAGTCTAAACGCAAGCAAAAACTAACCAACTAGCCCTACTTTCAGTTACATCATTTTTCCAAGACAAACAGAAAGAACCACACTGCATACGGCACAACCTAATTATATGGTAGTTCAGTCTTTCAAAAACTTACTTGGCCCAACACAAACAAAAAGAACAGGAATCCATGACATAACCTAACACATTTAACATCTACACAGCAGAGTTGCATTAATACAAAAAAAGGATTCACACTTGATCCAAAAAAGTCCTGAAATTAAACCTGTTACTACATCACACTTTGGTCAGCCTCCTTAATGGTGATTTACTTGTTGAATGGGGCCCAATAGACATCTAAACCAGCTACTGTTCCTGCACATATACAGTCTTTCAATCAGACCAATAATTCTTATTTTTTATTATCGTACAACTAAATTTTAATGCCAAGTACATAAATAGAAGTGAGTGTAAATGTTTACGTAAACTATTACAGAATTAGGTACTTGATACTCCAAGCATATATTAGGATCGAAACAGTGACAACTTAGCTCGAAAGAGCTTACACTTGTTTAAAGATTAGCCATCCTAGTTCGTGGTTGCGATATTGTTTCAAAAGGTGTACTTCGACCTTGCTCAGGTTGAGATGCCTCTCTTTGCACAATATAAGTTTTTTTATTCTTGGTCTTCTAGTTATGTTTGGTCTTTGGTGTTGGTCTTGACGTATTACCAACCTGCAACGTAAATAGCAAATATAACTATCATTTTAACATATGTATTTGGAAAACAAATGTCAGATGGCTAATTCTATAATTATACCTATGTTTGCACTGCTGAACAATTCATTATGCTATACACAACTATACCTCAAATTTGCTCTTTTGGAAGGTCCTGGGGCATGTAGTCATTTTTTCCACCGTTATAATCCCTTCGGTCATTGGCTGCATAGTTTACATTCATAAGTATATTTTTTAACCAGCAAGTACGGATTAATACAAAGCAACTTGAAACAATTGGATTTTTGTATTAACAGGATATACTTACAAAATTTTCCTTGGCTCTCTTTACTGATTTACTTTTTGAAGTATTCTTTTTGACAGTAGCTGAACTCTAAACTCTAGGAGCAGCAGATTGACATCTTTGAATGTTGTGACATATCTTCAAACACCGAGAACATCTACCTCTGCCTGACCTCTTTGGTTTGGGAGGACCTTCTGTTACTGGATCGCGACGATGATTCTTTTTCGGCCGACTAGCCTTTCTTTAAAACACAGAGGCAAGACTTTCAAGAACTCATGATCAGACTAGTTTGCACAGTCTGATATTGGATGTATGACATACTCATACGATTTAATCATCGTAACCTTTGTTAGGTAAGAGTCCAACCAATCCACAAGATCTAATCTGATGCCTGTGATGAATACCATGACATGTTTACAAGGTATTCGAGATATAGTATAGGCATTACAGTTACATGTGTTTGATGAAAGGTTCACCAACTTATAACCATTTCCATCACGTACCTCAAACTCTGTCTCTGATGAGTCAATCACATTAACATATCTACCCTTTTCAACATTTTCATTGACTTCATTCATCACATTGCTTGTAACTCTTCTTTTCAAATCTTTTGCAAACTGCGGCCTCTTCCTCATGAGTTTCATTGTCCTACGCCTCAGATTTTCACAGAGCTGGAGTATTGGTTGCTGCCGGAGTTTATCCACCCAATTATTTGTCGACTCAGAAATATTATTTTTTATGTGGTCCGACATAGCATGGTGGTCAAATGCACAGTCTTGGATCTATGCCACACACGTAGTCATAAGCTTGATAGTCTACTGACTGAAGCATTGTCATTGCCTTCTTAAATTTTACGGTATTAAGAATTTTTATTGAATTCCAAATTAAATCACCTGCAGATGAATAAACAAAAATCTCAACTGTCATGATCTTGTAATGTATATAAAACAATATTGAAGAATGTTTAACAAGTAGAAATGATGAAAACACCCATCGAAATCCATTAACTATAAACTTCTGTCAGTCTTCAGATAAAGTAACTCAACAATTAGAAGTAGCATACTCAAATCATTTTGACAGGCAGAAATGAAAAGGGATAGATTAATTCTGTATCAAAAACCAAACATGTGTATGACCTCTGTTTATCGGATTCACACTTGGAAGTTATTGTTTTCTACATGAGAAGCCTCAAACAAACCCATTTGGAATGTATAATAATTTCCCAAAAGTTTACCAAATTACATTTAGCCATTTTTCCATGATTAAAAATGGGATACTAATTACATTGAATTTAAAGTATTATCAACATCAAATAAGAACAATTATCAAGTAAGTATTTTGAACCCCAAACCAAACCACTATGCTTGTTAGTCTCTAAGATGCAGCATAAAATATATGCATTACTGAATGAACCCAAACCCCAGATATGAATATTAGTTACTCTCCTAAAACAACTGTTTATGCATATTAATAGGAACACATAACCCAAAATTTTTAAACCTGGATTGCTAGGTTTACAGGCTACAGGAATGCATTATTATTTACTAGGGTAGTGAAAAAGTGAATATGATTTTGTATTAAAAATTAAAGTAAATGTAACAATGAATGGCTTACAAAACACACTTCAATTAAACCGTAATAATCAAATTTTATAAAAAGTAAGACAACAGACAACAGGCACTAACTAACAATTGTTCCAGGATAGTTCTTTTTTATATTGGCAATTATATGCCTTACATAGTATCTAGAAGATGAAGCTTATACATCAGCTAGAGCCTTCAATACCCCCTTTTGACGACCTCTCATAAAATTTAGCCTCTTTATTTCATCTTCACCTAAAATAGTACAACAAAAAATCATTAAAGCCTCACTTATTGAGAAACATATATTACAAATGTAGGAAATGAGTAAGTAAACAATGAAGTCCTTGAGATTTTGAAGGAACCAGGTCCAGTTGTCTTCATTCTATGATTCTACAACACCAGAAGCTATAAGAAATATACCATTATTTGCATCCATAGATACTGCTGATAAGAGGACACCTCCATACTTTCCTTTCAAATGGCATCCGTCAACGCCAATGAACAGCCAACATCATTTCAAAAAGCTAACTTTCTGAGCAAAGAAGCTGAGGAAGAAGCACTGGAATTTACTTGACACGTCCACAACAGGTGCCAAGCACTGCAAACTGCTCTTGATCTAGGATTCCTTTCATTAATATTGATAATGTAAGCATACAACCGATCATAGCTCTCCCTATACTCAACTTTATTTGTTAATAAAGTCAAGTTTCTAGCTTTATATAGTGTGTGTCTTCTGACACTAACTCCGTACAAAGACCTTAGTAGCTTCCTTATTGTAGGCATATCTATTGCAGGGTTATTTACAATGTCTGCCTGTAATTTAGAAGTGACACATTTCAAATCTACCTCCACATTTTGATGTAGCTTCCTGCAACGGTGAATATCAATTAGAGATTTAATTTGAAAACCAACACCACTAGTAGGTGGACTAGCAGTGATCTTCCATGGATAACCTAGTATTTTACACTTTGCTAAAAATAATCTATGTTTGTTATGGGTACGACGAATCTCAAAACCTTCCAAAATGAAGTAAACCTCCAATACTGTCTTGAAATGCTCCTTTGTCCTAAATAGCAACCCTTTCTCAATGACAATTTTTCCATCATCAGGCTCATCATAGCAGTATCCACTATTCAGAAATAAATTGTCGTCTTCATCATCAATAAACCCTTATGAACATGATGACATATTAGGGTCCTTACGGTAAGTTACCGCATCAGCGAAGTCAACCTCACTGCTAGATTCCTCCTCTCCTCTTGATTTTGACCTTGGAACCACGTTGTCATTCTGAGGCTCCTTCCAATGTCTCTTGTTAATTTTTACTCCATTGTCAGTGTGAGGAAACCTTGCATCACCAGAGAGATCTTTTTCCTCATCATTGTCAGATGAATAGGCACTACTTTCAGCTTCAACACTGTGGATATTAAATAATGTATCGTCGGAGTCGTCTCCATCGCTGCATTCCTGTGTTCCTTCAAAAGGTGAATCTTCACTACCTTCAAGTTCTGTATTGGTGCCCCCATTGTTTATATCATTTGCATCGCTGCCTTTACTGAAATAGGTAGTACCTTCTTTCAACACTATTGTTTCTGTGTCAGCCAAACTCTCTATTGTCCTATTTTTGTCCTGCACTAATGTTTGTATGTCTTCCTCCTTACCATGGTATTCTGTCTTCTCTTTCCTCTCTCCTGATTTATGATCTTTATGACACTCAATTGTTGTACGACCCTCAAGCGGCTCTATTGCTGAGCCATTCTCTGCTCTTTCATGTACACCTATATCCCCTCCATTTTTTTTATTACTGAGGGTCATCGTCTAAGGGCAAAAGATAAGTATCCTCAAGGAGGACAACATCATATTTTTGTCATTACAATCTTTATCTGAAACCATACTAACAACTTTATCATCTGGCATCATATAGGCATTATGATCATTATGGTCTTCATCTGATACCATACCAACAACTTCATCATTTGCCATCATGTAGACACTGTCCTCCATTGGATCTTCGTCTGATAGGATTACCCCACGTGACTAAGATAAGCTTGGAGGTACAAAGAATTCCTCAGTTGGTCTGTCATTCGAATCATCATCTTCATCACTGCTGATATCAATCACTCGAGGGGTTGAATTGCTCCTGCTAGGCTTACCATCCCAGCCATTATAACGAAAATAAATAGTTACATCATCACTTTTCCTTTGGCCTGCTATAATATTTGATTCACCCTATGCAAAAATGCTGCCCAAGTTTTCCCTTCAACCACGACATTATCTCTTGGAGGTATGAATGACGTATCAGGTGGAGCAACACTCCATGGAATAGGATCGAGTGTGATAAAGACCATCCTTTCTTCCCTGCAGAAAAACTCTTCCAACATTAAGTGAAATTCAGTGTTTGTGTCAATTCTTATGATTTCCTTAGCCATGACAACAGGACTTCCATCGTAGTTGGTTACTCGCGGATTTCCATTTTTCCATGATTGAAATGAATTTGTAAGGAGCATTTTATTGCTTCTAATGTGAATGAGTAGGCTTCATATGCGATGTTCTTAAACTTGGCGTTACAGTACCTCACCCATAGGTCCAACCTTCTCATTATACCTAAAAACATTAACAAAGGAATTAAAATTGACACTAAACAAGAACTTTCCAGACGAGTTCTAATATAGACATTGTCCAACATCCATGTCAGTACCATAGCTAACAAAGTGGGTAGAAACTAATACAGCGGAAAGTAAATCAGTTGGACATCATTATTAAATGTAACAAGACTTTAAAATGTATATATTACCAACCACATTTCAACTGAAAAATATTTTTCACAAGTGCATAAAAGTGAGACCATCAGTATTTAGAGCAATACAGACTAACACTCAAAAGAAAACCCTAAAATACCAACCACTGCAGCATCCACAAACACATATAACATAAAACATATCAGCAAATATAATTATAGATACCTCATAACTATACCACATTCGATAAACCCAGAACACCACATAAATGGTTCCACAACCCTTATTAAACAACCAAAACTCCAAATAGTATACTAATATCTTTAAATATCCATCAGATGCTTTACCAAAGTCATGAATACTAACAGTAGACCATATAAAAAATAAATATAAATTATTCTAAGGGTATTCAAACAAAAACAGAGCACATGCATTCTCCAAATATTTCGACAACTAAATTAGCCAGAATGAGGTTTTCTACGCACTAACCAAAAAGAGAGAATAGAAATAATCATTACTGATTCAAGAGGAAAAAAAACACAAGAAAAACCTAAGTTTCAAACCAACTTAGAATAAAGCTTAGCTAAACCCAGTTAAATATAGAAGTTGGATGGGAACTTAGATAAAAGTAAAAACTCTGCAAAATACTGATGCTTCTGCACATCAAGGGGTAATTAGATGGAGAAAATTACTTACCCGAACTGAAGTTGTAGTTGTTACTTATGACGAAGCTTCTGCTCTTTCTAACATAATACTGATGCTTCTACATATCAAGGGGTAATTAGATGGAGAAAATTACTTATCCCAACTGAAGTTGTAGTTGTTACTTATGACGAAGTTTCTGTTATTTCAAACATCTACAAATGACGGCCACTACTTTTGATTTTATACACAAATAGAAGTAAGAGTGTGTAGGTATATGTGATGCGAAATCCAAGATGAAATTTGGCCAAATGACGCAGGTAAACTTGGTTTTGGCTTCCTGCCAGCGATGCCACTTCGGTTTTTAAGTGGGTCGGTGTCGATGGGAGTGTGTGAGAGAAGAGAGAGAAATCAAAAAGACATGATGAACAAGATCGTGTTGGATTTAGCTTTTATACTTTTCAACCAAAATTACTTATTTGCCCCGACAACTCACCTTTTCACTAATACACTTCAACTTCAGGTTAAGACGCGTAACCATTGAGGTGGCAAATAACAGGGTCAAACCTTTAACTGACACCGTCAGTTCTGTCTATAACATTATTGAAAACTCATGTCACTTCATGATAGAATACACCAAAATTCGATCTGTCAGTAATTATAAAAGAACTGATTGCCCTCAGTAATTACCCTAAATAATAATAAACAGTACGTCTGCTCACATCTCAAAAGAAAATTGAGCCATCTCAAATAAATATGTAATCGAGCATATTTATTATATTTATTTATTTATTTACCCTATAACAAAGAAGCATATGTTTGTGGAAAATATCCATCCATGTTTTGGGGCTAGTTAACAGCCACAGCAGAGTTATCCCAATCTGCCACACAGCATCTAGTGCTGTCAAGACTAATGTAATTAGTGTAAATTCTTTAATATGGGCTTTTTAATGTTCAAAATATATTTATAGGTCTGTTTTGAAAAACATAAAAAAACAGACTTTTAAAAGTTTAGTTTTCACTCTATAGACCAAATTTTCCAAAATACCCCTGAATCTTTACAATTCACAGATGTTGTGAATTACGTTCACAGTCTGTGAATTACGGTCACAGTCTGTGAATAACCTATGTAGTGAAAATCAAACTTTAATTTTACAAACTTTACAAAAGTAACCTATAATTTTATAATAAACTTTTTATGATCTATAAAAAAAATTTCTTATGTAATTATTAGGAGATAAACGTCAAGTCAATTGGCTCTGTGGTCATATATGTACTACGACAATCCCTAGTAATGCTTAAAAGAGGCCCAATTAGCCAATACATTACAAAAACCAATTGCCTACCTACTTTCTAATGTTTCAGTTTTACGTACACTTAAAACCCTAGTTGTCTAGGCCCGTTTTATATATATATATATATATATATATATATATATTTCTTAAAAGTTAAAATCAAGTGGTTTTAATTTATTTGTTTTTATTTAAAAAATACAATTATGTATTTAAATTATTCACATAAATTTTATACCGAATCAAAAATAGTTAAATTTAATTTTTTAAAATCAATATATATATATATATATATTTTAATTAATATCTTTTACAATTATATCATTTTCTTAAGATAAATATTAAAGTGAATTACCTATATGTATATTTAAAATATTGTGATTTAAAATATATTGTACATAAAATTTTAATAACAATTATAAATATTATTATTGTAAATTTTAATAAACTATAATAAATATTCTAATCACAGTTTTGCTATATTCTATATTTGTATTTTAAAAGATTGTAAAGTATTACCGGTAGTTAATATTTAATAATTAATAATTATTATTGATATTTATTTTATTTAAATTTATAATTATTAAAATATTTAAAATATAAATATGTATATAGATTATGATTATTTATCTTTTAATATTAAAAATTATTAAATAGACATAATTGTAAATTGATAAGTTATTTTAAATTGTTATCAACTAAAAAAAAATAAATGAATAGTATAATGTTAATAAATATATTTTTTTTCATTCATAACTTTATTTAAGTATTTTTAAGGTATTATAGGGTAGAAAAATTACAAATTTGAAATCCAAACCACATACCCCATTTGTGATTTCAAAAGAATATAGGGTGTTTGCACACAAGTCCCTCACTATTAACAGTGTTCTACTTTCCTCCACGCCCTACTGTGTTAGGGTTTCCACGTAATCCTGGTTCGTTAATATTTTGTTTCTTACCTTTTATTTTGTTTACTTATTATTGATCGAGACAAATTCCGCTGTGACGAGCCCGATTTTCCAAACAAGTGGTATCAGAGCCGAGGTTCGTGTGAGTTTCGATTGTTGAAGTAAACATGTCTACAAGCAAGATGTACACCGGAAGATTCGATGTGGAGAAATTTGATGGAAAAATCAATTTTGGCTTGTGGCAAGTACAAGTCAAAGATACCTGATCCAACATGGATTGCATAAGGCGTTGAAGGGGAGAACAATTGCGGTAGTCTCTGAAAGCTCTGGTGAAAAAGAAACTGGTAAAGAGAAGTCTGAAAAGTCCGAAAAATCCCTGATGAGTGACGATGAATGGGAGGAACTCGATGAGAGAGCTGCAAGTTTGATACGACTATGTTTGGCCAAGAATGTTCTTGCGAATATTCAAGGAATAACTTCTGCAAGAGAACTTTGGGGAAGACTTGAAGAGTTGTACCAAGCAAAAAGCGTCTGCAATCGATTCTACCTGAAGGAACAATTTCATCTGTTGAAGATGGATGAAGGTATGAAGGTTTCTGATCATCTTGCAGAACTCAATGGGATAATCTCTGAGTTGGAGTCTATTGGAGTGAAGATTGATGATGAGGATAAGGCGTTGAAATTGATCTGGTCTCTTCCTGATTCATACAAGTACATGAAACCGATCCTGATGCATGGAAACTCGACGGTAAATTTTTCAGAGGTTGCGAATAAGTTTATCTCTGAAGAGAAAAGACTGAAGAGTGAAAATAATAACTCTGATAATCAGTCAATTCTGATGGCTCGAGAAAATAATGGAAAGAATGGGTACTCCAAGAAGAACATCTAGTGTTGGAAGTGTGGACAAAAGGGACATCTGAGGAGGGATTGTAAAGGAGAAAGTTCGGCAAAGGACTCCGCTGATGGAGATACTTCATGTGTCTCATTGCTAGAAGCTGATGAAGGTGACTTCCTCTAAGGAGGAAAGGGTACATCCTCGTGGCAGGTCGCTAACCACCATGGTGTCATGAAAGAGGATGTAGTACTTCTAGCGGCCACAAATTTTGCACATGGGCATTGGACTGGCGTTAATGCGGTTTTGTGTGGTGGAAAAGATGTCGATGGCTGATGAACTTTCTTGAAAGCCAGTTAAGGAAGTTGCACCATGATCTAATCAGCAAGGGTTGTATCGACAGGTGCCGGAATAAATCTTGGGATGGATCGTTTGATGGTTCCTAAGTGTGTATATCTTCACGCTGGGATATGATGACTCGATATAAAGTCATGGTTGTCTTTAAGGGACACAAGTTTAGGGAATTTTTGTCAATGGGTGGTTTGTTAGGGTTTGACAAAAATTGGTATTCAATATACTAGTCTTTATTTGGAAGCTAAGAAAGATTTGAAGACTCTTTTGGAAGTGAAAGATTTGAAGACTGTTTTAGAAGTATTATATTTTACTAGGAATTGTATTTATGGTTTATTAGAATTGCAATTAGGAAAAAATCTTTTTCCTATTTTTTAGGAATTCTAGTAATAATAGGTTTCCTAGTTTATTATGATTTACTTGGTGAGTAAGTCATGGTTCACTATAAATATGATGTTGTAGTCTTCAATTGTAGAGACACAAATTGAGAGATCCTGAGTGTCTTGTGAGTTTCTTTCTTGTGAGCTTGGGTGAGACTTGTAATTGGGTTAGAGAGTGTTTTCTGGTTGTGGCTGTAACATCTTTTACTGCATAGTGAAAATCTCTGTCTGTCCCGACATTCGTGGTTTTTTCCCGTTTTTTTCCACGTAATTCTGGTGCGTTAATATTTTATTTCTTGTCTATTATTTTGTTTACTTATTATTGATCGAGACAAATTCCGCTGCGACGAGCCCGATTTTCCTAACATATTGGACCTCTTTGTAATTTCACAAAATTAATTTTACATTTTGATCCTTTTAACCATATATTTGATAGTTATAAAGTATAAATTATAAATTAACATTAATTATATGACATTTAACTATTAAAATATTAAAATTTAAATTATTAAATTTTTTAATTTTAAAATATTTAAATTAATTATTCTTAATGATAATAATTTAATGTAAAATTTAAATAATAACACTAAATAATAATAAAATAACTAATGATAAATTAAAATCTACATAAAGTAACTTGTACATTAATTTAAAACACCATACTTATACATAAATTAAAAACTACACTTAAAAAAATATCTACTCCCTCCGGATTATTAATATAGAGAAAACTATTAAGACAAGAAGTGAGTTTCCACTATTACCTCTCATTATTTAATAATTAATACAATATATTTTAAATTTTTTAAAATACGTTATACATATTTTTTAAGAAATGATATTTTAGACATTTTAACTTTGAAAATTTCTTCTTAAGGAAAAATTCTATATACTTCCTCCGCTTTTTTATCTCCTACACTTGCATAGTGTTTACTATTCATTCATCAATCTTGTTTTTTATATTGTTACATACGTATAAAGAAAAATATATTCAAATGGGATCTTGTTTTATTCGTCTTAATGTCTACTTTTTAAATATAAAATTTTTATAATTTTTAGTTGTATATAATTAAAGATATTTACCGTTAAAATTAGGTCTCGAATAGTGTGCAAACAGAAAGTGTAATGAATAAAAAAAAGCAGAGGAAGTATAAATAATACACTCAAAACGGAAATTTTCTCTATATTAATAATCCGGAGGGAGTATAATTTAGAATTGCGGATAATAGTAATCATCCTCTCCAAGACCACCAAAATGTGGGTTGCTATTATTGGATGTGTTGGAAACACCATCTTGTTGTTCTTGAATCCTTTTTACATAAATTTGTTGTTCTCCTTCTAAATTTGTTAATAGAGTTTTGTCATCATGCTTCCATTCTTTGAACTTTAATTTTCTTTCTTGTAGGTCATTATGTTGTTTAAGTGATGTTTCACTGTTTTGAAATTCTACCGAACTTTCTTCAAATATTTTCTTAAATTGCATGCTTTCCTCGTGAATGGTTTTAATGAACTCGTTATGTTCATCACTTTGTTTTTTCTTCATTTTCGCTTTATTTCTACCAATGGGTCTAGCCGACGAATCACCCACACAATTAATTTGTGCCACATTGTCAAATTCTTCATTTAAATCAATATTGATAGATGAAATACCTTGAGATTGATTAGCATTACTATCCGATTCGGATGCTTCGGTCTGACTAGTCCGTTTTCTCCCACTTGGACTATTGTTGCTATCAACATCCATGTACATCTAAGTATTTTTCAAAATTGGCCACAAGTGATCAAATTTGAAACCTTTCTTAAATTTCAGATCTTGTGTAAGCAGATCCTTTGCTCAATCCAACTGTGTAATATTAAACAAGAAAAGGAAGTGAGTACATAAAACTATTCTATAAAACAATAAAAGCAACGTATGAATAATAATACTCTTACTATATTCTGTTCTGATGCACCACTTGGATTTAGATTTTTGATTTGGCAGATGCAACCTCTTAACTTGTTGATGGCAGCTTTTATATGTTGCATACGATTTTGAAGAAATCGAAGTGGTCGGATATTACATTTCAAGTGCTGTGGTAATGCGTTGTGATATTCTACTTCAATACGAGACTAAAAGGTTTGTGTTGATTAGTTTGTACCGATGATAAGATTTTGTGAGATGTCGAGATATATGGAGCACAATAACTTATCCTCTGCTATGGAATATGGAGTAGTGAGATTGCTCATTTTGTTCAAAGTAGTGTAATATGTTAAGAATGAATTTGCAAGAAAATGAAAGTTTTTCTTTCACATGTTATGAAAGAAAGTGAAGCATTTATAGTGTAGAGATTTTATTGAGCCTTGTGAATGGCAGGGATGTCAATTCGTGTTGATGTTCTTGAGCCTTGTGAATGACAGATTTGTCAATTCACTCAGATTTTGAGCCTTGTGCTAATAGAAGTGATTAGGCATGATGTTCAATAAATATGTACTCTGTTCATGCATAAATATAGTACAATTAAACTATAATTATTACGTTGAAAGTGATTAGGGCTTCAATTACGAATAAAATGTCATATTTTTCTAAAGTAATTAGAATTTGACCCCCTTAATGAAGGATTTTGGACTTAAAAAAATGCGCCCTCGAATGGCGCAATTTTTAAAGTTGTCCGTCTCGAAATTCCCTTTCTGGAAAGCTATAATAGGTCTAAATCAGACGCTAATTGCATAATTTATGATCAAATTAATAGATTTCAAAATTTTACCCTACAATTTGAGTTTAATTAAAATTTTGGAGTTATAGTTGTGGTAGAGTTGTCAATTCATTCTTTTCACCATGTCAATGCTTCAGAATTGTCAATTCATTTTATAGTCATGTTGAAGGCTTCAGAGTTGTCAAGATTTTTTTCACCATGTGAAGGCTTCAGAGTTAGGCTAACTATTTACATATAAATGTATTCTATAAGTGTCCAAATATCTGTATAACACAACTATTTACTAATTCAAAGCTTAAACATGTATTCATCATCTTATTCTTCTTCATCAAGAGATGAACTTGACCTAATAGTGGCTATTTAAGCTCATCGGGATCAAGCTCGAGTACGTCATTCACTATTAACTCGTATACTTTCAATTAATGATCTTATGATTAGACAATATAGAAGAGAGGAAGATGACAATCACAACAACTATAGAGGATCAATTCCTGGTCACCGAGTTATTAATCGGGGACGAGTAGATGCCCATCAACGTCGTGGAACGATTACTTCTCTGAAGAGCGATTATATGATGACACACAATTTCGAAGGAGATTTCGAATGGATGGGGATCTCTTCCTATGTATTATGGATGTAGTGGAAAGTCATGATAACTACTTCCAACGGCTATATGACGCTTTGGGTATAGCTGGATTATCTAGTCTTCAAAAGATCACGACAGTTTTTAGAATGTTAGCATACGGCGCATCAGCGGATTCCACTGATGAATATATTAAAATCGGAGAATCAACTGTGATTGAAAGTATGAAGAGTCGGGCTGTTATTGAGATATTTGGGGAACAGTATCTCAGATCACCTAATGAGAATGATATAGCAAGATTACTATATATTGGTGAGCAGCGTGGTTTTCCTGGAATGTTAGGGGGCCTTGATTGTATGCATTGAGAGTGGAAAAATTGTCCAACAGCTTGGGTGAGTCAATATTCTGGTCGCAGCGGATCACCGACAATTATATTGGAAGCTGTAGCTGATTATGATCTCTGGATATGGCATGCTTATTTTGGCTTACCAGGTTCTAATAATGATATTAATGTATTAGAATCATCTCATTTGTTTGCCAACCTTGCTGCAGGTTTAGCTCCCAAAGCTCATTATGTAATTCAGGGAAAAGAATATGATACTAGTTATTATTTGGCGGATGGTATCTGCCATAAATGGTCAACTCTTGTATAGAGCATTCAGAATCCTATGGCCTAATAAAAAGAAATTGTTTGCAATGAAACAAGAAGCCTGTAGAAAGGATGTTGAACGTGCATTTGGAGTTTTACAATCACGTTGGGCAATAATAAAAGGACCTGCAAGATTCTGGAATGAACGAGTTTTACATGATATCATGACAGCTTGCATCATAATGCATAATATGATTATTAAAAAAGAACGTGATAAGGATGTAAATATCAACTATCGGGTAGAAGCTGTTAGTTCTGACATCAAATATAGTTTCGAATGAGAATTGTGACTTTGATAGATTTCTTACAAGGTATAAACAAATTAGAGATAGAAATGCTCATTATGCACTTCAAGATGCATTAATTGATCATTTGTGGGATCGATATGGTAATTCGGAAAATTAAATAGAAAGATGTCTACTTTTAGTATTTACTTTTATTATGATAATGTAATCGTAATTTGTAGTATTATTAAAATTATATTCCGACTTTTGTGTTTCATGTTATTTTAATTCAAATTTATTTATTATTGAATATAAAAAATAAACTATTTAATTATGTTAATAATATTATTAATTTAAGTAATTATTTATTTATTAAAATTTAATAATATTATAAATTTAATTTATATTTATTAATATACCACACCATCTATAATTATTAATCTTTCATATTAATAATGAATTCAAAATTTATCTAAAAAAATAAAATAATTACAATTTTGACCCCAAAATGAATATAGGATATGGATAAGGTTGGAATGAAAATCAGAATAGAGTGATAGAGTATGCCTTATATATAATATAGGGTATCGGATTGGAGATAGAGTATGTCTTATATTTGAGGTAAGGTTCTCTTGAATCTGAATTCGGTCCATTAAATGTATTTTTTTTAATAGATTAAAGAATTGACACCACTATGTACACCTTATTAATATTAAAATTACTGCATCGTTCTTATTTAAAAAAGTAATAATATTGGTTATTTAAATATATTTAATATATAATAAATTTAACAAAGTTGTATGAATTTTATTATAAATATATAATTTTATTTACTATATAAATTATAAAATTTTGTACTAAATCGATTTATATATATAATTATTTATTACTACTTTTTATGTAATTATAATTATTTTTTAAATAATTAGACCATTATAATTTATATTTTTAGAATAATAATAAAATAATTACATAAAAATTTAAAATATAATAAAAAATAAAAGTAATATAAATTAATTAATATTTAAATAGATTAAAAAGTAAATAAAATATTTATTTTTTTAATCATTTAATTATTATTATTATTATTTTTATGTATGCTAGTGATAAATCTGAATTTTCTAAAAATAATAATAAATGAACAAAATTTTAGAGGTAACAAAACTATTACTCTTAAAGATTTCAATCACATGTTCCATCTTAATCATTTTAATTTCATTATTTTTTTCTTCTAAAAAATATTTAAAATTTTATTGTCTATGTCATATATACATATATTATTTTAAAAAAAGTTACATATTACCTTATATTAATTAAATGAATTTTATTTTTTTTTTCAAAAACTTTTTATTAATCTTGTTAATAACTTTATTATTTTCATTTTCGTTATTAAAATTATATATTTTCCATTTTATAATAAAATTTTATTGATATTTATCAAATATTTAGCAAATTTTTTTTTTTAAAAAAGTTTAACTATTTTATCATAAAAATTATTATATTTTAATATATTCCGACATTGAAAAAACAAACCGCCTTATTCAGTTTGACTTGACGTCTTAAACTTAACAATAAAAAGGACAGTGAAAAAAAAAAAAAATATATATATATATATATATATATATTACCAGAAAATAGTACAGTTGCAGTTAGGGATGTGCACGGGTCGGGTTCGGGTCAAACCCGGGCCAACCCAAAAAAAACCCGAACCCAAAATCTTGTAAATTTTTGGATCGGACCGAACCCGATTATTTTTCGGTTCAAGGTCGGGTACAAACGGGTCAAGGTCGGATCGGTCCGGATTTCGGATTTTTTTTGTTACTTGATTAAAAATGGTGACCCGAACAAACCCCGAAACTCTTATATTTAGCAGACCGGACCGAACCCGACTTTTTTTCGGGTCAAAGTCGGGTTGAGGTCGGGTCAAGGTCGGTCCGGGTTTTCGGGTATTTTGCTCACCCTAGTTGCAGCTGAGTGTTCAAATCCATGAAGTGCTTTAAGCCATTTAAGCCATATTTAAATAATCTGGTGTCAAAACAAGAAATTCATGAGGGGCGATGTATCCTGTTTGGGATAGCTTGTGCTTTTGACTTCTGACAGAAGAAGAGAAGCAGAAGCACTTTGACAGAAGCATCAAATGAGGTACTTTCACTGAAAACACTTTCTCAACCTATAAGCACTTCTGGATTTTTAACTAAAAAGTATTAATATGTATTTTTGAATCCAGAAAGCTATAAAAGTGCTTATATAAACCATACCAAACAGGCTCTAACAGCCTCCAAAGCACTTTCAAAGAAGCTACATATATACACCTTATATCCTCCCCAAACATAGATGACAATAACTCTAATAGATACACCACGTAAAAGACGAAGAACTAGAAATGACTATAATGTTATTCAATATCAGTGAACAGAGAATATAACAAAACACCACTGATATCTGATAATATGACATTTGTGACAAACAGGATCTGTCTAAAGAGGAGCATCACATGGGAAAAAAAGCTCAATGTTTTACACCATGTGCTTCTTTTTCTGCTTTCAAATAAGTTTCCGCCTAACACATCTAAATCAAATATTTCAAATCAGAAGAAAATAAACCACCTTTCAAATGATGCTAAGTTAACACTTCACTTTCTGCACAAAATGGTGACCACCGTTGTAGAATTGCATAAGAGAAGTTTTAACACCCATGAGAATCAATGATTCAGTCACATAATCACAAATAAGACCTCAATCACTCATTGATAGGTCTCCTATATAGATTGTTTCCTTCCACTCTGCTCTATCAGTAATTTGACTCTCCTGAAACTGACTTAACATGCTTCACTACTTCATGGAAAGTAATTTCAGTAGTCTTCATTATTTGAATATGCTCCACAAGAAAAGTTGGTTCCTTGGGGGTCAACATCTATTTACCACCTCCTTACCATCTCAAACAATCTTCATTAGTATCACGCATCTCCAACAAATTGGGGAATCTGCATCACAGTGACCTTAACATATTCAAGGAATTTTCGCTAAACTATATCTCTCTAACAAAAACCTTATCAGCCAAAGGGTTTTAAAATGAGTCAAAATAATTGGAACTGAATATTATCTTGGCTATATCAAACAACTTAAAAATCTTTTACTTAGAAATAAGATTCTTCATCTAACAAAAGTTTCTTTCATATTTCTCATCCTAGAACATCAGTTGTCAAGTAGTTCAACCAACCATGCATTGCCCGGCATAAAAGTTGGGCTTTAAATGATCAAAAACGACTTTCAACTTAGATTACATCTCTTGATTATCAAAGATAACCCAAAGAGAAAGCTGAAATCCTCTTCACCCTCTTTCTGGTATGACAAATATACTAAATAATGCTAGAGGGGACTCTAATTTCAAAACTAGCGGATAAGAAAAAGAACAATAACAGAGGAGCAAAACTAATTTTGCATTTCAGATCGTAAAACCAATTTCATTATCAACTCCATAAATTAGGTGTTAAATCATGATTGAGTACCTTCTGAACAAAAACGAAGGCAAAGAATGTATTCCCCAAGCGGATGACTATCATGCTGATCTTCAACATGACTGTGTCCAATGAAACACTCAGATATCAGCAATAATCTATAGTGATGCGTTTTCTAAATGCCGGATGTCAATTGACTAAAGGTCAGTGCGAGACCAGCAATCAGTTAATGTGCCCAAAACTACACAAATTATGAGACTGCTGGAAGAGCATCCTTCTCATGTTGAATTCACATGTGTTCGGAGAGTGCGCAGAATACACACTATCCTCTCCATCACTCACACAGAATCTGCAACTGCCCCCAAAGCTCCTGTACCACACTGCCCAACTGTAATTTTAAGAACTTCATCAACAGTTTGGTTTACTTTGCAACACATCCGACGTGGTACCTATTCCAAGGACATTAAACATTAGGAAACACATAATGGAAATCTCACAATAATACAAACAAGAAAAAGAAAATCTAAATACGCACCAGATGCCAATTCTTCCCAAGAGGATATCCCAACACCTGAATATACTTGATGTGACGCAAAGGAGGAGATCGAGGGAAGCAGAAAACCTTTCTTTTCAAATTATCCTTTCCTAGTACCCGGGCATATGAACCAACAGCAAGATCACCTCGCCTTTCTGTATCATTCAAGAAGAAAAGGGTAGGTTTCTTGCAAACAGATCGATAAGGATCCCGGGTGTCAAAATCAAATTCATTGCGATGACTTATCTTGTTCCAAGCAGAATAAGTCCTCTCAGATTGCTCCAATTCACGGGGAAGCACAATGTTAGGAAAAACTTGAACGACATAACCAAGTGAAATGGATATTGTATTGCGACCCTCCCAATCATAACAAATTGACCTCTGTAAAAAGCTTCTAGGATCAACTTTCATTGCTTTGGTAAATAGTTTCAAACTATCCAATGAACTCAAACCAGGATAAAATGGATCAACGGCTTCTACATGGTGAATTGTCACAAATGGCGCAATCGGGTGTGATGCTAACAATCCCTGAGCATTGCCCCTAATATCCCACTAAACAAAAAAAATAAAACAACTCCCTGTTAATCTATCAATCAAATCAAATTTCATAACAGTAACCAAATCAACCAACAAATCTCTATTAACCTATCAATTTCATAACATTATCAATAACCAATTAACAAACACACACGTAATATGTAAAATTAAAATTACCTGGTGGAAGCCGCGTTCCACAGTCAAAGGAACACCAAGCTCAGATATACAGGCATGTAAGCGATCATCACTACCATAAAGCTTAGGGTATCTTTCAAGGCAATCATCATGAATGACAGACAGAGCCTCGGCCAAAGGGTAACTAATTGCAATTCCACCACCACCAAAGGCCATGGAATGGCTAAAGTAAGTGTTCGCAGAATGGCTCTCAGAAGGAGTACCTATATACACCATCTCTCTAGGATCATACTTGCTCAAAACAGCCACCAGATTCTCCGTATTGAAAACCGTATCATCATCTCCCAAAACAAACCACCTCACATCAGGCAAACCGAGGTGGAAGGTTTCAGCCAAAATGCGGGAGATCCGGAGCCCCGACGGGTGACCCGTAGGGTTAGTATAACGAAAACTAGATATATCCTCCGAAACCATAACAGGTGGCAACGACTCATCGATTTCATCAGGAGGAAGCTTCTCTTCCAACCAGACATGACCACGCATATCACTCTGCCGCCACCATAATCGAACAAACTCCTTCCGCCGCCTCCACAGCTGAGACGATCCCGCAATTCCAAACACTATATGCTTCAAAGACAACTCCTCATCACTAACCAGATGTAACGGAGGCGCAACCGGCCTACGAATCGGCTTTTTCACCCAAAGCAGTGACGAAGGCCGCCGCCGAAACCGCGAATTGTAGTTCGAATTCAACAGCGAATGCGAGTTCGAAGAGGGACTTCCTTCCCAGTCAGTGAAACGAAACCAGTGACGTGTAGTAGCAGAAGAGAACACGAGAGACAACCAAGCGGTGGTGGAGAGAAGAAGCGCCGCCACAACGACTACTGCTGTAGTTGTCCGACATCGACGATTCCGACTACGAAGAAGCGGAGAGCGACACGAAGAGCTCTTCTCGTGGAGACGAAGGTCGTTAGTATCAGAGTAAGATGACATCGACGACATCGGCGTTAATCCAGATTCTCATCTCCACATAGATAAACACACCAATTGTTAAGATCTAAAACCACTGACTTCGCTATTAAGTGAAGGCTTTCGAATTTTTCTTTTTTAATTTTAATTTGGATTTTTGAAAAGTCTGTGCGAGTGTTTATTTTTCTGTTTTTCAAAATAAGAATCGGTTTTGATTGGGACAAGTTTCGGAGAGAGACGTTAGGATACGGGTTAGTGGAATATTGTGTATTTTGATATTAGAAATCTCCTTGTCTGTCTTGGGTTTTCAAACACGTATACAATTTTTCCTTTTTCTTTTTGAGTTCTTTTCTTTTCCTTTCCTCGGACCCAATTTATTCGCCTTTTTTTTTTTTTTTTTTTTTTTTCTCTCTCTCAGTTTTATTTATTTATTATTAATATACGTATGTAAAAATATATTTAAGCATTGTTTTTGAGAAATGGAAGGTTAACTCTCCTCCTCCTCATTATTATTATTATTATTATTATTATTATTATTATTATTATTATTATTATTATTATTATTATTATTATTATTATTATTATTAAAATTTCCAAAGTCCCCCTATTTTATAAATTATTCTCGTTTGGACTTGTTTTCGTAAATAATACCAAAAAACACGTGGTTTTGTGACGGTGGTATAGTTTCGTTAGTCATCATTTGATTGGAGGGCAATTTAGAAAATTTTAAAAAAAAATTTTTAAAAAACTCAATGTATTGTCCCTTTTCTCACTGACATGTAAGATATGAATGTCTCCACGTTTTATTTATTGTTGAAAAAACGACATGTATGAGAAGAGTTATTGGGTAGTGCAGCGTCCTCACTGAACAACTCTTAAGTCCTTTATATTTCGCATCATTCCTCTATCGAACTTAAGACATCTGCTAGCTCTAGCGAAAATCTCAGCCATTTACCCTATTGGAGAACCCTAATAAGCTATATTGAAAAGCAATTGAAAAGCGATGTGAGGGAACTAGGGAAAGTAGCGATTGAAAAGCGGCAAGCAACCTATTAGATAAGCTGCTTTCAAATATGGGATTTTGAATCAGGTTAGTTTATGTTGATTCTGGTTTTACTTTTATTCGATTTCGATGGTTGTTTTTGGAATTAGGTGATGAATGTGCTCTGTTAGATAATGAATTGGGGTATTAAATTTTATCTACAGTGTGTTGGGTGTTAATTTTGTGGTCTTTGGATGATGTTTGCATGAGTTCTTGTTAAAATGATTGTCTGTGAGTATATATTGATAATCTTTTTGTTCAATTAGTATCTGGATGGTTGTGTTGATGTACTCAAGAAAATTGTTAATATGTTTTATGCTGTTTTGATTTGTAAATATACGGCGGTCTGTGAGTTCGTATCATATGACTATAACGATGGTGTTTTTCTACTATGACCACTTTTATTTGCTTGTTTTATGTGTGAGTTTCAGCATCTGGCAGCATACTTTAATATGTGTTTGACAATGCTAAGGTTGTACATTGGTGGTTGGTTTTGTTTTAGACAGTTAATAACGAATATGTTATTGTGTAAATGTGTTGTTAAATGTTATTTGGTTGGAAGCAATAAATGTTTGAGTATTTTATTTCCAAGTTCGTTCAAGTGTGAGTGTCTTGGTTGGTATGAGGTTGGTTTCAGTGAGTCCTGTAACGTCCACAAATTGGGCCTATAAGTTTGGACCAATTTGTAATTTTTCGTATGCTTTATTTTTGAATATTCCAACTCGGAATAATCTGAAAATATTATTAAGGGCAATTATGAGATTAGAAATTTTTAAACTTAAAAATTAAAGTCTAGGATCGAAAATGATATTTCAATTCGAAAATGAATGTTTCAATCCGAAAATGGATTTTCATTACCGCATATATATTTTATAATATTTGAGGGTTGGTTTAAATTCCGAAAAATAGCCTTTGTTTTGGAAATGTGATTTTTGTTTGCAAATTGGGCGTTTAAAACAAAATTCAATTTTATTTTCGAAATCGGACTCTAAACGGTGGAAAGGGGCATTTTAGTCAATTGAAAGTATTTTAAAGTATAAGGTTTACGATTTGAGGATGAATGGAATTAGAGGGTTCGGGTTTAGACTTGAGAATTGGATCGAGCCTAATTCATGGCCCAATTCAATCCAAAAGCCCACACGTGGTCAAGATAAGTGGGTCCCACATCCCACTCAACTCCACCACACCGCCATCTCCTCTCATTTCCCTCATCTCTCTCCCTCTCTCTCCAAGTTTTTCCCCTTTCTCTTCTCAACCGAACCCTAGAGCTCTACCACCCATTTTCACTCTTCTTCATCATCTCTCTTTTCCAACACCAAAAATCACTTCTAAAAGGGTTTCATTATCACCTAAGGGAACTATTAAGAAGGATTTTGAGCTTGGAAGCTCCATCTTCCTCCTCTAATGTCTAAGGTAACTATTTGTAACTCTACTCTCTTTGATTTCGAAAATGGTATTTTGATTCTTGAAAAGTGATTAGCAATTGATCCTATGTTATGCATTTAAGCTTCCACAGTTATCTCTAATGAATTTTTCTAAAACCCTAGAATTTTATCAATTTGGGTTTTAGTGTTCTTGAGTTGAATAAATGCTAGATAAATGATCCTAGTATGTTAGTGAAAGCTTTTGAGTTTATTATAGTCTATTTCGAAAACCATAATCTCATTAGTTGATTATTGCCCTTGATTGAGTGTGTACTAGTGTTAGTATGGTATTGTGATGCTTGTGGTATGTTTGAGTAGGCTACGAACAAGGAGGAACCCACATGGAGCGGGATTCTAGCTTGTGGATCGACAGAAGTAAGGTTCGTATTTCCGTTTTTAGCCCAACATGTTGTCTGTTATTCTTTTATGGTTGTTGCATTAAATTGAATAATAATGCTATAAGAATATAAATGAATGAAAAATGTGTATATGTGAAGATGTAGTAAAAGGAGTGATATGTATTGTGATCATGATGCTTTGAAATGTTCAAAAGTGATTTTATGACCCTTGTATGTTGCTTGGCATGGTTATGGTGATAAATGATATGTAAATGACCATATGAATTGTTTAAATGTGATATTATGTAAATGATACAATTGTGATTTCATAATGGACATGATTGTTGTAATTATAATTGTGTAATGGTTCATGCCTAAAAGAAATTAAATGAAAGAAAATGGTGAAAATGCATTGTTGTGGCCCTTGGTCCTTCTAAATGTGAAAAAGGAAGTTGTTGTGGCTTTTAGCCTTTCTAAATGTTAAAGAACATGTATTTGATCTCATATGAGTATATATGTTTAAATGTTTAAATGATTGAATGAATGGAAATGAAAAGTAATGATAAGTTAATGAATAATAAAAGTCCTTCTCGTCTAACAATAGTGGTAGGAGTAAAGGCATGCCTTAGGGAAAAACTCTAGAAGTGTACTTCGCCACACGAAAGTGTGTTTTATGGTGACAACCAAGCCATCAAATGATAACTAGGGCGACGGTCCTCAAATGGAGACGACGGTCTCAAAATGTAAAAGTTCAGCCTTATGGTCTAAAAGAAAGTAAATTAACCAAAAGTAGTGTTTCGGCCCATAAGGGGGTACAACCTGACCCACGGGTTCCGATCGTCGAATCTAAATGGAGCTTCGACTAAAAAAGTCTCGTTTCTACCTTATATGTTAGAGGATTGGGCTACAAATGTAAATGAAATCCAAAAGTTGTCTAATGATGGTCAAATGATGTTCACTATGTTGATATATGATTGAATGTGGTTTAATTAAACTAAACTTGGTGAACATGAATAATATTGAGTAAACTATTTTCAAATGAGAAACTAGTAAAGAATTGATTAATGATACCTTAAATATTTTGCCTTTGAATGTTGTAGTTTAATGTTACAAAAGTTTGATTGTATGAGATGTGTGTGTGATATGTGTTGTTTGGATGTGTTTGGGTAACCAACACTTATTGTTGATTAAATGGGTGCTTATAGTATCCATAATGTTGTAAGTGTCACTTTTAGTTTTCAAATTGGATTCACAATCCTTTACTAAGAGTTTTGAAAATGAATTGAGAAACCTTTTGATGTATAAACGTTTCTTATGAAATGTTTTGGAATAAAAAGAATCATAATGTAAAGGTATTTTAATGCTTTGATCCTAGAGTATTTCTAGGTGTTTAGATGTCTAATAAGTCCATAAAATTTTTTTGGAATGGTTCGCAAACTCAAAGAAATGTTTTGGTATGAAAAAGTTGAAGAAATAATGGTTTTTGGACTTTTGGAACACCCCGCGCCCTGGTAAGTGACCAGGACGTGAACCAGGACACTAAAAGTGGTACCGAAGCTGTTTATTTTCACCCTGGGCACCCTGGTTCGCGCCCTTGTCGGCGCCCTGGTCAGGCTTATCAGGACACCCAGGTCTGAACAGTCAACCTCTCGGCCTCTGTTCTCCCTCATTCGGACTCTGATTGGGGTGCTGTTTACGGTTACAGATTCGTCTTTGAGTCTATTTTTCAATCATATCTTCATATTTCAAAAATAAAATTATTTGTCTATCGCGATTTTGAAATCTTCCAAGACTACATAAAAATTCAACTTTTAGGTAAAGTGTAATTTTCTTTCCCAATGATTTAAACATGCTTTACCTTACCTTCTATCGATCATAAATGAATAAGTAAATATACCAAAATGATATGAAAATCTCTTGTAAGGCTCAAATGAATAGGAAATGACTTGTGAACATTAATTGTGATGGAAGTGACCTTTAAAGTGTATAAATGACAAGATAGTGAATTTTTTTTTCGGTTGTGTGACTTGTAAATGATTACTTTTGATGTTTCACCTTGATTTATATCTTGTTGTGACTAAATGTACACATATGAATGAACAAATTAACCATAGTTGATTAATGGACGCTACTATCTTTGTTAGTAGCTTTCTAAAGGCTTAAAATGATCGTATATATCGTGAAAGACAAATGCTATGAAAGGTAAATGATATGGTAAGATGAGTGTGCTGATTTTTTTTGAAGTGATTGATTGTATATCATGTTTTCTTTGAGATGTGATTATGTTGTTAGCTTGTAATGGCCTAAATGAGAATGATATCAATAAAGCTTGATACATGAAAAAGAAAAGATGTGATATGATAAATGTTCATACATGTGATGATGATATGTTAAGTGAAATGTATGATGATTATTGTTAGATAGAGTCTTAAATGACTCTTAGAGATTGTATATGTGTGAATTTCATGAATAATGATAAAGATGCATCGTGTATGTGGTTGTAGGAGCAAAGGATTACTAACTAGGCATATATATATATATATATGGTGAGTCTAATATGCGGACCGTCCGCATATTAGTTAGATGCGGACATAAAATCTTCGCCGTTGAACTTATCTAATGCTTAATAACATATTAGAATATTCGTATTTAATTATCTCATATCTCTCACCCCATTAATTGCTCATTAAATTCATTGTTTTTATTCCATTAAATGTTTTTTTTTTGTCTTCTATTAATTCTTCTCTCTCCTGTTTTTAAATTCAATTTTTTTTCACTTATTTCTCTTATTTAATTTTATTTTGTCTAATATGTTTATTTTGTCTTATTTAACACGCATAAACATCATCAATAGAAGAAAACTCTTGTCCTAAAATAGGTTTAGATTCTGGTTTAACTTCAGGCAAGTATCATCTTCCAAATGATTTTTTGTATCATCAATCTAAAAAATAAGAGAGAAATAATTTAAATAACAATTTTGTGTACCGTACTTAAAATTCATAAATTTATAAACATAAAAAGTATGAAAGAGAACATAGCATCAAAAGAAAATAGAAATAGATAATGTAGAGTAAAATAGCATCAAAAGTAAATTAAAAAAAAATACATATCAAATTCTTTAGTTGGATCTACTTACAAGTTCTTCGTCGCTTAATATTACCATGGTGAGTAATAGAATAAGATCGCAACAAAGATACACAAGACAATAATATGTTTAAGTGAAGAATTTATATAAGGTGAATTATACTTATATATGAATTTGAATATTAAATCACCTTAATCTCTTTCGTATAAGATTTCTAATATGTTGAATCATTCTTAATTTAAGAAAATTTACTTCAAGCATTTATATAAAAATAAAATAAACCAATTAACAAAAGAGAGAAAAAGAAATAAAACATATTAGACAAATAAAATTAAATAAGACAAAATCATTTAATAAATGAGAAAAAATTGAATTTAAAAACACGAGAAGAATTAATAGAAGACAACAAAAACATTTAATGGAATAAAAACAATGAATTTAATGATTAATTAATGGGATGAGAGATATGAGATAATTAAATACGAATATTCTAATATGTTATTAACCGTTAGATAAGTTCAACGGCGAAGATTTTATGTCCGCACCTAACTAATATGCGGACGGTCCGCATATTAGACTCACCGTGTATATATATATATATATATATATATATATATTGCTTTTATGATATATATGGATGATCATGTTACATGAGATGATATTGAGTGATAAGATATAATCATATGTGATTATAATCTATGATTGGTATGATACGATTGATAGAGATTGTATGTGTTTGAATTTCGTGTAATAAGGTGAGCTTAGATATGCTCACAATAGAGATTGCATGTTGTGTGCGCGCATTGCATTCTAATAAAGAAAGACACATTTGTGTGTGAGTGTTTGGGACCTGGAATGCAAACTAGACATTGTTGCATAACACCCTTTTATTGTTGTTTTTGTTCTTTTTCTATTTCCGAATGAAAATGTTTGTACAGGTACGATCGAGCAGAGCACGGAGATTTTCATGTCATGGACATTATTAATAAATATGAGGCCTCTATATATAATTATGTATCACTTTTGGTATTCCAATAATCATGTATAATTTTTAAAAGAATGATTGTACAGTTTTTAATTGGCCCTTATATTTGTTATATTTCTATTATTTCAATATTGAACTCAAGTACAACTTTCAGAAGTCGATTTTTACAACATCATTATGTGTATGAAAAAATGTACATATTATTTACGCTTCTGCAATTGTGTTACTAAAAGTTTATTGATATGATTACTTATTTATGGATTTTGAAATACACATCTATTTATATTTTGAGAATCAAAAGTTTATTTAAAAGGTAGAATAGAGAAAAATGTTTTGGTAGCGTTCATACTTTGCATCCTATTGTACGGGGTGGGGGTTAGATGTTACAAGTCCCTTTTACCTTTTTTTTTTCGCTTACGGTGGTTATAAGTTTAAGATTTCATTTTTAATTTGTATCTAACTTCAGTTTTGGCATTATGTTTTCCTCATGCAGATATCAAATATGGCAACCAATAGAAATCATTTTTCTTGTCATTGACGGAGAGGAAATGGAAATTGGTTATATTCATAGGGAGACAATAAGCATGGTCAAACTCCTAGGAATATTTCATAGAGCAAGAGCCATTCCTACTGATGGACTCATCATCCTGGCAGAGATGGATATATACATCTATCAGCCATGGAGTCGAACTAGAATATCAGTGTCCAATGACTTAGAGCTATTGGAGGCAGTTGACACAATGGAGAGACATGATTTACGGAAAATGGTTTTTGAAATCATTCCAAAGCTAAAGGCATAGTAGGACGCTAGGTAACCTCTTTGATAAGAATCGGTCTACTGATGGGGATAAGGTTACTAAAGGCCATATGAATGTTGAAAATGAAGCGCCGAATCCGTTTCCAAGTGAGGAAGATGAAGATGTTTGTCTAGAACAATATTACAAGAAACTGTTTCATACGGCCGTATATACGGTTATATGGCTGTATTGGTATAGCAGCGTCTGAAGCGCTGTTAAAATGGATTCTGTCTTTAAGTTCCATATGGATACGGTATAAGACCGTATTTATGGTCAATACGGCCGTATACCGTATTCTTTTTATACGGTAAATTTGAAACAGTAAAAAAAACTTTTATAGTGAATAGTCTTAGCCCAAATTAAAACAAACCTAATCGCTCTTCAATTTGAAATCAACTTCTAAATTGCACCAATGTCTCGACAAATACTGCTCCGTCAATCAACTGTGTTACTCTGCCTCTCGTCGATCGCACCATCACCTGGACAAATATACTTCTCTCATCGGCATCTTATTCACCTCGACTTTTGAACCAGAATCGAAGAAGAACAGAAGAGTTGAAGAAAAGGACCCACGAAGCGGTGTTGAGAAGAATAAATAGATATTAGCTTTTTTGTCAATCTGTATATATTATATGTATTTTAGGATGATTAACCTGTCAAGTACACATGTATCTAATTTAGAGTAGAGCATTTGGTAATAAATCAGCTTTTGGTAATATATGTTGTCTTCTTCCCATTCAATTCCATGTTGTGTTCTTGCCATTCAATTAAAGAATTTGTGACTTCACCAAATGCCCACTAAAATGTAGTGCCCAGTTGACTGTCTACTTGAATTTAATTAATTACAATGGAAAGTGCACTTAAATAAATCAGGTATTAACCTGTGTTATCAGTACATAATTTGTGTTGCCAGTATATAATTTGTGGAAAGTGACTAAGTATGATTAACCTATGTTGTCAATATTAAACTGGTTATTAATTTCGGTTAATTTATATTAATTTTAATCCATATTATATACTAACTTAAGTTTAAATTTAAATAAATATTTAGCTTGGTTTATGTATTTGATTTTATAATGGCAACCATTTGACTATGTGTTTATTTGTTTTTTTATTTTTTATTTTTAGGGTGATTCATCTTGAATAATGGCTACAAAGAGAGATCCGGTATGGATGTATGCGACCGAGGTTGTGGAAAATAATGTTAAGAAGTTGATGTGTAATTTTTGTAATAAGGAAATTAGGGGGTGTTCATCGAATGAAGCAACATTTGGCTGAAATTAAAGGACAAGTAGCAGCATGCACTTTTTGTTCCGAAGAAGTTAGGTTGGAGATAAATAATTACATTCAAGAACAAGAGAGTGAAAAACATACAAAACAATTGTATAAGGAAGAGACTATAGCAGCTCGCACTACTTTGTCAAAAAGCAGTAGTGCTAAAGGAAGCACGAGTAACGCGGAGGATTATGTTCAAAGAACAATAGACAAGTATTTTGTCAATGTTAAGGATATACTACCAAAACGAGGTAGTGTAGATCATCGAATGAATATTAATGAGAAACGAGAAAGAGTGCACCGATCTATAGCTACATCATTTTATGAGTTAGGTGCCCCTTTACATTGGATTGAGAAAGAAGTGTTCATAGCTGCATTGTGTGAGGTTGCAAACTATGGTCCTGGATTGAAGCCACCATCTAGGCATGCCTTGAGTACTTCTTTGCTTGAGAAAGAAGTGAAGGAAACAAACTTGAGTATCGATGAAATAAAATAAACATGGATACAAATTGGAGTTTCAATATTATCAAATGGCTGGAAGGATCAGAGAGGAAGAACTTTAGTGGACTTTGTGATTAATAATCCTTTTAGGAATGTGTTTCTAAAGTCAATTTATGTGAGCAATTTTGTGAAGGATGCAAATTTTCTTTTCCAACATTTGGATGATATTGTAGAAAATGTGGGTGAAAATTTGGTCATCCAAGTTGTTACAGATAATGTAGCTTATTACAAGAAGGCCGGAGAGTTGTTAATAGAGAAGCGAAAAGGTTTATGGTGGACACCTTGTGCAGCTCATTGCCTATACTTAATTCTTGAGAACATTGGAGAGTTACCACAACACCGAAATGCATTAAAAAAAGCAAAAAATATATTAGGCAATTTATGTACAAGGTCAATTATAGCTAGTTTTGATTTAATTATTTTCTAACATGAAGCTTTGTTTTAATTGCTGAATTGGCAGGTGACTTCATTTGTATACAATCACTCCATGGCCTTGTCTTTGCTAAGGAAATTTAGTGATAAAGATTTGATAAGACCTGCTGCCACTAGATTCGCGACAGGATTTCTAACATTGTAAAGACTTTTTGAGGTGCGCCCAAAGCTTGAGCAAATATTTACCTCCACAGAATGGGTTGAATGTAGCTTATATAAAAGCCAGATGGAAAAGAGATTAAAAAATTATGGTGAGGGATGAAATATTTTGGGATTCAGTGTCTTATATTTTAAAGATGGCTGAACCTCCTGTTAAGGTGTTAAGGATAGCAAATTCTGAAAGAATGCTTGGGATGGGATTTATTTATGGAGCTATGGATGAAGCGAAAGAGCACATTGCTTGGAACTTAGATAAGATATAGCTAGTTATAAGGAAATTTGGGATATCATTGATCAGAGATGACAATTTCAAATGCATATGGATTTGCATGCTGCAGCTTATTACTTTAATCCACGCTTCCAGTACTCATTAAATGTCTCTTCGCATCTAGAGATAAGAATTGGCTTAAACAAATGCATGATGAAGCTTATCCCTTCTAAAGAGGATCAACGAAAGGCCATGGTTCAATAACAAGACTTTAAGAAAAAAAATTTGGCTTGTTTAGGTTTGAACATACAGTAGAAAGCATGAATGTTTTATTCCCAGGTACCAATACTTAACTAATCTACTATGTTTTAATTTTTTTTATGTGTTGATGGTAAATCAAACTTATATGTTGATTGTAATTGATTGGTGGGAGAATTGGGGAGTCGAAGCCCAAAGTTGATGGCATTGTTGTGAAAGTGTTAAGTTTAACTTGCTCATCTTCAGCTTGTGAGAGAAATTAGAGCAAATTTAGTTTGGTATAAATCAAAGAATTAAATCTTCCTAAATATGTGAAATGATTGGAAACTAATTCTCATTTTGATTTTTCAATTCAGATTCACACTGAACGAATGAATTAGTTGACATCAAAAAGGTTGAATGATTTTGCTTTTGTCATGTACAATCACAACTTAAAGCGTAAGTACTTAGAATGCAAAAAGCACACCATTGACAATGAACATGAAATGCTTTCTGACAGTAACAGTGAGTGGGTGGTCGCACATGAAGAAAATGAGAATATAGTCACAACCTTGATCACACCCGGAGCGGAAGCAAGTGCACCTATTAGAAGTGGACAAAAAAAGAGTATGTTTTCTTCTTTTTTTCTATATTTTCAAAATAATATACATTTGGATACTTAGTATAAATTATTTTAATTTAGGGAAAGGAAAAGCTATATTAGAAGACGAGAGTGAACCAATTGGACAAAGTGAAGAAGAAACTTCATCACATGGGGTGTTTGATGATGAGACACCGAGATTTGACTCTCAATTCCGTCTATTAGATTCGGAGGATCTTGATTAAATTTATGCTTTTGTTCCTTAGTTATACTTTTTGAGTGTTAGAAATAATGTTTAACGTACATTTTAGATTTCTTTTTTATTTTTGCAATGATAAATTTAAATTATTTTGGTTTATAAACTTATTTCTAGGTTTAAGTCATTCTACGTATAAATAGACCGTATATACTGTACCGTATTGACCGTATCTCATACAATTTTGAGATCGTACGAACGACCGTACCGTATTTTGCAATATTGATCTAGAAGATTTATGGTCTCACCTATCACATTGCTTGGAGCTTGAACGTGCCAGAGGTATTGCAAAGTTCTTAATAGAAGAATCAATAAATAGAGATCTAATAGGATGTCACCAATCTAGAAATCAAGTTGTGCCAAATTAGTTATTAACCATACTTCTATTATTCCTTCATCATCAAGTGGGCAACATCCTCCTATGCAAGAAAGCCAACTTGCAGGGAAGAGGTGTATGATTGGTAATATGCTAGAAGAGTACCAATCGGACAATGACGTTGGTTTGCCCTATTCAGATGACAATGTCATATTTGAGATCCAACTGGATCAGATAATTAGGGAGGCCCCATTTGAGGTCCATGAAGGAGGAAAAATTCAATTTATCGTTGATCAACTTTATGATCCCATTTACAGTTTGATAAATTATCTTCAGGAATATGCTATACAGGAAGGCATTTCCTTTAAAAAAAATCAAGAATGATAAAAATAGGTTGGTGCTTAAGTGCTCAGATGAGACTTGACATTGGAGAATATATGTGTCAGTGGTTTGTGGGGGTCCCACGATCAAGATTAAAACACTTGAAGATACTCATCAATGCCACCGCAGTTATAGGAGTCTTGAAGCGAAGGCTAAATGGATAGCCAATCAATTCGAGACATTAATCAAGAACAATCCAGATATCCATATTGGGGTTATTCGTGATCTACTACAAGAAAAAGTCATATGCAACCTTTGGTAGGATGTTTGTCAATTTCTACTTTGGCAATTTCTGCTAAGGAACATGGACAAGCATTCAAGTACCTCAAATCATATGCAAATATGCTCATTTCATCAAATGTAGGTTCAACAGCTTGTATTATGATGGTTGAGCCTTTTCCAATCTTTGGTAGGATGTTTGTCTCAAATCTTCGCCCAGAAAAAAGATTTTTTAGACGGCTATAGGCCATTCGTTGGTGTTGATGCAACCTGACTGAAGACTCCTTTTCGAGGGTGTATGACAACTGCTGTTGCACTGGATGCAAACAACGACATATTTCACATTGTTGTCACCATGTGTGAAAGCGAGAATGATGACTCTTGAAATTGGTTCTTGTTTAATCTAAAGGACTGTCTTGATGTGCCAACTGAGCATCCGTTTTTCTTTATAAGTGACAAACACAGCTCCATTCTGATGGCAGTCACTGAAATTTGGCCACAGATATGTCAGCCATACTATTTAATTTAAAGTAGTTAATTTTATCTTTGCTATTATTATTGGTGTTTAATTACCTTTTTTTTTTAGACACTAACCATACTATTTAATTTAAAGTAGTTAATTTTATCTTTGCTATTATTAGTGGTGTTTAATTACTTTGTTTTTTTTTTCTTTCAGATTTTGCTGCTGCCCTATAGTGGCGAACTTGAGGTCGTACTGGCCTTCTAAAATATTACAATCATTGTTATGGCGTGTAGCTCGTAGTAGCAATCAAGTTTGGTTTGATATAGCAATGAAGAAAATTTGAGAATTTAGTCCAACTTTGAAGAAATGGCTTGAAGAGATCCCACCTTGTCACTGGTTTATGTGGACGTTTGATCCAAGGATAAAATTGGAGCACGTGACAAACAATATATCAGAGTCACACAACAACATAATGAAAAAAGGGCGATTGTCTACTTTCTTGACTCTATTCGAAGAGTTTAAGCAAGTTAACATGGAAAAAATACATACACGTAGTCAAGAGTTTGAGATGTGGGAATCCAATATCCCACTAGTAGTTGACAGGAGGATTCAAAAACTTACATTTTAAGGGAAGGATCTGGATATTGTATTGGCAGGGAGAGGGGAATTCGAGGTATCTAACAGGGTCGATAGGAAAAGACATGTGGTTAACATTGAACAACAGTCTTGTTCCTATAATTATTAACAGATAGCAGGTGTACCGTGTGTGCATATAGTTGCAATGTAGGTGAGGTTAAGTGTGTGTTTGGTAGACAGATTTTTAAGTAGCGATTAGATTTTTCATTAGCGATTTGATAATTTAACCGTTTGGGAGAAGCTTTTTGATTAGCGATTAGATTTTTAATTAGCGATTTTCAGAACGCTACTTCAAGTAGCTGTCCATGAATCGCTAATCAAAAAGCTCTCATTTTATCCTTATCAATTTATAAGTATTACTAAACTACCCTTAATAATATTAAAAGCTTCTTTTTGTACTAAATTAGTTAATTTTAATAGTTTTTATTTATTAAATATAATAAAAAAAAATTAAATAACTTTTTTAGTTAGTCTACATTTTATTTATTTTTTAATTAGTTGATAATGATCGGTTTTAAATTAAAAATCTTGAAAGAAAAAATTGTTTAAAAATGAATACTAACACTAATAAATTACACTAATAAATTACATTGTAAGATAAAAATAATATATTGTATTGTTTACGTAATTTTACATCTAACAGCTACTTCAACATCTAATTGTTATTACCAAACACTCATGCCAAATCGCTGCTTCAACATCTAATTTAACAGCTAATAGCTAATCGCTACTTTAACAGTTAACTCAACATCTAATGTAACATCTAGTGCCAAACATACACTAAGTTCAATTTTCTTAATTTTGATTGTAAAATTGTCAAGTATATAATAGTGGAACTGACCATGATATTTTTACTTTATTTTACAGCAACCATACATATTAAAAGCGTGCCTAGGCGTAAGGCGGCTTAAGGTGATACTTTATCGCCTTATGATATTTGAGGAGGCGCAGAAAAGAGAAGGCGCGCGCTTTTCACGTAAGGCGTTGATGCGCAGTGATGCAGGCGCAGGCGCAGGCGCGTCTAGAAAGAAATTAAAAATTTGAAGAAAATAAAAAAAGATAAAAAGTTAGGTCTGAAAAAATAGGAAGTATTGAAACCCTACAACTTGACTCCGTTCTCAGTTCCAGCTTTGCTACTCCGTTCTGGCTTACTGCTCCATTTCGGCAATAGAAAAAGCAGTCTGTAATCGGAAAAACATCGGCAAAATTTCTCAATGTTAGAAATTCTTCACTTAGCATATATTTTCTCATTTTGCTTGTCTAGCATTCCAAATCTCTTATAAAAACTCTGAGGAAGACTTTTCAAACACTTGTAAAGATTGTAAAGACTGATGCATATGATGAAATTTTGCTCTGGTATTCTGTTGTGCCTTCCTCTGATATACTATTGCGTGTGCGTTGTTGTGGTAGATAAGCAAATTCTTTCCATTTGCTTTGTGGTTGATAAGCGAATTCTTTCAATTTTCTTTATCTGAGGAGTATAATGAATTGGGTTCATATATGTATAAATTCTACCACCACCGACTCTATGATACACTACCATACCACCAACTCCATTAATTATTGTCTCCCACTATAATTAAACAACTAATAATCAATTAAAACAATTGACCTCCAACTAATAAAACAATTGGTCTGCAACTGATAAAACAATTAATGTGGTGTTTATTAAATGTTATTTTGTTTGAATGTTTTTCCACTACTGCTATTTATTAAATGTTGTTTTGTTTGTATGCTTTTCCGTTGCTGCTATTTTATTAAATGCTATGTTTTTTTTTTCTTTCTCATTATGCTATTTTGTTATGCTTTCCCATTATTAACGTTTTATTGAATGTTGCGTTGTTTTATTATACTTCAATTATTAATTAATTATTTTCTCAAATACTAGTAATATATATATCGAACAAAACAATATTAGTAATTATGGTATTCGAATTAAAATAAATTATTTTAAATACTAAATTTATGTTAAATTTATTTTACATATTACATTATTTTATTTATATATTTATTATATATAAATATGATAATCTACATTGTTTTTTTTCTAAAGATTAATGGCGACGATTGACTCTAAATTAGATTCGGCATGACAATATTTTGTACCGAATCCTAATGATTAAAATATTTGCAAATGCAAATTTTGTGGGAAAGTGACTAGAGGAGGTATATATAAGGCAAAACAACATTTTGTTGGTGGTTTTAGAAATACAAAAGATTGTCTCAAATGTCCACCACAAATCAAGGAGGAGATAAGAGAGTATATGTTGAAAAAGAAAAATGATAGAGATGAGCGGACTATGACCACACTGACGGAAGTTGAATTTGAGTTTGGTGAGGGGTTTGATGATGATGAAGATAACTCCCAAAGCCAAAAAAAGCTCATTTAAGTCATGGTGGTGGTGGTAGTATAAATTCTAAAGGAGCGAAACAAAAAGGTTAATTGAATTTATATTACAAAACTACTACACAAACAAAAGGGTAATTTCCAAAAACACCCAAAATTTTTAAACTTTTTACTTTAAATACCCGGTTTTGGTAAGTTGATCAAAACCACCCCCATTTCACTCAAACCAAGTATTGAAAGCGTTAACGTTAGTTTGACGTTTGTCAAATGGGCTTTTCTACAATTGTCCATGGGCCATTTTTAATTTATTTTAAAAATAGAGGGACTAAAAATGAAAATTCAAAGTTTCTTGAGGAAGATTCAATTTGAACAGGCGTGGTGGACACGTATCCAGACTTCTAAAAAAAATTGAAAACAACACTTCTGTAACTTTTGCAATTTTTTTTCGGCTATTAAAGTAATGTACTAGTTTATATTTTATATTTAATAATTATAATTACTTAACTATAATAGAAATTACAATTTTTCCATTAACTCAGAAAATAAATTTTAAAAAAAAATTTAATCAGCATTGAATTTTTTTTACTGTTGCTCAACGGTAATATCTGCACAAAGATCAGCAGCAGCAATATAAATTGAAGAAACCACATACAACCAACACACTAAAAGAGAAGGCAGAATGTGCTTCAACATCCGTCCAAATATCCAACTTATTTTTACAATAACATAGTTCAATTTTTCTGCAAAAAAAAAAAAAAAAAAAAAAAAAAAAACTAGTCTAAAGATTCATCTTATTCTTCAACAGCCTAGTTCAAGCCTCTAGCAAGAAATTCAAGAACAACATTCTGAGATAGGAGGCAAGTTAGAAGCTGTATATAATTGAAACAATACTACATCTTCCACTCATAATTACAACAAAAGTAAGGAAAGTGTGAGCTAATAAACATAATAGAAGGTCCTCATTTCTACCATTTACTAAGTTTTATGCACAATACAAAGGTATGCTTAAAAACAATCTAAATGGTGGTGTTATTAAGTTTAGGAATAGGCAATGTTACTGCGGAAAGCGAGCTCTGATAAAAATATCAGATTCGGTGGCAAATCCGAACAAACTGTATTTTCACTGCTCTAAATGCAACTATTTTAGATGGTGGACACCGTATGAATCAGAAATAGACATGACTATTTTTAGGGAGATGTTTCATGACTGAAGAACTAGAAGGGAAAGTTACAATTTGTAGAAATATGGATGCATGCTGTGGAGTTAGGAAACTTTATGCCAGTGCATTGGTGTTTCTATGTATAGCTCTATTCTAGTTGTTAATTCACTAGTTTGAATGAATGTATATATGTTAAGAAAGTATGAATGAATGTATGATTTAGTTGTGTGTAATTCTATCTATGCAACATTATGTCTCTGTATTGGTCATAATTAAGTATTCTTCCTAACATAATAGTAAAGGCAAGGTAAAATATCATAAAGAGAAGAAACGTCCTAGCATACTAAGCTGATAGCCAAAAAAATTACACAATCCAATATAAACAAATGCAACACATGCCAAGATGTACTTAATAATATTACTGAAATTTATTTTGTAGTTAGTAAGGTAAACAACTAACAACAATAAGCATCGAAAAATCAAAATGAGACCAATGTTGATGTATAATGTGCCATCTGAATGTAGATCAACCATATTTAAATAGTAAATAGTTTAAGATGTTCCAAAGTATTCACAACATCACAAAAAGTAGAAGTTTAGCACCAATGTTTAAGGTATCTATTAGTCTACATCATCATAACAATGAATCAAATTAAATCAAAAATAAGGTTGCAACCCAATATAGACAGTAACTGATGCAACATTGGTGTGCAACCTTAACAAAAAGAATGCAGATCAGAACCTGTAAAATGTTCCAAAGCATAAAAAATGGCTGGTTGATGGCTTAGTACTAAGTTCTATCTTAAACAATAATCACAACTGAAATGTGATTTGCGAACCACTAGTCTGTGAACATCCAAACTGGTATATCCTATTCTGCAGATACATGAATAACTAAATCAGTAATCAATGGTAATCCATGATTTTTCAAAAACTTATATAACTTAAGATGTATAAATAAACTGATAATTAAAGATGAGCTCATATTTTTACCTGGCTTTTGGTCCTACATTATCATTCGGCTTGTCATTTTTATCTTTTATTGATGAGCATGATCCTTTACTTATTCTCTTCTTTCCCTGTGTCATATTTAAGGTAAGAAAATTCAGTTTCAACTTTAATATGAAACTTGAGCTTGATGTTCCATACCCATATTCATGATTTTATTTACAAATAAAACTGACCTTTTTATTTCCCTTTGTTTTGCCAGCATCAGGTTTGTCTTTACCTGGTTGCTTCTTCTTCTTGTCCTGTGATTTTGACTGCTACAATAAAGACGAATTTTTAATTACCTTCTTGTTGTTGCTCTTCTTGTTTTGAACTGTGATAGATGCTACCAATCCTTCCTGACTTGCATTTAAGCCTGACTTTGTCTGTTCCTAAGTATAACAATAATATCAATATATTGCAAGAGAGAATTTTCATCCATAACCTAAAGTTGTTTATATTACCTGTCTCTTTGTAGATTCTGATGACTCTCCCATCATTGTAATATTTGATGGATTCTTCGGGCATGTTCTTTTATTGTAACCCATTGTGTTACATAACCTGCATGTAACATGATCATACCCTTGCCTTGGTGGATCTTCACCAGCTTCTCTTTTTCTCTTTTTGGTTGGTCGACCAGCTTGTTTTTTATATGTTGGAGAACGGAGACTGTCAGCAGGATTATGATTCCATCTGTTGGATTGTGGAACTGGATGGATTAATCAGCCATATTTTGGTTGTATGCTGCGTTACACAGATAAAGATGAAAGTAATTACTTAGAGCAGCTGGTAAGCTATCATTATCATGCTTTGAGGCTGCATAAATACAAATAAGTTGTTCAAGATAGGAAGCAATAAGTAATACACATAGTATTTGAAAACAAGCAATTAGAAGCAGCAGATTATAACATGCCGTTGGCTTATTATTCTAAAAGAGACCATATGTAATAGGCATGTATTTTAAAAAACAAAATAGAAAGCAACAGGTTATAGAATTTTAAAATAGACAATAATAATCTGCAGATATCAATAGTCAGTAGACATAATATTTTAAAATAAGAATTATGGTCATAGTTTTTTAAACAGGCAACAGACATATAGTCTGTTAAAACAATAAACCATTTATTGCGTTATTTAGTGTTAAAACAATAAACAATAAAATAATAAATATAATGTAATAATATCTATTAGTGATTAAAAAGTAAAATAAAAATTATTAAGAAGCTGACATGAACAAGATAAATTAGCCATTTAATGTGTTAATTAGTGAAGAATATGGCACCTAAGCTTGCAATAACATGAACACAAGGGATGTCTGACATCTGCCAATATCCACAACTGCATTCCTTGTCCTGTAGATTAATTATATATTGGGTGCTATTCTTATAGTTGTATACTTCAAACATTCCTTGGCCAGACTCCATAACCAGAAAATCCCACCCATCAGTAGACATCTTCATCATCTTCTTATTCATAACCGGGACAACATCACTTTCCCACTTCTCATAGGATTTGGCTCTCTCGACCATTTTTTTATCATGAGCTTTCGTAACTCCTCAATGAAACCCAAGTAAGTTCCTCCTCTGGCCTCCTTTATGACACGATTCAGACTTTCAGTCATGTTGTGGTAACATGTTCACATTTGATACAGGGGTCCATAGCGAACATAGCCCACCTATTAGTCTCTATATCATCTAAATATCGCCTAACAGCTGGATTTAGGGCTTCTATTTCTTGCATTACCTCCACCCAAGTGGCTTCAGATGCACTCCTATATGCAATCCAGAATAATTTATGTAGCCTTTGATCTGAATATTTTGTTTTAAAATTTGCATAAATGTGTCTGGCACAAAATCTGTAATATTTAAACAAATAAACTGAAGTAAGCTAAACAATGCAATAGCAATCTAGAGAACTATCAACAAGCCAATCCAGAAAACTATCAACACAATTGAATTGAGTAGTCAAGCCCTAAAACATGACTTTAATAATATAATTTATAGATCTATTTAAAATAAATAATAATAATAATAATAATAAACTACTGCTCACCCATTAAAAACCAACTCAGGTGAGTACTTCTATTGCCAATGAATAAGAACACCACAATATGAAATCTGATAAAAATTGAATATTAAATTGGCTACATTCAAAAGTCAGTGGAAACAAAGAGTAGGAGAAAATCAGGCTACAATTTTCAACAATTCACTGAAGTGTGGTTTTGTAACAATTTTTTCCACGGCAAATGCCAACGACCATGCCTGAATATAACAAAACATAATCACTCACTCGTTATTATTATCAAATGTATTTATATATAAACTATCTAGCAACTAACTGAAATATAATAGCCATTTATTTAAGTACACAACTAAACTAACAACTGCAAACATTGTTGAACCCAAAAACATTATTATCAAATGTATTCACAAATAAACTATCCAGCAAGAAATGTTGTTATTTAACCACACAATTACCTTAACATATACAAACATTTGAACTAAAATTAAATATTGTTGTCAGAGCATATAGAAGAAAGTTACAAGGTAGTCATCAAAAATTGAAAGAAGAAAAAAAAATGTTATGAAGGTACATGGAACTAACAGTAAGGCAGCCATTAAAAATTGAAAGAAACAAGAAACAAGAAATGCTGTGAAGAAGGTACATGGAACTAACAATGAGGCAGACATCAAAAAATTGAAATAAGCAAGAAATGTTGTGAAGGTACATGAAATTAACAGTAAGGCAGAAATCAAAAATTGAAAGAAGTAAGAAATGTTGTAAAGGTACGTGGAACTAACATCAAAGCGGACATCAAAAATTAAAAGAAGCAAGAAATGTTGTGTAGGTACATGGAACTAACAGCAAGGCAAACATAAAAAATGTTGATAGAAGCAATCCAATTACTACACATAGGCCCTAAATTACCAGTTTCTTTTAAAAAATGTCATTCAAGATTGAGAAGAACATTAAATTAACGGGGGGAAATAATTTAATACACTCTAGTTAGTAAATCATCTCATCACATACTGCATCTATTACTAAACCAAGCAATAACAGAAAGTACAACAATTAAACGATTTCCAATATAATGACAGTTACTCCATATAGGTAGTAATAAAACATTAATCAAAACAGCTGATGCAGGTAGTAATAGATCATTAATCTCTATACAGGTAGTAATAGAAACATTAATCAAAACAGCTGATGCATGTAGTAATAGAACATTAATCAAAATAATTGAAAACAGAGTCATGACATTATTATTATTATTGGTTTTGATATTCACAAAAACTACTGAAACCTAACATGGGGAATTTAGGTGGAGAATTTAGGTGATCTCCAACCACACACCAAACTCCACTCTATTATAAAGTTTCAAAAAAAATATTCTTCCTTACTTTTTCACTCATTATATCATCCATCTCCAACCACACACTACTCTATTATAAAATAGGGACTTATATATAAATAAAAATAATTTGATTTAAAATTAAATAATTTTAATAATTATATATTAATAAATTAAATAATTTCAATAATTATTTATTAATAAATTAAATTGACTTAAAAATTTAATTTAAAATTATTATAAATATAATTTTTATTTTATTTATTAGATAAAGTTCAATTCATTAATTATATAAATATGATAACACAAACATACTTTCATTAAAAAAAATATATTAAAAATGAAAAATAATTAGATAAACAATTACTACTACAACTCAATAACTAAATTCATCAATTTTCAGAGTTTTCATATCGCTCCCACAAATGTTCGATCAAAGCATTGCGGAGGTCAAAATGTGCTTCTCAGTTTTTGATTTGCCTATATCGAGTAAGAAATTGTTCGAAATCAACATTTTCTATTGGATTTCTCTCTACGTTTGCCATTGGTGGTTCCCCCTAAATGTTGATATTCACTTCAAGATCACGTTAGTTTTCAATTATCATGTTATGCATTATAATGCATGTTGTCATAATATCTTGCAAAACTCTTTATTCCAAAAATGAGTTGTTCCCTTGACAATAGCAAATCGTAATTGAAGAACTCCAAATGCACGTTCTACATCCTTTCTGCATGCCTCTTGTATCTTTGCAAAGAATTTTTTTTATGGCCTCGAGGGTCATGAATTGTTTGAACAGGAGTTAACCATTTAGGGTAAATTCCATCAGCTAAATAATATCCAGTGTCATACTCTTTTCCTTGAATTATATAGTGAGCTTTAGGACCAATACCTGCAGCAAGATTGGCAAACAAATAAGATGATTCTAACACATTAATATCATTATTGGAGTCTGGAAAACCAAAGTATGCATACCATATCTAAAGATCATAGTTAGCGACTGCCTCTAAGATAATTGTTAGAGAACCCCTACGACCGCTATACTGTCCAGCTCAAGCAACGAGGCAATTCTTCCACTCACAATGCATGCAGTCGAGACTTCCAAACATTCCAGGAAAACCACGCTGCTCACCTATGTATAACAATCTTGCAACATCAATTGCATTAGGTGCTCTCAAGTATTGATCTCCAAAAACTTCCACCATAACTCGACAAAAACGCTTCAAGCTTTCAACAGTGATAGATTCTCCAATTTTAATATACTCGTCCATGTAATCTGTTGGTACACCATATGCCAACATTCGAAAAACAGTTGTTATCTTTTGTAAACTTGACAATCCAAGTCTACCGAGTCCATCAGGTCGTTGAAAAAAGTAATTGCCATGGTTTTCAACAGCATTAACTATACGAAGATATAAAGGTCGATGCATACGAAACCGCCAATGAAATATTTCGTCGCCATTTAATGGATTTTCGAAAAAGTAGTCATTCCATAAATTATGTTCAGCTTCTGCCCGTTCATGATTAATCACCCGATGACCTGGAACATAACCTCCATGCACCAGTTGGTTATTTCCTACTTCATTTGACAAGTAAGACATGAAAAGGTTATTATTTTGATGCATTTGAAGTAATGTTGCTTGTTGATTATAAAACTGAAAATTATTTACCTCAATATACGTATTGAAATCAGGATCATTGTTATCTTCCGAACTTGAAGATGAAGTTAGATAGGAAGAAGAAGACATGATAATATTTTGATGAGTTTGGAAAAATAAAAAAGAATGTAGGTTTAGGAACACATTGTCTACTACATCTTCTCTTAAATAGAGTTGTGTAAACTTATGTCAACCATTGGATAAGATTACATTTCAATCTTAATCATTGATTATTATTCTTTACTTTTAACACTTTTACTAACATGATCTACTTTTACCAACCATATCTACTTTTACCAACATTATTTTTACCACAACCGTTGGATGAGATTTCGTTTTAATCTGGACCGTTGTTTGATATTCATAACTTTTTACTCATTTACTAACATATCTACTTTTACCAACATTATCTTTACCACAACCGTTGGATGAGATTTCGTTTTAATCTGAACCATTGTTTGGTATTCATTACTTTTTACTCATTTACAATATTATCTATTTTTACCAACCATATCTACTTTTACCAACATTATCTTTATCACAACCGTTGGATGAGATTTCGTTTTAATCTGGACCATTGTTTGGTATTGATTACTTTTTACACTTTTACTAACATTATCTACTTCTACCAACATTATCTTTACCACCCGTCATATGAGATTTCGTTTTAATCTGGACAGTTGTTTGGTATTCATTACTTTTTACTCATTTACTAACATTATCTACTTTTACCAAGCACATATACTTTTACCAACATTATCTTTATCACAACCGTTGGATGAGATTTCGTTTTAATCTGGACCATTGTTTGGTATTCATTACTTTTTACACTTTTACTAACATTATCTACTTTTACAAACCATATCTACTTTTACCAACATTATCTTTACCACAATCGTTGGATGAGATTTCGTTTTAATTTGGACCGTTGTTTGGTATTCATTACTTTTTACTTTTATTATTGGAATCACACAACTTCCAAAACTTCTCCCCAACCCTAAGATTAGATATTATCATCATCCAACCGTCAATTATTTTTATCACATTTTTATTTTTATTAAAAAGTAATTGTATAACTCAAGTCTATAAACATGGGACATTCTTTGGCAAAGCATGTATACCATAAACTCACTAAATATATCTCTCTAAGAAAAAAATGGCTTCACCAATTCAAAATGTTCGAAGTTCTTCCTATTCGATTGAGGAAGATCAACTTTTATGTCATATATATCTTGATATATCTCAAGATCCAATTGTGGGTAAGAATCAATCATTTGAGAGTTTTTGATCTCGCATCGAAACTGAATACCATAAAAGCTTTATCGACTCATATAACTACCGTTCGCCCGAAACGATCTTTGCAATCTCGATGGTCAGTAATCAACACATCCATTTCAAAACTTAGAGGTTGTGTTAGACAAGTTGAAATTTTAAGACCAAGCGGAGCTTCTGAACAAGATATTGTGAATATTTAAATAAAATATTATACATATTTTCTGTTTTTTAATTTTATAATTTTTTATATTTCTCATTGTGTATTTATTTGTCAACTTTTATGCAGTTAAATCAAGCGAAAAAATTATTTATTGAAGACCCTAAATATAAGAAATGATTTAAATTTGATCATGTGTGGTCAAAACTTAAGAACATGGAGAAATACTCTAATGTAGGATGTGGTCAAAGTCCCAGTTGTCGGAAGTAGTCTGCTCGAGACGAATCACAACAATCCAGTTCAGTCATACCAAATTATAAGGGTATGTCATCATTCTCTCTTGATTTAAATAGTGAATTTGAAAATGAAGAACAAGTGCATTCTACTGGTAAAAATTTAGAAAGACCTATTGGAAGAAATAAAGAAAAGATTAAAAAAAATGATATGGATGAACACTTTAATTATCTGAAAGAAGAAAATAAAAAAATAGTAGAGATGTTCAAAGCAAGTCAAAATGATATGCAACAAAATCAACTTCAAGCACAACAAAACTATGAGCTTCAACTATTGCGAGCAAAAAATGAAGCAAGAAAAATAGATGTCAAGCAACAACGTGAATGGAAACAAATGCGACGTGAAGAGAATAAAATTTTAGCCATGAACATAGATTCCATTACCGATCCAACTTCACGTGAGTTAATGAGAAGAGAATGGGCAAGGATTTGTGAAAAAATAGCATAAGAGCAACAATTTTATGGGGGAAGCGGATCTTCAAATCCATTTGAACCACAATTATTTGGTCTCGGAAATGATGGAAATGACTTTTCCGGTTTTTAATTTTTATTATACAACATCTATTAGGGTTTTCTTTTTTATTTTACCATGTAATTTATTTAGGTATTATTGTCAAATTCTAATGTTATCATTTCTATTTATATTATATCTTTATGTCTAGTTTATATTTAAGTATTTCTTTTTTAATTTTATAATTACAAATCTAACCAACCTATTTATAAAATTTAGTTTTTTTCTTTAAAATTAAACCATCAATATCTACTAATCAACTAATAATATATATAAAAAAAAATCTAATTAAATATTAATAAATATTACAAATAATTAAAAATTAACTAATAAAACTATATTCAATTTTTAATTTAATATAAAATATTATTAAATCATATATTATAATATTTTATTTTAGAAATAATTTTATCAAATTTCCATATATAGTGCAGTACATGTATGGTGCAGTATATATGTGGATCTATAGTATGCAGGGTATGGAGGATTTTTTTTGTGTTAAAAAATTAAATTTAAAAAGTTTAGAGGCCAAATTATAAATACTAAAACATTGACAAGACAGAAAAGTCGATGAACAGTTGCTACGCTAGTTTTACCGTCCTCAATTCACAACATTCACAACCCACACTAAAACTTTCTTGGACAACGAGCCATAGCGTCTCGATTGGAACGCGCTCCTACGCTAAAAGCCAATTCCACGTACCGGTTGGAGACGGTCTTAGTACATACAACAATTAAAAATAAAACCACAAATTTATGTTTAGAAGTATATTTTCGAGATACTTCTGGCCAAACTTTTGGTACAACCTTCAAAATCCCACTTCCTCGATCTGATATCAGGCAAATATGCTTATTAGCAAGCAAATCTAAGAACTCTTTCAAGTTGTACAGAAACCATAACCAATTTTCTTCGGACTCGCCTTCACATAACCAAGTAGCAATTAGAAATAGATCACTGTTAGCGTCTAATGTGATAGTAGTCAACAAGCATCCTTTAAAGGGGCTCTTCAACCACGTCCCATCTATTCTAATGAAAGGTCAACAACCTGAATAGAATCACACACGTTGAGCATTAAAACAGACGAATATCTTGTCAAATGTCAACGATGGCTCCCTGTTTGAGATTACAACATGTGATCCAGGATTGGTAAGCAATATCATCATTGCATATGTTCTTATAATCCTAAAGCAATGACCATGCTCTTTTTGGAGGTTTTGGACTGTCTTCTTTTTATGCTTTGTACAGTCTAAATTCATCAACCTGAACCCTATACCTCTCTTGCAACAAGTGACATATTACCTCTGGCCTTATGTCTGCATTCTTCATGATCAAGCTTTCAAATTTTTTGCAAATCCAATAAGCCTTTGCTTCCTTAGACTTGGAAGACTTATGACATTTGTGCAGACCTTCATATTTTCTAACTTTCATTGTTTTTTTTTTCTCACAGAACTCACATGGATTGCCCAAGAGCATTTTTTAGCTGCACATCTCCAGATTATTCTGTGAGAATCGTTCTTGTCTCTACTGAATGTGATGCCGGCTTGAATTGCGTAGTCAACTAAGACCTCTCTCAGTATAAAAATTATATCAAGTATTTGACCTACCCAGAACCGAATTTTACCATCTGGTTGTACATGGTAGGCTAAATCTTTCACCAAGTTGTCAACCTCTTCACTATTACCACTTTTATAACCTTCTAATGCCCCAAAATTATCCTCATCAACATCAATTTCATTTTCATTGCCATCTTCAATTAATTGCACACCATCGGCAGTCATGTGTTCACCCATATAATTGTCATTTTCATTTTGATCTTCATGAACCCGTGACATATCCCGTACTTCTGTACCTTCAGTAATATTAAAATTTGGGTTAGTCTTTTGATTCCCATTAGTCTCTTGATTCTCATTACCATCACGTGGAATAATTGGTAGACTAGGCATCCTACTGACTTCACCAATAATTTTCTGCAACTCGCTGAAGTAGATATAACCTCTGCTAGTAATTGAGGTAGAAATCTCTACTTTTCACCTATATTCTCATTCATAATTGTTGATATATCCTTCCAAAATGCAGTGTCTATACCCTGATCACCAGTGTAGTCATCATTGCCATCGGAGTCAGAATCGTACTTGCTGTTGTCTCAATCCAAATTGGAGTAGTTAATGAATTCCTCATCTGATAATTGTACCGCAGGATGCAATAGTTGGATATCATCTTCAAGAACTGTGTGTAACACTCCATCAGCCGTTTCAGGGCCCTCCATATCGACATCCTCTATAGCTAATACACCTGGATAGTCAAGTACTTCATTACTGGGTGTAACAGTAAACACCATTCGCTTAAATGTATTTTGCTGAAACATTTCAACAGATACCAACAACTCCCTCATCCAATAATAACCAACCAAACCCTACCACACCATTTTAGAAACCATAACTATACTTAACTAGAAAACCTTAAACTAAAATCTTAGACATTAACCATAAACACAACACCAACGAAGTAGAACACACTAACCCTAAACACAACACCAAATATAACCATCATACCCTATGTAAAGATAACAAGAAAATACAGTCATTTTTGTAGTGTATTGAGATATAAAAGAAGTGTAGTAAGTAACCCTAAAAATAACACCACAGAAATCGAACACACTAACTCTTTAAACGACACCATGGACAACCAATTATTATTGCCATATGTAATGACATCATGAATGAACAAATATTTTTGTGGTGTACGAAGATGTAGAAGAAGAGTTTGTTACGAAAAAGAAAACAACTTCACAGCGATTGTACGAGATGAAGAAACACAAACAAAAAAAGAAGTGAGATGTGGTTCAAGCAAAGAACAGCATTCGAAAAACATCAGTCTTCAAATATTATCAACAAAGATAACAAAGAAATGTTTATTAAGGTTTCTGATCTCTATTGAACGTGTCGCCGCTGTTTTTCCTACGACAACCAAAATAGAAACACGATGAACAGCTACTCACCGTACGTTGAAAGGTTTTAGAACGACGGTGACTTTTCCTTCTCTCACTTAATGGGATACGTTTGGCGCGAGAGTGGAAAGAGAAGCAGTCGGTAGGTTGTGTCAGAAACTTTTTGGTATTCTGCTTTTTCAAAAAGTCCGGACACGTGTCCGCTTAAGGTTCATACACATCTGTTCAAATTGAATCTTCCTCGAGAAGCTTTGAATTTTCATTTTTAGTCCATTTATTTTTAAAATAAATTAAAAACGACCCATGGACAATTGCAAAAAAAACTGGTGAAAGAATATTGATTAGCTTTTTAGTTAATTCAACTAGAGAAAGTATGTTCTTGAACTCCATTGACGCTTCGAGTTATACAAAAACTGGTGAAAAGATGTTTGAGTTGTTGAGTACTTGTGTTGAGAAAGTTAGAGTAAGTAATATGATGTAAGTTGTTATCCATAGTGCCTCCAACAATGTCTTGACCCATAAATATATTGTTAATTTTATTTAGTCTTTTTACAAATTAAATATTGATTTGCAATATTTAATTGAATAATTTTGAATGAAATAAAAAATTAAAATTGTAAAATGTAATAGGAAAAAAAGATTAGGAGATGGGGAGCTAAATTAATTTCAATTAATGTAAAAAAAAAAATCATACAGCATATATATATATATATATATATATATATATATATATATATCCCTCCATTCCACCTGGTTGATAGCCATCGAATTTGCTCTTCTTTGTACAAATTGCGCCGAGTAATCCACCTATAAAATTGCTAAATACCGCGTGAGAGAACGGAATCTTCCAACGTCGGTTCATTGTGTTTTGGTGGTCGTAAGACACTTTGTCTGCTGTTAAGGCCAAACCCATGATTTGGTACAATACCAAGTACTCGACATCGGACTTATTATATTGGTAATGGGTGCACGCATGTAAACATCCAAATCTATTTAATATTTTGAATCGATCAATTGAATTTGTCCTCCTCTTCAATACAAAAACAAGAGTATAATAGTGTAGTACACCGTCGTAATCTTAGTTGGTGACAAATATGCCATGCCTGCTATATAAATATATATAGAGTCAGTCAGATTCATCTGAGCACGTCTAAAATATTAATAACAGGGGTAGATGGATAATAATAATAATAATAATAATAATAATAATAATAATAATAATAATAATAATAATAATAATAATAATAATAATAATAATAATAATAATAATAATACATAAAATTTCATATTTGAATTGGTTATTTCTCTATAAGATGGTTTCCTCTTGCATGCCATGCGGTTTGATGTATTCAGCATTGTATACGATTTTTTGATGATTATATTCGAGTTTTAATATATATATTTTTATATTTAAATAAAATATTTGATAATGAATATAGTTAAGTCTCTCTATAATTATTATTCTCTATCAAGATAATTCACCCTAATATCTTATTTCTTTCTTAATCGATTTCTTACATGTTATTTTAATTTTGTAATAGTAATTTATCTATAATAGCAATAGTCTTAATTTGAATAGAATACTATAAAACTCATTCTATACTGGTTTATTCAAATATATTATATTATTTTTTAATAAAAATAATATAAAATTAAAAATTTAAATAACTATTGTAATTAGAGCATGTCCAGTGGTATGTCTATTTATAATTTCTCCACGGCCACATCAGCAACGTGGACAATATTTTAAAAACTAGAGCTCCAATGGTACTGTCTATTTTGAATATCCAGCTGACGTGTCAAATTCTAAAATAGACATTGTCCATCAGACCTTCTATTTTAGACAGTCAAATAGATATGCTGACTCCGTTTTTTTATATTATTTAATTAAATTTTTAATGTGTTTCAAATTCTTTTTGTTATAATAAAAGAGTTTAATTTTAATTATTCCTTTTAAAAATTAAAAAGGAAAAGTGATAGACGGTGACCACTGTATGACTATTTTTAAACTATACTGTCTATCAATAAAAATTTTGCAACATCAGTATTCACGACTTCTATTTTACAGGGCCACATCAACTGACGCCCACGTTCCATTGGAGATGCTCTTAACTTAAATAGTTAAAAGAATTTTTAAATGTTTAATAACTAAAAATTTTCAAGGAAAAGATTTCATAAGAGATCATAATGAATGTGATTGAATTTGAAAGGTATCATAATTATAAATAATAGGAATAGAATATTTTGATGTCGTTGGGAGTGTATCATTAGTTATAGCACAAATCCAATCTGATGGTATCAATCAAGCAATGAATGCATTTGCATATGTGGAGTTTAATACTTCTAGTTATTTCAAGTTTCACTGATGAAGAGATTATTGCTCATGTTACTAAAGTAGATGAACAAAAAAAACTAAAGAAGAAAGGGATGATAATAATACTGCAAATGAAGAACCTCAACCAGTTACTACTTGGGTTGAGTGTTAGGATTGTCTTGAATCACAAGGATTTCCTTTTAGGAAGATTTTCCTATTTTGAGTTTGGATATATTTCCTAATTGTTTGATTCCTTGTTTTTGAAAGATTTGGTTTTCCTAATTTGGTTGATTGTTTTCCTTAGTTGGAAAGAAAATAAATTAGGAAAGTATGTTTGATTATCACTATAAATAGAGTTGTCTCATAAAGAAGAAAGTATTGTTGGGGTGTCAAATCCAATACCACATCGGTAATACAAAAGGATAATGACTTGTATATAAAGCATCCAGAGAACTTCATTAGTATGACGTCTTTTGGAAGGTGGTACCCAAGAACAAATTCATGCGGGCTCGACCCTGACTCAAAGCGGACAATATCATACTAATATGGGAGTTGGGGAGCAGCTCCGGAGGGTTCAACAAGTGGTATCAAAGTCTTGGTTCAGAGATGGAGCCCGTGATAAGATCCCTGGTGTGCCTTGTGTCGAAAGTCTTCCTGATAATATGGTGTGTTCAGGCAGTGGGTTCCATTGCGTAGTAATGACGATACAAGATGATTTGACAGATTGATAGATTATCTCAAGAGGAGGTCAATAAATTACCTCGAGGGGAGGCTGACGTGTGATCCTTGATTTGGAAGATCGACGGACTAGCTTGAGAGGAGGCGATGTGGCCCTTGGTTTGAAGGGAAGGTTTTTGGGGTGTCAAATCCAATATCACATTGGTAATACAAGAGGATAATGACTTGTATATAAAGCATCCAGAGAACTGCATTAGTATGAGGCCTTTTAGGTGGTGGTACCTAAGAATAAATCCGTGTGGGCTCGGCCCTGGCCTAAAGCGGACAATATCATACTAATGTGGGAGTTAGGGAGCGGCTCCAGAGGGTCCAACAAGTATCATGTCCCGATGGGGAGCTGATTATTAAAATTGGATCATACCTAGTAGGGGTAATGATCATTGAGGTTGGGTCTCGCCATTTAGGAGATTTCGAGTATTGAGATTGGGTCTCACCATTAAGGAGATTTCAAGTATTGAGGATGAAATCTTGCCATAAGAAGATTTTGAGTTGAGGTTGGGGTCTTGCCATTTAAGAGATTACGAGTTGAGGTTGGGATTTCGCCATTAAGGAGATTTCGAATTGGGTTATCTCGCCATTAAGGAGATTTGTAATTAGGTTGTCTTGTTATTAAAGAGATTTTGATTTCGGGTTGTCTCGCCATGGTGGAGTTGCTTGTCTAAAAAATATTTTGAGAAAGAAAGCAATTTTGTGTGGAGAGAGAGTTGTTCGAATTTGTTTTGTAATCTTTTACTCTATAGTAAAGTTGTTATCTTTCCGTGGATTAGGCAATTTGCCGAACCACGTTAAATATCGTGTTTGTTTTTTTGTTTGATTTTTTCGGTTGAATCAAATTTTAAACTAGGAATAAATATAGATAGAACTGGAATTCCCTAACACTGAGATTGAAATTCAAGCAACAAGTTTTTGGATTGCCTTCAAAAGAAGGAAAATGACTACCCTTTTGCTAAATATTTGGACCAAAATCTTCATCAATTTAAGCATTATATTGCTAGTATGAGATTGGAATCTTCCAAACAAGCAACCATTGTAGGATTTTTCCATCATATTTGAATAAATTCAACTTTAAAAATGTCTAAATTATGCATATTTATCAAAGTTTTTTTCTCAAATAAATCATTATGAATTTGTAATAATCAAATGAGATCTATGACCTTCATATGACCGTTATATGCGAATCACAGTCATTCAATATAACAGCCGAAAAATTGTCAAACAAACAGTGTCGTTACAAAGGAGTTTGACTGTATCTGAATATTTTACTATGTTAGAAATTTTCAAATTAATTATATATCATAACATTTTCGTTGATATAAGGCAAATATTACAATTTGAAATTGAAGAAAGAAAATGCGGTCATGACTATTTATATTAAAATTTTTAACTGGAGATATATTATGTATTTATTTTTATCCATTTAAAATTTTGAATTAATTTAATAGACAATTTAAACTTTATTATAAGTTGATAAATTTTCAAAAGTTTAAAATTTTAGAAAATAATCAAAATGGCAAACATATCTCTCATTCATTTATATTAATAGATATTTTACGGGCTTTTACAAATTCTGTAAGTGCCTTTAGAAAAACTCCTTAAACAATTAAAAAACTTATGAAGCTAGTAAGTAAAAGGTATATTAGTCATTTTGGTCATTTTGATTATTATTATTATTATTATTATTATTATTATTATTATAAATTTCAACTTTGAAATGTTGATAAACTTAAAACAAAATTTTTATGATTCATCAAGTTAAATGTAAAGTTCATAAGACTCACTTTTATAATTTTTCTTTTAATTTTTTATTTGGTTTATTTTTATTTTTTTTAAAAAAGTAAATAAATTTTCAAACATTTGAAATTATCATGATTTTCATTTTAAATATTCAAAATTTTATTTAAACATTTAAAGTTGTTAGTGTGAATTTGGTAAAATTGTGTATTAGAGCATCTCCAATGCTAATGTCTATTCTTCCATTTGCACAGCCATATTATCATAATGGAAACAATTCTAAAAAAAAAAAAAAGTGACTATAATGCACCCTTCTATTTTCAATACGATGCTGATTTGGCAAGTTTTAATGTTCGCAATGTGAGCCCAGACTTTTAATTCTAGAGGTTCAAATAGACACTGTGAGTCATTAATTCTTTTTTTAAAAAAATAATATTTTATTTATTTTTACTCTCTTTCTTATTTTCTCTTTCTAGTTTTTTAATGTGTATAATAATAATTTATTAAAACTGGAATGAGATAGACCATATGAAAGGGTAGCATTGGAGCAAAGTTAATGATAATGTGGGTTGAGACATCACATTTATGACATCATTTGAGAAGGCTTATATTTCTTCTACCACATCATTCCCAATTCACATTAGTATTGGAGATGCTCTTAGTTGTGATTTGTTAATCTCAATATAAAAGAGGTACTGACTTTGTTGTGGAGGGATAAACAAGAAATTTTTTTTCCACAAATAAACAGTTTTGCTCTTCTTTTCTCATTTCATAAAGATCAATAATCTCTTCATACTATCAGAACATGGGTGATCAATAGATGGATTCAATTTAGCAAGTCTATATACAATGAAATCATATCAAATTGGAATTTGAAGCATTATGAGTAGTGAAGGACTACTAATTCATATTATAAACATGGGGACTATAAACATGGGATTTGTTGTGATGTCCGAAAATTGAGTCTATAATTTTTCGGTAATTTTTCATATTTAAAAAAAATAGTTTAAAATGCGAGTTTGCAAAATTTTAATTCATGGGATGAAAAAAAATCATTAGAAGGGTAAAATGGTAAAATTAGATACATTAGTTATAGCGGGAATTAAAAAGTCAATTTTGATCGAATAAATGAGAATTTAAAGACTATGTTTGAAATTAAGTTTCAAATTATGATTTGCTAATTTTTGGTAGAAATGTAAAATTATATTTTAAAATCGATTTTTGAAATGAGAAGATGATTTTATAAATGAAAATGATTTTGGGATTTTGGAAGATGAGCGAAAATGGAACCGAAATGGGTTAGTAGGGTTCGACTTGATTAAAAATGGGCTTGGATTAAACCCAAGTAGACCCAAATTAATTTAATAATAGGTGGGCCATTATTCTACTTTTACCCTCCATTTCCCCCTCTCATTCAAATCCAACTAACTTAGTTGATTTCTAACTAAACCAAACCTCATTTATTTCATGAAAAATACACTCTTCACACACTCTCCCTCATAAACAAAATAAGCCCTCTTCTTCTCCCTTCTCTACCATTTTCAAACCCTAGAAAAAAACACACCAATTAATCCTTCCTATTTGATTTTTCAAGAAAGATAAGTTATTTCAAAGCATCAAAAGTGATTTTCAAAACTTCTACTCCACTCACTATACTTGGTAAGTTTCCAACAACCTCCATTAATGTCATTAATGGCATTTCAAGTTTTTTTTTTTTTGGCAATAAATGAATATTTTAGAGTTAAATGGTGATGGTTTATAGTTTTGGTTCATTGATTGTAATCATTAGTGTTTCTAACTACTATTTGAATGAAACTCTAATTTTTTAGAAAGTGATTTTACATGGAAATGGTTTGATATTGATTATTGGTTGCTTTTAATGGTTTATAAAGGTAACCAAGGGCAGAGTACCAAACCGAAGCGATTTAATATCTTTCTTGGGAATAAAGGATAGTAATCTCATTTTTTTTATGCGGCATAGCTTGGTTGATTTTTATAATTGAGCGATTGTTGTATTGATGTGGCTAATAATGTTATAAGAAGATAAATAAATGAAAAATGTGTATATCTGAAGTTGTAGTGAAAAGAATGATGAGTATTATTATCATGATGCTTTGATATGCTTATAAGTGGTTTTGTGACCCTTACATGTTGCTTGCCATGATTGTGGTGATAAATGATATGAAAATGACTATATGAATTATCTAAATGTGATTTTGATGTAAATGATACAATAGTGATTTCATAAGGGATATGAGTGTTGCTGTTATAATTGTGTAATGGTTCATGCTTAAAAGGAATTAAATGAAGAAAAGTGGTTATTATTATGGCCTTTGGGCCTTCTAAATGTGAAAAGTAAGTTGATGTGACATTTGACCCTTCTAAATGTTAGGAACATGTATTTGATCTCATATGAATATATATGTAAGAAAAATTGTGATAAATGTTCAAATGATTAAGTGAATGGAAATGAAATGTAATAATAAGCTCATGCGTAATAAAAGTAGTCCTCATCTAACAATAGTGGTAGGAGTAAAGGTATGCCTAAGGAAAAAACTCTAGAAGTATACTTCCCCACATAAAAGTGTGTCTCATGGCGATAACTAAGCAATCAAATGATAACTGGGGCGACGGTCCTCAAATAGAGATGACGGTCTCAAAATGTAAAAGTCTAGCCTTATAGTCTAAAAGAAAGTAAATGCTCCAAAATGTGGTGTTTTGCTCCATAATAAGGTACAACTGAACCCACGGATTTCGATCTTTAGATCTTAATGGTGTTTTGGCTAAAAAATTCTTGTTTCTACCTTATATGTTAGAGAATTGTGCTACAAATATAAATGAAATCCAAAAGCTGATTGAAGATGGCTAAATGATATTCGTTATGTTGACATATGATTGAATATGGTTTAATCAAACTAAACTTAGTGAACACTAATGATATTGGGTAAATCTAGTTTCAAATGAGAAATTAATAAAGAATTGGTTAATGATGCCTTCAATGTTTTACCTTTGAATCTTGTAGTTTAATGTTATAAAAGTTTGATTGTATGAGTTGTATGTGATATGTTTTGTTGGATGTGCTTGGGCAATGAACCTTAGTCCAACACTTATTATTGAATAAATGTGTGCTTATAATGTCCATAATCTTGTATGTTTCAATTGTGATTTTCAAATTGGATTTAGAATCCTTAACTAAGAGCATTGAAAATGAATTGAGAAACCTTTTGATGTATAGAAGTTTCTTATGAAATATTTTAGAATAATAAGAATCATGATATAAAGGTCTTTTAATGCATTTTTCCTAGAGTGTTTCTAGGTTTTTAGATGTCTAATTAATCCATAAATTGTTTTCAGAATGATTTACAAACACAAAGAAATGTTTTAGTTTGTAAAAGTTGGAAGAAACAAAGAGTTTTGAACTTTTTGAAACACTGGGTGCGCTGGTTTTGCGCCCTGATAAGTGACTAGAAGGAAAACCAGGTTGTAAAATGTGGTACCATGGTTGTTTTGGCGCACTGGACGTCCTGGTTCGCGCTCTGATATGCGCCTTAGTCAGGTTGACCAGGATGCCCATGTCTGAACAGTAAACTTCTTGACTTCCATTCTCCCTCATCCTAACTTTAATTAGGGTGCATTTTGTAGCCACAGATTCTTTTATAAGTCTAGTTTTCAACTATATCTTTATACTTTAAAAATAAGATTATTTGTATATTGTGATTTTGAAAATCCTCTAAGTCAACAAAAAAATTCAAATTTTGTATAAAATGAAATTTTCTTTCCAAATGATTTAAAAATGCTTTATTTTACTTTCTTTTAACCATAAATGAGTAAGTAAATGTATCCAAATAATATGGTAACCTCTTGTAAGGCTCAAATGGATGGAAAATGACTTGTGAACATTATTTGTGATGTAAGTGACATTTATAAAACCATACTAAGTATATGGATGACATGATAGTGAATTATTTTGGGATGTATGACCTCTAAATGATTAGTCCTAATGTTGATTACTATCTTATTCTGCTTTAATGTATATATATATATATATGTATGTATATATATATATATATGAATGAATAAATGAACCATAGTTAATGAATGGACGTTACTTACTTTGCTAGTAACTCCCTAAAGGTTTAAAATTATTATATATTACTTCAAAGATAATATCTATGAAAGTTAAATAATATGTTAGATAAGTGTGTCTGATTTTTTCTTGAAGTAATTAATTGCATACCATGCTTTCCTTAGGACGTGATTTGTTTTATTAGCTTTTAATTGATAATGATATAAATAAATCTTGGTAAATGAAAAAGAGAATATGTGATATGATAAATGTTCCTATTATGTGGTGATGATATGATTAAGTGAAATGTATGATGATTGTTAGATAAAGTCTTAAATGACTCTTAGAGATTGCACATGTGTGTATTTCATGAACAATGATAAAGACGCATTTTGTGTGTGGTGTTAGGATTGTGACGAGAATTCTGGTATATTCCGATATCCATAATTGGTTGGTAATTTGGAAAAGACTCGAAGACTGTTTTGAAAGTGTCATATTTGATTAGGAATGATATTTCCTAATGTGGGATTCTAATTAGGAAAAAGATCCTTGAGAATCCTAAATAGGAAAAGGTTTTCTTAATTGTTTAGAATTACTTTGTGAATAAGTAATCTAATGTTATAAATATGGTGCTTGTATCTATTATTAGATATCTTGAGAGAACAATGTAGATCTAGTTGGTTAGGTTTGGGAGGTGCCCCATGGGGGCCTGGGAACCATGGAGACCATGGAGATCTTGAGTTATGGGATCGAGTCTTGTTATCCTGTGAGAGCCATATGAGGAGAGCTTGTATATGAGACTGTGACCAATGTAATTGGGTTGGGGAGTGAGAGAGTGATATTCTGGTTGTAAATGTTACTTTATTGTTACATAGTGAATTAGTCTCTTGTCATTCTAACGGTCGTGGTTTTTTCCCGTTTTGGGTTTCCACGTAAAAACCTTATGTCTTATTTTCTATCTCTTTATTTCTTGCATTGTGTATGTTGTTTTACTTTTTGGTTACCAATACTCGTCTCCGCTGCAATGGATCACCGATTTGTTCAACAAGTGGTATTAGAGATAGCCGTGTTTTCCCAACATGTGGTTGTGAGAACACGAGATTACTAACTAGACACTTGATAGCCTAATGTTTTTCCTTTATTGTTCTTTGTTTTATTTTCTTTCAAAAACTCAAATGAGTAATTTTTTTTCGGTCGATCGAGCATAACAAGGTCGATTGGTATGACATCATCGTCTTCTGCATCACCTTTTTATTTTAAAACTCTCAGGTATTTAATTAAATGTTTTATATGTACTCAATATACTCTAAATGCTATATTTTTTGTCAACTCCTTAATGTGTTAACTTAGGAGTTGAGACTCAAACTTAATATACTATGCATAATCGGGTTTGAGTGATAAATGTGATGTAATCTAAAGGTCTATCTTATTATGTCTACTTGTAATTTCAAGTTTAATGACTATTTTTCCTTAACAAAATCTTTTTCACTTATTGGTTGATGAAGGTTTATATGTATAAATTAGTGATATTTATTATGCCGGTTAAACCAGCCAAATCAAATATGTTGATTTATTATGGGATAGATTTAGAATAACCTTAACCGATGTGAATTATAAGTTAAGTAGAGAATATATTTGCCCAAGCGTGCGATATTTAAAAATTTTATTTTATTATTTTACATACAAATAATATTATAATATTAATTAAAAATAATTTAACAAAAATAATGATAAATACTTCGAAATGTAGAGATATTTATAAAATATAAATAAAATATATAATATTTTTATTATTAATTATGAGATAAAATAATGGTTTATTTATTAAATAATTATGAGATAGTTGAAGAGATGCAATAAAAAAATATTATTAATTAGCAATGGTATATAAGTAAATAATTTTTGAATTGAGCCTATAAGTAAATAATTTATAAATTTAACCCATTTTATAAGATGAATAGTAGAATTCTAAACATGCCACATCAACATGCTTTGGAATTCTTTTATACAAATATATAGATGTATGATTATCTATATGTATGTGTGAAGTGTGATCATTTAACTAAAAAGAAAATAGCTCAAAATATAAGAGGCTAAAGGCTATATATACATATGTAAAAGAAAAAAAATTATTAAGTGGTAATGTGGTGCCTCAATCTTGCACCCTATCCATACGAGGTAGGAGTCAGACGCTACATTCGAGGGAATCTTGCACCCTATCCATACGGGATGGGAGTCAGACGCTACATTCGAGGGAATCAACTATAGCTTAATATTTTATAAAGATTATGAAATTATCGGATGAAGTAGCATGTTTGATACTTATAGAAATTGTTGATGTGAATCATATTACGTCATTCATAATAAGTTTAAATGAGGGATACAATGTTTTTAGAAATAAATTACTAGTTATTGAACCACTATAAGCACAAGTAATGCATATTATGTTGGGGTGTCAAACCCAATACCACATCGGTAATACAAGAGGATAATGACTTGTATATAAAGCATCTAGAGAACTCTATTAGTATGAGGCCTTTTAGGTGGTGGTACCCAAGAACAAATCCGTGCGGGCTCGCCCTCGGCCCAAAGCGGACAATATCATACTAATGTGGGAGTTAAGGAGCGGCTCCGGAGGGTCCAACAAGTGGTATCAGAGCCTGGTTCAGAGATGGAGCCCGTGATCAGATCCGTGGTGTGTCTTGTGTCGAAAGTCTTCCTGATAATATAGTGTTCAGGTAGCAGGTCCCGTTGGGTAGTAACGGCGGTACAAGATGGTTTGACGGATCGGTGGATTATCTCAAGGGGAGGCCGGTGACCAATGGGCCGGTGAATTATCTCGATGGGAGGCTGACGAGTGATCCTTGTTTTAAAGGATCGGTGGACTAACTCGAGGGGAGGCGATGTGGCCCTTGGTTTGAAGGGGAGGATTGTTGGGGTGTCAAATCCAATACCACATCGGTAATACAAGAGGATAATGACTTGTATATAAAGCATCTAGAGAACTCTATTAGTATGAGGCCTTTTGGGTGGTGGTACCCAAGAACAAATCCGTGCGGGCTCGCCCTCGGTCCAAAGCGGACAATATCATACTAATGTGGGAGTTAAGGAGCGGCTCCGGAGGGTCCAACAAGTGGTATCAGAGCCTGGTTCAGAGATGGAGCCCGTGATCAGATCCGTGGTGTGTCTTGTGTCGAAAGTCTTCCTGATAATATAATGTTCAGGTAGCAGGTCCCGTTGGGTAGTAACGGCGGTACAAGATGGTTTGACGGATCGGTGGATTATCTCAAGGGGAGGCCGGTGACCAATGGGCCGGTGAATTATCTCGAGGGGAGGCTGACGAGTGATCCTTGTTTTGGAGGATCGGTGGACTAACTCGAGGGGAGGCGATGTGGCCCTTGGTTTGAAGGGGAGGATTGTTGGGGTGTCAAATCCAATACCACATCAGTAATACAAGAGGATAATGACTTGTATATAAAGCATCTAGAGAACTCTATTAGTATGAGGTCTTTTGGGTGGTGGTACCCAAGAACAAATCCGTGCGGGCTCGCCCTCGGCCCAAAACGGACAATATCATACTAATGTGGGAGTTAAGGAGCGACTCCGGAGGGTCCAACATATTCAATGCTATTGAGGGTAGAGAAGCAAAGAGAGGTTCAGGTTTCTTTGATTGAAAATAACCATGTTACTTCAAGTGCATTGTTTGTTAAAATACTTGGGCAAAGAAAATACTTAAAACATATATCAATTATAATGAAGAGTTGTGCAGGATTTATTAAGAGAAAAAATATAAAGGGAGATTTCACAATAATTGGAGCCAATCATGATATACTAGGACACTTAATAGTATTTAGAACCTATTTCGGTTCTTGCTCAAAATAAAAATAAAAAATAAAAATTGAAATTGTTTCTAAAGGATCTATGAATATGGCTAGCACTGTCAAAATTCATCCTTTACTCACGGGTAGCCCATGACCCCTCGTTTTTTTGCGGGTTTGGGCAACGAAAATGAAGATCGTGTGCTTTAAAAGTCCGATCTGTAAAAGTCCATAATTTTACGGACATAACCGCATGTACCTATAAAATTGAAAAAAATTAAATAATATATTATATAATACATAATTTTATGGTCTCATAATATATTTGACATTATCCACATTGCTCTATGGGACCTTATAGAAGCATCCTACAATCACTCATGGACACGATATCCTTATCTAGGTAGATAATTATTCTGGAACCATATGAACTTATCTTCTGTCATATAAATATAAAAAATCTTTATAGCTTGAAATATTTACACTCAGAACATTAGGTACAATACTCTACTTTAATAAATTCATTTTTGGTAGTATAATGACTCTGGATTTATAAGGTCTAAGTATAAAAAATTATTCTAAAAAAAGGGCATTGAGGATCAAAATCGTTTCCTTATACTTCAGGACAAAATGAAGTTGTAGAAAGGAAACATAGTCCTATGCAAAACTTACTTTAAACTTGTGTTTCCCCCGATAGATGATTTTCTATAAGTTTCTCCCGATAGATGATTTTCTATTTTGAGTAATGATAAATAGCTTACTATTGTAGCCCACTCTCGATGGCTACTCATATATGGCATTTCATGATTTGATGATTTTAATTTTTATTTATTATATATTTAATTATTATTATTATTATTAATTTATCATTGAATCATGAATTGCCAGTTAAGAGCAGGCAATAAGAGTGGACTATAAGGATAAACTACATAAAATTACTCTTCTATTTTTTTATAGGGATAAATAATACATGACCCCATGTATTTGCATAAGTTTTTCAGTTAGCTCCTTGTACAAATTGTCATCTCAGTTAGCCCCCTGTATTTGTGATTTTGTCTCAGTTAACCCTTCAGTGCTGACGTTGCGTATGACGTGGTCATTTGATGTGTGATGTGGATGTCACGTATTATCAATGTCACACATTAAATGATCACGTCAGGCGCCATGTCAACAATGAGAGGCTAACTGATACAAAATGACAAGTACATGGGGCTAATTGATACAAAATGACAAGTACAAGGGGCTAATTGATACAAAATGACAAGTACAAGGGGCTAATTAAGACGACAATTTATACACGGGACTAACTAAGAAAATATATAAGTATGTAAATAAAAATAATTTTAAAAATACATAAACATAATTAAACATTATAACTTTTTTTCGGTTTAATTCGTTTAGTAACATATTTTACATAATTTAAATAACTCATCATTTTAATTCTGTTTCAAAATAACCCTTTGAAAAAATACCATTTTAGATCATTTAAATCACACATCATTTTAATTTGTTTCAAAATAACATTTTAAACAATACCATTTAAAATTTTCATTTAAATTGGTGTTAAATCATTAAATTTCTTTTAACTATTCCATTAAAAAAAATTATTTTTATAATGATGATGTGACTCGTTAGAGACATACTAATATTTTGTCCTTTCGTCAAGTTTGTTTTAATTGTAGTGTGAATGTTTGATATCTAGCGAGGTTAATTAATTTTTTTTATTTTTAAATGATGATTATTTAAAGTATTTAAAAAAATAATTAGGTGAATTAGATAGATTGTAAGTTATAATATATAATTATACATATATTTTTATTTTAAAATTAATTTTATTATATATTTTTAAAATTTCTCAATTAGCCTATGTACAAATTGTCGTCTCAGTTAGCCTCATGTACTCGCCATTTTATATTAGTTAGCCTTTTAGTGCTGACGTGGTCGTTTGATGTGTAATATTAACGACACGTGACAGTCCACATCACACGTCAAATGACCACGCCATGCACTACGTCAGCACTGAAGAGTTAACTAAGTCAATTACAAGCACATAGGGCTAACTGAGACGATAAATTGTATAAGGGACTAACTGAAATACTTATACAAATACAAGGACCTTGTATTTTTTATCTCTTTTTTTATATCTTTAAAAGATTTACTACAATTTCAATCAAACACAAAAAGATTAAGAATAATTTTAGATTTTCAACCAATAGATAAGTCCAACCAAACAGGCATTAAGAATATTCTTAATTTCGCACCAAAATAACACTATAAAATATATAAAATAAATTTTTAAAAAAAATTGTGGAATAGAGAAAATTTAAATAAAAAATCTTAAAATTGTATAAAAATTCACATAATTTTAATTATTATTTACAAAATAGAATTAAAACTACTATTTATTTTTTGATTAATAGTAATAAAAAAAATAAAATTATTAAGATTTAAAATGAGTTAATGTTTATATTTTTTACTTTCCCATACTAATATTTTTTAATTTAAATTTGTATAAATCGTGTGAAAAAGTTAGTACATTAATATATAGGGATAAATAATACATAGCCCCCCGTACTTGTATAAGTTTTTCAGTTAGCCCCCTGTACAAATGGTCGTCTCAGTTAGCCCTCTGTATTTGTGATTTTGTCACAGTTAACCCCACGGTGCTGGCGTGGCATCTGACGTGGTCATTTCATGTGTGATGTGGACTGCCATGTGTCATCAAGGTCACACATCAAATGACCACGTCAGACGCCAGGTCAGCACCGATGGGTTAATTGAGACAAAATCACAAGTACAGGGGGCTAACTGAGACGACCATTTGTACAAGGGTTAACTAAGAAAATTTATAAGTTTATAAATATGTAAATAAAAATAATTTTAAAAATATATAAATATAATTAAACATTATAACTTTTTTTTGGTTTAATTCGTCTAATAATCTATTTTAGATAATTTAAATAAATCATCATTTTAAATCTATCTCAAAATAACCATTTTAAAGAATTTCATTTAAATTTTTGTTTAATCTATTTTTTTTAAAATTATTTTAATAATATTTTTTATAATGATAATGTGACTCGTTAAGACGAATAATATTTTATTCTTGTGTCAACTTTATTTTATTTCTAATTTGAATGTTTGATATCTAGTGCGATTAGTTATTCCTTTTTTTTTTTAAATGATGATTATTTAAAATAGATAGATAGGTGAATCGGATAGATTATAAACTATAATATATAATTATACATATATTTTTATTTTTAAATTAATTTTATTTATGTATTTTTAAATTTTTTCAATAGCCTCTTGTACAAATTGTTGTCTCAGTTAGCCTCCAGTACTTGTCATTTTGTATCAGTTAGCCCCTTAATGGTGATGTGGCGCGTGACGTGGTCGTTTGATGTTTGACATTGACGACACGTGACAGTCCACATCACACACACATGTAATAATCACGTCATGCGCTATGTCAGCACTAAGAACTATCTGAAACAAAATCACAAATACATGAGCTAACTAAGACAACAATTTGTACAGAGGGCTAAATAAAAAACTTATACAAATACAGGACTATGTATTATTTATCCTTAACATATATTATAAAATTCCGCAGCCAAATCTGTTAAAGCTAGGTTTGAGTAAATAATTTCACGCATTTAAGGGGTAGAACAAAAGACTTTTTGTAATTACGTTTTCTTCATTATTTTCTTAATGGCGTTTGGAATGTTATCAGTAAATAGAATTCAATATCATCCTCGATTATAGTAGCGTTTGAAAAATCACAAATAAATTACTGGAAAGAAGCGGTATAAGTTCCGTCCTTCCAAATACATTCGTCAATAATGCGTAGGTGTATAAATTTGAATAAAATGATGACTTCGAAATCCACGTGTTAATTAAATTGAAAAAGACTAATCATCCATTAATTGACCTCTCAACGAAGAATCATCCCTTTTTATTTTCCTAATCTTTTCATGTCCAATCAAATAATACACACTCTGCTTTCCACAATCAACACGCCACCATACACAAGTTCCATATTTAAAAACAAAATAGTCGTCTATACATACACTGCGTCTGTGTGGGTGGGAGTGTGTCTTCCTGGTAGGCTTCCACATATCGCAGAATGGATCACGCCTGTCAGACCCATTTTACAAAACCATCTTCAACCTCCTAGATCTTCTTCAGACCGGTTATTCCAGTTCTGTCTGTGGGTACTTGTGTTCGTGTGGGTTTGGTTGTTGGTACATATAGTCCACTACTTTTGTCTCTATTTATCATCACTTTCTTTGCTCCTTCTTCTCCGTCTCTTGGTCCTACCACCATTTCACCGACACCCCCACCCAATTCTCTTTAATTGATCCTCCCTCATTCATTCATCCATCTCTCTGGTGATGGGTTGCTTTGCTGATATCTTCAGAACCAAGAAATCTAGCCTTGGAGTGAAGATTCCTCAACTGGGTGGTTGTGAATTTGATGAAATAAGGAAAAGCAAACATTTTGATGTCGATGGCGATGGCGATGGGTCTTGTTTGGTGAAGAAGAGGTACAATTGGGTCGACATTGAAACTTTGTCTAGGAATTTCTCTCGAATTGTTGGATCAGGTGGGTTCAGTACTGTCTATTTGGCTGATTCCATTCAAGGAGCAATCAAGATCCATTTCGGCAGTGAACGTCTACATCAAGTTTTTAAGCAGGAGCTTGATATTCTCCTCCGCTTGAACCATCGCAATATCGTCAAGCTTATCGGCTACTGTGACAATCAAGGTAATAAAAAATGTTGAATTTTGTTCATTTTAGTATATCTGTATACAATGCTTGTGAACAATTGACTTGTTTGGTGTTCTAATTGGATGTTGTCTGCTGTGAATTTCAGATGATCAAGGAGCTTTGGTGTTGGAATATGTTCCGAATGGGAGCTTACATGAGAGGCTTCATGAGTGTACTAGTGCTAGCGATGTTTTATCTTGGAGAACTCGTATGACTATAGCTTTTCAATTGGTTGAAGCGATTGAGTATTTACATGAGAAATGTAGTCTTCAAATTGTTCATGGAGACATTAAATCATCAAATGTACTACTAGATGAGTCTCTGAATTGCAAGCTTTGCGATTTCGGGTCGGCGAAAATGGGGTTTTCGTCCATCGTTTCGCCTTCTGATTCAGTGTCATGTCCTTCCAGGAGGACTAATAAGCTGATGATGGTAGGTTCTCCAGGGTATACAGATCCTCACTATCTGAGGACAGGTATAGCATCTAAGAAGAATGATGTGTACAGCTATGGAGTCATTGTTTTGGAGCTCATAACTGGGCTAGAGGCCTTTTGTCCCGAGAGACAAAGCGGCCAGTTGTTGACATCTGTGCTTGGTCCAGTGTTGAGAGGTGAAAGTGTTGATGTTACAGAGATTGTTGATCCTAAATTGGGTGGCGAATTTGACATTGAAGAAGCTAGGCTTATGGTTTCTATAGCTGCTTTATGCCTTGGTAACTCGCCTATTCTTAGGCCCTCTGCAACCCAGATATTACAGACCATGAATGATAGTGTCTATTCCATTTCTTTTCCAGAGAGGAAGTGAGCAATTGTGGATTGTGTAAAGTTGTAAATTGGGTTTGTTTGCTTGTTTTGTTTGGTATCACATACACATAAGGTTCGTGTGCTGACTTGCCCGATCTTATGTACACATTTGTAGTCATACCATTATACATACAAAGAAACATGGCACAAAATTACAGTATTGAGTTTCAGAACAGAATGCCTTCATTTCTAGTTTGTTTTATGGTATTTGGATGCATGTTGTGGTTCCTAAATTTGTAGGTCAATGTCAAACCTAGGCGGCTGCTTACTATATTAACAACAATTAGTTGCATCTGAGTATTTTAATTCAAACCAGATGGTAAACGAGGAACCAAATATGTATTTGTTGGACAGTCTGAGCGTAAATCTGCTGTTATATAATTAATGGGTATACTAAACTTGTTAATCAAGCTAGCATTTATGTCTACTGGTGTCTATCTGGTGGTATTATATAGCTTCGTGGCTACTTTTCTTTTTTGTACAAGTGAATTATTTTCACATGGAAACAGTTGTAGATAAGGGAACAGAATTAGAGTGGACCGATCTGGAGAGTATTATTAAATGATGGTTTATTATGGATGACAGTGTCTGAATATGAATGGTGGTGAATAGCGTGAGTGTTAGGGAACTCTTGTGTTTGTCATGTGCAAATTCTACTTTTGACCTTTGATATCACATGGATTCATCAGCTGGATTCTCTATGATTTAGTTTCATAAGAGCCAATCATAAGAAGTTTGGGGTCCTAGGACAGGGTATTACTCCACATATCTTGGGCATCTAAGCTGTGTCTCGTCTGTATGTTATAGATTATAATCAATTATTGCCATGAATGCGTATAATAATTTTAGTAGTACATATTATGAATTTGTAGGTCCAGAATTTAAATGTAATCTAGTCAATATTTTAATGGCTAATTGAGTCTATACCAAATGACCAACTTGCAAAAATATAAAGGATATGTTCTAAAAGTCTTGGATACCGGTGTGGTATTTACCGTAGTCATTCCAACACTCAATTCATTATTTTAGACGAGAAAGACAAAGAAGAGATAAAGCTATAAGATTCCCTGATATCCTTACGGATAAACGAAAATGGGTTTGAATAGACCATTGAAAATAAAAGAGTATGAGAATGTGACTAGAATCGTGACCGTAACTAACTATTGTTGATCATTACATAGAAAAGTTTGGAGACAACTGAGCGTTGAATTTGGTAGACGGTTGCTAAGAAAATATTCCGTGACAAGAAATGAAGAATAGGAACATGTAGTAGCTACTGTGCAAACCGGCTCGAGATCCTTCAACGCCAAAAAAATTCTAGGATCCTCTAGCAATCACATATCAAGCAGGTTATTGGGCCTATGAACCATTTGTACATTTGTTTTTTTTTTTCTCCATAATTATAATTTTTTAATAGCAATTTGACATTAACAATGCTTTTCTTAACATTGAATGAGTAGAAAATTGTATTTATAAGATAACATTAGGTTTTAAAGTTCGTAGTAAATAAGATTACGTGTCCACATTATCTAATGCTCTATAGGCTTGAAATAGGCCCCTAGGTCTTGGTACATACCATATAAATTTGATATTTTTCAATGGAAATTAAAGAATTTAATATTAGACACAAGTTTATTCTACTCAAACAAACATAGTGATCCCATCTCTTACTTGTCTATATATATAGACGACATACTAATTATAGGAAATTCCACACAGGCAATTCAGTAATCATCAAACAAGTAGGTGCTCAATTTTCTATTAAACATAGGGAAGTACATGTCATTTCTAGAATTTGAAAATTATCGAAAAGTTCTAGGCTATATCTTTCTCTAAGGATCTCTTGGCTAGAGCAAATATATTTAATTGTTGTCTTCTTCGACTACCGTCTTTATTAGAACCAAGCTCTCATTTTATGATTGTACACCCTTTTTATTATCATATGATATGTTGAAGTAATGTTGGTACCTTGTAACATCTGTGTATTACCAGACTTGCATTAATTTTATTGTAAAATAAACTAAGTCGGTACATCTCGAATCCTTTAGAAAATATTAGAGAACATGCAAAAGAGTGATTTCTCAAAGGAATCAACAAATTTAGACTTACTATTTTGGCTTACCACTATGTCACTAATTTTTATGCTACCAATGACTCTAATTAGTTCCACACCACAAGAATCCACCAATGGAAGAGTATTTCTTCCTAGAGGTAATCTTATCTTTAAATCTTAAAAATAAAAAAATAAAAAAAAACACCTTCAGTAGCTCGTTATTGTACAAAGACAAGAGTACCAAGCTCTTTTCCAAGTCTCCATTGAGCTTCTATAGCTAACCTTTATTCTATTTGATGTATGTTTTTTTTTTCCCTAAAAAACCTATACTTCGATTTGATAACAACAATGCTAGATCACCTGATTAAAATAATGTGTTTTATTATTACCCATAACATACTTAAATATACGTGCACTTCATCACAGAAAAAATTTATTTTAAACTTATCGAAATTAGATATATTAACATTGAGGATTAAATTGACAACCTTTTCACAAAACCTCTCATGGAAACAAGATTTGAGTATTTCTTTTCCAAACTCCACTTGGTTCAAAATTCTAAGTTTAATTGAAGTGATAGTGTTAAAGAGATAAAGCCAAATACATTAGGCTCATCTCAAGACCTAGATGAGCTAGCAAATAATATGCTCGAGTTATCCAGCTTAGAACATCATTCATCTAGAAATCAAAACATTGCACTTGCAAATAAAATATTGTTTCATTTATAATAGAATCAGTTGTTGCAACAATAACTTGTATATTACCTTAAATGGGTTCGTGAAGGATCTTAAATGATTGGGGATGATGAAAATGATGAGAATAACCCAAAATGAAAAAAAAAATTTAAAATGTTTGTTAAAAAAGTAAGATATATGAGTCCTGCAAAATTTCCACCAGAAAATCTTCTCTATTTCTGAAAAATTGAAAATGTATATATTAAGGATGATACTCTAAAAAGAAATTCTCAATTTCGAGTTATATTTAAGTTTTGAGAAGAAAATGGTGCATTGCATGAAACATGAAAACTAGTTCGTGAAGAGGATGAAATGACCTCAAATGGGTCCGTAAAGGATCAATTACACTTAAATAGTGTACTTTTGATAATATATTGAAGTAGTTAATGAATTCCCCAAGTATGTGAAGATATGCAAATTGAGTAAGTATGGCATGTGAAAGACAAAAATTAGTCCGTGAACAAGTATGAACAAGAATGAAATGGTCTGTGAAGGATTTTGAATACTCTAATCAATATAAGGAGAATGATGGGTAAGGATGACAATAGGGCCCAGTCACAATAAAACCAACCCATATACATTAGTATTTGGGCCTAATGAGGCCCTATCCTCTCCAAAATTGATTCTAACAAAAATCAGTTCCAATAAAATTAATATTGGAAAGGGTAGGGACTATTTTGGAAGTCTAAATATAAATCCTCGTTTCAGTTCGAATTTTTTCTACTCTTTGTCCAACCCTTAAGCTACCGAAATTGTATTGTTGAAACTTGAAGCCATCGAAAATTTTTTCATTATTGTAAAAATCAAACATCTTCAAACGTAGACCTTTACGATGTCGTTTTCTCCTTTACGATATTGAATGTAATATTTCTTGCCAACGTCAAACGTAATTGGACATACCATTGATAGTTTATAAGGTCCATGGATATCCACCTAGATACAACAAATAGATCTAAATCTGATGGTGAAAATAGATCCAAGCAAAGTCGTGCTAATGCTAATAGTGTTCAAACGACTGCTCCTTCACTTGAATCATTCACTTCTTCACAATGCCAACAACTTTAGGATCTTCTCACTTTACAATTAAAGGCCACCTCTGTTTCTGAAGATGCATTTTCTTCTATCAATATATGCTATGCAAGGTATGGTTCCATCTAGTCTTGGTAGTATTACTCCAAATATTTGTGAAGATTGGATTTCAGATACTAGTGTTTCTAGACATATATGCTTCTCCGAATGTTTGTTCAATGATCTGCACCCTATGAATTCTTCAATTGTTACCTAACGGTGAGATTGTTATAGTTCACTACACTGGTACGGTCAAGTTGTCATCTGCAATTGTGTTGAAAACTATTTTTATATTCCCTAGTTCAAATTTAATTTGCTCTCAGTTAATTGCCTTCTTATTGACTGAAACTTGACTTGTGTGTTTTCCAACTCACATTTTCTAATTCAAGACCAATGGCAAGTGATTGGGAGGGGTGAAGCCTCATCAGGAATTTATTTGCTGCACACTCAACAGTTTGTTTCTAATACTATTTGTTTTGTTTATGAAATTAATTGGCATTATGTTCCTGGTCATCCTAACTTGAATGTAATGAGATTATTGTAAGATATTTTGAATTTGAAGAGTTTGAATACAGAAACTTGTGTTATTTTCCCTTTTGTTAAATAAAAGAGATTGTCTTTTCCTAATGATGGACACATTTGTTCTACTGCTTTTGAAAGGCTTCACAGTGATAGTTGGGGACCTTATGGACATCTAACACATGCCAATCAACGTTACTTCTTAACTTTGGTTACTGATTTTACTGGAACTACATGGACATATATGATGAAGTACAAATCAAATGTTCTATCCATTGTTCCATCTTTTATTGCTTTGGTTCAGAATCACTTTTGAGGCTAAAGTAAAGCTTTTTTGATCTGATAATGCTAAGGAGTTAAAATGCAACCAATATTTTTTAATGTGCATGACAAACATTTCATCAAAAACAAAAAATATATATTAAGTACATATCAACCACCACTACCTAATTACAAATTGAAATGAAAAAAGTTTGGCATATTTTCTAACTGTATTTTACTAAACCAATATAAAATTTACGTCTGACATTTTTTCATATAAATCAAAATGCAGAAAAATCATTTTACATCAACATATAAAAAATTAAAAAAGAAAAAGAAAAATTTGAAGAAAAAAAGAGAATGTGAAGTTTTTAGGCACGAATCTTTAAAATAAATATAAGTAGGAAGAACAATAATATAAGAACAACAAAAATAGATATGGAAGTAAAAAACTCATGAACATACTTGAGAAGAAGAAATGTGATGAAAAAGAAATGTGTGGAATGTGTAAAATCTAAATGCAATTTATTTTTAAATTAGTTGTCTCTTCATATTCTATCTTTCTATTTTTTTATTAATAAAAAATTAAAAATAAATAAATTATTGCAAGTTTAAAAAAATGATAAAAGACACTCCCAAGAAGTGTCTGATTTAAATATTGATTTTTTAATATTGATTTTTTAATTAAAGTGTCCATTAAGGTGTCTCTTAAGTGTCAATTCAAAAATTGATAAAAGACACTCCCGAGAAGTGTCTGACAAGTGTCCAACTTGCAGACACGAGTGTCGTGTTCTAAAAAGTGTCAGACACTGCCACGGCATCCCTCAATGGAATGTTTGTGCTTCCTAGTTTTTATAAACTTTATAATTTAGCCAAAAAAAAAAACTTTTTATTTCTCGAGATGTTATTTTTCACAATGACATATTTTCATTTCATAAAATAACACCTCATGATACCTTAGTTGATCTTTTCCCAAGGTTGTGTTGCCAAAAATAACTATTATAGATGAATCTAGTCCTTTGCCTGATTTGCCTGTTTCTGAGGTTGAAAATTCGTTACTTACTGTGATTTCTCAGTCACCTTCCACTTCAAATGTCACTGGAAAGTCCTCTCGTATCACAAAACCAAAAATTGTGCTTATCCTATCTAAAACCATATTTCTCATCACAGGTTGTCACCAACTTACTGCAATCAGTTTAAGCATTTTGATTCAGATCATAAACCACAATTTTTTTTTATCAAGCTGTTAAATCTCTTGAGTGGAGAAATGCTATGGATGAATAAATTACTGCTTTAGATAAGCAAAAATGAAGAGTTTACTGATTCCAACCACCTGACACTAATCCAGTTGAGTGTAAATGGATATATAAGATCAAATGGTTAGTAGATGGCAATGTTGATTATTTTAAAACTCATTTAGTTGCTCAAGGATTCACACAAGAAGAAGGGGTAGATTACACATAAACTTTCTCACCTGTTGCAAATATGACTTTTTTTAAATGGCTTCTTACTTTGACAACTGCAATGGACTGGCATTTGTTGCAATTTGATGTGCATAATGCATTTTTGAATGGCATATTGGCCGAGGATGTTTACATGAAATTACCACCTAGATATACTTCTTATTACCCTTCTGATATAGTGTATAAGCTTAACAAATCAATCTATGGTCTCAAACAAGCCTCGAGACCTACTTTTTCAAGTATTGTATTGAAATTTGGCTTCAAGCAATCAGTGGGTGAACCAACACTTTTCACCAAAGGAATTGGTAAGAATTTAATTACTCTCCTTGTTTGTGGATGATATAGTACTTGGTGGTGAAAATCTGAATCTGTTGCATGAAGTTAGAGATTATTTGCAGACTCATTTCACTTAGAGAAACCTTGGTCCGTTGAAATTCTTTCTGAGATTTGAAATTGCACGTAGTTCTACTAGAATCCCCCTCTGTCTCTCTCTCTCAAAGGCATGAACTTTACAATTACTTGATGAAACTGGTTTTTTGGCTACTAAACCATGTGATTTGCCTATGACTCCCTCTTTGAAGCTAAGTTTGGTGGAAAACTATTGCATTATGCTACTCTTTATAGAAGGTTGGTTGGGAGATTATTTTTTCTCACGCAAATACACCCAGACATTATATTTATTGTCAACTGTTTGAGTCAATTTGTTTCTACCCCGACAACTTTACATTTGAAAGCTATACATAACCTTATTGCTTATTTGAAACAGTCACATGGACTTGGTCTTTTCTTCTCAAAAGACTCATCATTTAAGCTTACTTGATTTGTTGAAGCTGATTGGGGTGCATACCTGACACCGGGAGATACATCATAGGATTTTATGTGTATCTCGACTCTTCTATAATATCTTAGAAATCAAAGAAACAATAAACTATTTTATGTTCTTCAGCCGAAGCAGAGTATAAGGCAATGACATCTGCTTCTTATGAGTTGACTTGGATATCACATCTTCTAGCTGATTTTCAAGTTTCTTGTGATCATGTTTCTCTCTATTGTGGCAATGTTGTTGCTAATCATATTGCCACAAATCCAGTATTTCAAGAACGTACCAAACATATTGACATTGATTGTCACTTTGTTCGAGAAAATGTGCAAGCTAGATTTTTGAAACTTTTTCCTGTGAGAAGCAATCAGCAACTAGCAGACATATTCACCAAAGCTTTGTTCTCGACTGCGTTTCATCATCATCTTTCCAAGATGGGCTTGTTAAATATATATGCTTCATCTTAAGGAGGGAGTAAAACGTATATTCTTGTGTGATTATTATATTTATTTTAATATTACTATTAATTTGTAATTATTAGACAATTAGTTATGATGTTGTATAGGTTTGTTAGACACTGTCTACTTCGTTGATAAAAAGCACACTAGATGTGTGAAGTATTTTGGATGGAAAAGACTGTCATGATCCCGGCCTACCACGTCATTGGTAGGCTAAACCAATCACATCTTTCTCTTTTAATTGTTTGTGTCCCCTAAACACTATGTCCTAAGCTAATCCAATCCTGTGTTTGGCAAGTTTTTCATTTAGGACTAAATTATCCTATTGTAAATTTAGTCCCAAGTTTCTAAGACTATACAATCCCTTTTATTGAGTGGGATTGAAATCTTCACTCATCTTTCCTTCTTTTCCCCCACTCTTATATCTCTGTCTTTTATCTTCTTTTTCCATCTATATTAGTTAAATTTTATTTTTTTTCTATCATTTCAATTTTATACATAAAAATATTCATATCATAATATATAATGAAAGTATATAACTATCTAAATATTAATTAATTATATTAAAATTATTTTTAATTATAATTGTTTATAATTTTTTATACTATGGATTCCACAATAAAATAAAATTTGTAAATATGATAAAATTATAAAATATAAATTAAAAAAGTCTAATCCTACTTAATTTATAAAGTTCACTAAATATGAGAATATTTTATAATAACCCAATTTAGTATATGAATATTTAATACCATTAAAAAGAAGACATGTGATTGATTGCACCTATTAATAATATGGTAGTCGGAACCATGATAGTCTTTTCCATTTAGAATAATCTGAGAAAATATTTCCTCTTAAAATATGTATATATATATATATATATATATATATATATATAACTCTGAATTTTCATTTATTTTAATGAAAGACAAAATGGCAAGTTTGATTCCGCGGAGTTTATTTTGGTGAGGTTATAAAACTTGAATAGAAGCATGACAAAAATAAGAGTACTAAATCTAAGCTTCAATATAAGTATGATGAAGATCAAGCATAACTGACTCGGCCCATTTGTCTCCCCAACTCTATCTTCCAATATCGGGCTCGAAGCCCAGCCCAATCGATCACTACTCTGCACATCCGAAGCGGATAACAACAATGGTGGAAAAGGTGACACAGCGAGTCCCATTTGACATTGGACTCGCAATCAACGGATACGGTTATTGACAATGTCGCTCTCACTGTCGTCTACGACACTACTGATTCCTCCACCAGTCAAATCGAAAACCGAGTGCACACATCTCCCGCATCAACTACAAGCAATTAGCTTCTCTCCCTCCGTCTTTACTGCAACTGCTGTCTGTGTGCGAAATGAGAAACGCTACTTGACCTCACGGCGTCGTTTCTGCTGTAAATCTCAATTGTCATTAGCAGAGCTTGCACCTGCCACTTCTGCTGTTTATGGCGCTTTGCTTTTCGGCGGCGGTCTCTTCGCCTGTACGTTAGTACATGGTTCTTTTGAACTGCGCTGTTGCTTTGTTCTTCGCTCAACTAACAACTCGATTGTCGTTTTGCAGTTTCGAGATCGGGAAGCAAGGGTTCGCTATATGGTGGACTCACTGGAGCTGCTCTTATGGCGGCGGTAAAATTCTTTCAAACTAATTTATGCTTGAAGTGTCAAATTGTGTTTTTATCTACTTAATTAGTGAAATTAATGTGTTGTTGTTGAAGATTGAGAGCATGTGTTTGAAATATCTGTGACATGTCAATTTCAAATATATAGTCAAATTGTGGCATTTTACTTCTCAAATTAATTACTATCCAAGAATGTTAAGGTTTAGAAAACTAAGATGCCATGCCACCTTATTTAGATTCTAAATTTTGGTTGAGTTTTTGGATGGTGTAGCACTAATCATATTTTTTTATACTATAATATCCTCTTGTGTGGCTCTGAACAATGTTTGCTTCTGCCTTTATAAGTCCTTATCATGATAGTGATTTCTTGTTTGTGCTTGCTTTTATGGAAAGTTCTTACAAGGGCCAGTTTCATTTATGAAATACTATATAGTAGCAAGTCATTTTTTTGTACCTCCTGATTTGTTGGATTGACTTGAGTTTTCATATTCTCTTGACATCCAATTTGGTGACATGATGCTTCAGACAGAATTGGAGGGTTTTTCAGCAGTCATGAGATGGGCTGCCATTTTCGTTTAGTTCATTAAATGTTTAGAATCAGTTATACCATTGATAGTTTAGCATCTGTTTCTCTTGTTATTGCTTTAGTTTGGAGTAATCATATAATGTCTTGTGTTTTATTTTATGATTACAGGATCTTAGAATTCTAGGTTTGGAGCTTCTAACTAGCATTGCATCCTTCTCTTACTTATTTAAGGCTAATGTATTGTACTTCAACATAGATTTTGCTCTCTGGTAGGCTCAACTGCATTACAAGAATCCTTTTCTTCTGCCTTTACCTTAATTTTTTCAAAATAAGCATTCTGCTCCTACATCAACCAGATGTGAGAATTATGGAGTTATGTACTCATCGTACCTTGATTGCTCTATGGCCTCATGTTATGAAGGCTTTAGCGAGGGGTATGATTTGGAGGTATAGGTGTGTCCTCTCAAAAACTTGACCTTTGTGAACCTCCTTTTAGGTACAAGGAGCCCTTTACCATGGCTGTGAAGAAGAAATTAAACTACGGTTTTAATTTGACATCTCTCTCTTCAAACTGCTGAACTAGCTGAATCACTCTCCATGCAGTTGCCATCATAATTGTGTAAAGGCAACCTGCATAAAAATCCCTCCTCGCACTAATAAACATTAAGAGCAATGTCCATTCAGTTAGGTAATGAACACCTCTTAATGTGTTGAATCTTTTGTCTGGATTTGAAGTGTGTATTCCGGTCTTTTTATTTTGATAGTAAATGTGTTGTACCGGGCATTGTTTTTCTTCCCTGAGACGATTCTCAAGCTAGAAGATGTTAATGAAGTCTGAAAACTGACATTGCTGCTTTGAGGCTTCTGTCTCTTATAGCGTACCGCTTATGAATACCAACAGTAGTTGTTATTGTTATTTTTATTTTTCTGACTTGTAGTCTTGTGCTTGTTATTTTAGATGTTGAAAGAGCAGAAACAATTAATCTCAAACATTTAGGAAATATTAACAGCATTTATTTCTCCCACATATAGGCATATTTCTTGATGCAGTCGCCTGAGAACAAAGCTACTGGTGATGCCTTAGGGTTCGGATCTGCATTCCTTTTCTCTTGTGTATTCGGTATGTATGTCCCTAACCAGCTGACATCAATGCTTCAATACTGCCTAATGTAATACAAACTCCATCAATGCACTCTAAAATCTCTCTAAGCCCATCTTTTTCTGAGTATTATTTACTACCATTACAGGTATACGATTGGCAGCCACTCGAAAAGCAGTTCCTGCAGGACCTCTACTTGGTCTTTCACTTTCTGCATTAGTAGTTTTCATCTCTGCATATATGCAAGATAATGTATAATTCCCACTTATCTTTGATAAGATTAATTGAAGCCGGTAGTACTGATTGCTGTATACACCACTTTTTCTTTTTTAATCTAGTGAATTCACTGTTTGTAAAAGCAACATAAAAGCTTGCATTTTGAATATGGGAGCTAAAATTATCAGCTAGGACATTCAGATATATCTGATATTTCATCATAAAGTGGTAGAAAATCCTATATTATAATTCGAATGGTTCTTAATGTACTGATTGCTCTGCACTTGAAATGATAATATCCACATTCTGAAGACATTGCAGGCTATGTACAATGTTTTGAGTATAATCTGATGATGGTCTATTTATTTGTCGAAGCTAGGATTTCATCATGATAAAATAACTCTCAAAAGCTCAAGCTCAATATGGGAGGATTAAGTGTTGTTACAGATTCATTTATCAAAAGATTAGAAACGAAAATTAATGTGTAGTCTATCTGTGCCAGCTATTCAGCACACTCCCATCTTTAACATGTAACTGGTAGAGCTTATGTAAGCCAAATTTAGAACCATCACCTCATGCATTACAATTGTTCAACAAAGAATTACAATAACAAAAATTAAAATGTGAAACAACACAATTATGAGAATGTTTGATGAAGTAGCCAAAAGTTTGTGTTGCAATGAAGCGAACAAAATAGATAACTTAGGTTTAAAATATGAACTTTATGAGTTGAATAAGAACTTAATTGAATAAGAGTTGATGTTAATTTGAGCTTTATGAGTTGAATAAGAACTGAATGGAATAAGAGTTGAGAACATCTGACTCTTTATATAGAGTTTAACTAATTTTAAACGATTAAGAAATTTAACCATTTAGAAAATCTAAAATAAATAGAAAATAAATTAGAAAACTAATTAAGAATATAGAAAATAAATTAGAAAAATAAAACTAACTAAGAATCCTTATCTGTCCTGCATTAATCTCCCCCACTTGAAGAAAATTTGTCATCAAGTTTTATTTGTAGTGAAAGCACATGGAAATATTCAAACATGTCAGCAATATTTGAAGTTGTTAGAGACGTTCATGTTGTTTGGTAAGTCAATCTTATAAGCATTGTCTCAAATATTCTGCATTATAGAGAAATGACTAATCTTCTAATCTTGAAGCTTACGATATATATTGTAAATCAACCATGACTATGTCTCCCATGTCAAACTCTTGTATCGCCTATGTTGGTCAGCCGTGGACCTGTAACGTAAGTTAGCATCTTCTAAGCTTTTCTTTACCTCTTGATGAATTTGTTGGACTCTTTAAGCTAACTCCTCGACGGATGGATTAACTTCAGGAGTAAGAGACATCGTACAAGATTTATAGTTTGACATAGAACTCGAGTGTAGATTACTTCAATTGGTGCTTTCCTGGTGACTGATTAGGCATACTATTGAAGGCGAACTTTATCTGTGGAAGAACAAATTCCCATTACCTAGGGTTGTCTCCACAAATTGCTCGAATCATGTTCCCAAGAGTGCAATTGGCGACTTCCGTTTGTCCATATGTTTGTGGTTGACTTATGCTATTATATTTTAATGAAGTGTCAAAAATCTTCCACAAGTCCTCCAAACATGAATTAAGAACTTGAGATCCCTATATGATGTGATAGAACAAGGGATACCATGTCTGCGAACCACTTCTCAAAAGAATAACTGAGCATTATGAGATGCATCGAAGGTTCTCTTACAAGGTGTAAAATGAATCATCTTAAAAAATCGATCAACAACTACAAACACCAACACCAAGTCAAATCCTCAGTGTGTTCGAGAGAGTCTAAGAATAAAGTTCATTATCAAGTCTTTCCATATTTTCTCAGGAATAGGTAACGGAGTATACAAAATACTGTTTTTTTGCTTGTCCTTTGGCCCTTTTGCAGATGGAACATGTTTGAACAAATTTTCCCACATCTCGCTTGAGCTAAGGCCAAGAAAAATCTCTCTTTTAATAGACTGATGGTCTTGCTTTGCTTAACATGTCCACCTAGTCCTCCAATATGTAATTCTTGAATTAAAAGTTCACGCAGTTATGATCGAGGAATACATAGTTGAACACCTTTAAACAAAAATCTCTCTTGTATAAGATAGTCATTGAAAAATTCTTTATTTTGACACTTAGTCCAAAATTGGCCAAATTCTTCATCATCAATATAGACATTTTTTAGAATATCAAATTCCACCACTTCAATACTGATTGTAGATAATAATGAGGTACGTCAACTCAATGCATCCGCAATTTCGTTTGATTGACCTGACTTATACTTGATGGTGAAAGTGAACTTTTGCATACAATTTAACCATCGGGCATGCATTTTATTGATCATCTTCAGAGAGTTCAAAAACTTTAATATTTGGTGGTTAGTGTATAGCACAAACTCCCTTTGAATTAAATAATGTTCCCAATGTTCGGATGCTCAAATGACAGCATAAAATTTTAACTCATAGGTAGTCCACTTCTGTCGAACATCATTAACCTTTTCATTGAAGTATTCTACTGATTTTCTTTCTTAAGATAGAACTACTACAATGCTTGAACTAATGCATCACATTCATTTTCTAAAACCTTTTTGAAACCCATAAGAGCTAATATAAAAGTAGGGCACACTTTTCTTTAATCAACCGAAAACTATCTAGTATATTAATTTAATTAATAATTGATATAAAAATAGTAAATATTATTAAAATTATTACTTACCAGTATTATTAATAAATATTAAAATATTTAACATATTGTATAATCTATTTGAAGGTAATAATACAAAATATATCTCATTAAAAAATAAAAGAATAATTTTTTAAGATATTCCTTTACGTCATTTTATAACTGAATCCGCTAATAGTGCTATTATTAAATAGCTAATTACCAAACACTATATCATCAACCCGCTAACAGTTAATAGTTGATTAACTATGGTGTATTAATATTAGTACGTGAACAACCTATTGATATCAAAATATGCTAAGGGTCAAAGCAACATAGAATTAATCGACCTCATAAAACTCGAAAAAGTCCTTGAAAATTTTAAATATCATGAACAACTTCAAATGGATTGGATCCCTTTAGGAGTTCTTTAGATAATCATAAAGTCCATCTTTGCTAAAGGTATTCATGTATCTATGGTTGTTAAAGATGAAAAAAAAAATTCAAGATCCAAATGATTCAATAATTGGAATTGTTACACAAAATTTAGTTGCCGAATAGCTAAAGTTCCATGTTAGTCTTGGATACGCTATTCCTCTTAAGTCATAAAATCTTAATATTACAATTACTCTTGTTCATAAGTTCTACATATCAAATCCGATGAAGAAAGGACAATGTTTTTTTAGTATCACGTAAGCCTTTAGTTATGCATTAATTAATAGCCAACATTCAATAATGTTTGCAAATTCAAAAATAAAAAATTATTTTGATAGTCTATCTTCAAATATCCTCGGAGAAGATGACGTCAAAGCCTTGATTTGTACAGAAAAACTAAAAGTCTTGTTTAGCAAGAAAAACTTCTCCCGAGAAACACTCTTTAAGAAATTATTTTACAAGTCTCAACTTCTGAAAGGAAGGAAGATCTATAGAGATAATGGTATTCACGCCCCTCGAACTTGGCAAATTGTTTCATTTAGACACCTCAACTTTTCGAGATTCATTTAAACACTTGAACTCGACAATATTGTTTCATTTAGACACCTCAACTTTTCGAGGTTTCAATTAGACACTCGAACTCGCCTAAACCAAGTCATATAAACACTCAGAGTTATATTTTAATTTTTTCATGGCATGTGAAATTCAAACGCTCTGACTCTTTGACATGTATTATTCTAAGCTTTTTTTATTAAACAATTATTTTTCAATGATGTTCAATTTTTTTTGATGTTCCTTGTTTCTATGTTTGATTTGATTGTTAACATTGCAATAGTTTTGTTGGGTGATCATTGACGCAATCATGGACACAAACATACACATCGACACAATCATGGACACAAACATACACATCGACACAACCATAATCATGTAGAGATATTGCACATGTAAAATACATGTCAGAGAGTCTGAGCGTTTGGATTTTACGTGCCATAAAAAAATTGAAATAAAAACTCCGAGTGTTTATATAATTTGGTTTAGGCGAGTTCGAGTGTCTAATTGAAACCTCGAAAAGTTGAGGTGTCTAAATGAAATAATGTTATCGAGTTCAAGTGTGTGTCTAAATGAAATCTCGAAAAGTTGAGGTGTCTAAATGAAATAATGTGCCAAGTTCAAGGGGCGTGGATACCATTATCCCAAGATCTATATCTTTCCTCCAATCAGGAGCTTGATCTCCAGATAATTTCAAAATAAATTAATAACTTGTTCAAATACATTTATAAGTTATGAGTTTTTACAATTCTCTTTGTTATAAATTTGGTAGAATTCTACTAGAAGACTGCAATGATTTTAAAAGTCTTTTTTTAATGTTTTGATGATATTATCCATGCAGAAAAAGAATGTATAGAGGAACATATAGAAGATCTAATAAATGAAGAATCACATCGAATGAGTCACAACTTTTCAAATATTTTAAAGAAATATTGCAAACTTTTGCTGATAATAAAGGATTTAACCTTGAATAAAATCATGCAAAATTGGTTTTGGAATCATAGCTACGTTGAAACTCCTCAAACAAAAATGATAATAAGCGAGGATAGTAATAAATTTTTTCATAGAAGATAATAATTATTAGATGGCTTTATTTGCTTACGTAGACTTCTAAATATTAAGTAGAAAACTTAAAAACTTTCGAAATTATTTTGTATACATAGTTTTTACTTGATTTCAATTTAAATCCTGAACTTCGAAAATTTGCTACCAAACCATATATATATATATATATATATTCATAAGTTAAAAATAAGATTTTTCCACAAATATTTTGTTAAAAAACATAAATGTCCAAAAAGATTAACCGAGTGGAAAAAAATAGCACTAAAGGTCCAATAATTTAATTCAATGTTTTTATTGGTTATTTATGACAGTTTTCCATTTGTAAATTATGTGTAAATGGATGAAGAAGCTGGAGTGGGCTAGTCTTGTGCACAAATAACAAATCCAATTGCAATGACAGGAGAATTTAGAGATTTTGCTACTTCATTTGCAAGGTTTGCTTCTCTCTTATGTGTCACTGCTTCAATCTCATTATCTTTAATCAATGCACTCTCAAAATATTTCTATTTCATCACATTATAACATAATGTCTGATTCCCACTATTTTGGCAGTACATGATTTGAATGTCACAGTGGGACCCAATCTCACTTGGATGCATATACACCATCCTTTTTCATTCCAGTGCATTCACTGTTTGTAAAAGCAACATTGAATTTGTGATGTGAAATTATCAGCTACAACAGTCAAGATCATATTCACCTAACCTTTCATCATAAACTGGAAGAAAAAATTCCATGACATGATTCCAATTCCTCTGCACTTGAAATCATAATGAAATTGACATCCATATTCTGAAGACATTACAGACCATGTACATTGTTTGAATCTGGAAAGACCTACCACCGACAGTGTTTTTAGCCCAATTATTAAAACAAACGTATTTAATTCGATATTATTAAGGTGGTGTTTAAGTAGTGTCTTTATTTGTTCTAAACATAATGCAAATTGAATGATTAAGTTCTGCATTACAATACCATAGAACCATTACAAAATGAATCATCATCATTACAATATAATATTGGAATTCTTCTTTTGATTAATTAAAACTGTGGCAATGTCATATTGATATTAGTGGTGCATATTAGCTGCCGGGTTGGCATGTTTATAATATGAATCATCATCAATTCAAAAGCAAATAAAAGAAAGAAGAGAAGACCTTCTCATTGAGACAAATAAATATATCCTCATCATATAAAGCAAGTCTCAAAGCTAATTTAATTTGTGCCACAAATATCAAATCGATTAAAGTTTGTCAAACCCCACTCACATCACATGCAATCATTATAAGAGCATGATTAGAAGAAACTTTGGATCAACAAATATATCATGTTAATTAAACACTTTTGATTTCTCTTTAGTTAGTGTTTGTGTTTTTTTTTTTCCTTTTTAAATGTGATTCTCCTAGCTAGTACCTTAAACAATGTGGGGCAGTATAAAGCTATACTACTAAGTACTAACATATTTAGGAACCATTATTGGATCTTGATTTCTTATTGGTTAAATACTCTTAGCCATTCAAAAATATAATTTAATTTCTACCACTAAAGTTATAATAATCAACTAATTGAATTAAGATGATGTTTATTTATAAATAATTTATTTTAAAAGAGGGTGGGAGGAGTATTTATATTTATTAAAAAATTTCATTAATATATATTGTATATTAAAAAAATTAAAATTTTGACCCACTATTTTCTTTTACAATTTTAAAATATTTTAAAATTTTTAAAATATTTTTCTTTTAAATAGATCAAATTTTCCTTAAATTTATTTGGTATAAAAATTAAAATTTGAAAATTTCATTTTTTTATTCTAATTTGCTTCCTAATTTAGAAAATGAATTTAAAAAATATGGCCTATTTTTCTAAGTAATAACAATAGTTATTATTATTATAAAAATTTATTTTTATTTTTTATTGAAAAATTAATAGTACACTAAAATTATGTAAAATTTTACAAAAATCTAAAAAGTGAAATTTTTTGCATTATATAAAATAAATTATTTTGAAAAGAAACATAAAATATGAAATATGACTTCTGGAACTTCAATTTTAAATAAATAAACCAAATTTTATTTAAATTTATAAAATTTTTAAAAATTAAAATTTCAAAAATAAATCAAATTAATCTACATATTCTAAAATAAGTGTTCCACTATTTCACCGATCTATGAAACACAATTGGATCTTTTTAAGTGAGCTGTGAAATACGTTTGGAAAGATATATTAATTAATTTAATTATTTGTTAAATTTTAAATTTTTAAAATTTATAAATTTTATATAAAAATTTAAATGACATATTAACTTAAATTAAAATTATAAATAACTGAAAATGAAATTATATTTATTTATTTATTAAATGAATGAATGGTGACTTCATTTTATGTATAATTCCAACTTCCATAATTGAGGTAGCCTTCAAAGAGGACCCGCATTAGCTATTGTCCATAAGTGGTCTTATTAAGAAACATCCATTTCTTCCATATTCATATAGCTTGTGGGGTCTCATCTCATTAGATTAGGAATCTTCAATTTCAACTCTCATACTATTTAATTCTATGTAATGTGAGTCCATATGTGCTTGCTTGCTTGCTTGTTTGATGGTTCCAATTTGCAATGTGCATGTTGAAAGTTGAATAAATAATACTATTTGTTGAAAAAGAGTACCAAGTGGAGTAGTTTGAATTGAAGGTGGAGGAATCAACTGCCTTTTTGTTGCCCACACGAATACTCCTTAATCACCTACTACTTGTATTTTATCTCATGCATGCATTATGCATACTAATATCATATCAATACTTGATGTACTTTTTTCTTAACAATTCTCACAACCACCCGTTAATTTAATGTGAGTAAAAAGTAAATAATTTTAAATAAAAATAAAATTGAAAATGGGGAGTGGAAAGTTTTGAAAAGTGACTAATGGACAAAAATCATTATTAAATTTGAAACAGCATGCCAAAAAATAGAATGAGTCAATTTGACAGTATTATTATCGGCCAATTACTTAACTTCTACTAAAAATTGATGACGAATTTCTGAATATTACTAATGATAATGATAACGAAATTATCATTGATATTAAGAAATGTTATGGTCCAGAATAAGCTAGATTCATATTGTTATCACAGATCACTTCCTCAGAATTTAGGACACCATCATGTATTTGGATTTAAATCAAAGTTTACCATATAATTACAATGCATTAGAAAGGTCATGAAAATATTGAGGTCTAGTTTAGATTTATTATACATGAAAAGTATAGTTAAGAAACTATGTTAAATTTCTCCATCAAAATTCACATACGCAATTCAAAATTAATTGTAAAAGAATTTATTTAAACAGTGATAAGTAATTTAATAGCAATTTTTGATTTAATAAAAAAAAAAAACAAATTTATTAGCAGTTAGGAATAGTAATTAGAAAACCAACTGCATTATAGAATTGATAAAAAATAAAAATGGACAGCGAACAATTAGTATATACTAACTGTTAAATTAAAAATAAAAAAAAATACTAGCTATCAATATATTATTTTTTTAATAAATTAATTTTTATAATTAATATTATTTATAAAATAAAATATAATTTTATTAATACAGATATTAATATATATATATATATAAATTAATTACCCAATAACTAAAGATATAATAATACAAAATAATTATTATTATATTTATTTATATAAATGTTTTCAATATCTAATACTGCCACAAATGTACTTCTGCTATAGGATAGACTTAAACAATTTTATTTTCATATGCAACTCACAATCATAATTGCTTTGATCCTACTAGTAACACCATTTCCTGTGATTGTAAATGCCACAAACTATTATGAGTTTTTTTTTTCTTTTCTTTTTTCTTTTCTTTCTTTTTTTTCCGTAATGTACTTCTTCAGAGAGCTTTCAAAATGTTACTCAATTTATTTTTTTCGGTTAAACATATTTAATTTTGAAATTTTCAATTTTAATTTTTAGAATTTTTAAAAAATTATTGCTTATTAATAATGTAAATGGTAGAATAATGTAAATGCTAGGATTTTGGTACAAATCGTGCTCTATATATTAATTTTTTAGAAATTTTCGTTTAGAAGTATTATATTTGACTAGTAATAGTATTTTTCTTACCATTTACTTGATAAGTCATTTTTTACTATAAGTATAGTATTATAGATTTTTAGTTGTGAAATACAAATGGAGAGTCATGAATGTACTGTGCAACATTCGAAAAATTAACCAATTTTTTTAATTTTTAGAAATGTTTATTTAATTATTTTTTTTATTTATATAAAAATTTCATATTAAAATAAATAAGAGAAATAAACTAGAAGCATAAAGTCAAAATTATTTTTAAATTCAGAAAAATATGAAATTTGGGTCAAAATGTAATTTTTATAAAAAAATGACTATTTTATCTATCGAGCGGAAAAACTAAGATTTAAAAAAATTATGGTTTTCAACTTAAAAGAACGATAATTTTTTTTTAAGAAAGAGTAGAAGTGTTGAAATGAAATTTCAGTGAGAGATGGGTCGGAATTGGATTGGGTTCAATTTTGACCCAATCTAAACCCAAGTTCATTAGGTGTTCTTGGCAACCCCCCTCTCTTAAGTCAAACCTATTATGTCACTCTCTCTTTTGCCTTTCAAAAACTCTAAACTCTTCGACTTCCATCTACCATCACAACCACCAAAATACCTCCACTACTACTAGGGATGGCAATGGGCAGGATATGGACGGATATGCCAGTATCCATATCCTTATTCTCTAAATTTTTTTCTATCCATAACCTTCTCATATCTTTTTAATTTAACAGGGTAAGGATGTGGGTATTTATCCGCAGATATGGATTTAGCTATGGGTATACCCATATCCTCATAATAATTTTTAAAATAATGATATGATCAAAATTAATCAAATTATAAACAAAAAATTAATCCAAATTCAATCACAAATTTAATTCAAATTATAAACAAAATAAATTTAAAATAAAACAACAATCTTGACGCTCTTTTCACTAAAATTTCAAATATAGTCGGAAAATATAAGTTTTATTAGTGTTTGAAGTTCTTACCTCAAGTTACCACCGAAAGAAAAAGGAAAAGAAAAAAAAAAAAAAAACACAAATATTTTATATTCAACTCGTGAATAATTTCTTCCGCCAATTTTCAAAAATTTATTATAGTCACAAGAATTAATATAAGAAATTTCTTTTAAATTATATTTTATTTTATTTTTACTTTTATTTTGCGTGTAGAGGATATGGGTAAGGATATTTTACAGTACTCATACCCTTATCATTATCCTTGACGGATATAGATTTTCTACCCATATCTGCCCGCCAACTTCATTGAGTATATCCATATCCGCCCATAGCGGGTGGGTATCCGCAAGTATGCGGGTGGGTATCCGCAGAATTGCCATCCCTAACTACTACCTCCACTAACCACTCAGAAGCATATTTATTGACTCTTAGTGTTCTAGAAGTGTTTTCAAGTCTCAATCCATCAAGGTGAATTCTCTTATCTCTATAATTGATGAATTCAAATATGATGATTAGGTAAGGTTTCTTGATGCCTTTAGATTTTTTTTTTAGAATGATTTTGATACCCAAACTTGCTTATTTAGCTTCCAATTTATTCTAGGAACTCTAGCTCTGATGTCTCTACTAGAAATGATCGTGTCTTTGTGGAATTTGGTAATATATTATGTTGAAATAAATTTTATGGTTGATTCTTACTCTTGGTTGATTAATTAGGCAATTAGTTAGAAGAAGATATATGACGGGTGGAAACCTATCTTCGATGGCTAATCTTTAAGGTTTGTAATTTTGTTTTCAGACCATGTATGCTTTATTGGTGTAAGTTGTGTGTTTTAGATTTAAAGCATTGCATTAGAACCTCATCTAGAGTTCCATATTTGCTGCATATAGTATAATGATGTTAGAATGATAAATTGACTATGTTTGTGTAAGTGTGAATCCACTTGATTAGCTTGGTTGATTATGTCAAAATTTGTTGTTATTGTTGATCTAATGTTAGTATCATTGTGACTTGGTGTTAAATGATATTATATCAATGTGTTGGATTAAATTCCTGACTTATGGTACTAACTGCAAGTCCTGTACGATATACATTCATAGATCAATATCAGATAATTATCAATTGTTTCAGTTAAACAAATTGAATCGATTAGCCTGCCTCGATAGCAATAGTAAAAACATCCTTCGATGGTTTACAATCCAAATAAGCTGTTTGAAAACATTATAACTCAAAATACCAAAACAAATAGTTTATAATTCCTTTAAGCACTAGTCCAAAAGATAACATAAAAGTTCTTTAAAACAGTTAAAAAATGATAGAAATCGATGTACTCCAATGGGGAATGCGTGAACTCTCTAATCTGCTCGATCACCTATTTCACATTTCAATAAGAGAGACAAGAAAAATGGAAAAAAAAAAAAAGCAACGTCAGATTATCGATGTCTGGTTAGCAACTCACACTTCATCATTCACATACAAATGCGTCTATTCAATCATACATTTATGAAGTGACACACAAATGCACCTAAACTATCAACCAATCATGTGAGAAGAAAAACCCTCCCAATGTAACATTTATAGCGTGTATATAAAGTTATCCTACTAATTCTGGTTACAATTATGCTCATAGAATTCATTGAACATTTCTTAGTGTTTAAGTAGGTTCTTTATAGCCATCTCAAACCCCAAAATATTCAATTATATTCAATACAATCGTCGTTCCAATTTATTTTAGACCGATCCTAATCTAATATCAATAATGAAATGAGATGAATTGGCCCAAAACCTTCGATCATGGTCAAATAATCACACAACCTAATTTACCACCTTTAAATTTAATAAAATGACTAGCTAGCTATGCTAGGTCTCACTTTTTATTAATCTCTAACTTCATTTATTTATATAGATTAGGTATTTACTTCTTATATATATTCATTTAAAAATTTTAATTCATTTTTAGACAGCCATAAACTTTAACTAATTTATATAATTTTTTTTAATCATTATTTATTATTTTTTAATAAAAAATTCATTTCTTTTAATATTTTTTAAAAATTAAAATTAGAGGGGATGATATGATCTATTATTACATATAAATTTTTTAAATGAAAAAAACGGTAACATTTTTTATTTTTTTCAAATTTTGATCAGGACAACCATAAAGGTTTTCTATTTGTTTTCTTTTCTATTTATAAATAAATTATTTCTTTTATATACATATAACACATAAACTCTCTCAAAATATTCAAATAAGGAATTCAAAGATCTATTATTTTCTTTCATTTTTTATTCAAAAAATAAAGAGAAACAATAACAGAGCCATACCCATACTCTCATATTTTATACAATCATTTTCTGTGGAATCATTTTCCTTCCTTTTAGTACAATCGTGACTTTGAATTACAAATTTAACTTTTCCAAATATAATTCAAAGCCAGAGAATATAATAATATCATGCAATTTAAAAACAAAATAAGAGCTCATACACTCTTATACTTCAAAATTGTTGTGTACATTCTAGTTAATTCTTTAACACATTAATCAACAAACATTACGCTGTAATTTTAAAAAATAAAATAAAATAATTATAATATCAGAAAAGCCAAAAATAAAAGTAAAAATAAAAATCTAACACTATACTAGATCCATATTCATTGCTAAAAAAAATAAACTATCTTGAAATTTCTGATAAATTAATAAATGAAAATATCAAGTACATTTATATTTAATTATTTATTTAATATTGCCTCTACCAACCTAACACTCTATTTTCACCAATCTGGCCACAATTGTTTTCCTCTCTTCCACGGTCGTAAATAAAAGTAAAAACGAATAACAACAAGAGACATAGTTACAAATAAATAATTAAATTATTTAATAATGAGGGCAGCTTTAATATTGTCCACAAAAAATTCAATCCAAATTGCATACTCAAACGTCAAAACAGCTTCTAAATGGACAAAAAAATAAGTACTAAACAAATAATATAACTGATTAAATTACTCATCCAGTGCCATTAAAATTGAAAAATAAATTAAAGAAAGCATATGAAGTCCTATAAAGGCATATCTGTACTGTAACCTAGAGATAACTATGCTAATTAATATAAAGATGATTATTCCTTGTTTAACACATTATTGGGTGGTGGTGGAATTATTTATTAAAAGAAAAAATATTCGAATGACAAACAAATTGATAAAAATCATGTGCACTGTTCCTCACATCATACGGTACCTATCGTCTGTCATTAACTCAAAATTGAAGTCACCTGTCACTTTAGTAGTCTAATGTATACAGCTTTAACGATGATGGGATGGCCATTGACTTTTTAATATTATAATAATAATAATCATAACAAATAATACAATTCGGTCTGGTTCTGTGTATATAATAACGACAATTCATTCGAGACTTGTTCACTGAAATTTCTTGCTTTCATGTTCATTATCTTCAAATTCGTCTTCTTTGTCTAGTGTTGTTGTTGTTGTGTAAGCTGGATTCGACTTCGTGTTATTTCGTGACTCCTTGATCATTCTTTTATAAAAATTTTCAAAGCATGTAATAGTTTCTTTTCTTCGATTACGTAAAAGAAAAAAAAAATCAAAAATTGGTTTTGTTTGTTGATGCAAGGTGAGGTTATAGATTTTTGAAGGTTTTTAGAGTTGTGTAAGGTGGCTCAGTTCGTTTTTGTTTTCCTTCCTTAAACAGACATTTATAAAAGCCTTCAAATTATGTAACTTTCTTTACCTTCTTCTAATTTCTTTAAAAAAAAAAAAAAAAAAAAAAAATTGTTTTCATCTGTTTTGATTTGATATATGGTTCTTATTATCTAGTTTGATATAGAAGTTATCAGTGGTGGTGGCTAAGTTCAAAGTGTAGAGTCAACATTATAAAAGCATTCAAATCATGTAATTTAAGCCTTTCTACTTAGTTACACCCTTTTTTCTTTTTTTTTTCTTTTTTTCTTTAAAAAAAAAACAATAAAAAAAAAAATTGAGAGTTTGAAAATGGGGGATGCGGAGGTGGGGACGCCGACGGCATCGGCGCCGGCAACGCCAGGGACGCCAGGTGGACCGCTGATGTCAGCAATGAGAGTAGATTCTCTCTCATACGACCGGAAGTCAATGCCACGTTGCAAGTGTTTGCCTGTGAGTGTGGCCTCTTCAACTTGGGGTCAGCCTCCTCATACCTGCTTCACTGACTTTCCTGCTCCCGATATTTCCCTCACTCGCAAGGTACTTCTTTATTACACATTACAACTACTCAATTTGATCATATTGTACTCATACCTAGGTTAGAGATAGATATAGATATTTTCCTGTCAATATATTTTTTTCTTTGCAAAAAATATCATTTTTATTCTAATTACATTTAAAATTATATATATATATATACATTATCTATGTAAGTTTAGCTTAGAAGAGAATCTGGGCCACGCGTGGTTGACGTATCGCCAACTCTACACATAATAATATTATAATCAGGACGGTAGAGAAGGAAAGAAAAAGATATAATACAATAACAAACCAGTTGGTCAATTCAATAAACTAATCTAATCCAATAATAGAGATTAATTAATTAGGTGACGTGAGCCATTTGGTATATCATATGCAGCTAGGAGCGGAGTTCATAGGGACGTTCATTCTGATATTCGCAGCGACAGCAGGACCCATAGTGAACCAGAAATACGACCACGCGGAGACACTGATAGGGAATGCGGCATGTGCTGGTCTAGCTGTTATGATAATAATATTATCGACCGGACACATATCCGGAGCTCATTTGAACCCTTCATTGACCATAGCATTCGCTTCATTTCGTCACTTCCCATGGGTCCAAGTGCCTGCATACATTGCTGCTCAAGTCTCGGCATCTATATGTGCTTGTTTCGCTCTCAAAGGGGTTTATCAACCTTTTATGTCCGGTGGTGTTACTGTTCCGTCTGTTAGTACTGGCCAGGCTTTTGCGCTCGAGTTTCTTATCACTTTTAATCTCCTGTTCGTTGTCACTGCTGTTGCCACTGACACTCGCGCGGTATCATCTCGTCACTACTTAACCAACCAATTTTTTTCTTTTTTTTTTTTTTTATTGAAATTGTAATTAACTGTGTTGCGCTATGTGATTATGATTAATAGGTGGGGGAACTTGCTGGTATTGCAGTTGGGGCTACTGTTTTGCTCAACATTCTCATAGCTGGGTCAGTATCTTCCTCTTCATATTTTGTCTCTTTGTTACTTTCTTTTTCCAATTTTAAATAGCAGTAGTATTTCAATTTGTCATTATTGTCGCAACACATTTAAAAATTAGTTAATTTGACATGCTGCTGGTAGATAAATATTAAAAATTTCATACTTTTTTAAATAATTTTTATTTTTTATAAAACTAATTTACATATATTCCATTTTTAAATATATTAATTAATAAATTTATAAAGATTTTATTTTTATTTATAAAGAAATAGATCATGACTTTTCATTAAAAAGTTATGTTTTCAGATCAAACTTAAAATTTTTATAAAATTAAATTTATTTTAAATATTCTTTAAAAATTATAAAAATAAGTCGAAATAACTATATTGTTTTTATTTTCTATCTTAATTTACTTCCAGAGCAAATTAAATCAAAAAGTAAAATTATACTGAAAAATAGCTATATTCGGTATATATTTTTCGATTTACCATTTTTTAGAATGGTGGAGAGATTATTTTGTAAAATTAAATTTTTATCTTTACTATTTTTATTAAAAAAAAAACTCATTGTTGATTTACAATTAAATTTCACATTTTATAATATAGTTTATAAGCTATTAAAAATAATTTTTTTAACTTATTAATTTTAATATTAAATATGTCCAAATAACTATTTCTCACATATTAATAAAAATTTGCAAGTACATTTCAACCGTTAAAATGGCAGAACATGATAGGTTTACAAAATAGTTCTTGTTAGGATGATGGTTCAATCATTGATGGTTTGGTTGTATAGTACATATCCAATTTGTTGAAATTTGGTGTTTGACCTATAGCACAAGATTGGTCGGCAACAGATGAGATGAGACGTTTGTCGTTGAAATAGCATTTTTACTTATATATTGGGGTTAATTGTTGTGTTGTCACTAACAGGCCATCAAGTGGTGGTTCAATGAACCCGGTGAGGACACTAGGACCAGCCGTGGCAGCAGGAAACTACAAGTCCCTCTGGATATATCTGGTGGCCCCCACTCTCGGAGCCATAGCTGGTGCCGGCGCCTACACTCTTGTCAAGCTTCGAGACGATGAGGCTGATCCTCCTCGCCAGGTCAGAAGCTTCCGTCGCTAGCCTACACTACCCTCTCTTGTTATGTAATAAATAATAGACTTTAAGACAATATATCGTGTGGTGTGAGGAATAAAGGTAGGCAACGTGGCACCGAGTCAACGCCTAACATTTGGATAATATTTGTCCGACCCGACCCGTGTCTGTGTCGGAGTCATTATGTTTATGTGGATTTGTTGTGTTATTATGTGATGTTTGATGGGATTGGTATTTGTGATTTGGCTTTCTTTGGCCCTTTAAAAGACAAAAGCGCTTGCTTTGCTTTGCTTTGCTTTGCTTGTGTTTATAAGTCAAACACTCTACACCGCTCAATTTGTGCTTTCTTTTTCACCTTTTCTTCTCCCATATCATTATATGTATATAGTCTAAAATGCTTTTCTTCATCGTCACGGTAACTACAAGCCTAGCAATTGAGAGTTGACATTCAATACTATTTATGAAAGAGATTGTTCCAATATCAAATAGTCTACACCATGTTTAGCTGACTTTAGGACATTTCTTCTGGTCTTTGGCTGATTAGGGCATGAGAATGATTTAGAGGGTGCATCCTCTTTTTTCTAAGATATTTTGAAAGATTGACTGACCTTTTGTCATTAGACTGATAATAATAGGCCCAAACTTAAAATTCTTGATTCTCAGCCAACTCTTCTTTATTTCAATAATGGAGTCCATAGGATTTTTAGGCCATAAAAAATTTACTATACAATTACAATTATAGACCACTTTTGAAAAGTTTACAAAACTAAACTTTGATTTTCACTCCATAGGCCAATCACAGCTGTGAGCGTAATTCACAGACTGTGAGCATAATTCACAGCATCTGTGAATTGTAAAGTTTCAGGGGTATTTTGGAAAACTTGGCCTATGGAGTGAAAACTAAACTTTTAAAAGCTTGTTTTTGTATGTTTTTCAAAACAGGCCTATAATTGTATTTTAAACTTTAAAAGACCCATTTCTTAAAATTTTCACCCAATAATAATTCCTGCTTTCAGATTCTTTAATTAGAATATTTCAGCTTTGATTTATGTTTCAAATTGGATATTTACATGATTTAAAAAATAAATAAATAATAAAATTTAGTAAAAGTGTTGGTCTTAATAGGTTATTTATTGTAAGATAAAAATAAATAAGTAATAATAATAATGGAATATAAATAATTATATAAAAATAAATATTAAAAATTATAATATTATATATTCAGTGCTTCCCTGGTTTAACTATTTTTAAAAAATAGAATTGAATTTGGATTAAATTATTATAAAATAATATTTTGTTTGGTAATATGGAGAATTGAATTATTATTATTATTATTATTATTATTATTAAATTTGTTTATAATTTTTAAACAAAATGTTAAAAGTGTATAAATATCTTTTTTATATAGTAACATGCAAATTTTTTTATAGTCTGATTTTCCATGGCACGGCACTCATATTTAGGGTTGTTTACGAACTGAATCCAAATGAATACTTTTAAATTTGAATATGGATTCATTATGTTTTATAGGATTCAGATTTATTTACAAATTTAAAATCATATTTGGATTTGAATTCATATAAGTGTTGGGATGCAATCCAAAGTCCCACATCGGTTAAAGAAGTCAATCAAGACTTGTATATATACATCAACACCCACCCCAATAGAATGAGGCATTTTGGAAGGAGTCCAAGAACAAATCCATGCGGGCTAGGCTCAAAGCGGACAATATCATTCTATGTGGGGTGGAAATAGCGGAGCTCGGGGCCTAACAAGAAGATTCAAATTATTCGAATTCGGATTTGGATTCACGAACCATAAAATGAATTAAAGCAAAATTTCACCCTCGTTCTCTTTTGAATTTATAACTTGAATGAAAAAATTTTAATTATAACGGGATACCATGAGGTTTAGCAAATTACAAGTGCAAATGAGTTTAGATATTTTTACAAATAGATATCACGATTTTTTGAAAAGATAGCTGATGAAATAATACGGTTATAAATTACTGTAAAATTTTGTACAATTCTATTAAATTTTTGTGTAGACCCATAAGTTTATTAATTTTGTGAGCTTATTGACAGATAAATGGAGATAACATGCCTACAAAATTTAACAAAATTATACAGTATTTTTAATGGTGGAAGTTGCTCACCTAATGTTTTCAAAACTTGTTACACCTTATTGTTAAAATGTTAAAACTCATTTGCTGTTACAATTTCGATAAACCTTATAGTATTTTATTGTAATTAACAAAAACATATATATGTATATGTATATAAAATCTTGTAACCAAAACCGAGAGATATTCATTTACTCACTTTAAATAAAATTTATAAATCAACCCAAATATAATTGTATCACGTTAGAATACCAAACAAGAATTCTTTCTCACTTCAAACGTAATATAGTAAAAATAGTTAATATAATTACATTAACTATAATTTTTATATATATATATATATTATATAAATAGTATATGTAGTACATTATTTATTTATATGTCCGAATCTCTAAATGAGTTGGAATTTGAATATGTGAGATTTGGATTTGTTTATTGTTCAAATTTTTTCTAGGATTTGGCTTTGATTCAGATGGAAAAAAAATGAATTTGTTTCTATATCTGAATAACAAGTCTCTCATTTAAAATTCGGTTCCTGAATATCCTTATTCATATTCTTTTTCAATGATTTTCTATGGTAGCATATGATTTTTCATCGTGGTTTCCTACATCCATGGTTTTGCATATAGCCCATTCATATGTAACTCGTTAGAATTCATATTTCTCATATTTCCATAGTTTTTCAATAATATCATACCGTCGATCGAAAGAATTTAAGAAAAAAAAGATTGAAATTCTTTTATATAAATAAATAAATAATTGAGGTTTTGTTTTAAATCAATAAAAAAATCTATTTTTATTAGAATAAGTAACAAATTTTTTTGAAAGAAAAATAAAATTGATAGTAGAAAAAGAAAATGATGATGATAATAGAAGTGATAAGTTTTAGTATGTTTTATTTTTAGAAAAAAAAAATGTGAAAATATTTGGATTGGTCGATATAAATATGAAATAAAATAAATAAATAGATATAATAGAATATGATGAGGATATGTGTAATATCAAATTTTATTAACAAGATTGACATTTTTTTTTAGAGGATTATTCAGTCTCATCATTTGAAGTCCAGCAAGTAATGATTGACAAACATTATGTTTAACTAAAATAATCGATCTCAGCAGTCCTAACCTACAAATACATAAAAATATATTAGATATTTCATGTCCAAGACCGGATTAAATAAATTTCAAAAAAAAAAATAAAGACCGGATCAAATAACTTGATGTCCCAAACTCATATAAATCTCTACTTATAAATATTGTATGCAGTATTTGTATGAATCCTCACTCTTACTATCTATTTTTCTCTTCTTTTTTACCGTATGCAATGAGTAACAAAAAAAAAAAAACACCTTTCCAAATATTGCTAAATATATTGCTCAAATACGGTTCAAATTGAAGTATAGAATTAAGAAGAAAAAAAATAAAAAAGAAAACAAATCACAAGAAAATGATTAGATTGTGATGAATATGCAACAAGTGGATTTCCACTTATCTGTAAGATGTCATACATGCAAGGTGTGATTACACGCAGGACAACACATGTTCTTATATTTGCTATATATATATATATACATCTCCTGAGTAAATAATACACACTTCCTCTGTTTCTTTTCTTATGCTATTTTATCTTCTCTTTGCATTGTCCTACTATTAGTATTAATTTGATATCAACAAATTGGAAGTTAACTGTTCAGATTCAATCCAAGATTATCAGGTTACTTTCTGATCTCAATTTATTTTTCAGTTAATATTAAACTGTTTTTTTCTCTTCTACTCCTATTCTATTTTTATTTTTATAACACGTTATCAGCAAGAGTATGCTCTCCAGTTGCCGCTTTGACGGATCTTCTGGATCAGAAAGTGTTTGGTACCATTGTTTTTGGGTTATTGCTGATTGGGAAAAATTGTTGTGATATGAAACCAGAAAAAATGTCGGATCTGAAAAAACTGGATTTTCATGCACTAAAACTATCTGGAATTAATTACTTAGCATGGCTGATGGATTTGAAAATCCACTTACGAGTTAGAGATTTGTTGGATACTGTTGAGGAAAGAAATCAAACTTCTGAAAAACAAAAATCTCAAGCTATGGAGATTATGAAACACCACATAAACAAAAGTTTGAAATCTGAATATTTAAATATGGAAGATCCACTTGAGTTGTGGAACGCGTTGAAAAACAGATATGAACATAGAAGGGAGGTTGACCTTCCAAAAGCCCAATATTAATGGAATCAGTTGAGATTCCAAGATTTTAAATCTGTCAGTGAGTATAATTCTGAACTCCACCGAATAACAGCAATCAAAGCATCTTGTAGAGAAAAAGTAACAGATAAAGAAAAAATTGAGAAAACTCTTTCCACTTTCCATGCCGATAAGGTGTTGCTATCATTGGATTTTCGACAACATGATTACAAAAGTTTTGGTGATCTAATTTCTAAGTTGACATTATTGGAACAATATGATCAACTGTTGATGAGAAATTATGAATTACAACCACCTAGTACTGTGGCACCACCAGAAGTAAACAATAATACATTTCGTGGTCGTGGAAACCCAAATCGTGGTCGAGGTCGTGGTTTTGGCCATGGTTTTGGACGTGGTCGTGGTCATGGCCACGATAATAATAATAGAGCCGTGGACGAGGCCGAAATAATGGAAGAAGTGGAAATAGGTTTCATCCGTATAATCGTGGAAACCTGGTTTGGACCAGAGATGAAACCCAGAATAGGAATGAAAATTCTGGAAATAGAAATAATAATAATTCCCAAAATGTCTGTTACAAATGTGGAAGCAGCGATCATTTCCACCGTCAACGTTGAACCTCCCAACACCTGATAGATTTGTATCAAGCTTCCTTGAAAGGGAAGAATCCTGTAGAGGCAAATGTTGCAAATCTGGAAAGTGGAGAGGGGACCTCCCAGAAGAATGTTTCAAGTTTTCATACCTCCAATTTCTTCGATGATCTAGATATCGAAAATTTCATAAACTACACTGAAGATCAAAATGAAAATCAGAAGGCAATTTGAATTATATATATGTAAATATGAATAGGAGTGATGGAAATATTTCTGACTGGATTCTGTAATTTTGTTGTATATATATTTTTGTAATTAGAGTCAGAAATATTTATGGATATGTTTTGTAATGTAAATATTAATGTAAATATTTTGTTTATGTGAATAGAATATGGAAGTTCAAGGTATTTGTTTAATTGATAGCGCAACCACCCATTATATCCTCTGAGATAAGAAATATTTTCTAAATTTATCCAATTATAAGGCTCAAGTGAATACTATATCTGGTCCTGCTAATTTAATTGAAGGATATGGTAAAGTCATAATCCTATTGGAGAAGAGAACAAAAATCTGTATCCAAAATGCTTTATATTCAAGTAATTCCAAAAGGAATTTGTTAAGTTTCAAAGATATAAGAAACAACGGATATCATGTGGAAACAGTGAGTGAACAAAATGTGGAGTATCTATATATAACATCCATTGTTTTTGGATAAAAAGTCATTCTGGAAAAACTCCACACATTATCATCTAGTTTATATTATACAAAAATATCCCCAATTGAAGCGTACGTAAATGTGAGCCAAAAGATATTGGATCCTAAAAGTTTTCAATTATGGCATGATAGACTTGGCCATCCTGGATCTACAATGATGCGTAGAATTATTGAAAACTCAAATGGACACCCATTAAAGGATAAAAAAATCCTGTTATCAAATGATTATTTTTGTACATCTTGTACTCAAGGAAAGTTGGTAATTAAACCATCTCATGTTAAAGTAAATTTTGAATGTCCATCATTTTTGCAAAGGATCCAAGGGGATATATGTGGACCAATTAATCCACAAAGTGGGCCGTTTCGATATTTTATGGTGTTAATCGACGCATCTGCAAGATGGTCGCATGTTTGTTTGTTATCAACCCGTAATTCAGCATTTGCTAAGCTGCTTGCCCAGTTAGTTAAATTGAGAGCACAATTCCCAAATTATCAAATTAAATCCATCCGTTTGGATAATGCTGGGGAATTTACATCAAGGGCATTTGATGACTATTGCATGTCAATTGGAATTAATGTTGAGCATCCAATTCCGCACGTTCATACCCAGAATGGATTGGCAGAAGCATTGATCAAAAAGCTTCAAATGATTGCTCGCACTTTGTTGTTATGAACCCAATTACCAAATTCCGCTTGGGGACATGCAATATTACATGCAGCTATACTGATACGCCTTAGACCCGCTAGAAATCACGAATATTCTCCGTTACAGTTAGTAACTGGACATAAACCAGATATATCACATTTGAAAGTTTTTTGGTTGTGCTGTATATGTTCTCATATCACCTCCTCAAAAAACCAAAATGGGACCCCAACGTCGTCTGGGAATTTATGTGGGTTATGACTCACCATCGATAATTAGATATTTGGAACCCATGATTGGGGATTTATTTACTGCACGTTTTGCGGATTGTCATTTTAATGAACAAGAATTCCCACGACTTGGTAAAACTGAGACTCTTATCAGAACAAATAATGAACTCATATGAAAAAATGAAAAGTTGTATTATCTGGATCCACGTACTGGTCAATGTGAAAGTGAAGTACGAAGGATTATTCATTTACAAATGGTTGCTAACAAATTACCAGATAATTTTACCGATACAACTAGAGTGACTAAATCTCATAGCCATGCTCGAAATACACCTGCTCGACTGGTAGTTCCAATTGATAAATCTAGACAAATGATAGCAAACGAATCATCTGAAATCCAAAGAAAACGTGGTAGGCCTGTTGGGTCCAAAGATAATGTACCATGAAAACGAAAAGGTCCAAATGAGAATGTTGTTAAAGAAATGCTCCCGAAAGATACCACATCTCAAGATCTGCAAATTGTGAAAGTTAAAAATCCTAATCATGAAAGAACATCTGAATCCAGAAATGAGGAAGTATCAATAAATTACATGAAGGAAATCTGGAACCGTAAAGATGTTATGTTAGACGATATGTTTTCATATGCAGTAGTAACTGAAATAATAAATGATGAATATGAACCTCAATCCATTAAGTAATGTAAAGAACGAAATGATTGGCCAAAATGGAAAGATGCAATCCAGGCTGAATTGGATTCATTGAATAAACGAAGTGTTTTTGGGCCCATAGTTAAAACACCTGAGGGTGTCCAACTGGTTGGTTACAAATGGGTATTTGTTAGGAAACGAAACGAGAGAAATGAGATTGTTAGATATAAAGCCCGTTTAGTTACTCAGGGTTTCTCCCAAAGGCCTAGGATTGATTTCGATGAAACTTATTCACCTGTAATGGATATGATAACTTTCCGATTTTTAATTGGTTTGGCTAAAGAACGAAATCTCGAAATGCGTTTAATGGATGTGGTTACTGCTTATCTGTATGGTTCCTTGGATACTGATATTTTCATGAAACTTCCAGAAGGGTTAAAACTTCCTAAAATAAATAAAGATCGTAGTTTATATTCCGTGAAGTTACAAAGATCATTATATGGGTTAAAACAATCCGGAAGAATGTGGTATAATCGTCTGAGTGAGTATCTGATTAAAGAAGGGTACGTTAATGATGTTATATGTCCATGTGTGTTCATTCGAAAATCAGGATCCAGTTTTGTAATTGTAGCAGTTTATGTTGATGATATGAATTTAATCGGAACACAAGATGAAATTCAGAAAACTGCTGAATATTTAAAAAGGGAATTTGAAATGAAAGACCTGGGGAAAACGAAATATTGTCTTGGATTGGAAATAGAGCATAAATCTGATGGGATTTTGATCCATCAGAAAACTTATACTGAGAAAATTCTGAAACGTTTTAATTAAGAAAAATACCATCCATTAAGTACCGAAATGGTAGTTCGTTCCCTTGATCCCAAAAAGGATCCATTTCGACCCAAGGATGATGATGAAAATATCCTGGATTCTGGAACACCATATTTGAGTACTATTGGTGCCCTTCTATATCTAGCCCAATGTACGAGACCAGATATAGCTTTTGTTGTTAACTTATTGGCTAGATATAGTTCCACTCCGACCCGTCGTCACAGGAACGGAATCAAACATATTCTCAGATACCTTCGTGGAACTGTAGATTTTGGACTATTTTACTCAAATTCAGATAAACCTTCTAGTTTGATTGGTTACGCTGACGCTGGTTATCTCTCGGATCCGCATAAAGCCCGTTCTCAAACTGGGTATATTTTTACATACAATGGTACGGCTATCTCGTGGAGATCCGTAAAACAAACTCTGGTTGCCACATCTTCGAATCACGCTGAAATATTGGCATTACATGAAACCAGTCGGAATGTATCTGGTTGAGATCTGTCATAAGTCATATCCAGAGTTCATGTGAGATTCCCCAAAATATGAATGAGCCCACAATAATTTTTGAGGATAATGTCGTCTGTATCGCCCAAGTGCGAGGTAGATATATCAAAGGGGATAGAACGAAGCACATCTCGCCCAAATTTTTCTACACCCACGAGTTTCAAGAGTCTCGACAAATCAATATGAAGCAAATTCGGTCTTCAAGCAATCTCGCGGATTTATTAACGAAGACTTTACCGACATCAACTTTCGAAAAGCTAATTTATGGAATAGGAATGCAGAAACTTTCTAGATTAGTAGATTAGATTATGGGTGTAATTAACAGATGGAGTTTTTGTAATTGGATTCCATCAGCTGTACTCTTTTTCCTTCGTCCAGTTTTTATCTGATTGGGTTTTTCTGGCAAGGTTTTAACAAGACAGTCGAATAGTAGAAATCCAAAGGGGAGTGTTATGAATATACAACAAGTGGATTTCCACTTATCTGCAAGATGTGATACATGCAAGGCTACATGCAGGACAACACATGTCCTTATATTTGTTTTATATATATATATATATATATATATATATATATATATATATATCCTGAGTAAATAATACACACTTTCTCTGTTTCTTTTCTTATGTTATTTAATCTTCTCTCTGCATTGTCCTACTATTAGTATTAATTTAATATCAACAAATTGGAAGTCAACTGTTCAGATTCAATCCAAGATTATTACTTTCTTATCCCAATTTATTTTTCAGTTAATATTAAACTGTTTTCTTCACTTCTACCCCTATTCTATTTTTATTTTTATAACATAGATTAAAATATGTGCAAATTAAGGGGCAGACTTTCTTTTACTCTTGCACCCAACTTGGCCATGAATGCTTATGTTACAAGCATATTGTCCAGAGAAGATAGTTGACCATATTCCCTAGATTGTATTCACATGCAAATCATATGGTGCTGCTCTATTATCTATCATGTATAAAAACACCACCAAGCAAGATAAAGTTTAATGATCCATATCCATCTAACTGACAAGGTAACTAAATCAACAAAATCACCATCTCTAAATTCTATTAATGCAACTTAGAGGCAATTTAAATTTCTCAAAGAAATAACCACAGCATGAGATAATCTAGTTCCAGATGTTTACTGGTGATATCATAAATATGGTGGCTCTATAAGTACACAATTCTAACGAGTCTCTCATCGACAGTCCTACTTAACTACAAAATACAAATCCATGGAGTGTGTTCCATCCAGTGCAGTCCTGTGGAGCAATTAAATTATGAAGTACAAATAGTGGATGATGGGATCTTCCATGATAAAAAAGAAAACACAATTCTTTCAAATACAAGATTTCCAAGATGATAGATAAGAACAGAGCCACAACATCATGTTTTTCAATCAGAGATTCTACACAAATTTTTAGTTAGAGGGAGCATCCACATCCAATTTTGATGACATAAAGAACTACATAAGAATGAAGCAAATCTGTCCATATCGTTATCCAGAACATTAAAGCATATTAAGAAACTATAATAATCCATATATCTCTCTTCAATTATCCGTGTCCGTCCAATTTGCTCCAAAAACACTGGGAACTGCACCTGAGAAGCCAACTTCTTGCTGACAATCATATTACAAAATTTGCCACACAAATAAACAGGTTTCTGCATGTGAGTGCATATTTAAATTCATAAAACTTCCATCTGGATAGGGTTACAAAAACTATCCTTCAATAGACATAGAGCTCTACAAATCTGCCTCACCTGCTCTGAGATCAATGAGATTAGAAAAGTAACAGCAGGCAAGCAGCATATTTTGAGGAAACTCCAGTGAGAAAACATGAATTTGTAACTTGTTGGTTGATCCCTCTCTACTTAATTTCAGCATTCTACTCTACAATAACATCAAGTTTATCTTATCTACCACCATGTAGAAGAGTGAGACAAACAACTGTTAGAGCTTAAAAGTGTGCATGAAGTGTACTAAGAGCACAAATGATATTGTAATTATGGAACAGTTCTTACCATATATTAGTTTCAAACTAAATTGTTAATAATAAACAACAATAATAAACCACTTACCATGTGTTTGAGATTTCATTCTCCCTCAATTATGTTCCCGTAACTCGCATATAATATTTGGCAAAGAAATGCAGCATCTCCTTCTATTCACTAGCCTAGCTACTACCTAAGAGTTTGCGGCCAACCATCCAACTTGCTGGGAAGGAAAGACATTTAATGCCTAAATAGTGAACAGTTGACTTGCTATATTGAAGCTCAAAAACTAGTGTAGGTCATTCAGCCAGCCGAATTTCTTCTCTTTTATTTTTGTTTTTTTTTTTTTATCTTCTCTTTTTGTCCTTCCGAACCAAGTTGCAAGTTGTGGAATTTAGTTCACAAGAAGCTAACAGGTTTCTATCTCTAGTATGAAATTTCTTAAAGAATAAGACTAATTAGGATCAAATAGTTTCTAACCTAAACAGTATAGATATCTCAAATCTGCAGTGAATCATATCAACACTTTTGTCATCCACAAATACCACAGAGCGATCTTATATGACTATGGAAATAAGTAGAATCCATTTTTGGTTTCACACTTATAACATAAAATGCTAACTAATGACAAAGGAAATTAAAACTAGGATGACAATGTTCATTCAATCATTGACTAGATGAACATATTACTCGCTTGGAAAAAAAAGATGACATATAAGATGAGAAATCATTGACAGCAGGTGAATTTGGGATTATGACCATATGACGTGAGTAATTCCACTGCCCTGAACTCCCAAGCTTTTTTCCTAAGGTTAAATTGACTCAAGAGTAAAGGTCAAACACTGAGTACCAAGTGAGAATATCCAGCATACTTTGAAGACATCCACAAATGTAACATATAAGATGTCTATACTCATATTCAGACATAACCAGCCTTGGTTCAAGACTTCTAAAGAATGAGAAATAAAGGCCTAATTCAAAGACCAAACTAAATAAGCATTATCCATCAAGGAGTAAGAACTTGCAAAGGTTTTACAATAATACAAATAAGCATAATGTAACTCTCAAAATCAGCTCAAACAGAAGAAAAAAATATCAATTCTAATACAAGAAAACCAAAGATAGGATGTTTAGTAAGATTGCTTTGTTTATCAGTTAATTTGGATACACAATTTACTGTTAGTTGGAAAAGCCGTTATTGTGTGTGCTCCCCTCACTATTAACATAGCAAAACAGGTAATATTTCAACTTCGCACCACGTAATAATTAATCATTTCTTCTAGAGTATAATTAATCAAGGATCCGTAAATAGACAATTGATCATACTTGCATTGAATTAATTTTCAAATACTAAATTTGCTACCGCTATTACTAGTTCCCAAGATATCCCCATAATAATTTAATGTCAAACTGATTTCTTTAATTCTCATTATATACATGCCAAATGTTTAACTACTTAAGATATTGCATGGAAATACTAATGGTATATGGCTACGTAATTGTCACACAGTGTACACAACCGTGCATCAACCATCATACATGCAGAAAGAATTCTCAGTTAGCAATTTTTATAAAGACATTAAAAACGATCTAATTTGGAACCACCACATACACCCGTTTTTTCGATGGGTCAAATATATCATTCAATTAAAAGAAAAAAAAATAAGTAAAATACCAGCAGAAAATAATTCAAATGTATCTTTATACTAACAGAAACTGTCTTCCTACGAACAGAAACTACAAATATGTGTTTATAAAGTAAGGACTTACCCTCATTAGCTACCAGTTTCAAAAATTAATTCAAGTACATAACTATTTCAAGAGGGTACTCAGTAATATATGAATAAAGTCTACCTGGACTCCTAACCCACGCAGGAAAAGTTGTACAAGGACCTTGATCATTTTTTCCATCCAATGAGCAAATCAGCTGGTAGAGAAGCAGGATCCAGCTCCCAGCAATTCTTCAAGTGGTCAGGAACATCATCGCCAGAAAGCTCCCGAGCAGGAATCTGATGTGAAAACAAACGAATATCATCCTTTTCAAGCCATTTAACAGCATGACACCCAATTTCTCGCCTCTTAAATATTGTCTTGAACCCATCAACTTTCTCAAGGTAGCCCATACTCAAACCATGGATTTCACTGTAAGTTGTCAAGAAAACAACTATATTGTAAGACCTTCTACCTTTAGCTGAATGGTTTCTTCCTTCCCTTGGTATCTCACTGTAAAGTGCCCAAACTGAACCTTTCTTTGGATAAATCCTATAAACTTCTCTAGCTGCCCTTTCACAATCCATAATATGTGAAAATATATTGAGAGAGTTAATGGAAGTCTTTTTGGAAATTTTGAATCGGCCACACGATACATGATACCCCAAGTTTTCCCAACACACCAATTCTTCATCTACGTTATTCTCAAGATCCAACCAGCTGATCTTCACTTCAAAGGGATTTACAGAAACAACTTCATCAATCAGACAATAATGCCTTGGCATTCCATCGTCATCATCATAAATGGCCCAGATTTGCCCATTCTTAAAACTCCTCTCCACTCTATCTTTATCAAAATCATAAAAATCCGAGTCTTCAACATCCATGATCTCCAAACTGTCACTCTCTGAAAGATCGTGCCCATTAGTCAATGAATTATCACTTTTATCATTACCCTCATGAGACACTATTTCCAAGTTTCTACACTTCTCAGCATCTTGCTCCCCATTTGCTAAATCCTCACTCTTCTCCATAACTAGACGCTGCTCGACCTCTACACATTCCTCCACCTCCATTTCATTCTCCTTACCACCCCCGGCCTCTTCCCTTCTCTTCTCCTTCAGTTTCAACTTCTGTTGATTAGCCTTTCTTTTAGCCAACAATTGCATCTCTGCTAATGTCATGCTTTCATCATCAACTTCTGTCTTTTTTGTTCCAACCCTCTCCAAAGCCTCTGGATCTACCACTTTTTTCTCCATAGACCTAGCCAACACTTCTCCAACAGCACTCTTTCTTCTCCTAACTCTACTCTGCCCAGACTCATCATCACCCCCAACTACATTCTCCGAATCCCCAATCTCACCATTTGCACCAACAGAAACCCCTCCGCTTCCTACTTTCCTCTTCAAATTCAAACTCCCAGCTCTCTTCTTCAAAATGAAATCACACAATCTCTCCCCCACATCATCCTCCTCAGAATCTCCACCATCATCACCACCACCTCCATCAACTTCCACAGCAAGAAAACTCTTATTGCAACTAGGGCAAACCAAATTGTGGCCCAAGTACCTCCTCTCAAACTGATGCAATAACCTACACCGTGAACAGGCCGTCCAGAAAGTCTGTCTACCCTGATCATCTAACCCCTTAACAGCCTCCTCCTGCATCTTAAGTCTCAACCTCATATCATACTCTTTTCTCCTAATCTTATCAGACAAAACCCTAAAACCCTCACCAACAAGCTTAAACGCATCCTCACATCCTAAATGAGGGTTCTTATCAGGGTGCAAAAGTAAAGCAAGTTTCTTATACTCCTTCTTGATAGTATTAATATGAGAAAAAGGCTCTACCTGGAGAATTTCATACCAATCTTTAGTAGAATCCGACGAGGATTTTGAGGCAACCTTGAGAATCTTCAAAGCCAAGAGCATGGAGGACACGCCTTCCATATTAGGAGCCAAACGTTGCGCCTTCTTCACATGCTTTAGGGCTGATTTGAACTTCGATTCCTTCAGCTTCCCTCCTGCTTTGCTAATCAGCCGTGAAGCTTCTTCTCCTCCGTCCATTGCCGGAATAATGAACGAATGGATATGAATCAGTTGTGCAACCAGAGCTCCAGATTTATACAGAAACTGCTCTGGTTTACAAAATCCAATTTTGGAAGATTAATTAAAAAATAATATCTCCAGAAAGAAAATTAATGTCAAAAGAAATCTGGACCGAACCGAATGATATGTATGTATGTAAGGTGTCAACATTTAAATTTAAGATCGATATGGAAATTTGTAGTTGTAGCCAAAATAGTGAAGAACAATGCGAGTGATTTTTCGAGTGGAGGTTTTGGTTCCATTTTGTGTTCATGGACAATTTGCAAAAACCACCACATTTCTAAAATTGTTATCAAAATGGCTCTTAAATTAAAGGATAATCCCACAAGCTCCATGAAGGTTTGAGATTTTCCTATTTTACCACTTTGGTTTCATTTTTCTCCATTTTATCACTGTCGAGACGAAAATGATAAAATTTTTAAAAGGGACTTTTGGAATCTAATAGAGTTCCAAGACAAGAGTCAAATAGTGGCGTTCTCTCGGTAATTAGCAGTTGAACTAAGGAGATTCGATGAAATTAAAAATTGTTGAAAATTGATTTTCTATTATTTCTCCTTCATCCAACCACCAATTGTCGATGGAGCACCATCATTAGACTCATCTCTTGCTGCTCCACCAAAGTCTAAAATTAATTTTCAAAAATTTTTACATTTTTCGTATTATCAGTAGTAAAATAGAGAAAAATGAAACTAATATGTAAAATGGAGAAAATACTATGGTAATTATCCCTAAATCAAACATATTGTCCTTTTTTTTAATCCTTCAGTATTTTTTAATTCTATTTTGAGACTTTATCTTTTTTATTATTTTATTTTTATTAAAATTTGGTTTATATATTAAATGAAAATGTAATAATCCATTTAAACATGACTTTAGGGGTCACAATTTGAATAAGATTATTAAAGGTTAAAGTTGATTGTAATTGTATCGTGTCGATAATCGTATTCAACTATTTAACTCGTTTAATACTCGTGTCGTATGTATGTTAACTTAATCGTATCACGAGTTGATCCGTTTAATGAAAATATATGTGTAATTTTAAATTTAATATTTTATTTATGATTTTTTATTAAATAAATTTGTATAAATCCGTTTAATAATCGGATTATTGTGTCAATTTCGTGTTGGTGTGTCAGATTGAATAATAAGTAGAATGGTTGGAGTAGAATGGTTGGAGTATTATTTTTTATACTAAATTAATAATTAATTTAGTGTATGTATAAATTAAACACCCAACTTTATTTAATAAATACTACATATGCATGAAAATAATATAATAAATTTAAAGAAATTTCGAATACCGAACAAATATATTTATTTATCTTATAAATTAGTACTTATTTTATATCCACAGGTAATATGAATTGAAGTGGTAATAAAATTAAAGTTAAAACATTATTTAGAGATACTTTAAATTCGTTGAGAAATTAGTTTAATTTAAAGGAAAATTTTTTTTATAGGCCATAAAAAATTTACTATATAATGATACCACTTTTGAAAAGTTTGCACTCCATAAGCCATTCACAGACTGTGACCGTAATTCACAAACTGTGAGCGTAATTCACAGAATCTGTGAACTGTAAAGATTCAGGGATATTTTGAAAAACTTGGCCTATGGAGTGAAAAATAAACTTTTAAAAGTCTGTTTTTGTATGTTTTTCAAAACAGACCTATAATTGTATTTTGAACTTTAAAAAGCCCATTTAAAAGAATTTTCACTTAATTCAATATTGTTAATTCAATTTAAAAATACTTATAGCATATTTGGATATGTGTAAAAAATTTTAAGTTCAACTGTTTGGGAAATATCTAGGATTAAAACAAATATCATAATGAAAGGTCAATAATTCAATTTTAAATAATAATAAATAATGAGTGTGCTTGCAGTAAGTAAATAAATATATATATATATATATATGAAAGCAACGGATCCTGTGGTTACACTATTGAACGGTCTAGGTTTCCCCCGCCGTTCGGGTCAGATCCTCCACCATGCACATTCTTACTGTCCTCATCTGCATCAGTGGATGGTTGTTCGTTGCAGGTTACGAATTCATTCAATCCATCGTTTCCAAAAAAATTCTTGTCGCCCGATGAGATGCCATTGACATTGAAATGGTTCATGTACCAGCTTCTCATCTCTGCCTCAGTGGCCTGCATAGTTTGTACGCCAGAATGCTGCGGTACATAGGGAACCATCTCATTATTCAAATAAAACAGGCAATTATCATCCACATGGCACCCATTTAACTTGTTTTCATGTTCAGCAGTAAATTGCTTCCCACATAGTAATGTAAATGCGTATGCAATAAGTTAAGGTGTCGGACATACCAAATGTGCATCGCTTATATCATGATTTCTACTGCCATAGAAGCCCCAACGTACACATCTCGGCATGTTTGACTCGTCCTGTTTCTGTTCCGTGGCACATACAATTTTACGCATGTGTGGAAACGTTTCCATTAGTCAGTACTGCATATTTCCGAATAAGTATATACAACATGAAAAGCGTTGCTACATATTTACAGTTAGAAATCATAATAAAAATATAGGTGGGAGATGTAAGTGAAGGAATAATTCCTTACTGCGAATGACCATGAGAAACATTTTAATAGCACTGTCTGGTCTAGTTTTGATAGTATTCTATTGTCGACGCTTGTGGTCAATGCATTTATCGTCCTCTCGAAAATAATGGTGCCCCATGGAAAAGATAAAAAAATCCCCTACATTTCTTAACTTGTGTCATACTAGCTTTGGCCAACTTACATCAGATCGTCCTCCATAGATGATCCAATGCTCAAGAAGCGCAAGAACCAATCGCTTTGCATCTGACCTATCTAATCCTGCAGTTGAACTGCAAAGCATAGCTTTAATGCGTCCTGGTGTGATGCCTCCCTATCGATTTGGCCAGAGTCTCATACACACGTTGTCTTTTGGCAACAACTGATGCTGAAGGGCCAAATCCTGCATTCCTATCTTGCCGAACCGTAATCTCGTTGTCAAAGCAAATTACATTTTCCCAAATCTATGCATGTTGCCCCTATTCTAAACCATAACCCATTAGACGGCCAACTAAAGATCGTTATTCGATGGGCAAGCACCTTCAGAACAAGGTTTCCAGGGTAATGTGGTTTGACCTCAGCTGGCCAATTCACTAATTCGGCAAATTGTTGAAAAAGTCCCCGGTTTAGCCACTCGGTTAAGCCATGGGCAACCGCAGGCCCCTTCACAATTTTCTTCCAGTTTGTCAGGGAGCAGTAGTTCATAATTTTGCGCATGCTTGGTGCGTCTCGGTTAGTGATAACCCATTGAAAATCAGAACCCTACACGTTAAATAACAATATACGATGTTAGTTCTTGAAGCCAACAAGGTAAGAATATAAATCCAAAAAATCATACTTCTATGTGTAAACAAAACGTCTTAAAATTACGTAAGCAAGTAAGGAAGCGAGTTTATTTTCCAGCACACAATTGCCATAACTCAGCGAACCAGATATCCTAGGTAAATGTAAAAAATAATGCTTAAGCATATTTACCATAACCTAATTAAAGGATTTAATATACTTAATCAGAAATAGTCAAGCCAAACGCCAGTGTAATCAAAACAGCTTGAAAAAGCGGCAAGCACCATACATGGCAAAGAACCACAAAGGGTTCGTCCTCATTCAACTTGTCAAGTAAGAACAAATAACCGTCGGCATCGTTGTACGTCAGTGGTGGCGGGATTGTATCAGCCACTGGCAATATGAAAACCCAACTTGATTCACCTCGTTCATGTCAACGGTGAAGGCAAAATTTGTTAGGGCTAGGTGCTACTACATTTAAAGTCGTGTTGGCTACCAAGACAAAAGGATTAAAAGACAGATAAGCCAAAAAAAGACGTAATTGAACATTGACAATGCAGCAAATGTACTTAATGATGGAAACATATGGCATACCTCTTTCATTTCTGTGGACTACCAGTAATGCGACGCAATTAAGAAGAAGGATATGAGACTTTAAAGAACTATTCTGGCAGTGACAGGTGGAAATTAGGTTTCTGCGGACGCTGAAGGCAAAACTAAGGTGCGAGCAAGCGAACTGTAATGCTATTAATTATGTGCATCAATGGGGTTCTGTTTGGAAAAAATAATTTATGAAAACCAAAATGACGGTGAGACTTACTTAGTTGATTACCGGCGAAAGGCGGTGCAACGACTAGGGCAGACCCCAGGAGAGCATTGGAGCGGTGGTTAGACCGACGAGTTGAATTTAGTTGGGATGAAGCCAGAAGTCTGATAGTACTAACTGCATGCTAAACAGTACGTGTCAAATCAATTAAATACACCTCACACGTAACTGAAGATTAGACAGTAGTCGGCAGACCGACTTTTTTAACCTCCTGCTTAAGTTAGTTGCAGTAATGAGTGCATAAAGTAATATAAATTGTCCCCACAGCTGCCGGTTCCCTTAACCTAGTACTGTTGCGCTTTACAGGCTGTATTAGTAATATTGCATTATTATATCAACTAATGCATCTGATGACTTAATGTTTCAAAGTATTTACAATGGCGTGGAGCTCGTACCAAGATCATTATATTTAAATCATGATGCTAGTGGGAGGATCAACGTTTCAATCTTTCTATTTTACACAAAACAATATATAATAATAAAAATAAAATAATAATAATAAAAATTATAATCCCTACCAAAAATCTTATCAGACATTTTTTTTTTCTTTACATTAATTAAAATAATCGTCCAATAACACAAATATGAAATGAAAGTTTGAAATATTAGTTTTGTACAATTTTCTAAGTTGCACTATATAACATAAACTAAATAAAATTTGTGTGCTTTGCGCGAGATATTTAACATCTTTTTAGGATAATTTTATATTATAATTTAAAGTAGTATAAAATAATGATAAAAAATAGTGTGATTTTTTAAGTTATAAATTAAAAATTATTTATAGTAAGATTAAGAAATATTTAACTTGATTACTTTTTAAAAATATGTTATATATATATTGTCATTATTAATTAAAATTATGTTGTACATTCAATTGGATATGTAATTATTGGTCGCGATATAACATTATCTAACATTATTAAAATATTATATAACATTTATTTTTTGAATTTTATAATGCTTGTGTTGTTGTACTTATTAAAATATTAAACTATAATATTAATTGATTTTGTTTAATTGATAGGGAATGTGAGTAGTTTGAGCTTTATTGTATTTATACATTTATTAGTTAATTCGTTACATGACTTTAAGATATTCATTATATATTTATAATCTAGAAATGTTAATTTATATACATATTTTTATCTTTTCATTTTCATTTTGCTATTATTTTTATTATTGTAAGTACTAATGGATAATGATTAGTAATTTTTAATTATTCTTATTTATTACAAATAGAGGTTGATAACTTTTTTACTCAAGTGTTTTTTAAATAATAGTTTTAAACACACATTATCAATAATGATCAAATGCCGCAGTAATAAGAAATTGTTATAATATAATGCATATATATATATATATATTTTTAATTTGTTTAAATTATGAAAAGTTAATTTATTTTGAAATTGTATACATGCCCCAAGATATTAAATGTAACCCAAAAAAAAATATTTTATCATGTTATGGCATCATTCGTCAATAAATACCATATTCGTACTAAACTCTACACTTTATTTCTTTTTGTTTTTAATATTTTAAAGAATATCACACTATAGCTTCAAACTTTAATCATTCAATTATTCATCATTTTAATGAGTGACTAAAAGTGAATATTGGAGAAAAAAAATAATGATTTGTTGAACACATCAGAAAGAAAAAAGATCTAAACACATAATATACCAAAATAAAACCGAATACAATCAGTTGAATCTAGATAGAGAACAACGTAAGAATTCAAAAATAAAACATCTGCCATACATATATTTCTTAAAAATAAGAAAATAAAAGAACAAAATAGATAAAAGATGAGAATCCTAAAACAACAGAGCTTCTCATTCACTTGCATATATGATCTTACACCACCACCATCGAAATAAAAATTATAAGAGGAAAAGAGATGAAAAACAAAGATAGTAACAAAATAAATGTAAAATTTTATTGTCTAATGGGTGAATGTAGTTGAAAAGTGAGATATTTATATAAAGATGTTAATCAAAACAGTGATATAGGAAGTGGAAGAATTGGCTTTTCAAATACCTATTATTTATTTAGACATTAATTTTATCTTTATCTTTAATATATAATATATGTTTAATATTTTTTATTTATATTTGTAAAGGCAATTGTGTGAATAGTGTACAAATTAGAGTCAAATATATATATATATAAAGCGAAACCTTCAGCGGGCCCCACAAATTTGACGTGAAACGCTGAGGGTTCTGCGTTTAGTTGAAAAACATCAAAAATCGAAAGTTTTGAGTTTTAAAGATATTTTTCCAATCAGAAAATAACACGTGTTTTTAGCCATCCTCTCTTGGATCGTTGTCTTTCTCTTTTCCCTTCCTTATCAATTAAACCAAATTCCCTCCCTCATCAATTCGATCAAAAACCCTTTCTCTTCTAGGTTTGTTTTTCAATTTCTCCCTCGTGGCTCTAAACCTCACTTACTCTCTCTTTCCGATGACGCTTATGTTGATTCTTCGCACTCTCGAAATGGTTCTCTTTCAAAGGTTTCTTCTTTGTTTGTGAGGTTTGCACCGATGGCAAGACCTGGGTCACAATCTCCATTGTCATTGGCCTGGGTAGCTATGGTACTAAACCATCTCGACCGCCTAAATAGGAGCGAAAAAAATGGATTCTTTTCTTTCAATTTTGACTCGAGATTGAGACTTATGGTAGCATTTAAAGGCCCACTCCCCTCTATTCCCACCTCCAACACTGACGCAGCGCAAACACACTAGACCATTCTTGGTTGTCGTCTCCTCCATCAAATATGAAGGTTAGTTCTTTCGTCTTTCATCTTTCAAAATATTTAATTTTAGGAGTTTCAGATGTACTTATATCTATCATCTAATAATCACTGCTGTTCAATATCGCCAATCTCACCATTGGCTTCCAGAACAAACCCGAGATCGATGACGATTAAAAGCTGTAAGTTCTGTTTTTGTGTTTTTAGTCAAACCTATTTTACTATCAATTTTGTTGATGATAAATAGCCATGTTTATAAAAATCATTGAGCTTGTAGGATTAGAATGGTGCTAATGATATGCTTTTTGTAATTGTTTTTAGGTTTTGCATGTAGTGAGAAACTTTATTCATATTGATTTGTTTTTGTGTGAAATTTGAACCTTTTTAATTCTGATCAAGTGTTAAATGTATGAATGAGATGTGTGGAAGAGGTTCATTATTGTTAGTCTCATGGCTTTTTCTAATGTTTTAGTGTGTCACAATTTGAAATACAGTCGAGCATTTTTTGATAAAAGGATCTCGCAAGAGGTCAATGGAGAGGTGCTTCTGACCTACTCACTGTGGCGTTTGGTTCAATTCCTTAAATATTATTTTTACTATCATCTTTTCCTATATTCGATTTGTAGGAATTCAAGGATATGTTTTCAAGATCATAAAAGGATGTGACAAGTAAGGTTTGACTAAATTAAAATTGGGAATACTATATTGAAGAAAGAATGCTCTGAGAAGTTTGTATAGATTGAAACTTCAAATGGGCATAAAGGTTTGTTATAAAATTTCTTCATCGACTACCTTTAATATATAAATTTCACTCATTTTCTCATGTGGGAGTGTTTTGTTTTAGGAATTTTAATCAAGCTTTTGGCGGACAATGCACCCAAATCCATGAAAGAACAAATTTTGGTTGGAAGATTGTCATTAATCCCAGCATGAGTATCTACCAGTTTCTTATAATTTTTTTATCTTCTCTCTTTACTGCAAATTGAACTCTATTTTGTATTTTTCTAAAGATATTTGTTAACTTTGTTAATAGAAATGACTGCTCTGAGATAGTTGATTTGGATGTGGGGCTAAGTGCTTTGGATGAGTACATATATTTGTTGGAAGAATTGAGACCGAAATGTTAACTAATGAGGCTGGCGAGGTAACAAGGTAGACAAAATTTGAAATTTGTTCTATTTGGTAATATTTAGTCAATTTTATGTTATTACATTGATAGCATTTCAATTTTTAATCTGTGCTTAGATGTCTTTTCGTGGTTTGTTTATGTGAGTGCTTATATTTGGTTTTTTGGGTTATTTTGTTGCAGTCGTTTCCAAAACATATTTTCATGCACGATCAGACTTTTTGAAGCAGGAAAGAAACCAGTGTAATGTGTTTTCTTACCTATTTTGTCTATGAAAGGCTGCTTCTATATTAGCTATTGTTATTTAAGAGTTGAACACATTGGAAATGCTTAGTTACTTCTGCATCTATGTTTTTTTTATTAGAAGCCTCTTAAGCTGAAGAAACTAGCAGTTGAGGTGTGTCATGGGAAGTTCCACTTATTTGTTATTATTAATTTAGTTGCTTTTGTTTCTAAAATAGTTCAATACAATGTGATGTTTAAATATAAATTTTAGTGAAACTTATACATTTGTTTGGTAAGAGTGGATGTGTCTTCTTTTAAATATATTTATAACTTTCATATTCTTCGAAACTCAAGTTTTTGTTATGCTTCAGGATGGTACGTATGCTGCAAGTTTGGGATTGTAAATAGACAACTAAAGTTAGTGATCCCCAAGTTGTCATTTTCAAAGGTATGTGTTGATAATTCATGTTAACATTAATTTTGGAAGTGTGTTTCCATGGACTAGGAGAGCGATCGAGTCAAAAACAACTTTTTAAGAGTCAATTCTAATTGCATTTTCACAATCTTAAATACTAAATGCCTACAATATTGATTGTTATTGAAGTTAATTTGACTTGCTTTGGTATACTTTTCTATTTGATCCAAAGAAGCCAGTACTTCATATATGATGAAATTCTGTACTCAACTGATGGTTTTTCTGATGTGAATCTTATTAGCCATGAAACTTACAGCTCTGTGTATTATGGTGAGCTTCCTAACTAGGTTTATAATGGTTTGTGTTTGATGCTTATTTTAAGTTGTTGTGCCATTAGTAATAAGTATTTGACTATTTTTAGGAAGTTGTTATAAAAAAGATGACAGCTACAAAGTCTGAAGAATTCACTGTAGATATAAAAATTTTATAAGAGCAATTAAAAAGCATAATTTCAATTTACTTGGTGATCCTAAAAATCCTAAAAATGCTCATTCAGCTTCCGTTCTTTAGATTTGCAGGCTGGCAATAGGAAGACAATGAAAAATTCAACAAGCAGATTGTTAGGGTGAGTTAGCTATTATTGAATATTACCATTTTTCAATTAGGTTTGATTTAATTGAGTTGAAAGGTTAGATTATGTAATTGCAGGTTATAAGGCAGTGTAATACAGCTCATGGGAATGTGTGTTGTAGAGGTAACATGGTATATATACATAATTATTTTTCTCCAATCAATCCTTTGATTCTTCTAATAATCTCCCATGTTATTTCTTAAAGTTTGGGTAATAATGCAATTAACAAGTTTAATCTTTTAACTTCAACTTTTTTCAATGCTGGTGCACTTTCAAAGTTAGGGAAGATACGTTCTCAAAGTCAGGGAAGATACGTTCTCATGTTCCCATGATTAGTTGGTCTTTTTTTTTCATAAAGAATATAAATGAATTTTTAGGAAGTAGTCTATTGTTATGTATGTTAGTGTCTTGAGAAGAGTTTTTGTTTGGTTAGTTCAATTTAGTTGAGTGAATTTGAAGGTGGTGGTATTTGAGTAGCTTGATGTTTTTGGTTCGGTGAATTTGAGGATAAGGATGAAAATGAAAAGTTCATCATCAAGTAAGTAGCATTAGATGCCGATGAAGATGAGTTGTGAAGAAAACTTACATTTCAATAGTTGATATGCATAAGTTGGTGGCAGAGGAAGTAGAAATGAAAAAGACACTATTAGCTGCGGATTGTGCAGCTCCATGATGAGTGAGAATGATGCACATCATATGTTAAATTATCTCCCTACCAGATTTAAATAGTGTAATAGAATAATAGCTCTATCTTATAATAAAGTCCCTACAAGCTTCATATATGTATCTATTATTCCATAATCAGAATGTACTTGGAATGTATACTTATATAATTTACATCCACTGACTAGATTATTATTCCTATAAAATTTTATTGATGTAATATAGCATGTTCATGACATTTTTAAAATTCAATTATCAATTAATTATTTAGAAGATTTATTTCATTGGATAATCGATTAATTTATTATTATACAAAATTAGTAAGATGAGATCGTAAAATATTTAGACAGATTTGGGGTAAATATTTGTTTATTTTTTCACATCATGATACATAAGTGAAAGGGGTATATAATTCTTCTCCTCAATGAAATTCTATATTAAATTTAAATTTTCACAATTTTTGTCTTAAATAATAATAATAAGGCAGAAATCCAAAAAAGCCATGAAAGTTTGTTAAAATACCCAAAAAACCACACTTGTTTTAGAAATACCCAAAAAACCACTAAAGTTTATTAAAAATGGAGAAAAAACCAGTTTCGCCTAATTTGACCTTTAAATATAACGTTGACTAAGGACAATTATGTAATATTGCAAATTAATCATATTAATAGACAAAAATACTCACCAATAATTGTTAAAATAGTAAAAAAATAAAAATAGAAATTAAAAAAAAAATCCAAAATATGCCAACCCATTGTGAATCAAACAAATGTTTCAATTTTTTTTTTTCGATTTTGAATATAAAATTAATTTTTCAAAGTTTCCATCGTAAGTTATTAAATTTTAAAATGGATACTTTTTAAAATTAAAATTAAATTTTGAAATGGATACTTTTTAAAATTAAAATTAAATTTTGAAATTGCGAACCACTCCATTTAGTTTGTTTCAAAATATTTATAATTATTAAATATTATAAGGAGTTTTTTTTTTTTAAATCAAGAATTAATTGAAAAATAATGAAATATATAAACGAGTGAATGATAATATGTTAGAATTATTTTACACATTTATATTAAATTATAATTTTTAATAAATTGGTTCAGTTTATTTTGTTTGGACTTTTTTTATTTATTTATAATTTTTAATACCTAAAAACAAACTTGGATGTTATTTTTTGATTTATTTTTAGAATGGTAAAAAGGTCATTACATCAAAAAAATATGCTAAAAGTAGCAGAAAGTGGTTTTTTTTTTTTGGTATTTTTGAAAGAAGTGTGGTTTTTTTGGGTATTATGACAAACCTTCATGGGTTTTTTGGATTTCTCCCTAATAATAATTCTATTAAACTTTTATTATATTTAAAAATATTTTTAATTGTAAAATACATCAAAATTTCAATTAAGTTTTAAATTTTTAAAAATAATTGAATTTTTAAAAATATTTATTATTCCATTTAGTACCGATGAATATTATAGTTATTTTGATTATATATAATATTTTTAATATTTATTTTTGAAAATTTATAATAGTTAAATCTATAAATCTAATTAAAATTAGTCAAAAATATGATTTTAAAATAAGTAGATATATTTATGTATTAATCATAATTTGATGAGCCATTTAAATTATAAGTCATTTAAATGATGAGTTTTGTTTTGAGTAGGCATAAGGGTCTCAGGAGCCCCCGAACTTGACTATATTTTTCAAGTTAGTAATCAAACTTTATAGAGTGTAAATTTAGACCCTTATGCCTTATGCCTTTCCAGAATCAAATACTGGATTGTATATATATATTTTTTCTAAAATCTAATTAGATTTTATTTTTACATCTAATCTTAAAGGACTACATTTAATAGAGAAGTGCTTTGGTTGCTTCTTTTTTCAAAATAATTAAAATACAAATTATTGTTAAAATAAAAATATGGGTATAAAAAATGAAATACTTTGTTCTAAATCTCCTTAAAACATATATAATTGGTAATTGGTTGAGCAAATTTATATATACATATTTAAAAAATAAATAGAAAATGTTAATATTTTTAAAAAATTATATTTATTTTTATCTAAATTCTAAATATAAATAAATACAAAATATAAATTATTTATTTTTTTCTACTATATATCTTTTAAATCAAAGAGTAAAAAATATGGCCATTATTATACTCACAATGATAGCTTTAAAGAACTTAGTAAATACATACTGAATATGAAATGGTGGAGCCATATAGACATATTTTAATGATCATTTTATATTATATAAAATTATATTTAGCTATTTTATTATTTTTATATTCTTAATTATTATATAACTTTGGATTTTATCATTCTTTCATATTTAAGGAAAAATTAAATAAGGATTTGATAAAAATTATAAATACAATAAGTAAAGTTTCCATTTATTTCCTGATTGCCGTAGAGTAGAATATAATATTATATAATATACATACTGTTCTCTTTTTTACCTCCAATTAATAAATATTTTTCTTCAAATATGAGTTTGTCTATTTAAATTGTTTTGATTTTGATGTATAAAACCAAAAAAATTTCAAAAACCGTTACTTTTCGACAAAAATAATACATGTTAAATTGCACAAAGATATAAAAAAATTAATACTAAATATTTAAAAATAGATTTATCATTCACATAAAATAAATAAATAATAAATATCACGCAACGCGCGAGACTGTTCACTAGTGTATATATAGAATGGAGCAATTCTGGATATGCCACCTCATCAAACTTGTAACTATTTTATATAAATATATAGGGTCCTTTAGATTTATAGGCCACCGAAAGTTTAAAGTATAATTATAGACCCATTTTAAAAATCATACAAATCTAAACTTTTTAAATGTTTGTTTTCATCCTATAGGTCTAACTTCTCATACTACCCTTTTCAATTAAAAAAATAGTAAAAATATATTTTTAATTTACTTAAAAAAAAAAATCAAACATCCCAAAATTTCCCATCAACCAATTTGGACCGGTTCTATTTTGTTTCAACAGATGAAATTAAAAAAAAAAAATCTTCTTCATTCTTTTTCTCCACCATCAACCTAATCAATCGTAGCCTCCATCTTCTCCTTCTCCATTTGTAGCAACAGCCTCCATCTTCTTCTCCTCCGAATTGAAATCCTCTACTTTCGTCAACAACTATCGATTCCGTTGACAGCTTCTGTGTCATCCTCTCCAATTACGACCTAATCGATCGAAGCCTCAACTTCTTCTTCACCTAATTCATCGAGAGCCTCCATCTTCTTCTCCTCCGAATTGAAATCCTCCATTTTTGTCGACGGCTATTGATTTCGTTGAAAGCTTTTCTATCATCCTCTCCAATTGCGACCTAATCGATCTACATCCTGCTGCTCAAGTCGTCCACTGGTGTGGAGAGAATTGGAGAATCGATGAATGTAATGTTCTGGTCATGGTGGTCTGCCGCTAGCTCGTGACTCATCCGCCGCTAGGTCGTGGGGCTACTTGGTCTTCTTTGATATAAAAGGTAAGCTATTGATTTAAATTTGATGCATTTTGGGTTTGTAATAGTAATAATTTTGGGATGCTTAAAGCTATTTTATTGAAATATTTGGTTTTTGTTATTCACGTATTTCTTTGTTATTCACAGTCTGTGAATTGATAAATATGTAATTGGTAGTAGATAATTCATGGCTTAATACAGAGGCTGTGCATATTGATGTGTATTATTGTTGAATGTTTGAGCAGTTCACAGTCTTTGAATTGTACATCGTTTGTAGTCGTGATAATACCTTCAAAAAGAAACTATAAGGCGTGATGAAGACTGTTGTTATATTGAAACTGGACCAAAACTGTTGTTGTAATAAAAAACATCAGTGCAGTGGACTAAAACTGCTATTAGATTGAGTTAACTGGATAGGTAGATAGAGATATAGAAAGACTTGGAGGGCATCCCTATGTACTTCCTTAGCAATATTTTTATATGATAAATTTATCTCTATTTAGGTTTTCTTGACCTGCTGCTATTGAAAATTTTGTTTATGCCGATTCTATATGTTGATTGGAATTTGTAGTGTATTGTTGTTGAAAGTCTGTGATCCTTGTTCATAATCTATGAATTTTCGTGGTTCCATGATCGTTATTCACTGTCTGTGAGCAGATAACACTGTCAACTATAATATAGGTTGTGAACTGATGGACTGTATTATTATTGACAGTGCTTTCTGTTCACAGACTATGAACTGATAATGTAAACATGTGTGAGTTTTTATTCACAGTCTATGAATGACATTCACAGTTTGTGAATAGAGATCATAAATTCATGAACTGATGATGGTATATTGTTATGTTACTGGTTGAATTAATTTTTGCAGATGAATTATGTAAGAGCTGTTCTATTCTACAACGCAGAGTGGAATGGTTCTGAATATAGTGGTGGAGAACTCGGGGCTGAGGTTTTCGATTTAAACACGACGCTGCAGCAATTGATTGATAGGATTTCATCCAAAAAGAGTAGACAAAGAGAGAAGGAACGTCTGCAGCTGCATTTCATGTGGAAGAATCCAGATGGCATAAAAATTAGGATGCCTATTAATGACGATGGTGACTTGAAGTTTGCTTTTGGAGAGAATCCTTTAGTTATTTACGTCGATAGTGATGGTCGATCGTAGGCAAATACTACAACTTTGTTGCAGATAAATTGATGTTAGGCTCAACAGGTTCAACTATAACAATCTATCACTTTTTGTGAATCTTGAGGACAAGAGAGAGATGTTTTATGAGATAATGATTTGCTACCAAGGAATAATATTGATTTTGATGATCCCGATTTGCGAGACCTAAAGAAAAGAGATATCGTTCAGCTGGTGAAGGTAAAAGACAGAAAAAGTGTGGTAGGTGTCAAATGTTGGGTCATACAAAGAGAACATGTAATAATACAAGGAGAATAGCTAGTGTCGACGAGACAAACGCAGATCAGTCATCTCACATAGATCCTACCGAAACTGAGACCTTGGACAGTCCTGAGCCGATTATGTCATAGTATGAGCAGTACCTGTGTAGTTAGATATGGATAATTATATGTGATCTGTATTCACAGAATGTGATCCGTGTTTTACTATGCTGTATATTAGCTATGAATTACAATCACAGACTCTGTACTGTGTTTATTTATGTATTATATGATATGTATCTATAATTTTTGTTTAATTATTAAGTATATTATTTTTGAAATTTAATATCATAATTCAAGTCATGTTTAATTACGTATTACAGTAGCTGTGAACAACAATCACAGAATGTGAACTGCGTTTCAGGTCACAGCCTGTGATCAGAGATCACAGTGGCATCCCAAAAGGTAAAGATGGGCATCCTTCAACTAAACATAACATATTACGGTTCCCCACATCATTTCATAGTATTTTGTCAACAATTGAATATGTATGCATACCACTCATTCCTTGTTCTTGTATACTTGCTCATTTTTTGAGCATCTTAGGCTTAAGGTCATTTTTGGACTACCACCGAAGAGCGATTTATCATCAAAAAGGTTTAGGGGATTAATTAATCGTGACTTCACTATCTCCCTAACTCGTTGGACGAACTGCGATCATTGATCATAATCGTGATTACGGCTTACAGTTTGTGAGCATAGTTCACAGTCCAAAAATGTGGATGTCATGGCATCCCAATAGGTAAGGATGAGCATCCTTCAACTAATCATAACATATTACGGTTCCCCACATAATTTCATAACATTTAGGCCACATTTGACTATGCATGCATACCACTACTTCCTTTTCCTAGTGTACTTGCTCATTTTTTTTGAACAACTAAAGCTTAGGGTCATTTTTGGACTATCACCAAAGAGCAATTTCTCATAAAAAAAAAGGTTTAGGAGCCTGAATAATCGTGACTTCACTATCTGCCTAACTCGTTGGACGAATTGTGATCATTGATCACAGCCGTGATTACGGGTCACAGTCTGTGCGCATTGTTCACAGTACAAAAATGTGGATGTCATGGCATCCCAAAAGGTAAGGATGAGCATCCTTCAACTAAACATAACATATTAAGGTGATCCACATCATCTCATAGCATTTAAGCCACATTTGACTATGCATGCATACCACCTCTACATATTAAGGCGTAGGGTCATTTTTGGACAACCACCAAAGGCATGGCATCCTTAAAGGAAAAGATGAGCCTCTTGGTACTAGACATGACATATTATGGGTCTCCATATCATTTCGTAATATTTCGGCAATTACAGAATATGCATACATACCACTCCATCCTTCTATTTGTATACTTATGTTTTGAGCAACTAAGGCATGAGGTCATTTTTCGACTATCACCATAGAGTAATTTCTTATCACATAAAGGTTTAAGGGCTTGAATAATCATGAGTTAACTGACTCCCCAACTCATTGGAAGAACTGTGATCGTTGGTCACAGCTCGTGATTACGGGTCACAGTTTGTGAGCATAGTTCACAGTACACCCATGTGGATGGCATGGCATCCCAAAAGGCAAAGATGGACCTCCTTCAACTAAACATAACATATTACGGTTCTCCACATCATTTCATAGTATTTTAGCAACAATTGAATATGCATGCATACCACTCATTCCTTGTTCTTGTATACTTACTCATCTTTTGAGCAACTTAGGCTTAGGGTCGTTTTTGGACTATCACCGAAGTGTAATTTATCATCATATAAAGGTTCAGGGGCTTGAATAATCGTGAGTTGACTGACTCCACAACTCATTGGAAGAACTTTGATCGTTGATCACAGCTCGTGATTACGGGTCACAGTCTGTGAGCATAGTTCATAGTACACCCATGTGGATGGCATGACATCCCAAAAGGCAAGGATGGGCCTCTTGAGTCTGTTTATAACAAATTATGGGTCTTCACATTGTTTCATAATGTTTCGACAAATATTGGATTTGAGTACAAACCACTTAATCCTCCTACTTGCCTATTTACTAATGTTTTGAGCAACCAATGCATGAGCTCACTTTTCGACCCCAACCGAAGTGCACTTTGTTATCACAAAAAGGTCGAGGAGTATGAATATTATGGCAAAGCATTCTTGCGAGCATATGGGCAGCCAATCAACCCTACACCATGTCTTCTTGTCTAATTTCTTATGTTTTGAACTCCCAAGTGATGAGGTCAATTTTTGATAGGATAGAAACGTGAATTTTATTTCAAATTATGCTTATTAGGGTTGGATAAGCGTGCCTTGACTGCCTCCCCATTTCTTTGAAGCAATTGTGATCGTTGATCACAGACTGTGATCGAGTGGCACAGTCTATGATTAGAGATCACAGTGTTATAATAAGTCTCATATAGGCTCCTGAAAGACATTCAAGAACCTCACGCAATGTAAGTGAGACATTCTGTGAGGTCTCACTGTGAGCGACCTGGTTAGAATAACTGTGATGTCTAATCACAAACTGTGAGTGAGTTATATTCGCATCCAATGAACATGGATCATACTATACAAATTTTGGCCAAACATGATCACAAACTGTGTATGTAGATCACAATTCATTTATACTAATTAATTTTAAAGTACTGTCAATTCAAAAGTATCTTTAAAGTGTACAAAATATAATTATTAATATCATCCGCTCATATCCAAAAGTAATGCTTTTAAATATCCATATTCTAAAACGAAGCGATACAATCACGCTTGAAAATTTGGATGTTTAGCCGTACAAGTTTTAAACACAAAACTTGTAATGTACTCCCGGATGAAGCCTTTGCTGGTCGATCCTGTACATGCTCATAATACTTTGCAGCTGATAAAATCAAAGGGAGAATGAATAGAAAACACTTAAACTGTTTTAGCGAAATAGTTTCTTTATATTGTTGAATACCTTGAATGAAGCGAAATAGTTAAATGTTGCTTATCAATCGATTTTGACCACCTCCTTTTATAAATTTTTCCTGTAAAATTGAAATAATATAACTCATATTAGAGCTGTAACTAATAAAAGAGCTTATTTAATAATACTATAGTTAGATTTAAGCAAACCACAACTCACAACAGACTGTAAACACAGTACGCAGGCTTGTGAATGACATTTACAGTATGTGAATATAGTTCACCGACTATGAATATAGTTCACAGTCTTAGTCAGACACTGTGAAACTTCTACACAAACGGATTGATAGTAAACAATTAACAAAAAACACACATTTTACACATAGTCGCAATTCCCAGTTCATTACCTACATTTAACACACTAACAACATAATGAATACTGTGAATATTCACTGGATTGTGAAATTCGAATCCAAAAGCCAATTAACATTTACAACCAAAATTACAAATAGAAAATATTTAAGACCTTATATACAAAACCAAATGAAAACCTAACCCTAAGTATGACTATTTGCAAAATAAACAAAGCAAAACCTGTAAAATGAATACTTATACAATAACAACAACACATGCCATATCATTCCAACACACACCACAAGAAGAAACAAAATACTAAGAAGAAGTAGTGATCGAGAGCGACCAATGCTGACCAAATATGACCAAATATGATGAAATATCAAATAAAATCTAAACTCACCTACGACGGCGACGTAACATCAATGAAGCGGCAATCAAACTCTAGACACGACGAACAATGACGAAGAATTGACGATGAACAACGAAGAAGATGCTGCACAGTGGAGTTTTTGAGTCTTTGCTCTGGACACGACGAACAATGACGAAGAAATGACGATGAACAGCAAAGAAGACGCTGCACAGTGGAGTTTTAGGATCTTTGCTCTGGAGACGACGAATAATGACGAAGAACTAATGATGAACAGCGAAGAAGTCACTGCACAATGGAGTTTTTGAGTCTTTGGATTTCTTTCGCTTTCGAATTTCAAATGGTGAAGATGAAAGTGTGGTTTTGATTTTTAGAAACAGTGGTCATGTGTGTCATTGAGGCTATGAGTGTAATTTCACCATTTTATTATATTTTTATCTTAATATAAAAATGTATAATGGAATTTTTGTTAATAAAATTAATATTAAAGGATAAAAATGGAAGTTAGGTCTATGGGATGAAAACAAACTTTTAAAATGCTTAGATTTGTATAAATTTCAAACCAGGCCTATTATTGTATTTCAAACTTTTGGTGGCCGATTTGGAGAAATTTTCACAAATATATATATATATATTAAAATAAGAGATAATAGTATTCATATATTAAATGGCAATTAATATATAAGTACAAAGTTAGAAAATAATAAATCTTCTCTCTTAAATGATAATGCACAATTGGGAGATAGTAAGTCAAAAGTTCATTTATCACTAAGGTTGTGTTTGACGTTAGCGGTTTAAATAGCGGCCAGAATAGTTGTAGTGATTAGCTGTTTTAAATATTTAGTGATTGTAATAGCGGTTCAAATGGTTGTTCGGTAATAGCGGTAGCGGTTTTAAATAGCGGTTAGATGTAAAAAGAATAAAAAGGATATTATTTTATTTTAGAATTATATTTACTATGCTAAATTTTATAGAATATATTTATATTAAAATTTTCAAATTTATAAAAATATAATTCATTATAGTTTTATTCATAATTATTTATTTTTATTGGTATAATATAGATTAAATATACAAATTATAAAAATATTCTGATCAAAATAATTCATTTTAAATTTAATAATTAATATTTAAATAGAATATCACTAAAATAGTAAGAATATAAATAAAAATATGTTGCATTACTAAAATGTTAATAATATAAGTGAAAATATGTTGTTAGCAATTAATATCACTTAGAGGCCGGTATCTAATCACGACATTTATAATTTTTATAAACTTTTATAGACTTTAAAAAGTAAATGCTTTTTGAAGACTTTTATAAACTTTCATAAACTTTATAAATTCAACCATGACTTTCATAGACTTCTAAAATATACTTTTCATGATTTTGTAGACTTTGATGGATTTTTATTAATGACTTTTGTAGACTTTCAATAACCTTTACATATTTTAAATGACTTTCATAGAATTTCACATATCAATTGTTTAATTTTCATAGAACTTTCAAATAGCTTTTAAGAATTGATGAAAGTTCATTGATATTAAAAGTAAAAAGTCATTTGGCATAAAAAAATTTATTTTTTTTTTTGTGTGTTAAGAGCATGAAGTATTTTTTTTTTCAATAATAAGCTTACTAAAGATTTCATTACTATCACATCACTCACGATTGGTCGCGTCAACCCTAAGTTCTAATAAGTCATTACTTTATTGTAATGTCTACATTTGATAATTTTTTTCCTCCTATTTTTTTTTCTTTTACCTTTTTCTTTCGATTATTGTGTATATTTTTTTCACTCTATAAATTTACCGAGAAATTATTATTATGTTTACACTTTCTTACCCAATCTTTAATTATGTGTTTAATGTAATTGATAGACTGAGACAATCTATTTATTTTTCAATATAATTATATGATAGAAATAAAATAATTATTTCAATAAAACAAAAAATATAATACTTGATAAAAGTAAATAAACAATATTATAAAAAATACATATAGATGATTTTAAAATATTTCACAATCTCTATTATAATAAAAGGAGGAAATTAACAAAGTCAATTAACCACGTGCTAACAAGTGGCTTCGTTAAAATGCAACACGTCATATGCTTTATAAATTTATATTTTTAGTCTTTAATTTTAATTAACTAAATTGGTTATTTCGAAATTTTAATAAATTTCCACATTTTTGTATAGATTGTGTAATAAATTCTAATATTCAATTTTTCCTATTTAGAAAATATATATTTTCTAACTATACATTATATTTACACTAATTGCTACAGGAAAAATTTTTGTGTGGAAAGGTTTAGCTTCAATTCTAAGATTGCATAATCAAATTATACTGACGGTAGCCTCAAGTAAATTTGCTTCACTTCTACTAACTGGATGAAAGACGGCACATTTGACATTCTCCACCCTATTGACTCCTACTAAAAATTCAACGTGCAACGTCCCTCTAAGAAGCCACGAGGCCGAGTTGCTTATAAAGGAAAAACTAATAATATGGGATGAGGCACCGGTAGTACACAAGCATTTATTTGAGTTAGTAGACAAGACATTCAAGGACATTGAAAGAATGTATTCGACATTCTCTATCCCATTGACTCCTACTGAAGATTCAATATATAATATTCATCTTGGAAGCCATAAGATCGAGTTTCTTATAAAGGCAAAACTAACATATGGGATGAGCTGCCAATGGTGCACAAGCATTGCTTCAGGGCACTAGACAGGACATTGAAGGACTTGATGAGAATAGTTGTCAAATGAAAACCTATTGTTCATGGCAAGACTATTGTTTTAAGAAGGGATTTTAGGCAGATTCTACCCGTAATACGAGAGGTAGTAGAAACCAAATGGTTAATGCAATGATAAATTCTTTAATTCTCTAGGAGTACTACATGATTCCGATAGTGACTAAGAATATGAGACTCCAATCAATATCATCGTCTATAGAGTCTTCTGCTCTTAAAAACTTTTATTCTGGATTTTAAGCGTCAGTGATGTATGAGAAAAAATAAAAGAATCGCCGATATTGATATGCCTAAAGACTTGTTGATAGAAGAATCTCCTAATTTGCTCAGTTCTATGGTGGAAGTAATATATCCTTCATTATATCGTACATTAATGATCCTACATACTTGCAGGAGGACGCTCTACTAACTTCAACACTAGATTTGGTGGAATAGGTAAACGATTACAGTACCTCGATGAATGTTACTGTTGAAAGGATTTACCACAGTTTGGGTTCAGTGCGCCAATCAGATACAGTAATCAATATATTTACTAACCTCTACACTCCAAAATTCTTAAATAACATCAAGTGCTCAGGTTTACTGCTTCATGAACTTGAACTCAAAGTTGGTATACTGGCGATGCTATTACACAATATTGATCACTTTGAAAGATTATGCAATGATACAAGGTTGATCATTACAATGTTAGGAAGAAAAGTTTTTGAAACTAAGGTAATTCAAGGTCCAACTTTTGGGTAGAAAGTGCTGATATCGTAACTTACATTGACGCCATTAGATTCGATATTACCATTCAAATTTAAGAGGAGACAGTTCCCTATCTCAGTATCATTTGCAATGACCATAAACAAGAGTCGGGGACAATCTCTAAATAATGTCGGTCTCTATCTCAAAAGATATGTTCTCAGTCACTATAAATTATATGTTGTTATATCCAGAGTAACTAATCATAAAGGTCTAAAAAAATCCTATTTTTGACGAGCATGGTGCAGTAAAAAAAAACCACACCAGATTTTCAGCTAAAGAAGTCTTTCCAAACACTTGATAAAGGTACAAATTGAATGTTGTCTGACACAAAATTCATGTAATGTATCTAATAAGTTAAATAATTACTTTTTTAAAGTAATAAAAACTGCAAATACTAATATATGTATTGATTTTGATGAAGGGTACTAAATTTTGCATGATTTGATCTAATTAGATATGTTTAGTCATTTTTTCCATCTCTAGATTTTCGTTCGCTTTTATTGTTTATTTTATTTTATTATTGGTTGATCAGAACATTCTATGATATATTATTTGTTTTGTGAAAGAACTTGCATTTGATTATTTGTCAATTGTGAAAATTTTCAAAAAATACATATTTAGTGTATGTATTAATACCCGTGCGTACTGCACGGGTCCAAAATTCTAATTGTAATTAAAGTAAAAAATAAATAAAAAAAGAATAACTGATGGGGTTGAAATTGAGTTTTTACTTGTTTATATTTTAAAATATTCAAAATTCATTCGAAGTTTGTGAGGAAAGGATAGACAATTTTTTAACTTTAAATTTTCTTAATTGGTTAAAAAAAGTCTACAAAAGTCTATAAAAATCTGTCAAGTTTAAAAGTCTTTAAAAGTGATGAAAATTACAATACCCCAAAACTTTTATAGACTCTATAAAAGTCATGATTAGATACCCTAAAACTTTTGAAGACTTTTTAAAAGTCTATAAAAGTCATGATTAAATACCTCATGACTTTTATAAAGTCTTCAAAAGTCTTGATTAGATACATGTAGATTTTTAATGACATTTAAAGTAGGGGTGTGCACGGGTCGGGTTCGGGTCAAACCCGGACCGACCCGAAAAAATCCGAACCCGAAACCTTGTAAATTTTTGGACCGGACCAAACCCGATTATTTTTCGGGTCAAGGTCGGGTCGGTCTGGATTTCGGGTTTTTTTTGTTAATTGGTTAAAAATGGTGACCCGAAAAAACCCGAAAACCGAAACCCTTATATTTAGCGGACCGGACCGAACCCGACTTTTTTTGGGTCAAGGTCGGGTTGAGGTCGGGTCAAGGTCAGTCCGGTCTGGGTTTTCGGGTTCGGGTATTTTACTCACCCCTAATTTAAAGTCTATGAAAGTCATCGAAAGTCATCAAAAGTCATGATTACATACACCCATATAAAAAAATATAATACTTGATAAAAGTAAATAAAAAATATTATAGAAAAAAAGTACATGGAGATGATTCTAAAATATTTCACAATTATGATTAAAGTAAAAATAATAAACAAATAAAAGAAATAATTAATAAGGTTGAATTTGAGTTTTTACTTGTTCATATTTTAAAGTCTTCAAAAAGTGTTAGCATATAAGAATGACAACTAATGGTCAATGGTCAGCAGTCAATGGTCAGCGGTCAATGATTGCCAGAAATTAGGTCCTAAATTATTTTATTTCCTAATTAAGTTTCTTTCCTTATTTATCAATATTTCATTCTTGTATATAAAAATACATGTACACTACAAATCAATATATGAAAAATAATCTATCTTTATCTTAAATCTTCATGGTATCAAAGCCTGTGTTGTTTAAAGAGATCAGAGTTTTCTCTCTCTGACACTAGAGCTCAAACCTTAATCGTCTTCCACTTCGAAATTGTCGTTGTCCTTCAGTCACTGGTCGTGAGATTTCTTCCAACACTTCACTTGTTTGTTACCGTTTCTTATTTTCTTGGTTGATTTGTTTATTTTACCTTTACTATGGCAACAACAGACAACCGAGATACTAAAGTAGGGACAATACAAATTGCTAATGACAATCCTTATATTCAAATTAGATCAATTAAACTTGATGGAAGTGCTAGTTATTTAGCCTGGTCTAGGTCAGCATTATTATTTATCAAAGCTCATCGATTGCAAGGATATATAAATGGGGAAAAGTCAAAACCAGACATAGCTGCACCCACATTAGATCAATGGGATTTTTAAAATTCTCTTGTCATGTCCTAATTGATCACTTCTATGCAGCCCTCAAATCTCAAAACAATATCTGTTGTTGGATACTACTGAAAAGATTTGGGAACCTGCTGCTCTTACTTACTCGCGCATGGGTAATGATGCTCAAGTTTATGAGATTCGTAATAAAATTCATGGCACAAAGTGAGGTAAGTTAACACTTTCTCAATCTTTTTCTGAACTGAGTGGATTATGGCATGAGCTAGATTATTATTGGGACTTTAAAGCAGATTGTACTACCGATGCAGTGAAATTTCAACTCCTATAGAATGAGAGGGTTTATGATTTTTGGTTGGATTGAACAATGAATTTGATCAGACAAGGGTTCAAGTTCTTGGTACAACCCCGTTTACCTCTATTGAGCAAGCTTTTGCACTTGTTCAGCAAGAAAAAAGCACGAGGAATGTCATGCTTTATTCACCACCAATTGAAAAGACCAGTTTGACTATTAATACCACTCTCGAGCAATCCAAGGTACCTAATTATGATAAGGATCACCTACACTATGATAATTGTGGAAAACCATGGTATACTATAGAGACTTGTTGGAATCTCCATGGTCGACCTTCTCGTGGTCGTTTAGGGAAATGAGATAACCCATCCAAAGTTCAAGCACATTTATCAGAGATAGTGGAGACAAGTTCAACTTCTGTAAGTACTTTTTTGCCTATCGATATTCAGAATCTCAAGCAACTCTTGTCTCAATTTGATTCAACGAGTGCTACCTCCAATCTTCTGCAGTCAGGTAATGCATTTACTGCATTTACTGCATTTACTGTAATCTTGATTCATGGATAATTTATTCTGGTGGAATAGACACATGACAGACAATTATCAAGGCTTTTGTAATTACTCTTCATGTCTAAACCCAGAAACTGTACCCATAGCTAATGGTTCTTTAACACCTATGTATGAGACAAGTTCTGTTGTTTGTGCTCTCAATCTTAACTTATCGTCCATGCTTCATGTTCCTAAATTTCCTATTAACTTTTTGTCTGTTAGTGCCATCACTAAAGCGCTTTAGTGTAAGATTGAATTTTTCCCTGATCATTGTGTTTTTCAGGATCTTCACACAGGGAAAAGGATTGACATTGATAGACTGCATGATGGCTTATACTTGGTGGATGGGAATCAAGGTTCTACATGTCAAGCACTTTTTGGGAGAAATAAAGATGTTAACCAAGAAATAATGCAGTTGCGTAGACAATTAGGGCATCCATCCTTTTTTACCTTAGGAAAACTTTATCCTAGTTTGTTCTCAAGTGTTAAGTTTGATTCTATTCTTTGTGATGCCTGTGAATATGTTAAACATACGAGAACTCCTTTACCTTCTAGTAATAGTAACAAAAGCACCATTCCTTTTATGCTCATTCATTCCGATGTTTGAGGGCCGACTTAGACTGCCTCATTATCTGATTGTCGGTGATTTAATTTTATTGACTATTAACTCAAATGACATAGGTATATTTGATAAAAGCAAAAAGTGAAATTTTCTCTTTCTTTCAATCATTTCAAAAAATGGCGTGTAATTAATTTGATGCTAAGGTAAAGATATTGGAGAACATATAATGGCACAGAATACATGTCACGTCCGTAATCTAGGGCTATTCGTCTACGTAATTTTGAAATTTTTCGTAATTTTTGTTTATTTTCATTTTAAGGGTAAAATTGGTATTTTTAAAAAATGTTGACTTTTCCCGTTTGACCAAATTATTTGACTTAGTTGACTTTTGGGTTGGTTTTGAAAACAATTGGATAGTGGAGATGATTTTGTAATTATTTTATAAATGGGGTTATTTTTTTTAATTAATTTATAAACATGTGGGTTTATGGCGATAATTGCCACCCATATAAAAGTGAAAAGAAACCTTTTTGATTTCATTCTCACCAAACCTAGGAAAGATTAATTTCACGTGTTCATCACTTTTCTCTCAAAACTAAAAACCTCTCCACGGATTTTAAATCACGGTTTTCAAAGTTTCACTTGGGATTTGGTGTTGATTTCGATTTCTTCATCAAGGTAATGATTTTTATGTCTCTTTTGTTTTAATTCACAATTAAATTGATTCCTATTAGATTTGAGAATTTTATCTACACTTAGGATTTGATGATTTGATGATTCATCTCTACGAATTGATTTGGGGTTTTTGCTTATTATAGTTTGGGTTTTGAAACCCTTGATTCAATTTCATGATTTGGGTATATTGGGTTTTAAATTGATTTGAATTGTTTTTTAATATAAACCTTAACTTTTGCGAATTGAGAATTTATGGATTATTCTTGATTTGGTGTAGACCAAGTTGGGGATCTTCAACCGGAGTAATTTCGGTGATATTTTGGATTAGCGAATAAGGTTAGTAGCCATGTTTACGCCCTCACTATTGTTTGATTTGTTTGTTTATTTGTTTGCGAATTGGTTAAATTAAAATAAGTTGAAATCTATGATTGAATACTTAATCTGCTGCATTTGATATAATTTGCTTGGGAATTTTGCTGCCCTATTATTTGATCATGTTCGGACATATGAATTTATGTCCACATTTGTTTACTATCTGTCTGCTATATGAAAAACTGAATTTTTGTAACCTGCTAAAGTCCTGTCCTAAGGTTAATACAATAAGACCAGCATGCTGTTAGGGAAAACTAGATGTATACATCGATGCGCGAAAGCGTATATGGCCTTATTTGCCAACCATTTTCTGGATGCGACGGCATCATTTCTGGAGCTTGGCTCATTTCTAGATGCGACGGCATCATCTCTGGGATCTTTGATCCATCTCCGAGGGTTGAACCCTATCTGTTTGTTTTGTTCCCGATTTTTTATTAGACTAAGGACAGGCCTGGTAAGTTAAACACCTAATTAATTTGGGTAATCTGAACTCTGTGATAATGATGTATTTCTACTTCTGGTTTTGTGTTGGATATGTTGTGATTTGTTTCTTGCTGCTGATAGTTGTTTTCTTTTGGGTTCTAACACTGAGTAGTGTTTATTGTGACTACTTATTGGCTGTAAGTGCTTGGATTAGACCCAACTAGGTAGCTAGACTTTGTTTGTCGATCGAAATAACTTGAAATAGGGTAAAAAAGTGCTCAGGGTCCGTAACCGGACTGTTTACCGGACTAGATACCGGATTGTCACTTAAAACTGGAAAACTGAACATAGGATGGTCTCTGGACGAACTCCTTACCGAGCTGGTTACCGAAATACAATTCGGTCAGGCTGGAGATCATTAGATTCACTCTCTGGACGAATTACTTACCGAATAGGTTACCGAACTGTAGTTCGGTATGAGCCTCCGAAGACTGTTCAATCTCCCTGACCGAACTCTTCACTGAGTTAGGTACCGAATTACAATTCGGCATGTCTGAGAGAATTGAAACTCTCTGATCGAGCTTCATACCGGAATAGGTACCGAACTGTCACTTAAACTTTCCTTGGATTCGTATAATTGCTCTCTGACCATATAGCTTACCGGAATGTTCACCGAACTACAATTCGGTAAGTCTGGTAACGCTCTCTGACCGTATAACCTACCGGACTGCTTACCGAACTACTATTCGGTTACGGTCTTCCTTCTGAAAATAATTTGATAACTGTAAAGCCTTTTCAGTCGGTAATTGCAATAATCTGTAATCATTTATCCTAGATCACTTAAAGGGGATTAAATTTTGGGATAACTTGATTTGTTAATCAACTTGTTTGCTTATGTTTGTACCATTTGGTTGTTAACTAACTTGCATTTGTGGATGACATACTATTCTATTTAATAAGACGCATCTGTATGTGTTTGTTGGGCATTGGCTTACTAACCAGACATCGATAGTCTGACCCTTCGTTGTTTCTATTTTTGTTTTGTATGTTTTGAACCCTTTTTGGGAATGGAATTGCTGAGTTCAGACAGTCATGTGGGATAACAGGATATCACTAGCATCAAGCATTCACATGGCATCCTCTTCAGATTTGGATTTCATATTAATTTACTTTGCTGGATTTATTTATGTATTTTGAACCCACTGCACATGTTTTGGATTTGTTTTCAGATTAATTACACTTGAGCTATTTTTATGTAATTGTCTTTCATTTGGAACTAGTAGTTCAACTAAAATTTGGATTTGGATTTATTTTCGAACTATTTTAATTTGGATTTATAAGAACTGTCTTTCATATTTGAATATGATTTGTATTTATCTGACTATCTGTTATTTGTATGTTTTGTTATTTATTTTCCGCATGTGACATCCGGTCTCTGCGTTCCCTTTCCGTCGGGGCGGGGGTTCGGGTGTTACAATACATGGATAGTCGATTTGGATCTTGTTAAGAGAGTTATGGGATTATCCATCAAACTAGTTGTCCATATACAAGTGCTTAAAATGGAGTGGCTGAAAGGAAAAATAGGCATCTATTAAAGGTTGCTAGATCCTTAATGTTCGCTATGAATCTACCGAAATCTTATTGGGGGATGCTATTCTAAGTAGCTACTTATCTCATCAACATAATGTCGCTTCACTCTCTTTATTATAAGAGCCTTTGGAGCTTTTAACAAGGAAAACTACATACGTTGTTCCTCCTAAGGTGTTCGGATGTGTATGTTTTGTCCATACTAGGAATGCTGGAAAATTGGATCCAGTGGCCCTTAAATGTGTGTTCATAGGGTATTCTCTAACCTTGAAAGGCTACAAGTGTTATTTTGGTAGCGGTGTATTAGTGTATTTCATAGGTTGTGCATAATTGTTATTTTTGTTGTGTGATTCTTTGATGCTGAGATTGATATATTCTGGATCTGGTTATTTTGAACTAAGTGAATCAAAAGAATATAAAACTGAAGTATAGTTATTGACATTAATAATGTAGTTTTTAGTTGACTGTAATATTTATTAATGTAAAGTGGAACTTAATGAATTGCTCCGTTAGTTTGAAACCAATTAGTAAAAGTGCCTTAAGAAGATAGACGTGCATCAATCTATTAGAATGTAAAAAAATAGTAATGTAAGTCAAAGATAATGTCTATTTGGAATTTCAGTTTGCATTGAGGGGTTCGGTCCATATTAGTATTAGGATTTTAGCTCACTATTGTTCCTTTTTACTTTGTGTTTTAGACTAAGTTACTTTGAATTTTAGACTAAGTGGGTCTAAATGGATTAATATAAATGAGCTAGTAATTCATACGTTGTGTATTGTCCTTGCAAAATATGTCTTTTTATATTATTTGATCGCTTATTTACAACTTGGTTCAGCTGTTGGTGGATGTGGTTTGGCAAAATATGCATTTTTATGTTATTTGATTACATAATTACAACTTGGTTCAACTATAGGTTGGTATGATTTTCCAAAATATGCTTTTTCTTCTTCTTTTTCTTTCTTTCTTTTTATATATATATATATATATATATATATTTATATATATATATTATTTGATTGCATATTACAACTTGGTTCAGTAATTGATTGATGTGGTTTGGTATGATAATGCAGTGAAGATATTTTGACTATATTGTGAACCTTGGAATGTTGCTGGATATTACGCTTAGTATCCTATTATATATTTGGTTGTCTGGTTGTGGTACTTAGTTCATTTATTTAGGGGTTAATGTTATCAAAATTTAGTTGTAACTTAAAGCAATGTATGTTTACAGAGATGACTGAGCGGACACCATGCTACATCTGCAAAAAATCATTCAAGAAAAAGAACGGGCTTAAGGATCATTATCGGCAAAAATATTCCATCTGCATCCGTCTTTGTCCAGAGCATGGTTGTGTGGCCCGCTTCAGGTATGGAAAATAGCTTCAGGAGCACATCAATATAGTTTACAGGGCTGCGCCTGCGCTAGCAGCTGCTGATGGTGGGAATGGAGGAGAATGAAGGCATAAGTCTCAAAAGCTATCCACTCTTAAACAATGATAATGTAACTGTCGTGCTTGATAATTAGGAGAGGTGTATATAGAGATTATCCAACCAATTCATTAGAATTCTGTTAAAATACCGATACAATATGATTGTAAACAAATCCAATAATTTTAACTTGGGACATTAGCTCTGTGATATGATCATATGACCAGTAACTTGTCACTTGATAGTGAAATCTACATGTTATGTGAACATTTAAAATCTTTCATGGCACTATGTGACCAAACTCCATATAACAGTTACAATATATAATAGAACAAAATCAACAAATAATCAAAAGTTCAAACTTAACAGAAAAATCATCTTAGGCATGATTAATGCAAACCCGCAGAACACTATTTAGATGCCAAATCCATGATAATCAACTTATCAGCAAAACCAGTTCAAAACTTTACCGTGTAAGTCCCTAGAAAGCTACATCGCTGCCCAGATATCTTCGTCCTGTTGACTGATCAACTCAATAAATATATCGGGACAAAAGCAACAACAATGAAAGTAGATCTAGTTTCCTTGACACCAAGTCCCCAACCATGCCTCTTCTGCTAGGGTGGTTCTGATACTTCCTTTAGATTCAATCACTCGAAACTTTGCACCTAAAACTATCCAGAGAGGATTCAAGTCTGACATTTGACCGGCCATACAAACGTTTGCCCCAACAGATGCAACATTCTTTATCTATGTGCCAACAAATAATTAATGATAGCCTTGTAAGATGATGTTTCACATTTAGCATGCCCCTTAATGACCTTTCTAAGCGTAGTCTGGATCTCTGCCAGTCTGACGTGTGTCGAATTCGCCAAACATAATTAAATTCCTGCAATGAATTGTAGATAGTAATAGCAGGGTCGATCCACTGAGAACGATTTAATTAACTTCAATTTTGTTAATGACCTATAAAATCAAATTGGTGGTTTGAGTGGTAGATTGAATAACTAAATTACTAAAAATTTGAGATAAAATATCAATTGAGGAAGGCGGTCCAGCAAAGTCTGATTAGCATATTAATGTGCCGATCATCGAAATTAAAGATAAATATACCAAAACACTAACCACAGTTATAGTTGTTGACATCGCGCCTAACAACCTAATCTTCCCTTAATGTTTAGCCTAACCGGAAAAGCTTCTTTAAATTAGCCCCTAACCTATCAATAACCCCGACAAGCGCCTGACAAGTTCAACCGTAGATTGTATGAGGAAGACCTATGGTCATAGCTAGCAAATCAATAAGCATGTTTACTAACCTATGATCACAACATCACACAGTCTGACGTATCAAACTATTTGCTACCTAGGTTAAATCAATTAAACAATTACTAATTTAATTTCTTTAACTAGCATGATATTAACTTAATCGATCAACTAACTGGCCAAATCAATTAATCAATCAAGGAAATATATTCAACCCTAAAACCAAGTAATCACAGTGATGTAATGAATACTGCAAATATAAACAACAAAAATCAATTCTCACAGCACACAAATTAACAAAAAGACTTTATTGGATCATAATAATTTAGCTAGTTGTGATCACAGCTGGCATCATTATCATAAAATTGTATGTACAAAACCTAAAAACCAAAGAAAGGAATGCAGAAAACAAATCCTTAGTCAAAAACTCCACAAAACAAAAACGTACACTCTTTCCTGTTCATAGTCCCCAATATACCATCCAAATTCTAATGCTAAAAGTATGGAAATGAGAAACAAAATGATCCGCAAATGGTTCTAATTCAAATATTCATAAATCAAAATACACAAGACTCGGTCTTCAACTGGTATTCACTCTTTCACTTGGAAAATTCTTCAAGCAACCCTTTAAATCTTTCAAATTCACCAATTTGGCTTCAACTGTTCAGAAATTACAAAATAAGCAAAATTAGGGACAAATATTCAAATAAACCCAAAACTTACTAAGAAAATCCATGCACAAATATGCATAATCTTTGCTCTATCATAGTCTTACAGCAGCACCCTCTCCAAACCATCGTAATTGATATTCAGCACGCACATTAAGTTCAGGTACATGCTAAACAGATATCAAAACCTTGTAATCTATTCTCTTCATCCTCATCCCATTTCCAACTCCAGAATTCCCAACTGCATGGGGATAATTTGCGTTTAAATGAAGTACATATTGGAGTTATAGGGTTCTATATCATTTAAGCCTTACATATCCATTCAAGCTTAAAGGCTGTAATTTTCTCGACTACTCTGGAAGAAAAATAATTTCTTTTCCATCTATTTCATTGTAACTCTTACTTTCACCATAACTATTCACGTGACTTGCAGAATTTTGTTTACATAAATCGGGCTTACCCATTGAAAGGTTGAGAAATTCACGCTCTTTAATATATAGTAAAGATATATTGGCAGCAGAGCATAAGTTTGTTTTAGAAAAGATGCGAAATACATTAACAATTGGTTTGTACTTTGTGCATCGACACAAATTGTCACTCCTCAACCTGATAAAAATGTGGTTGGTTGCAAATGGTTGTTCACATTGAAGTATCATGTTGATGGCTCCATTAAAAGATTCAAGGGAAGACTAGTAGCTAGAGGATTCACTCAAACATAAGTGGATTATACAGAAAGTTTTGCTTATGTTTCCAAGATGAATACGATTAGAATCTTATTATCATGTGTAGCCAATCTTGATTGGGATTTGTAGCAGTTTGATGTGAAAAATGCATTCCTACACGGGGGCTTACAAGAAGAGGTGTACATGGAGATTCTGCCTGGGTTTGATGATGAGAAAACTCAAGGGAAAGTGTGTAGATTGAAGAAGGCTTTGTATGGTTTGAAATAATATCCTAGAGCATGGTTTGACAGGTTTATCAAATCCATGATTTTATTCGGATATCAACAGAGCAATGCTGATCATACCCTCTTTATTAAGTATCATCAGGGTAAGATCACTCTTCTTATAGTATATGTTGATATAGTGGTGATAGGTGATGATAAAGAAGAAATGGCTTGGTTGAAGAAACAACTAGCTCAAGAATTTGCAATCCAGAATTTAGGCAGACTACAATATTTCTTGGGAATTGAAGTTGCAAGATCAGGAAAGGGGAAATTTATTTCTCAAAGGAAATATATCCTAGATCTCTTGGAAAAAACTAGTATGTTGGGTTGTAAATCAACAGAATCACCTACTAAAAGCAAGCATAAGCTGCAAGCAGAGATTGGAGATTTGGTTGATAAAGGGAGGTATCAAAGATTAATTGGAAGCCTCATCTATCTCTTGCATACTAGACCAGAAATAGCTTATGCAATTAGTTTGGTTAGCTAGTTCATGCATGATCCACGAGAGTCTCACATGCAGGCGACTATTCACATTTTGCAATATCTAAAGTCTGCTTCAGGGAAATGTCTTCTTTTCTCAAAACATGGTCATCTCCAAATAAAAGCATTTAATGATGCTGATTGGGCTGGATCTCTAGACGATAGAAGATTACAACTGGCTATTGCACACTTATAGGAGGAAATTTAGTTACTTAGAGAAGTAAAATGTAGTTTCCAGATCAAGTGTAGAAGCAGAATTTAGAGCTATAGCTCAAGGTGTTTGTGAGCTTCTATGACTTCAGAAGTTACTAAAGGAGCTGAAATTGTCTACAAGTATTAAATCATCTTTGTAACGTAATAATAAAGCTGCCATCAGTATAACTCATAATCCAGTACAACATGATCGTATAAAGCACATAGAGATTGATCGACAATTTATCAAGGAAAAAATTGCTGGTGATATTCTAGAGTTGTTCCACGTCACGTCTGACAAACAACTAGCTGATGCCTTTACTAAAGGGCTTAGCAATATGACCTATCACAACTTAATTTGCAAGTTGGGCATGCGTGATATATATGCACAAACTTGAGGAGGAGTGTTAGTAGATAAAAATGACATCTAATGGTCAATAGTTAGCAATTAATAGTCAGCGGTTAATGATTGCCATAAGTTAGGTCCTAAATTATTTTATTTCCTTATTAAGTTTATTTCCTTATTTATCAAGATTTCATTCTTGTATATGTTCATGTACACTACAAATCAATATATAAAAAATAATCTATCTTTATCATAAATCTTCAAAAAGTCATTTAAAGTTTGTGAGGAAAGGAGGATGCAATTTTTTAACTCTAAATTTCCTTAACTTATTAAAAAAAAATCTGTGAAGTTTAAAAGTCTTCAAAAGTCATAAAAATTACAATACCCCAAAACTTTTATAAACTCTGTAAAAGTCATGATTAGATACTCTAAAACTTTTGAAGTCTTTTTAAAAGTCTATAAAAGTCATGGTGAGATACCCCATGACTTTTGAAGATATTTTAAAAGTCTATAAAAGTCATGATTAGATACTCCATGACTTTAATAGAGTCTTTAAAAGTCACGATTAGATGCTTGTATATTTTTAATGACATTTAAAATCTATGAAAGTCATCAAAAGTCATTATTAGATACACGGGTAAGTCAAGAATTTACCTTTATTTTAGTATATTTTATGAGCATTATTATAAAGAAATTGAGCTTTAAAGATAAATGTTTGAATAAATTTCAAAAAATTCTGGACTATTTTGTGAGACAGGGGCTTGGATGAGAAAATAAAGAAAATAAAGCTAAAAAGAGAAAATTCATACAAAAGGATGGACTTAACGAGGAATTATCCAAGTGCAGAAGTCTGGCGATAGTTAAAGCTCTAAGGAGGCATCGCCTTCAGCCTCGCCAAAAGAACACTAAAGGTGGCGATAGTCACCTGGCGCTAATTGGAGCAGAAGTTGTGTATTGCCTAAAGATTAATTAGTAGTTGGCGATGACTAGAAAGGTAGAGAAACTTATCGCCTAAAGAAGCACATTATGGTGATAGATGAAGAAGAATTGAAACATCGACCAGCAACGGCGATAACCGCTCACGATAGAATAGAGGATCGCTCAAGCATCTAGCGATAGATGCTGGCGATTTTAACTATGACCGCGTACTTTTACTTTCTGTACGGCGTTGAACCTTGGCGACAGGAAGATTGAATACTTGAATTAACGCCAAAGCAAGGAGAAGGAACATGTGACATTCACTTATTATTTCTAAACATCACCATTTTGTGTTTCTTTGTCTTTGTAATTACTAAATTGCCAATGGGTTCAAACTCTATAAATAAGTGCTCAGTTGAAGTAATTAGGGTCTTTTTGGACTTTGGTCTTTTGGCCAATCTTTGATTTTTGTCATTTGACCAACTTTTTGAATATTATCTCGCATTTTCATTCAATAAAACAGTAGAGTTCTAGATCTTTTGTGTTGAATTTCGAAGTTTAGCTGAAGATCTGAGAAGGATAAGTTTTGACACAGTTGTTCTTTCATCTTCTCTGAAATCTAGATCTGTGAAGGATTCGTGTGACAAAACTGTTCTTCTATTACTCTAGTAATTTCTTTCCTAAATTCATAGATATGGTGTTTCTGAGTTTAATTCATCAATCAGATCTAGTTATGAGTTACTAAATCGTCGTGGTTGCTCTGTTGTAAGCAGTTTTTATTACTTGATTCAGATATGTGAATCTTGAGCGTTAGTTAAATCGAGTTCACCTATACTTCATGATTTTATTGTCTTGCAAGGACGAGAGTTAAGCAATCATGTTATTAGGCATCATCTGAGACCAGAGATGGTGATTTTGGTGTCAATCATCAAGAACAGAGGATCGAAGCTCTGCTTTAAGAGATAGACAAGGTTAGATCCGTTTTTCTTATGTTGAACTTTATAAACTAGCAGTTTTATACTGTAAAGACATGAGTGATCTGTTAGCCAGTGTTAATGAGCCGAATCAAGAGAACCTCGATTAGTCAAATCTGTAATTTAGGGAGGACTTGATTTCTATAGTTGATTTACAGTGATAAATATGATTGTAGATGACTGTGAGCAATTCAGTAACCTGTGCTTCACTAATATTCAATCTCTATAAAGTATTTAGAATCTACCATTCAATTCACTACATCTCAGATTCAGATCTGAACATCATATCATCATCTCTTACATGTTTTGTTTACAAGTAAATATATGGTAGATCTTGATCTTATTCTTTCTTCTAACAAACAACTCTGTGAGATGATATCTTAACTACTATTTCAAACGTTGATTTGAGAGATCGAAAAACTTCTCGTCATACACTCATATTAATATAAATGTAAAATAAAAATTAATGGTAAAACATAATAGTTCCGACATTAAATCAATTTTACGTATTTTAAAAAATAATTATTTTTTAAAAAGTTTATTTAAATTGAACTTTCACAACAGGATCCGTTACACTTTTAGACCTTTTTATTTAAAAAGTTATAATTCTAAACCACAATTAAAATTTTTGTAAAACTAAACTTTTTTTCAATTTTTTTTTTTTTGCAGAAATAGAATTGACTGTAATACCTCTTCTTCCCGGTCTTAACATGTTTCCCGAACAAATCAGACCAGAACTATACCAAGAAGCAGCAAAATATAACTGCTTCCTGGTCCGAAGTAGTTATATTTGGTTTGCTTTCTGGTCAGATATTTTTTATTTACTGAAATGTTTATTTTTATAATTTTTTTTAAAAAAAAGGTTTAATTTTGAATATTTTTTATAAAAACTCTGAAAATATAACAAAATTTAGAATTGGACTAGAATAAAAAAAATTTATAAAGTGTAATTTTGCTTATTTTTACATATTTTATATATATATATATATAGGGTTATTTCCAAAAACACCCCATTTTTTCAAACGTTTCACTTTGAGCATCTGGTTTTGAAAAGTTTTGAAAAACAGCCCCCAAAATCAAAACCACTAGTGATTTTAGTATTTTTGTGAGCGGTTTTGGTATTGTATTAGTGGTTTTGAAATTTTATATGGTTTTAGGGAATTTCCGAATCTCCAAATTAAAACATATAGAATTTTAAAACCACTCATACAACACCAAAACCGCTCACAAAAATATCAAAACCACTAGTGGTTTTGATTTTGGGGTGGTTTTTCAAAACTTTTCAAAACCGAATGCTTAAAATAAAACGTTTGAAAAATGGGGTGTTTTTGAAAATAACTCTATATATATATATATCGCGTAAATTGATTTTTCTCACTCCTATGATTTTTGTCACACACTTGTAGTTCTCAAATTTTCACACTTTTCATGTAACCCAAGGCACATGACACATCACGTAACCAAACATACACGTTTTGTATATGATGGAAGTTACACACAGCTTCATGCTGAGTCATATGAGATGATAAACCACCAACAACAAAGGGCAAAATAGGTGTTTTGCGAACTGACTGCAAAATAAAATTTGAAAGGAAAAAAAAAAAAAACGACTCCCGTACGACGACTCAGAGAATCCGAACCCGAAAACCTCCCCTTTTCCGAGAAAACCCAAAAACCAACCCTAATCGAATTCTCTCTTCTCTGGATTTTCCCAATTCTGCTCTTGTTCTATTTGTTTTGTCAAATGTGCTGATATTCTTAGCTCATTGTTTCCGAGATTGCCTTCTGTGTCACTCTCCAACACCTGTCAGCCGTAACTCCTGATCAGATTCGGTTTTCGTTTCAATTCTGGATTTTCTCTTTTGATTCGGTAATTTAAGTGTTGTTTCATCGATTTATGCGCTTGAATTCATCAATTCTATATGAAGATTTTATCTGTTTAGTTATGCTCTTGAAATCCGATTTACTGCATACTTTCAGTTGAAGTTGGCACCTTTTTAGGGTTTTCGTATATGGGTCCTCTGCTTGTTTTTAGTCATTTAACAAAGGAAAGAGTGAAATTTTAATTCTGGGAATTTATCTCCTTGTACTAGGTTAGGGTTTGCTCAGTGAGAGTATAATAAAATATAACAGAATCGGTATTTTAGTTATTTTATTTGTTTTCTGTTCACCTACCTAGATTTGGGTAGCTAATGTGGCAATATGATAATGCAGTGAAGTGTTTTGGTGTTTGGTTGGTTTCAATTTCAGCTGCTGTCAACTACATTTCGAGGTTGCAATTTTAATAGATTTGAATTATGTGTGTTATTTTATTGCAGAATGGTGTGAGGATTTATTAGTAAGTGGTGATATTGAGTCATGGGCAGCAGTGAGGTGGATAAGCAAGCTAAGGACAAGGAGCCGAAGACGCCTCCTACACCTGCGTCTGCGCCTACTCCAGCATCTGCACCAGTACCTGCCCCTGCTGCCGCCACCACCCAGGTCTGTTCATGATCATGCCAGTCTCCCAATTTGTTTGTATTCTTGATCTGTTTTTTCACTTGTCTCCCTATTATATGTATTTTATTTTTGTTATTCCTACTTTTTTAATTGTTAAATGTTGTCTTTTGGTTGTATTTTTCAGGATCAGACTTCAACAACAAGTGCAGGTCCTGTGAATCCAGATTGGTCAGGGTTTCAGGTTTGATAAGGATTACATATGTGTAATGTTATGGCTTTAATTTATTTTGAGTTGTAATTTGGAGTTGTTGTGTCTTTTCACCAGGCATATTCTCCTATCCCCCCACCTGGCTTCTTGGCATCAAGTCCCCAAGCACACCCATATATGTGGGGTGTTCAGGTAGACATGGATTCTTGAAATTATCTGATACTGTAATTTTGCTAATCTGTTTTTGTACTGCATTTGTCATATATCTTGTTATTTTAAGGTGTTATATTGGTATTCTTTCACGGTAATTCAGCTTGTAAGTGGCAAACTTGATTGTAAGTATGTGTTGAGCTATCTTAATGTTTAGGTCTGGATAAGCTTCAGTGCAGTTAGGCCAGATAAAAAGGCAATCATTTGGGCAAATGAGGGAAACTCTAGAGTCCACTTGTCTTTTTCTTCATGTAACCTATGAATGACAAAATTTTATTTGAACCAGTGTTGAATTCAAAGTAGAAAATGGAATTTTCAAATTTTAAATCTCTATTTTTTCTCAAAATTTCCTTAATCTGCACTATTCTGAGTCAAGTGCTTTGGAAAATTTTCAGATTTATACCACATAGGACCATGGACCTGTACTGCACCGTTTCAATTGTCAGAAATTTAATAGTATTTGTTTGGGGAAAATTTCAAGTGATGCTCCACTGAAAATAGTTAATAATTCAATTCTATAAAGAAAGAGTGAAATTCCCAACTCTGTCACATACAAGCATTTCAATATGTGGTTGCCTGGATCTAGTCTCAAATTCAGTAACATTGATTGCTGTCTCAATGTAAAAAGATGTATGTTTTGACTTGGTTGATATGTGCGAGTTCACATTTCAATGACATGTACTTTTTGGTATTTTGTTTCAGCATATTATGCCTCCTTATGGTACGCCACCACACCCATATGTTGCTATGTACCCCCATGGTGGTATATATGCTCATCCGTCTATTCCTCCGGTATTGTTTATTACACTCCGCTTTTGAATTCCAAGATGACTATCTTATTTATTTATTTCTCATTATTATTATTATTATTTATTTATGTTGGATTCAGGTTAACTTTAAGTGAAATTTCTTATTTCTTACAGGGTTCTTATCCTTTCAGCCCTTTTGCAATGCCTTCTCCCAATGGGATTGCTGAAGCGTCTGTAAGTTTCTAGTTTACGTTTTATTGATGAAGAAGGCAATATATTTGCATTCATGACAATGGAAAGACTTAACTTGAAGGTTTCTTGTAGGGAAATACTCCGGGAAGCATAGAAGCAGATGGTAAACAATCTGATGCAAAAGAAAAATTGCCTATTAAAAGATCAAAAGGAAGTTTGGGTAGTTTGAATTTGATAACTGGAAAGAATAATGAGATTGGTAAAACATCAGGAGCATCTGCTAACGGGGCCTATTCTAAAAGGTGAGGTGGATATTTGGCAAATAACTTGATTTATTTACATGGACTTTTAGATGCTTTCTACTTAATATGTGGTCATTCAGGCCAGTAGCTTCTGCTCTTAGGTCATTTATATACTTTATGAAATCATTTTATATATGTAAATACATTATGAGGGAAGTAGAAGGTAATTGGATTCTGGTGGTACACATCAATCATGAGCTGAGTCCTTAAGTTATATTTCTGACATCATAATCTTACTTAGTCATATATCTAATACTATAATAATGTTGGATATTAGTGCTGAGAGTGGAAGCGAAGGTACAAGTGAAGGAAGTGATGCAAATTCTCAGAATGTAAGTGTTTTCTTTTTCCTCCTTTTAAGCTGACCTTATTAGTTTTAGTTGGATTTTTTTTTTCTTTCTGAAATAGGTGTTTAAGTTGAATTTATCTAATATGTAGTTAACAGACCTTTACTTCTAAGCAAAGTCTAAGTCCTAAGACAATTTATTCCTAACTTTGACACTGAAATGAAAGCTCCGTTGGCATGGAAATTCCACATTTCCATGTAATGTTAACCAGGCCTGTAGCTGGACAAAACGGTTCTTTGCACTGCCTATCTGTTAGGTAGAATATCGGCTATGAAATTATTCTGCGTTTATTATTTATTGAAGATGCAAATGTATAACATATTTGAACACATTCTATTATGTCCACCTTCATGGAGACAAGGGGGCATGTTGGATGAGTAATATAAATGTGATGTACGAAAACAGCTTAAAATCAATATTTTACATGTTAGGTTGGGCCATAAGTGACATTGCAAGTGTTTTTGGATCAATTCTGAAGGCAGTTGAAAATTGGAGAACAGAAAATGCTTTGTCTGGGTTTTGCTAGTCCCTGTCTGTAGTCTGTACCTGAGAGCATTCTAGGAACTATTTTCGGATTTCTCGCTTAACTAAAAGATCCAGTCCTTGCTATTTCATGTTAATTCATTTGCAGATAGTAGATCTGCATGACGGATGGATTTGTATCTGTGTTAATTCATTTGCAGATAGTAAATGTGCATGATGGATGGATTTGTATCTGTGTCACTGCATCTACAGTGTTCCCATGAATTAATATTCAGAAGTCATATTATAGACACCTTTTATATTTTTTGATGAGAGAGTTTGGAGTTCCTATCCTTTTGGAACTGCTTAACCTTGAGGTGTGGCTTAACAAAATATTACAGAGAGCTTCCAAATTTCTCCTATGCTGCTACCTGGATTGTCACATCATTGTCCCTTTGGAGTTCCTATCCTTTTGGGACTACTTAACCTTTGATTCCTTATGCCTCTACCACTGGCCCACGGGGGCAGCCTCGTAGAAACTTGTAGATGTAGGCTTTTGTTATTGTGTTTCTTGCATAGTTTCTAACAATTTTCAGGTTGCATAATATCATCTATCTTGATTTCATTGGTATTGTAGGGGTCACAGCCAAAGTCGGGCAGGCAAGACTCTGCAGAAGGTTAGACAGTTATACTGGTCAATTGTCGGGTGACTTTTGAGAGCAATTTTGCTGGTTTGAATAATCTTTCAAATGTTCCAAATACAGGTGATGCATCTCAGAATGGCAGTTCTATGCATGGTTCTCAGAATGGAGGGTCAACTACACCGAACACAATTGTGAACCAAACTATGACCATCATGCCAATGACAGCTGCAGGTCCTCCTGGAGCAGTCCCTGGTCCCACAACAAATTTAAACATTGGGATGGACTACTGGGGTCCTCCACCGTCGGCTAACATCCCTGCAATAAGAGGCAAGGTTCCTTCCGCTCCTGTTGCAGGAGGAATTGTTACTGCTGGATCTCGGGATAGTGTTCAATCACAGCTGTGGTTGCAGGTTATTGTTCTTCACAATGCTGTGGCTTTCTTGTGATGATTTTAGTTTGTGTTGATGTTTCTGTATTTGGTATTTTTAAAGCTTATGAAGGAGATCCAGTCTGTGACACTACTGATCGTACCACTTTTCAGTTTGTTTCCTTACTGTGAATGAGTTACTATATATAAGGGCTAGCTGTTAGGCTTTTGACTAGGTTCCTGACAATAAAGATTAGTCTGAATTCTATTAGAAACATCAGAAGCCATCATAGGTTAATATAACAACTAACAACTTTTGATAAATATGTCACTCTTGTAGATTATTACGGATATTATGATTCTGAGTTTTATTCCTAGTGGATTATATCTAGGTTTGTTCAGTTAATATTATTATTGGTGATTGAAGTCCCCCTCAAATGATGGAACTTTTTAGTCACCATTTGAGCATGATATTGATCACCATTTTCTTCATCTATAGTACAGCATTTCACAATCTTTATATCTATTTTATGTCTTACCTATAGTCAGTTTAATTTTATGGATTTGTTTGTTCGAACAATCCTCCTACATAAAGCAAGCACTATCTCAGTCTATTTTCTCTGTTAGTGTTACTTCTGAATGTCCATCTCTATTATGATTGTTAATCTGGCCAAAATATCTAAAAAAATGTCTGTTCTAATATTTGTGTACAATCTCTCATCTTAAAACTAGCTTCTTTTTACCCTGGTTACTGATACTCAAGCTTGATACTAACTATATCTGTTTTATCTGGATTTAGGATGAAAGAGAACTTAAAAGACAGAGAAGGAAGCAGTCAAATAGAGAGTCTGCTCGACGGTCCAGATTGCGTAAGCAGGTAAGTGCCAGAGTCTATTTGGTAAAAATAAACTTGGCTCTTGTTCCTGTTCACTCATATTTGGCGAATGAATTTTTCGAGTCAGGCAGAATGTGACGAACTGGCTCAGCGTGCTGAAGCTTTGAAAGAGGAAAACAGTAACCTTAGAGCAGAAGTTAGTAGGATCAGGAGCGATTATGAGCAACTTCTTACTGAGAATGCCTCCCTCAAGGTAACTTTGTTATAAGTATCTCTATATACGTAATTGAATTCTTATTTTACACCACACAACAAGCTTAGATGCTGCAAGAGGATTGTAGATTAACATAGAGCTTATCCTTTCAATATGCATGATAGTTCACAACAAGTCATGGTTATTAATGTGCTCTAGAATGAAGTTTGAACTGAGATAATTGCCAAATTTTACAGGAGCGACTTGGGGAAGTTCCAGGAAAAGACGATCAACGGTCCGGCAGGAATGAACAACATGCGAATGATGCACAACAGACGGGACAAAACGAGCTGGTGCAAAGTGGTCACTAGGATCCATGCCCAAGGCATTACTGTATGCTGCTTTGTACTAAGTAGCATAACCTAACACATTAGTAACAGGAATATTCCTATTTTTCATAGCCATCCATCCATGTAGTTTAAAAATTTTATGAAAGCTGACCTTCTGAATAGTTTTAGGGTAAGTTTTTTCTTGTTCCCATACCATTCATGTGTTCATGGTTTGGCCATCCCATTATTACAATAGAAGGCCAGCCTCGAATGGTATATGATATGTGGAGTGTGCAATTCTGTGGGGTACCCCATATCTATTTAAAAAAAGAAAAGAGGATAGTATATTGGCAACCGATTACATTTGGAGCTTTATCTCTGTATTAAAATTATGGGTTGATGAACTTATATGCATCTTTTGGTGCTGGATAGTGCTTCAATACTATTTGTTTTCTAACTCATCAGAATAATTAGAAATTGACGCTTTTTTGTTGAGTACCATCATTAGTTGCTCATTTGTTTACATGTGCAAATTTTAAATATACACTTTAAGGTTTATTTTCAAAACTGACAGATTTGGAGCCTATCTGGACAATTTTTGACTTTTTATTTATTTATTTGTTTTTAAAGTTTATTTTAATTGTCTTCGGACTCTTTTGGTTTAAAAGCAAGGTTGGGCAGTACCGGGATAGAATTGGGGCGTTTTTTCTTCTACTTTGTCTGTCAATTCGGGACACAATTTTGACCCTACCTTTTTTCCAGTAATTTTCATTTTCTTGACTCGCTCATATTTTCTAATTATATATATTTATTTATTTATTTATTTATTGCAAGATTGACTTATATTTTAAATATAAAAATGTTATTCTTTCAAAATAAAAATAAAAAGAGATATATTGGATATGATGGAATTTCCGATTATTATGAGTTGACTGGCATACCATTTTTTTAAAGTAGTGATAATTTTGTTTTAATTTAAAGAACATTCTACGGTGCGAAAGGTAAAGTTGGTTTGGGCCTGATAATAGAATAGGCTCATTATCTAACGATATGTGGGAACCAAGTGTCCGATGTCTATCTTTAGCGATCGCACCACATATTGACAGATATTTGTATGTAATTTTACTTGTTAGAATCGAAAAAGTGGTCGAACTTGGGGGAAAAGAAATGCAGCTGACAGCGGGAGCCATAAGTGAGGTGCTGGTGGTAAACGGAGGGGTGAATTTGTGTTGCCGACATTCCAGCTCTCTCTCTTCTTCCAACTTGGTCATTCTCAAAGTAAGTATAACTAGTTGCTTCTGCCATTCTTTTATTTTGATTGTCGTTTTTATTGTTGCTGTTGGTGGGTGTAGAGATGGCCTTCGTATTGGTATTCTTGTAGCCCTAAGTGGCAAGCGAGAGGAAAAGGAGGACTGAAAGTGAGAGCGTGTGGGAATTCGAACAATGAGCCAATCGCTCCTCTTGAATTACAGTCTCCTGTTGGGCAGCTTTTGTCACAAATTTTACACACTCATCCACATTTGCTCCCTGCTGCTGTTGATCACCAGCTTCAGAATCTTCTCACTGAAAAACAAGCATCTCAACCTGTGCAACAAGATCTTCTTTACAAGTACAGTTCGATTTCTCTCTTTATCTCCTTACTTGAATCTTCTACTATTTTCTAGGGCATGTTCATAAAATTGCTGGCTTAAAATTTATGCAAAATGAATTGTCTTTTATGTATGAAACTTTAGTTTAGGAAGATTGTTCCAATTTTGATTGGAACTCGATTACTCTATGAAATGCATTGTAGTACATTTAGGGACAATAACTAAACTCGAGTTTTAGTAAGTGGCTGAATTCAATTAGTGTCATTTAATACATCTGTAACATTTAAAGCAATTTTTCATAGGCAAAATGATTTGTCTTTTATGTATGAGACTTTAGTTTAGGAAGATTGAAGATTGAAGCAATGGTTTATAGCACAGTGTAAGAGAGTTTAGTCTATAGAACAAGCCACGGCTTTAAATATGTCATTGAATAATTTAAGTTTTTGAAATTAGACTTTACCTGCATTTTAACTCCTTGAGATTACGATTAGTTGGGTCATCTGCTTCACCTTTATTTTTATTTTTTATCTTTATCTTTATCTGACCTAATGGTGCAACTAATATTTTATTTAATTATTTAACTTTGTTTTGATAATTCTGCAAATTAGTATATTTCTATTAAGTTCAGGATTCGTGCTATCAAGCTTAGTTTATAACGAAAGAAGAACTTTAGCCAGGGTATTCTTAGCAAGTTTGAACAATCAACTCTTTTTTGGTTTGATCCTGATATGTTTGGTTTACACCGTAAATTTCAGCATAATTGTTTATGGTTTTGGGGTTATGCAATCTTATAAACTTTTAAACAATTCTATTTTTTCATCATCAATCTTGTACTGTATGTTATTTCTCAAAATTTTCAGATTTCTTGTGTTACTACTATCTTGTGTCGATACTGCTTCAATGTGCTCATTTATTACATCATACTTCTTTAATTATAGTTACTAGACACTCCATGTTCACCCCTTTTTGTTGTTCCGTTGAGTATTGTAGACAAATTAACGGAATAAGGATATAGTTTACCTGACTAATGAATATGGATCTGGAATATAGCTAATTAGATGTTTCTTTTGTTGATGGTAGAAGAGGAAGTAATTTTGGAACCAGAATAAGATCCATGCACATGTACGGTGTACCTACCTATTTTTATTGCAAACTTCCACTCTATTGAAATTAGCACATTTGGGGTTTCCCCTTATTTTTCAATTCTATTAAAAGGATTCAGATAATTAAAATTCATTTTAGTGGGAATTAGGATCATGGTTTTCACATTAAGCCTGTTCTGAGGTTGATTTATTATTGCAAGTGCAACTTTTTTTAGACACCTCATGTTGTCAATAGTTGTTGTAACTGAGAGAATTTGTATGTAGGAGAATAGCTGAAGTCAAAGAGAAGGAGAGACAAAAAGCTTTGGAGGAGATAATCTACTGCCTGGTTGTACAAAAATTTATAAACAATAACATTACAATGATTCCTAAGATAAGAACGGAAACCTCAGATCCTACTGGACGAGTGGATTTTTGGCCAAATCAGGAACAGAAACTAGAATCAGTTCACTCTCCTGAAGCATTTGAGATGATACAGAGCCACTTGTCTCTTGTACTTGGTGAGCGATACGTAGGTCCTCTTGAGTCCATCATTCAGATTAGCAAAATCAAACTTGGAAAGTTGTATGCTGCTTCCATAATGTATGGCTACTTTCTGAGAAGAGTTGATCAACGGTTTCAACTTGAGAGAAGTATGAAAACCCTTCCCGAGGGCTTCGATGATGATCAGTGGAAGTCTGAGGTACCCAGATCACCATGGTGGGATCCAGATTCCTTGATCAGAATACAACCTGATGATATTGGGGCTGATTTTGGTGATTGGGGCTCCTTGGACAGCAGTGAAGGAAATAAGCCTCAGAGGCTGAGATCATATGTGATGTACTTAGATGCAGACACACTTCAAAGATATGCAACCATTAGGTCAAAGGAAGCTATTTCATTGATTGAAAAGCAGACACAAGCCTTGTTTGGGAGACCTGATATCAGAATACTGGAAGATGGTTCAATTGACACATCTAACGATGAAGTGATTTCAATGGCATTCTCTGGATTGAGCATGCTCGTGTTGGAAGCAGTAGCATTTGGATCTTTCCTTTGGGATTCGGAGACTTATGTGGAGTCCAAATACCCCTTTGTTAAAGGATGAATTCGGCATCATTTTCATTAGTTTGGTGATGTTTTAGCGGCTGTGTAGAATGCAAAGCTTGATGTTGTTAAAACACAGTATATCATAGGTGTCAGAAAATACAATACAATGTTTTGTAGAGCATGTTCATACAGAAAATTAATTAGTTGGTGCCGTTTATGTAATTTATAAAACTCAACACTGAAACAAAATAAAGGTCAATAAAATAAATAAATAAATAAATAAAGGTCAATACAATAAATAAATAAAAGAAAAGCTATATTTAGATAAGTTGGCCAAAATTCGGATATTATTATCTCATTATTTATGATTTTACATTTTGCTATGCTTATTAATTACAAAAGGGAAACAGAGCTCAAGTGAAACCCTAACCTGAACCTTTTGAGACACCAACGATTTGATCGAATAGAAGAGGAGGAAGATGTTGAGAGTAGCAGGGAGGAGACTCTCGTCGTCTCTCTTGTCTCAATCGTCGCGAAGTAGCTCTGCGTTCCTCTCGTCTAACGATCCTTCTCATTTCACTGCTGTCGACCACTCCGTCTTCGGATCGAATCCGTCTCTCTTACCTTCCAATGTATCCTCTCAGTTTCTTCACTCAGCTAGAGGTTAGATGGATTCTTTCAATCTTAATTTCTCAATTTTTAATTTGTTTGGTCTATCTGTCTCGATCTTCATTTTGCGTTAGAAATCGTCTCTATCGGTCGCTGTTTGAGATGTTAGAATTCTCATAGTTTATTGATTATGCTTGCTAGGGTAGGAGATGAGATTATCATAATTTTGTATGTCTGAATGCAAATGGAAGACATTGTTGGTGTATATGATTGCTTCTTCTTTTTTTCTGGAATATTTATAATAGTTCATGAGTTAGATATTTATGCTGGAGAGATTAATTGGAACTGCATTTTGTGAAGAGTGGATAATGATGGAAAGTAGGAATGTTGGGTTCACAGTGTCACCAGAAGGGGATAGTGATCCTGTTAAGCTGCGTGCAACAGTAATTTGTAATTCTCTGTTGGCAGTATGTGAATATATGAATCATTTTATGATAGTGTTATGACCTGTGGTGGATCCGAATTTAGATTATAGGATTTGAACATATATGAATAATGTTACCGACTATATCTGAAGATTAGGTGGTTCTTTGAAGAAGAGTAGTCAGAACCAAGTTCAATAAATGGTTCTTGTTGATTTTATGGGGTTAATTGCTTTTAAGATAATGTTTTGATGATTGTAATGCATACATACTAACTAAATGTTTATTCTTGTTTTGAGTATAAATTACATTTGCCCCTAAGCAAATGTAAATTCCTAGTACAATTTTTTTAAGTAGAAATAAGCCATAAAACCTCACCCTTCAATTAAGGATAATACCTAGTTTAATTAGATAAGATAAAGATAAAATTGGCAGTTGAGAACACATATGTACTATATGTAATTCTTTTAAGTTAGTTTTAATAGACGGAAATCACGTGATTGTATATTTCTAGTATGTTAACATGAAATTTACATTACTTGAGGTGTCTATATGTTTTTCGTGATTGTTGTTTCAGTGCATGAATCAATTTATATATGTATTTTGTAAAAGATTTTGGATGCGGATAGTCATATGGGAGTGAACATTGTGTAACAGTGATTTATCTACTTGATAAATTTTCTAGGTTTCTCTTCTGGACCCTTGACTCCGAGACAAGATATGGGTTCAGTCTCAGTACCTCCTACAGTGGAAGCTGTGAAGAACCCAACATCAAAAATTGTCTATGATGAGTACAACCATGAACGATTTGCCCCTGGTGACCCTAGCAAGCGTGCATTTGCATATTTTGTCTTGTCAGGCGGCAGGTTTGTATATGCTTCTTTAATCCGACTTTTGGTCCTCAAGTTGGTACTTAGCATGTCTGCAAGTAAAGATGTGCTGGCTCTGGCATCCCTTGAGGTTGATCTTGGCAGCATTGAGCCTGGGACTACTGTCACAGTCAAGTGGCGTGGCAAGCCAGTTTTTATCAGGCGGCGAACTGATGAAGACATTAAGTTGGCCAACAGTGTGGATGTCTTATCCCTGCGTGACCCTCAGGAAGATGCAGCCAGAGTCAAGAATCCAGAATGGCTGGTCGTTGTTGGTGTCTGTACCCACTTGGGGTGCATTCCTTTACCCAATGCCGGTGACTTTGGCGGTTGGTTTTGCCCCTGCCACGGCTCTCATTATGATATATCTGGTAGAATCCGCAAGGGGCCAGCTCCATACAATCTAGAGGTACCCACTTACAGCTTCCTGGCTGATGACAAATTGCTCATCGGCTGAGCATTGATAAGGAAGGAGTTGTTTTCTGGAGCAATAAGTTAGTGCAAGATGTCTGTGATAAATATTTTTCCTTCGTAGGAGCGGAACTCCGCATCTGCGTATTGTTTTTGTCTATGTTTGGTAAATTTGTCAAGCTTCACATGTAGCTAATTCAATAACTGCCGATGTAGGACGGAATTACGAGGTTATGAATAATGCAAATGGAATTTTGTTAAATCTATACTATTTAATTGTATCGCAACATTCTTTGTACTACGTATTATCTAAAAGCTTTTACCTGCTCTTAGTGGCTTCTGTTGATCACTGTATAAACAAAACAACCAGTGATAAATGATGAGCACGAATTCATTGGAGAATTGATCAAACGTTTTCCAACTTCCATGGGTCTTCCTGAGATCATACTAGCTGGAAGAAAGCTATTTCATTGATTGAAAAGCAGACGCGGGGCCGTGTTCGGAAGACCTGATATCAGAAAGAATTCTGAAGATGGTTTCTTTGACAAATTCAATGCAGTGGTTGCAAAAGCAGTAGCATTTACCTCTTTTCATTAGTTCCTGTCCGAATCCTGATGGCTTTTTAATTTTTTATTTTTTAAGCAGCTGTGTAGAAGATAACGCTTAACTTATTATTTTTTCCCCCTACACATGTTAAGCCTACCATTTAATATGTTACAAACATATAGCAAGTTAAGATTTTCGACGATAAAGATTAAAATGAACCAAACACACCAATATTTTGTGGTTAACAAATTGCTAAATCTACGGAAGATAACAATTTTCTATTTCGAAACAATTTTACAATCAATCACACAACTCTCTCAAATTGGTTCTATCAATCTACTAAACAATCATATTCATCAATCGAACCAATTGATGAACAGATAACTCAACCCAAGGACCATTTGTACTTTCAAACAATATTAACTGTCATACCCAAAACTTACCTTCCATATTTATAGCTAATAATAAAGTCTAATTCATATCGGAGTATCCAACTCAATAAGGAAACAAAATCTAAACAAAACTAGAGACCAAATCGAACAAAAAAAAAAAAAAACTAAATCCTTCTCAAATAAGAAACCAAACAATTAGGAATAACTCAAAACTCAAAATAGGAAATCTTTCCTAAGAATGAAATCCTTGTGATTCAAGGCAATCCTACTACTGAATAATTGAAGATAACTTTATCCAACAATTATGCACTGATTAGTTGTATTATCATGACAATTACTAGGTAAGATATTGATATGTCTAAGAGTAAGATCAAAAGATTATCTATGTTATTTATAGGGTAGTTCTATTAGTTTTTATGATAAAATATAGTACTTTGTATTTGTTTATGCAAATGTTGCATAGGTTATTGAAAAAATTAGAATATGAAAAGTCATGTGGGTATTTAAATAGATAACAAGTATTTTGGTGGAGGAGTTCTTTTGGAAAGTAGAAATAGAGAGAGTCTTTAGAGTTTAGGGTTATTGGTTCGGGTTCACTTATACCCATTAAGGGAACCCGAACCCACAACCCTAAGAGAGAGTCTTTTGAAGCCTAGGGTTGTGGATTCGGGTTCCTTTAACGGGTATAAGGAAACTTGAACTTTCCTTCTAAGCACCCACATTCAGATACTATTCATCTCCCCTGCCACCAAATCCCATTCTCACTCAATTTCACATTTTCTTCACCTCCCCCAAAACACTAACTTGCAACCCTTCATTATTACATACACCCACCCTCAAAACACTTTATTTACCTACTCACCAACCTCCGCACACTATACTTATTACATCTAGGGGTTCTAAGAGTGCACTACAACTTAATTTTCAAAGGTTATCTCTCACTCTCCATTTTGGTGAATCTGAAAGTAGGTTATAAAATTGGTTCTAGAACGATTTTAAGTTGCTATGTGTTGATTTTAAAAATAAAGATGGTGTCAAATGTTTCCAATTAGGTTTTGGTGCTTTTAGCCTTAATGGTTCTACTAGTTAATGCCCAATAGAGTTTATGAAAATTGCTTGTGATATGTTAAGAATGGTCTCATATTGATTTTCGCCTTTGGTTGGTTTAAAAGAAACCAATAAGAGTGAGACTTGGGAAAGGAAAAGACCTTATTTAAAAGTTAAGGCAAAATGTTTGTAATTTTCCATTTTATTTACACCTCAATTATATGTTAGATTGAGTTATGGATGTTACATGATAACAAATATATTATAATTGATATTACGGTCCACATTTACCTCACATAAAGCTAAGTGGTTATAAAAATGAAGCAAATGACTTTACTGAAATAAATGTGATGGAATTCAAATGCTTGAATGTACTTGGTAAATTGATGGATGATATGAATTTGATGCCTTCGAGCTTGATAATTGTGTGTATTTGCATAACATGGAACTGTCTTGGCCACTAATGAAATATGTTGTCATGAATGCTAAACATATTGGCTTAGTGTTGCTTTGGTAATGACTTATGAATTTGGTTACATGAAATGATGTGATAAATTGGTTATATGAACATTGATGGTTCACATTAGCACTAATGACCAAATAATGGTATCACCATTGGATGGGTCTTGAAATGGTGAAAGGATATTGAATGTAATGTTATGAGTAATTGGGTGTGGTAATTCCATAATTTGACTAATGAAGGTTGGTAATAAATCTAATGCCCTTAGACTAGCTTATAGATAGAATGAAAGACATGTATAGGGAAATTGAAGTACTTCGACATATTGGTTTGTTATTCGACTTATAGTCACGTTGATTGTTCAATACGGGGTGACAACTCCATCCTGTTTATGGTTACATCCGTCCTAGGATGACAATCCAAACATGGCTCCGATGCACCATTGAGGTGCTAGGATTATCCTAGTACTTCGGTTCAACTACGGGCTTATCCATCCTTGGACTTTTGTTCATATTGATTCATATTTTCGTTTCTATAGTGGTTTTTTAACATTGGTGATAAACTTGATTATAGAGTGATTAATGATGAAAATTGATGTTAAAGTGTCTTGTGGAACCTTGATATATCGATTGAAAATTATTGATTAAGTTATGTTGCATAAATATTGCATGATAATGTTGATATGGATTAAACTTGCATAATTTGTGAAATAGCTCACTTGTTCACTATTGTAAGCCCAAACAGTTGGTCATCAAGTTGATTGATTGTATTTTTTGATGATCAAGGATGATTTGTATGTAATTTGGTTGCATTTTAGTTTGATTCGATTGTATTTTGGAATTCAGCGAGTCGCTCAAATGGGCAACCTAAGTTATTGTCTTCAAAATCTATATTTTCTAGGTTTTAAATAGTCAAATGACTAACTAGTCTATTTGCATATCACCAAGCTAGTAGCCTATTGCAAACCGCCCTATCAGACAACTTTCTTGGTGACTACTTAGTCTCCTAGCTAGTCGTCTAAAATGTTGGTCTTTTATAAAAATTTTGACGACTTGTTTGGCAATTAGCTAATCCCGAAGCAAGTCATCTGCTCTATTTTCTCAAAAACCTCACCAGCTAGACGACTAGCCAAGTGACTTGCATGTTGCCAAGCTAGTCACTTATGCCTTTACAACATGTGCAACCCAATATTTATTTGGGTTGTTTATTTATGTTACACATCACCAAATAAATTGTTAACAAAATATATGATAGTACAATGGTAAATTTATTTGTAGTATATTTGAGGACCCACTTATTATTTTATTGATTGCTTTTCCTTTATTTAATTGTTTTTATTATTATTATTTTAGTTTGAATATAGTTAAATTAATTTATACTATTTAAATTTAAGTAGTTAGTAATAATATTAAATATAAAAGAAAAAAATGAAATTTATTTTAAAAATAAAATAGTTGGATATGTATAATTATGAAATAATAAATTAAGGTTCGATTAAATAACATTCGAACATAACACAACACGCTTACCATAATTAAAAATAACAATTTAAAATTTACAAATAAATCACACATTTGTTGAGCTCGGGGGAAATTGTTGAAATAGATGTTCAATCAAATCTGCTTTTAATCGGCGATGTATGGCACGATCGTGAATTCGATTGTTATTCTCAAGGTACTACTGGAAAGGAAGAGCTGATTGTTGAGAGTGTGGTGGTGTTAAGTGTCTTGTGCTCGTCTGGTGGTAATATTCTGGTTCAAAACTACTTGAATAATTTTGTCTTTCATCCTCCACAATCATATTATGTAGTATAATACAACATTTCATTATTTCGCCAATGGTTTTTTTACTCCATAAACGTGCTGGTTGCTTAATGATTCCAAAACGTGCTTGAAGAATTCCAAATGCTCGCTCGACATCTTTCCTTGTAGACTCCTGACGTTTGGCAAAATTGGCAGACTTTGGATCTTGTGGTAGTGTGATAGACTTGACAAAAGTAGGCAATTCAGGATAAATACCATCAGTAAGATAATAACCCATATTGTATGTGTTTTCACCTATAGTAAAATTCACTTGTGCAGCCCTTCCTTCCAAAATTTCATTAAAGACAGGAGGGCGTTCTAACACGTTAATATCATTATTTGTTCTGGAAACACCAAAAATCAAATGCCATATCCATGTATCATACAAAGCTACAGCTTCTAATATAATTGTAGGATATTTATTTCTCCCATTTAGAAATTGACCTTTCCATGCAGTTGGACAAATCTTCCAATCCCAGTGCATGCAATCAATACTTCCTAGCATGCCTGGAAAACCTCGTTGTTGTGCTACATATAAAAGATGTTGGATATCATGTTCGTTCGGCCTTCTTAGATATACATCACCAAATATGTTGTTTACGCCTCAGACAAATTTCTTTAGACATTCCCTTGCTGTTGATCCGCCTATACGAACATACTCATCAAGAGAATCATAAGCTTTTCCATATGCTAAAAGTCTAATAGCTGCAGTGCATTTCTGTAAAGGTGATAAACCACGCTTACGTATTGCATCTATTCTCTGAGTGAAATATGGATATTGACTTTCTAAAGCTCCAACAATTCGAAGAAATAAGTCTTTCTGCATCCGGAACCTTCGTCGAAAGAAATCAGGGGAAAATACCGGCTCTGGTGCAAAATAGTCATTGTAAAGTCTGATGTGTCCTTGTTCATGATTTCTGTTGATGGTAGTTCGTTGCTTGGAGGCATGAGAAGATGACCCAATATCTTCATCAAGATTAATAGAAGACTCCCACTTGTTGAGCATCCCTAACATATTATCATCTGTGTCACCACATAACTCTTCAACTACTATGGCAGTTACAATTTCATTATATGAGTCACTTGAAGAAGAAGAAGAGGATGAAGAATAATTTAAACTTGAATACATGATTTCTCAATAGTTTACATAAAGATACATAGTTTCTCTATGTGCAAAACATTATTTATAGAAAAGTTTTTGAATTGTGTGGTTGAAAGAGTTCACGGGTTGTATAGTAACTATAATTATTATAACTCAGATTCACATGCCTATAATTCATTTGATGGCAGGAACAGGTCACGGGTTGAATAGTAATTTTAATTATTGTACGATAGAATCACATGTCTATGCTTTTAACTTTAATGGTTCAAATAGTTCACGGGTTGAATAGCAACTACAATTATTACATGTCAGATTGACATGCCTCTACACATGGTCTTTTCAATGGTTAGAATTAATTCACGGGTTGAATAGTAGTTGTAAATCAATTTATGCTAGAATGACATGCTTTTGGATAACATTTCATTGGATAGAATATATTCACAGGTTGAGTAGTAAATTTAATTATTTCAACACAAAATCTTATATAATGAAAGATATTTATTATTGTTTGTTTTGTTGCCATTACTTCAATGAAATTATATTATGAAAATTCATTACAACCATAAATTTCAGTTACAATAATATAACAACCGTTAAAGTACTAAGGATAAATGCTAGAGATCAAGAATTTTAGTCCATCATCATCTTTCATGTTATTGCAAGTTTCTTCTGATTAGCCACTTCTTGTTCTTCTGGAGGCAGTAAAGATATGTCTAATTTGAGGAACTTCTCATCAAGCTCGGCAGCAGTTTTTTTGTTCTCAATTTCCAGCAAGCGGTCCATTTTCTCTCTTTGAATTTTTTATTTCTCTCTCTTCATTTGAACCTTATACTCTTCTGCTGCATCTAGTTTTTGAAGCACCTTTTCTAGAATTTCAACCTTCTTATCTTCTGAATATGACAATTTCTTCTTCCCCTTTCGCTTAGCAGCCTTAATACCTGTGGGAGGTTCAGGTTCTTGCAGCTCCTCTAAGTCAATAGGACGTGTTTCTGAGGTTTCAGAAGAGATATAACTACCAGTTTCACTTATCCTTGCTCGTTTTGCACATTCTTCAGTGTCATTCTTAGGACCCCATACGCTCAGCCATTTAGGTTCATTCCTAAGAATTTTCCACTCATTAAGAAATTGAAATGCTACCATTATTTGACGATTCATAAAGCATGTGAGCCTCTCTAATTACATCATCTTCATTAGTCCCACTTTGTTGACGTTGCTTCACTCGATTATAATTAGCACTAAAATGTTGTATTTTGGCGGACATTCTATTCCAATGTGATTTTGCTTTGCTTCCTGGCCTATACTTGCCACTTTTATCATTTTGATTGAACAGTGCTGCAATTCGATCCCATAATTTTGTGTTAGTTTGATCAATTCCAATAATAGCATCTTTACTAACCTCTAACCAGCATGAGATGAGATTTATGTTGTCTTGTGTGCTCCATTTGACATATGATTTTCCACCATCAAGATCAGTGATGTTGTTAGCGTCATCTTCATTTGCCACATTTATGTGATGTCTTTTCACATTTGTTGGAGTGTTGGGAGACTGATCTGCAGAATTCTGAGAGTTACTACTAGCTAGTCCATGTGCTAAAATGTAGTTTTGATAGTATGGAAACGCATGACCTGCACCCTCTGAACCAATCTGTGGAGGATAATGATAACATGGAGACACCATATACGGAGCATTTGGGTGAAAATAACCTTGATACTGATGTGGAAGATGTTGTGAGCTTTGAGAATGTAAATTCAGAGCTTCTTGAGATTTTGAGTTTGATGATCCTTGAGCAAATTTGACATTCGGTGGAAAATTAGAGAATTGATTAGAGTTGGGAGAGTTTGGGAGAGTTGGGATTCATTTTCAGAATCTAACTAATAGGAGATAAAACCATTTCAGGATAATATAATTGAAAAAATTGTGAACACAATTTTGGTTGGAAATGTAGAAATATGAAGAATAATGAGGATTTGGAATTGTGTGAAAATTAGTAGTATAGATATGAGTATTTATAGGTTAAAATAAAAATTTAAATAATATATAAATATTATTAAAAATTTAACGTTAAAAAATCAACGGTAATTAAAACGGTCATACACAACAGTAATTAAAACGGTCATATACCACGGTAATATAAACGAATTTATTGTAAAATATTAATATAAATTATTTTTATTAATTAAAAAATAAAAGAAAAATTAAAATAAAGAAGATAGACAAACAAGTACAAGTTACATCAGTTATGGACCACAGTCCAACAAACATGAGTGTCTTCCTCGCGTGAAACCAACCTTTCCATTTAATTCGTGCGTGACTATCACGCGTTTGACTCAGTTTTGCAAATAAATAAATAAATAAAACATGGTTCCTTTCTGAAGGAACTTTGCATCTTTCTCTTTCCAATTTATTTGTCCACCTCATCAATGTCTCTTCCACCTCATCCAAATAAACCGATAATAAATTGTCATTGCACATGCTCTTAGATATTAATATTTTCAAAACTAGACAATTGACTAGACAACATGCATAGTGTTAGTTACCTGTGACTAATGTTGACCGAATTTTGAGTTTTTAAATTTAAATTATTTGAACCTATTTAGACTCATTGTTTGTGAAATGACCTTTATACCCTCTGTACATGATTGTAATGGGCATAGTTAGGTTTACTCAAATTACGGGAGTAATCATATGTCGTTTATTGCGGAGCGAGTAATCTTACTTTTGCTTTACTTCATGAAACATTAATGGCTTAATAGATCAAAATGAACCTATTTCATGGTCATATATGCTTGTAAGTGATTGAATGATAGAGATGAATGATTGTATGAGTTCTATGATTAGTTGTGGACCTTAGTAGTCTTTAAGTGCATTATTGCTCATTTAAATGCTCTATAACTTAGAAGTATGTTTGTATGTCTTTGTTAGGGCATTGATTTGCGAACAAGGCATCGATGATCTAATTGTATTTATTTTTTTCTTTTTCTTTGTTCATTGTCTTTGTGCCTAAATGAAAACTCAGGTGATCGAGTAAGAGTATGAAGGACGTCATTGTCTTCAAAGCATCTTATGTTATCATGCATCCCACCGTCATATAATTTGCTTCTATTTATGTCTTAGCTAAATTTTCCAAATTAATTGTAGTTGTTATCTTATCCTATACGATGATCCATGTGAGTCATTAACAACAGTATTACATCATTTATCAACCCTTCATTCTACTTATAACATCAAAATTCCAAATTTAACAAACCAGAATTTCAAATTACATCTTGTGATTCGCAAAAGAGAATGAAGCTTCCAAGCTTTAATAGCATATTCAAAAGCTCTTTATATGACAGTAAAACAATTCTAAAAATTATTTTGTTGTTGGAAATGAGAAAATAGAAGAGAATAGAAAGATAATGGGGTTAGTGAGAGTGATTTATGGGTCTCACCATGTACGGGTGATCTTGGGCTATGATTTTTGGCCTAATTTATCCATTTGAGCCCCATTTGAACCAAGTTCAATTTATTCCCATATTTTCGTCAATTCTCAATTTTCCTCACTTTTGATATTTTAAAATAATTTTATTTGATCAAAATAACCTTTCTCCATTTAAAATCCATATTCGAAAATAAAATCCAATTTTGGATCAAATGTCTATTTTTTAACATAAAATCACATTTCAAACAAAGAGACTATTTCCGAAATTCAAACAATATTTCATATTTTATATAATACATTGGGGTAATAAAAATCCATTTTCTAATCAAAATATTCATTTTGTATATTGATTTCAATCCCATATTTCATTTTAAAATCTCATATTTGCCTTTAATAATATTCCGATTTGAAAATTTCTAAAACTAAACATTCAGACATTTCAAATTGGCTCAAAATTTCGGGCTAAATTGGCGGACATTACAACTGACATCATCTTCATGCATTCATCCTATTTTGAATATTTCTCAACTAAAAATGGTACATGAATCTAAAATTTATTCAGTTGATTAACTTACATCCCTTTCTCAAGATTTGGAGTTTTCTCTTATTTCCTTATCTGTTTTGGAAACACGTCAAGACGTTCACTTGCGAGGTAGTTTCAAAGTTTTAATCCCGTGACCAGACATGAATTCTATAAATTCTTATGAGAATATGCTTATTTATCAATTCCCTCACATATACAAGGTACAATTAAAAGGAGAAGTATTAATAAGCCTATCATTAGGCAGGTCAGAAAATGGAAACGTGATAAACGGATTCCAAATTGAATAGTTAAAGATAAGTTTGTCTAACATTTGTGTATATAAGATATATTGGTCGTGTGTATAGGATTTTGTATTTGTTAGGATTGCATTGAATCACAAGGATATTCATTTAGGAGGTTTTTCTATTTTGAGTTTGGATCTATTTGCTAATTATTTGATTCCTTATTTTGGAAAGATTTGGTTTTCCTAATTTGATTGATTGTATTTCTTAGTTAGAAAATGAAATAAATTAGGAAAGTATATTTGGTGATTATTATAAATAAGGTAGTCTCGTGAAGAAGAAAGTATCACATTCCTCTGGGATGGTGATCATTGATATCACGCCCGGGGGGAGGGGTGATGATCATTAGGGTTGGGGTCTCGCCATTAAGAAATTTTGTATTGGGGTTGTCTCGCCATTAAGGAGATTTTGATTGGGGGTTGTCTCGCCGTAAGAAAATTTTGTTGGGGGGTTGTCTCGCCGCAAAGAGATTTTGTATTATGGTTGTCTCGCCATTAAGGAGATTTTGATTGGAGGTTGTCTCGCCATAATGAGATTTAGTCTGAGGGTAGTCTCGCCTTAAGGAGATTTTGTTTGGGGATTGTCTCGCCATGGTGGAGTTGTTCAACTAAAAGAGATTTTGATTGAGAGAGAAAGAATTTTGTATATATAGAGAGAGTTGTTGGAATTTGTTTTGTAATTCTTTTTTCTATAGTAAAATTGTTATCTTTTTATGAATTAGGCAATTTGCCAAATCATGTTAAATTTTGTGTTTGTTTTTGGTTTAATTATTTTGGTTGAATCGAATTTGGAACTAGAAAAAATGAGGGATAAAATCGAAAATTCTTAATGGCATTGTACTATGAGAAAGAGAGCTTACAGGTGAAGAGAATAGACCTCTCCAAAATATTTGTATTATTTGTATGAAGATATATTAACATTTTTTAAAATCAAGTTCAATATTTAATATGCCAAATGAGTGTGCACCAAGCCAATCCATTAAACATCAAATAGTTATGAAGTAAAAGATCTAATAATGTCAGACATCATTAGTACCCAAACAATAAAAAAAATAATAATAATTGCATTTGGCGAGGAGGTTTGTTATGGATAAGAACTGATTACACATATTCAAGTATTCATATCAGATTCTATCCATGGAGTATTTGCTAAAATAAAGGAGTAGTTGTTTGTTAGCATATTATTAGGAAGATTATTATGAAGTTATTGTGATTAAGCTAACTGCACTAGTTTATCCTCTGATGTGTATATAAACTGGGTTATTCACAGTTTTGAATAATAAGACCTATTGATGTTTTATTCATTAACATACATATTTGTTTTCTAATTTTTGTATATTATTCTCTTTTCCTTTTCATGGTATCAAAGCTTCTTCGTGTCAAATGACCATGGAAAATATGGAAACTTTATCAGAAAATACCATGTATTCTGAGAGACTTAGCCAACTAAACACTTCTCTACCTAGCCTAGCTAAAACACTCAACATCCAGCAAGTAAAGCTAAACAGGAATAATTACATCAACTGGAAAACACAAATTCTACCCACCATTCAAGCCCTTGATATTGACAATTTTATCTTATCACCTACAAATATACCACCATAACACATTACTAAAGATGGAGCAAAACTCAAGAATGACAACTACATAATTTGGAGAAAGGCTGACAAACTCTTAACGAGTTGGCTAATTTCAACGGTGAGTGATAACTTAATTGGTCAAATCACAGTGTCAATTTGCAGTAAAGATTTGGAGTCGTCTAGCTAAACATTTCAATCAACAATAAATGGCCAAGGTTATGCAGTTGCGAAATCAGCTACAGAATGTAAGGAACGGTAGTGAATCTGTTGTAGATTTTGTGCTCAAAATAAAAACTATTGGTGATGAGCTACTAGCTGCTAGAGATGATTCTTAAGGAGAAAGATTTGGTGATGAGTGTTCTTAATGGAATTGGCCATGAGTTTAATCCAGTACTTATCCTTATCTCATATTAATTGGATACTATTTCGCTTGAATACACTCAATATCAACTCATACTCTATGAACAAAGAATTGCTCAACTCAATGATGCACCAAAAACTGGTCTTCTTGGTCATGCTTATCTTGTTCAGTTTACTAACTATCAATATCGTGGAGGATATCATGGTGGAGGTTGATTTGCAAGAGGTAGAGGTCGAGATTGATCAAGTGGACGCTTCAGACCAAGGCTCCATTGTCAAATATGTGACAAAACCTGGTCACTTCGTAGCTCAACGTTACTATAGGTATGACTCCAACATTCAATATAGTCATAAAAATAATAATTTTATTAATCAAGGATTAGGATTTCAATAAGACATACCATCGTCTACCACATATGCACCATCCAAAGCTCAAACGCAGTCGGGTAATATGGCGAGTTTCTTTCCTTCCGTTGATCAAGGAACATATAATGGGGATGATAATATTGTAGATTCTGGATCCTTTGAGTCACCCCAACAAAACTACTACTCACACAACTATGCATTCATTGCTTCCTTGGATACAATTGGAGATCGAGCTTGGTATGCCGATAGCGGGGCAACAAACCATATCACCTCTAAGTTGAGTTATTTATCTAGAACCTCATCTTACACAGGTAACGATCTTCTATCTATTGGCAATGGTGCTCAATTGGTGATAGCAAATATAGGCCAAACACACATTATGTCATCATCATCTAAGCATACTCTGGTTTTAAAGGACATTCTTCATGTACCCAAAATTACTAAGAATTTGCTTAGTGTTTCCAAGTTCACTCGTGATAATAATGCTTATGTTGAATTTCTTGCTCATGAATGTGTGTTTAAGGACCTAGATACAAAGGAGATACTTCTCAAGGGAACTATTAAAGAGAGCTTATATGAAGTGAAGTTTCACAAAGTTAATAATGCAGTTAAAGATACACAACATCGAACAGAGAGTGTGATGACAAGAATTCATGATAATTGTAAAAGGAAAGTATTATTTTATGCAAAAGTGTTAATTATTAAATGGCATGCTCAATTAGGGCACATACTCTCAAAGTTGTGTCACAAGTTTTAAATAAAAATCAAATTCCTTTTACATATACATATGAGCATTTCAATGAAGCCTGTAAATTGGGTAAACTGTATAAACTTCCCTTTGAAACAAAATACAATAGAGCCACAAAACCATTGGAATTGATCCTCACTGATCTTTGGGGTCCTGCGCCAATCATCTCCACCGAAGGATATCGATATTGTGTTGTCTTTGTAGATTTATTCTCCAGATATTCATGGTGTTACCCATTAAAACTCAAATTAGATACATATGGAGTTTTTCTTCGATTCAAAAAAATGGTGGAGAATACTTTTGATAGCAAAATTAAGTGTTTACAAATAGATATGGGTGGAGAGTTTAAACCCATAACAACTTACTTGAAAAATGATGGAGTTCAGGTTCAATATTCATGCCCACACATACATGAGCAGAATGTGATAGCTTAACGGAAGCACAGAGCTATTGTAGAGACTATCTTTAGCCTTCGCTAAAATGCCTTTGAAGTATTAGGTTAATGCCTTCTTAACAACTGTTTTGGTTATTAATAGTTTACTATCTTCATCAATTGAAAATGATGTTCCCTATGAGATACTGTTTCGGAAATCGGTGGACTATACCTTATTTAAGATGTTTGGGTGTGCTCGTTACCCATTTCTACGAGACTGTAATAGATAAAAATTGGAGTTTCATACAAACAAATGTGTCTTCAATGGATATAGTTCATCTCATAGAGGATAAAAATGCTTACATAACTCAGGCAGGGTTTACATATCACGCCATGTGATATTTAATGAAACTGATCTACCTTTTCCTGAACTATTTTTCATATGACCATGACTAGGTACAACTTATAATATTTCATTTAGCAATATAACATCTGTTATAGCTGTCTCAAATTTTTTTAAATACAATGCCAACAGAGGTCAGTCATGTGTTCATTCGCAAATCTCATCCACACAGTCCACCTCGTCTCACATAAACACATCACCTCCACACATAATTACCTCACCTACACATAATTCATCTCACATACGTACCACACATACCAATCCTGTTGTCTCACTAACATTATCCACCTATTCACAATAAACACCTCACCAACACACAATTCACCCTAAATTGCAAACACTTTAGCCAATGCCACAAATTCCACCATTCCACCATCCAATCGTACCACATCACGGTCTTAAGTGCAACGCCAGAATCAAAAACGTCCATCACGATTTGAGGCGCAATGTCAGAAACAGAGAAGTCATAACATGGCAACACAATCTCAACCTGGCATAATTGGTTAAATGACATGAAAGCTGAGTTTCAAGCTCCTCATCAGAATAACACTTGGACTCTTGTCGCGTATGAACCTACCATGAATCTTGTAGGATGTAAGTGGGTGTTTCGTGTCAAGCGAAATCCAGATTTATCTGTTTTAAAACACAAAGCTAGGTTGGTCGCCAAAGGTTTTCACTAAATAGCTGGCCTAAATATCATGATATGTTTAGTCCTGTTGTGAAAGGAACCACCATTCGAGTTCTTTTAACTCTCGCTATCACCTTCAATTGGGATATTTGGCAGCTTGACATCAATAATGTTTTTCTCAATGGTGATCTAGAAGAAGTAGTTTATATGGAGAAACCTCCTTGTTTTGAGGATCAAAACCATCCTCTTACGTGTATAAGCTAAATAAAGCTCTTTACGACCTCAAGCAGGCACCACGCGCTTGGTTCAACAAACTAAAGACCTCTCTGCTAAATTGGGGATTCCAGTGCTCTATTTCAGACTCATCACTCTTCATCAAAGAATTAAATGGTGATGTAATATATTTCTTCGTATACGTGGATGACATCTTAGTCACAGGAAGCAGTCCAGTGTTGATAGACTTTGCTCTCAAATTTTGCAACAGGCTTTTTCTCTTAAACTTCTTAGTCCGATTAATAATTTTCTTGGTTTTGAAGTCTCTCGAAATGCAACTGGTATGCTGCTTACCCAACCTAAGTATGTCAATGATTTACTTAAGTGCATAAACATGATGAATTGTAAGCCATGTCACACTCCGATGAATACATCTCTCAGCTTGTCAAAACAGGATAGTGAACCATTTGAACACTCCTCTCTCTACAGAAGTACTGTTGACGCTCTTCAATACCTTATAAACACTCATCCTGATATCTTATTCTCTATTAACAAATTAAGTCAATTTCTTCATTCCCCAATTATCAATCACTAGCAGGCTTGTAAGCGCATTCTTTGTTACCTAAAGGGAACCATTGATCTCGGGCTTCATTTTAAACCTACATCTAGACTAGCCTTGGAAAGTTTCGTGGATGCAGATCGGGTCAGCTGTGTAGATGGTAGACGTAATACTACAAGATTAAGCGTGTTCCTTGGAGGTAATCTTGTTAATTGGAGCTTTCGTAAACAACAACTGGTAGCTAGATCGAGTACTGAAGCTGAGTATCGGGCCATGGCTCTTGCTACAGCAGACATTCTATGGATATATTCTCTATTTCAAGAGCTCAAGTACAAAGTTCCAATACAGTGTATTGTTTGGTGTGACAACTCTAGTGCAAATTCATTGGCGAAAAATCCTGTGCTACACTGTCAAACAAAACATGTCGAAATTGACATTCACTTTTTGCAAGAAAAGGTTGAAGAGAGAACCATTGGGCCGAGGTATATATCTTCTTCGTCGCAAATTGCAGACAAGCTTGAGGAAACCTTTATCAAAAGATCAATTCTTGCTGTGCAGAAATAATTTGAATTTAGTATCCTTACCAAAATTTCGTTTGCAGGAGAGTGTTATAAATAAGAACTGATTATATATATATATATATATATATATTCAAGTATTCATATAAGATTCTATCCACAGAGTATTTACTACAATAAAGGAGCAGATGTTTGTTAGCAAATTAAAAATTATTATAAAATTGTTGTGATTAAGCTAACTGCACTCGTTTATCCTCTCACGTGTATATAAACTAGGTTATTCGCGGTTTTAAATAATAAGACCGATGCATGTTTTATTCATTAACATATATTTTTGTTTTCTAGTTTTTTATATTATTCTCTTTTTTTTTCCTTTTCAAAGTTCGTGGTGTGAAATTTGGAACAATGTAGATATACCATTTCACTTTTGATGTGGCCCTTAGTGTTCTCATTCTCCTACACTTTTTTAATAAGTTATTCTTAGATATTGGGTCTAATCATTTATTACTTAAATATTATTTTCCTTTGGTTTTTTAATCTTTGGTATGAAGCAAAAAATATTCAAAGGGGTTATTCGATGAGAAATTTATAGTGAAGCCATTGATGGGTTTTGTTTAGACTTGAATTTCAAGATATTGAATTATGAAGCTTGTATCCATTTTTTCGTCAACTGGCTATATGTATCATCTACTCCTACTTCTCACGTGAATTCTACCAGGTTTGATGGAACTTCTCCTATTTTTTCTTCTTTCTTCTCACCATTACTTGTCAATGAAAATATTAACTATTAGGGTTTACTTACCAAAACGCCCCTGTAGTACCTAATAATAACAAATAAAACCCAACCAAAACAACTAATTATAGTTGGAATAAAGGGAAGAGGATTGGAAAACGCGGTTTTCCGACTCCAACGCAAAGCTAGGAATCTATTAATAAATTAATTTTTTGCCTAGAATACCCTTATTTTTTCTGCATGCACCGCCACACAATTACGTATTCTATGAATAAAACAGTTTCATACAAGATTATATAATATTTAAATGAATTTATTTTTATTGAAAACTGAATTTAAATATATTTTTAAAAGGTAGTCATATACATTTACATTATAAACAATTAATTGTTTGACGCGTAACTTATACTACAATAACTTCAATCATTGGATTTCGCAAGTCACCATAGATTTGATTTATTAACAAAAATAAATCTTTATACTTCCATTTTTATTAAATATATATTTGAAATATTTTTTAATTACCTTACTATATATTCTATCCAAGATTTTTTTATTTTTATATAATTTTTTATTTTTATTTTATAATTATTTTAAAAAAAATTCAAATTATCTAAATATCTATTTTTTAACTAATATGACAAACGACCTGTGATTTTTTTTTAAATACTCTTTATTTATATAAATACTTCGACAAAATTATTCCTTTCTAGCTTTTAAGAATAAATAAAAGAAATTTATTTTATAATTTTAAAATTTTATATATATTTAAATTTCAAAACTATTATTATTAATTTTCATTACTATATATTGATATAATTTTTTATATATAAATTATTCATAAATTATAATATTAATTCATAATATATATTTTATGATATAAATATAAATTTATTTTATTTTATTTAAAAAATAAAAATAAAAAATCGACAATGGTATATTCAGGTTGGATCTATTGTACCTATCCTATTTGAGTAACGGTTTTCAATTACTTATAAATTTTTAAAATTTATTTTAAAAAAATAAAATTAAAAAAATATATATTTTTCACAAACAGGTAGTGAAATAATTATATATTCATTTTAAGTAGTTTTTATTTTTATTAGTTTGAAATGAATAAACTAATTTTAAAATCAAACTAGCAAACATTTAGAGTAATACTTTTTATCTAATTGAAATTATTTTTAATTAATTTTATAAAGTTAGAAGGTATTTTGAGTAATTTTAAAACATGAATAAAGGAAAATATAATTTTTTAAATAATTTTCTGTTAGTATTATTATTTTCAAAATAATATAGCTTTTTTATTAGAACATTCAAAGACCAAATTATGAAAAAATGTCCCTCTTCATATGCATTGAAATTCTTATTATTTTATAGTTTCCAAATAATAATATAAACCTCACTCGAGAGAGAATACTTGTGTGTAGTAAGTGCAACTGCTTTAGGATACACTTGTGATTTATGATTGATAAGTGTATCTAACCAATTAAATCTAATGGAAACCATACACATCATTATCAACATTAGTTGTCACCCTCTTGTCCATACTTAACTACACTCAATTAACTATTATTTAATCTTCTGATCTTCATAGCTAATAAGATCCATCCAAGTCTTTCCATATCAATAAAATAAAACAATTAAAACATATTGGTAAACCAAACATAATCATTTGTCTCTCATGCATTATACATTTATACAAGATAAAGTCTTTGATTCAACTAATGTAATATGTCATCCTATACTTCTAGATAATAGATTCTTTTATATTTATATGTTTGATTGGGGAATTTTGATTTTATGTGTTGGTTGAAGGAAAAAAGCAGCATATAATGATCAATTTTGGGTGGCTAATAATCACATGATGATAGGAAATAGTTTCCTTTCATTATCTAGGGGAGGGCTTGTTCATGTGCATTAGCAATAATTTCACTATGTAGCTACATACAATACTTCTCATCTTCATTTTATATGATAGAGTATAGTCAACTTCAACTACTTGCCTTCAACACAATTACAAGTTGACTAAAATTTTATAATAGTTAGAATATGTTAAACTATTTATTAAAAAAAAAAATCAATCTAACAACTTTCATATAATTTATTCTAAAGAGTAGATAATTAAATATATTGACTTAATAAAAAAAAAAATATGACCAGAAAATAATTTAATTATTTTCATTCAATAATATGGAATAATATAGTGTTTTGTTGTAATTTTTTTAATTTCTGAAAATAGTGTGTAGACATAACAATTTATTTATTTTTTAAAAAGAAATATATCAAGTTAGTTAACGTTTATTTTTTTAATTTTAATTAGTTAATATTTTAATTTATTCATAAACTCTAATTATTCAATAAATCACTTGAGTAATTAAAATTTTAAAATATTGAAATGAAAGGTAACTAGAAAAATTCCATATTATATGGACAGTGGGGTATAAATTATTATTTCAAAGAATACATTGCTATGGTGCTTTATTAGTATTATTATTTTCAATTTAGGATCAAAATGTATTTTTGAAGAGAAATCAAAATAATTTTAATAATTATGATGGATGACTAAAAAAAATAGTTTTGATCTTATTTGAATTAAATGTCACTTGTTGTAAAATAAAAATATAAAAAAAATATATGAATATTTTTAAAAATACAAAGTTAATATAAAAAATTTATAATCGAAAAAAGATAAGGAATATATACTTATATATACAGTCAAATCTAACGTCATTTGTTTGACAATTTTTAGAATGAATGTTATTTGCATATAAAGATAATATATCTCACATGACTGTTATAAATTCATATATATATATATATAATAATAATAATAATAATAATAATAATAATAATAATAACTCTAGATAAAATATGTATAATTTTGGATATTTGCAAAGTTAAATTTATTCAAATATGATTGAAAAAGTTTACAATGGTAGCTTGTTTTGAAGATTCTAATCTATTACTAACAATATAACACTTGAGCTGATAAAAATTTTGGTCCAAAATTTCAGGAAAAGAATAGTCAATTGAAGATTGTAATTACTTATGCAAATTTTTCTTTCATCATTTTTAATTATTGAACACTGAAAATTCTTTAAAACATGAAGTTAATTACGGTAGTTATTAAAACTTTTAATTTTTTTGTTATTCTATAAAAATATAACATGTTATATTTAAGTTTGTTATCATGGAGGAAGAGTTTTATACACAGTATTCTATTCAAATTATGGTTGATACTATTATAGACAAATTGTTGTTATATAGAATTGAGTTGTTTTTATTTTTGTTATTTTATAACTTTTATTTATATTGTATAGCCCAACTTTAAAAATTTTACAAAAATAATCTTCCAAACTTTCACTTTTCAAAAATAAATCAAATTGATCATTTTACCCTTATGTGAAGATCTTTTATATTGATCTATAAATGTGTTTTGTAAAGAGAATTTGTGAAGGTTTGAAGGTCTATTTTTGAAACTCAAAGTTTGGATGACTCAAAAATAAAAATAAAGCTTTGTCAGTTTAATTTTGAATTTTTGAACTTTATTTGGTCTATTTTATGTAATTTTTCCAAAAAAAATATGGATGAGGGAGAAAAGTGTAGATGAAACAAGAGAGAGAAAATTATTTATATCTCTAACAATCTTTCTCTGTCACAACAATTCTTTATAACAATTATATTTTTTTCGAAATAAATTTTTTATGTGTTATTTTAATTATCTAGGATTATTTTCATTTTTGTTATCCATACATCATTCTCTCTCATCTTTTATTAAAAAAAATTACTTTTATTTTTTGTTATAAAAAAGTATTAAATTATTAATTGATGTTAAATATACCTTCATGATTTGATAATATATATAGATATATATAAATAATTATTATAAATACATAATTATATTTTAATTAACGATTTCCTATCCATTTTACTATTATCCGTCAGTGGGGACAGTAACTAGGAGCATTTTCATAATTTTTCGATTTTTAAAAATAATTTTTAGTTTTTTGACTTTAAAGATATTGCCATTTTTCAAAAAAAAAAAATTTGAGATTACCAAAATATCTCCGAGTGTTTTCATCCACTAATAGATGAACAATTTAAGTAAAATTGATGGAATATTTGCAAAATTGAATTTTTGGCTAAAAATGAAAAAGTTGAAATTTATTTTATTTTTACTAATATAGCAACCACCGGGTGGTAAAATGGAAATATCCCTATATATATACTATTTAGATTTTTTTTTTAAAAGACATGTTTTTTAATCTAATCTAAAATTGTTTAAAATAATATATAAGTGATTTTTTATTTAATAATTAAGATCTAAATTATAACTAGAATAATAGTAAAAGAAACCAAGAAAAGAGAAAAATATACATAACTGGGTGATTTGCACTTTTAGACTTTTTTATTAAAAAATTATATTTTTAGACCTACATTAAAATCTTTACAAAACTAAACTTTTTGAAAAAAGTTTTGCAAAAAATAGACCAAAATGATCATTTTACCCTTCAATACCGAGAAAAAAATATCCAATAGCTTCCCGGTATTACACACCAGGAAGCAGGAAAAATTCAAGCCTGCTTCCCGGTGTGTAGTACCGGAAAGCGAATTGCAGCTTCCCGGTACTACACACCGGGAAGCAAAATTTTGCTTCTCTATATTACACACCGGGAAGCTGATTGAAATTTGCTTACTTCCCGGTAGTAATACCGAGAAGCTCATTTTCTGTAAATTTTTTTTTTTTAAAGTTTAGTTTTACAATTTTTTTATAAAAAAGTTTTAAAATGTAAAAAATTTAGGATTGGTCTAAAACTAAAAAAAAAGTTGAAAAAGTCTAATTTTAATTATTATCACTACATAATATAGTGAAATATATAATAATAATAATGTTTTTTTTGTGTAAATTAATAGTTTTATTAAAATATGAAGGAAAATCTAAATCTACATGGAAGGAGATAGTTGTTAGAAATTCATGTGTCTTAGATATTGAGGTCAATTTGATACATAAAAAATTTGGATGGAAATGTAAAATTCATGTCAATGAAAATTTCTAAAACTTGTATTGACTACTTCTTTTTGTGTTATTTTGAAGTTTATTATTAGAGAACTCATACACAATCGACGCCAACTGGTTTGAGATTAAGGCTTTATTGATATTAATATTGATTAAAATATGGAGAAAAATGATTATTGGTATTTTCCACACAACATTTTGATCGGGTAACATTTTAGTTCAAAAATACTCTCTTATTTATTATAAATTTTAAAAATTCAAATTATTTTTAATTTATTAACATGTTTATCTTTTATTTAATTTTATTTTTTTTAATTTTATTTATTTTATCCCATTTTTATTTCATTTTTTATATTTATATTTTATTGGTTATTATTTTATATTTGATTTCCTTTATCTTTTAGAATTTTACATTAATTTTATTCTTTACTACTATAATAATTTGATTTTCTTATCCAATTAGGATTTTAACATAGGAAATAGATATAGCTATAAATAGAATAAAAAAGTTTGGATTTTTTAATTAAATTATATATTTTAATTTAATATTTATATTAATTTTAATAAATTAATTTAACAATTTTATGTTTTTATTTACTATTAATTGTACTAAGTTGAAATTGATTTCAAATGAAATTAAAAGATACTACCATTCAAAAATCAATTACTATCATAGCAATGAAATTCATGCTTTAATACAATTAATTTCAATTCATCATATTTTCCTGCAATCAAAAGAAAAAAAAAAAAAACTCTTTTTTATATTTATAACAAAAATATTTTTTTTAATGAATTTAATTTTTTTTATATTATATATATGGTAAGTAGAAACAAATTAAAGTAAATTAATTTAATTTTCTATATTAATTAAATTAAATATTATAAAATAAAATTTAAATAATATAAAAATACTTAAATATTAAGATAATAATTATTAAGATAATAAAATATTAAAATAATAATTATTAAGATAATGAAACATCAATACAATAAATTAAGACAATAAAATATTAAAAAAATTTAAAAAAATAGGACAATAATTATTATAAAATTATTAATAATATTTATTAATTAAATTTAAAATTAAAAGTTACTTTAGAGAATATCACCATACCTTATGTTAAATAAAGTAATTGCTATATCGGAAATAGCAATATTATAAATAAGTAATTGCTCAACTAAGGAATGAGATCAATTTTTGACTTTAATAAAAGTTGAATTTTTCATCACAGAAATTCTATTGGGTAGAGTAATAGTGCCTAGTCTCACTCTCCACCCGATTAGACAAATTGTGATCGTTGATTACACACTTTGAGATTGGGTCACTATTGTGAACTCTGATCTTAGTGACCTCATATGCCTCATATGGGCTCAATAAAAGCATTTAAGAAATCTATGTGACTTAAGATAACATAATATGGATTTTAACATTGTTTAATAATATTTTGAATAGACTTGATGTGTTATGGAAGCTCTTCAGGAAACTTAAAATGACATAAAATGGATATGTCTATACATTCATTTTATTTTGAGAAAAGTAGATATGTTGAGGACACCACATCATCCTCTAACATGTCTACTTACTCATGTTTTGGTCAACCAAGACATGAGATCTACTGCGGACTCTTAAGAAATGTGAATTTTACATCACATTAAGGTTATTTGGCTTTAATGCTTGTGTCTAGGCCGACTATCCATCTCGATGACTATCCATCTCGATGGTGAAACTATGATCGTTGATCACAAACTATGAGCGAGGGTCACATCACTGATCACAATGTCCTCATATGTCTCAAATAAGCTTACGAAAGGCATGCAAGGACCTATTTTAAAGCAACTGTGAAATATGTGAACACTTATTTTAGTGTGAAAATAGTGCTTAAATCTGTTCACAATTTATGAGTAAATATCACAATAATTTTTACTGTCAGTTTTGCATATCTATCAATCCAAAAGCCTGTTGAGATTATACAAAGCATAGACATCATCCTCATCCGCACCTAGTCAGAAGTAAAACTAATAATTACCAGTAATTTTTCCTAAGTTAATCATGCATAAAGTTTAAACACTAAAATAATGCTTGGAATCTTGGAGGTTTAGCCGTAGAAAGCTTAAACACAAAGCTTGCAATATATTCCTAAAGAATCCTTGACCACCTCTTGCCTTTGCTAATGGACCATGCACCGCGACCTGGATAAATGTCCTCCATCATTTTGAACACATAAAGACCACAAGAACTGCTATAGAAGATGAAACTTATGCATATTAAATTGAAATTATTACTATTATTTTAAAAAACTGAGTAAAATAAATTAAAACTTACAAATCACTCTGGAACGGAACTGATTGCATAGCTATAACATGTACTCTCCATTCCTTCACTGGTGGATCCGTTCGCTAGGTCACAGAGTGTGAAAAACAAACTTATGTAGACACTGAGAGTCTTTTACACAAATATGTGTTGATAGTAAACAATTCACAAACAATCACATTTTACACCATGTCACAATTCTCAGTTCAAAACAAATTAGAGTTCAAAATAAATCAAACTTCACAGTTCAAAATAAATCATACTTCACAATTCACAAAAATAATGATAGTCATATAGTTTTTATTTCACAATAAACTCTAGAAGTTCACATCATTACGATACATAAATCACAATTCACATTCGCAGTTTACAATTCACAATTCACAATTAACAGTTCACAGTTCATAGTTCACAGTTCAACAAAAAGCACAATCCATACTTCATATTCTATCAACTATGTAACTTAAACTTAACATACATCTTACCAACGCTTACACCATACGACCGTCGACAACCCTTAACCAAATCTGTCTTCAATTTATAAACTAATAAAAAAAAAATACAAAAAGTTAAGAAGAACCAGTGATCAAGTGCGAGGAAACTGTGAACAAAACCAAAACTCACCTTTGATGATGAAAAAATCTCGACGGAATAGTGACCAAACTCTAGACACGAGCGACAATGTCAGCGAACCTTGAAGAAGAAGTATCGACCAACGGTGAAAAAGAAAAAAAATGAACATTGGAGTTGAGAGTCTGTAGGTTCCCTTTCACTTTTGAATTTGAAACACCGAAGAAGAAAGTGTGATTTTGGCCGAAATGGTGAGAATATACATATGATTTTAGTCTGTAATTTCGTGAATGGGATAGTTGGGATGAACAGTTAACAATTAAAGTTTTAATGTTTATTTTAAAATAGTGGCATTAGAGTAATTTCACTTTTTCATTATATTTCTTCATCATTTTCAAAATACAAAATGCATTTTTGTTAATAAAATTAAAGAAAACGGTAGAAATAGAAATTAGACCTATAAAATGAAAACAAATTTTTATAAAATTCGATTTTATATAAAATTCAAATAAGTCTACTATTATATTTTAATTTCTTCTCACGGTCCAGAATTTTCACTTGATTAATTATATATATATATTTTTTAAATAAACTCTAACAAATGTGTAACACTATTAATATTAGATTATGTTCATGAATCTAATCCAAAAATTACTACTGAAAATTTAGATATATCTAAAATATATTAACATGTGAAATTATTTATAAAGATAATATAAAATGAGATCATACAAAATTAAAACAAATACTAATGTGCTTCTTAAATATGAAATGAGCACAAAATCATTTTAATTAAAATAATAATATTATTATTATTATTACTTATTATTACATGTCATCTTTAATTTTTCTGAGAATTTATAATGAAATAATTTATTATATATTTTTATTTTTTATGTCTAATTATGAATAGTCACATATGAAGAAATAACAAAATTAAACATATAGATTTTATTTAAAGTTAAATAATAGAATATTTAGATTTTATTTAAAATTTTAAATAAATATGACTTTATTTAAATATTATAATATATATATAATTATAGAGTTAATTATTCAAAATAAATTTTATTAAGTTTGTTTATCAATTAATTTTAAAATTATAAAAATAATTTTACATAATTTTTTAAAAATTATATCAAAATAAAAATTTTATAGAATTACAAATTAAAAATACGTGCGAAATCGAATTACAAGGTATAAAAACGCAGTTGAACGTAATAAATTTATTAATCATTGAATTTATAAAAATGAAATTGATTTATTTTAAAAATTTTAAAAATTAAGCTACTTTTATAATTTTTTAAGAATTAATTTATAAATTTATATTAAATATTATAATATCTAAAAATAAACCTACCTCATAATATTATAACCGAATATATTAATCAAAATTTTATATATAATATCTAGTTTAATGGCAATGAGTGATAAGCAAAGTAAGAAGACACAGTACAATTAGACAATTAGCAATTCTATGAAACTACAGGGCCTAACAAGAGATTTTCCTCTTCGATTCTATCCGCGTAATGATGTGTATATATATATACACACAACACAACTGAAGCCTTTCATGCAAGATGGAGGAGAGAGAAACACAAAATCCTAAAATTCCAAATTAAAATTAAAATTTATTTATTTATTTTCAGAAAATAAAAGACAAATACAGAAAAAGACATGGCTTGCTTAAATTTCTCTCCTTCCCAAAACTCACCCAGTTTCTTCATTGTCTCCATCGTCATCGTCATCTATCTATTCCTCCTCACATCCACGGCAGCCACAGCAGTTGAACCATTCAATTTCACCACCATTTCTTTTGACGAAGGCTTCTCTCATCTCTTCGGTGACGACAACCTCATCCGCTCTCCCGACGGCCGCAGCGCCCGTCTCCTCCTCACCAAATACACAGGTTCATTTCATCGCTCAATTTCGCTTTAAACGTGTATTCAAATTGTGATCATGTCATGTGAATGTGAATTTCAGGGGCTGGTTTCATTTCCTCCAGCTTGTACAACCATGGATTCTTCAGCGCCAGGATCAAGTTGCCTCCGGACTACACCGCAGGAATTTGCGTCGCCTTATATGTATGTATATGTATTAATCGAATTTCTCTCTCTGGATTTTGAATTTTGAGAAATTTTGATTGATTGAGAATTGACGCCACGCAGACATCGAATGCTGACGTGTTCGAGAAAACACACGACGAATTGGACTTCGAGTTTCTCGGAAACGCCAAGGGGAAGCCATGGAGGTTTCAGACAAATCTCTACGGTAACGGAAGCACTCACCGTGGTAGAGAAGAGCGTTATCGGCTTTGGTTCGATCCCAGCAAAGAATATCATCGCTACAGTATTCTCTGGACACAACGAAACATCATGTGAGTTGGCTTTTTTTTTTTTTTTAAATTATTCATTAATTAGATTTTAAATTTTTACTTGAGCTTTTGACAATGTTGTGTCACATTATTTGATTGAAATAATTTTTAAAATTGGAAGAATATTTATATATATAGATTGAATGTGCATGGTATTGTTGTATGCTATGTTTGACTCGACAAGGAGAGAGAGAATAAAAGCGAGGGATTGCGTGTAGGGTTGTTCATAGAATGATATACATATGTTATTGAGTGGACCATGGATAATTGCCTATTAAATATTAGGTTTCGGCTCCTTTTTAGACCTTTTATTTTGCCTAAATGCCAGCTTCAATTTCTCTACATTTTCTATCAGATGTTTTATTTTTCTTTCGTCAATTTTTTTCTTTTAGATGACAACTTTGACTAAATAGGTTGGTTTCTCTTAGTATTTGGTATGTTTGGATTTGTAATAGTTTTAAAGGCTTGCTGGAATATTTTAATTGGATTTGGTGTAATTAAATTAAATTTTATTTGGATTTTGTATCATGACCCACAGATAATTGACTGGGTACACAGAAGACAAAGTTAGCCTACTGTATTGACAATCTGGCACTGAAACAAACAGATGTCATTTTAAGTAGATCAAACTTATGGTTATTGAAATAATTACCAAATTTAGAATAGTTTTGTTCTTATCTACAATTAATGAAATTACTTTTGTTTTAAATACAGATTTTACATAGACCATATCCCGATAAGAGAAGTAATATACAAGGAAGAAATGGGCCTGGACTATCCATCGAAGCCCATGGCCTTATACGCGACGATTTGGGACGCATCGAGTTGGGCCACAAATGGCGGCAAATTGAAGGCAGATTACAAATATGCCCCTTTCGTCTCTGACTATAAAGACCTCGTTTTAGAAGGCTGTCCTGTCGATCCGATTGAGGAATTCCCATTTTACCCCTGCTACGAGAGCGACTCTAGACTCGACAACAAGGACTACGCCGTCATAACTCCCGCCGCTCGGGCCAAAATGCGGTGGTTCCGCCGCCGATACATGTACTACTCCTACTGCTATGATGCGTATCGGTACCCTGTTACTTTACCCGAATGTGTGATTGATCCGGATGAGCAGATCAAGTTCAAGGAGAATGGTAGATTGAAACCCAAACAGTTCCGTCGTAGGAACCCGAGAAAACGCCGGGCCGTCCCCACGCTCACTCGGGTCGAAGTTGATGTTCCGGAGCCGGAGGTTGAGGAGGCTACTGCTGATGATGATTGATTCTATTCCATTCATTCATTTTTTTTTTTTTTAATTATTTTTTATTTAAATATTTAATTCCTGAATGATTAATTCATTTTGTTTTGTGAATAATTTTGAAAGAATGTATTTTTATGTCTACTCGGTAGAAGAAAATTTAACGGTATACAAAAATTTCAGTTTTATTTTTCTGTTTCTTACAGTTGGAATATTCTGTTATAAAACATAGTGGACCGGTCAATAGGTTACTTCTTTATTATTGACTCATCAATTACATATATTCACTCCGAGATGGAACGTATAAAGTGAATTACTGATTCACATGTTTACTCGGGTAAATAATATAAGGGTTATTTTTAAAAACCATCTAATTTTTGAAATATTTTATTTCTGACATCCGATTTGTAAATTTATACCAAACCATCCACAAAACCACCTGAAATTAAAACTACTAGTGGTTTTGGTGAGGTGTATGTGGTTTTTGTGAGGTATAGGTGGTTTTTGTGTTTTTAATTGGTTTTTGTGTGGTTTTACTAATTATTTAGTTTTAATAATTTTTTAAATTTTTTTTTTAATAATTTTAGTAAATTTTTAAATATTTTATCAAATAATTTAAATAATTTTTTTTATAGTTTTAGAAATTTTTAATTTTTAATTCATTAACTTTAGTAATTTATAATTTTAATTTCTTATTTTTATTTTTACTAAACTATAACTAGTAAAATTTTTAATTCATTAAAATTAAATAATTAGCAAAACCACTCAAAATACAAAAACCACTCAATCACACAAAAACCACTCACACCTCACCAAAACCACTAGTGGTTTTAATTTTGGGTGGTTTTGGGGGTGGTTTGGTATAAGTTTGCAAAACCAGGTGCCAGAAGTAAAATGTTTGAAAAATTGGATGGTTTTTGGAAATAACCCAATAATATAATTTGTCAATTTCAATATCAACGTGAAGAGTTTCTGCACTATATCATTTTTAAGTAAACATCTATTCTCAATTCAATATATTAATATATTGGAATTTTTTTTTATTCTTTTTTTTTTTACCCTACGCCATTAGTACGAGTATGCTCTCCATTTGCCGCTGAGTCGGATTTTCCAAATCAGAAAATGTCTGGTAATGATATTTTTTATTCCGACTGTATTATCTGAGAGTTTTTGAACTTATACTATTCACCTAAAGTTGAATGTGTATATTATCTGAAAATCAGATGATTTTATTGCCAGATATGAATCGTATGGAATTTCAACCGCTAATAGTTTTCGAAAAAAACTGTCTGAGATGGATAATTGAATGCAAGAAAAAATTAGTATCAAATAATATATTTAAAACGGTGCGTAAAGGAAATGAAGAAAGTAAATAACAGAGGAATAAAGCTCAAATTCTGATAGTAACTAATCTGTGTGAAGAATTACAAGAACAATATGCAAATATGACAAATCTAGAAGACCTATGAAAATGAGTAAAATTTAGACTTAATATGCAACAAGATTCAATATTCAGTCAAATTTCAAATGTTCACCTGAAGAGGAACATCCACTACTTGTTATTTTAGAGTTTGTCGCACTCCCAGATTAGATGAGTGAAAATTATCAGAATAGATATAGAATGGAATGTAATATTGATTTTTGAATTGTAAATATTTGTAAATAGTGAACGTTATAAAAAATGTAATACATTTCCGTTCAACTAGTGTTATATTTCCTTCTACCCAAAGATTGTGGATTTAATACCTGAAGATATTTATTAGATAATATTACTACAGATCATATGATCTTTAGAGACTAAAATATTTTTTTGAATGAAATTCAAATTGAATGTAAACATTACGTGAGATAAAAAAATGAATTGGTTGAGAAAATGCCACCGAAGTGATAAAATTGATATCCAGAAGTGGAGATAATCCAGTTAGGATGGATGAGATAATTTCCATAAGCGAATTGAAATGATACTCTGGAAGAAATAAAATAATGTGCTGAGACTATATGAATTTTAACTCACCAGAAGTGATTTATTTTCAAGAAAGTGGATTACTATCATAAATCACCTGAGTGATAACTTGAAAAATTAATATATGCATGTCATAGATCTTGTAGATCTATCGCAAGCATTGAATACTAGATATAATTATCAAACTGAGATCATCCTGCCTAAAGCACGAGATCAATGAAAATTTTGATATTTCAAGATTTTAAAAGTGCGAGTGAATATAACTCAGCGATGTATCTGATTGTGAACAAGATGAAAATGTGTGGGGGAAAAACTGACCATGAAATGTTAGAGAAAACATTTACCATGTTCCATTCTTCCAAACGATTTACAATAGCAGTATTGGGAAAGAAAATTCTAAAAATATTATGATTTGATTAGAGTTTTAAATATTGCTAAAAAAACAACCAGTTATTGTTAAAAAAAATAGTGAAAGACACTCTGATGGTACCCAAGCATCCCCAGAAGTGAATGCACATTATAATTCAAGTCGTGGACGTGGTTACCGTGGTCATGGTTGTAGGCATATAAATAATTATGGAAATGGACGTGAAAATGGTCGAGGATCTGGAAATGACTGAGGACTTGAAAATGGTCAAGAAAGATGTCGTAATTCTAGTGAAAATTATGTACATCCCTATATTTATCCAAATTGATCCCCAGAAGTTGAATATTTATGAAAAAAAAAAAAACATAATGAAATAAAATTGAATTCTCGAAGAATTGAAATAATAACCAGGACTTATGGGAATTGAATTCAATGTCTTTTGGGAGTTAAAATCTATTAACCCATTATATCCATAAATGAATTATGGTCCTGTTAAGGATATGTTCACTTTTTCCATTATATGTCGAAATTTGAAAGTCATTATATTATTACAAGATCAAGATGAAGATCAAGATCTGAAAATCAAGATCAAGACTACCAGGTTCTATATTTCCTATCTTTTCTCAAATTTGTATTTTATTTATCTCTCCCTTCTACCTTCTTTTGGTTTTACATCACATACTATAATATGAACATGAGGACATTTATTGATTTCGATTCAAGTGAAAGTAAATGGTATATTATATCTAATAGACCTGAGAAAATGCTTCAGAAGAATCATGATAATTTGATAGATTGCTCCGGAAGAGCTGTGATAATCTGATAGAGAGCTCCAGTAGAGCAACATATTAATATGGTAAAAGGCTCCAGAAGAGTAATGATGTTGTTACCTAATAATGATAAATTGATTACAGAAAATGTTTTATATCATAACAAGTCCAGAAGAACTTTACTTATTAAGAATATAATGGATAAAAAATGTGTTTAACATCTATGTTTACTTTAAATAAAACAAGTCAGAAGCTTGAGATTGAAAAATTAAGCACACACTATCAAGGACCAGAAGTTCTCATATCCCAAAATATTTTGATTTTGGTATGATTATTTGTCCATCTGATATCCAAAAGATGCATAGAAATGTTTGCAAATTTAAAAAGGGATCCATTAATACATTATAAAATCCTACTAATAATGCAAATATATGTAATGAGCCAGAAGTTTTCCCACAAAGATTTGTATCTCATATTCCCTTGAAGGAATATCAATAATAAATATTTTATTTACAAAAATAGGATTTCAATATCCATGATTATATGTAGGGAACTTAATGGATATATGTGGTTCTCTTTATCCACTAAAATGACCCTTTTCATTATGCTATGCTTTTGATTTCGTATTTATGAGATAGCACATATGTGTTTATTGATAAATCAAATTTATTTTTCGAAATAACCAACATAGATTACGAGCTCATTTCCGGATTACTCTATTAAGAGTATACGGACTTGATAATGCTGGTAAATTTATATCGAAAGTATTCGATGAATACAATCAAATATTTGGGATTGAAATTGAACATCCAGTTTTGCATGTTCATACCCATTATGGATTACCTGAATCATTAGCACCTTCAGATAATTGTGTGAAATTTATTAAAGCACTTGAAATTGCCAATTTTTGTTTGGAAACATTGACATGAGATTTGTTTATAGCTAGATTCGCTGACTGTCAATTCGATAAGATTAATTTTCTATCACTTGGAAAGGAAAATATTTCTCTAGATGAAAATTTTGAATTGATATGGAAAAATCGTATATTTAGTACAAATGAATATGAATTCATGTGCTCCATAAATTGGAAGTACAAATAACAATTAATCAAATGTCAGAAGCATTCGAATGGCAGAAGCATTCAAGTAATACTTCTAAAATAACCATGTTATACACTGAAGTTGATCTCATATACTAGCAAGGGCAACTGTTCCAATAGAACAATCAAAAAGTGCCACAACAATAAAACTCCATTAACACGTCAGAAGCGTGAAGACCACCTGATTTAATAGAAAAATTGGATTGGATTCTAAAACCATATTGATGAACAACTTCAAAATTCATTAGAATAATCTCCCCGAATAATAAAATATGGAAAGATAATCTGAACTTCTCAGAAAGAGGTGGAATTAGATAAATGGTCATTAATGATCTAAAATAAAGTGGCAATTGATGTCTATAATCTGATCCACTTGATATGGAAGAATGCAGAAAAGAATATGATTGGAAAAATGGTCAAATCAATCTAGACATAGCTAAAACACTAGAAATGTTCAATTGTTTAGTTATTCGTTCGAACGTAATGAGAGAAAAGAAATTGTGAGATAAAAATCCGACTAGCAGATCTAGGTTTCTTTCAAAGATCTGGAATTGATTATGATAAAATTTTATTCTCATTTGTGAATACCATTATATTCCAATTTCTGACTCCATGTTCTGATCAGTATCATTTCTGGAAAATCGGAAGTGTGTCTGATAGATTTTATTACTACATATATGGCCCTCTAGATTCTAGAAATCCCACAAGGATTAAACTTACTAGAATCACATCAATAAAATCTCTAGACTCAGAAAGTTATAGAAATCCTTGTATGGATTAAAATAATCTAGGCAAGTAGGGTATAATTATTTTAGTGAATATCCAATAGAAGACAGATATTTTAATAGTGAAGCTCGCAATCATCTCACACTCTAAGGAAGCAAGCATCAATCATCGCCACTCATACCCACCGTGCGCCGCCATCAACCATCACCAATCCTACGTCGCCATTGAATCATCACCCGCCATTAATCATCACCACTCACGCCCTACACCACCTAGAATTGCTACCTGGATGCTCAAATATAATTGATTTTTAATCTTTGATTAAATTCTATTTTTAAATATTCCCATATTCTCAAAACCCCCCCCATTTAGTTTGATTTGATCATTACAATTATATTTATTGATTGACGTTCTCTGTGAATCGACCATGTTTGCTACAATTTATTGTGTTTGTGGGTTAATTTTAATATTGAGCACAAAATGTGCATTATTTTTACACTATTTTATTTTATTATTTGAGGACCTTATTGAAGATTTGCTATTAATTTGCCTTTTATTTATTTTATTTTTTTTGTAATTTTGGACAGATTTAAGGCAATTATACAAATATGAAGGTTTTTTTAGGATTAATGACAACAATTGCCAAAGTAGAGTCAAAGTCAAAGATTTCATCTGAAGACTTATTTAGAAAGTAAATAAACTGATAGGGTTTTAAAGATTTTTATGTTTTGAAAGTAGAATTTTCAAATAAGGATTCTAAGGAGATTTTTAATGATTTTTCAGTTTTGTAACAGAGTATGTATTTACTCTGAATGATTAGTATAGGGAGATTTTGATTCTGAATAAAAACACTTTGTTTCCTTCCTTCTTTTTCTACGATCAATTATTTTGATGCAATGATGTTCGTCGCGCCCATGAGGAGTTAAACGAACCTCATCCAGCTAAGTCGTATTTAATATTTGTGTTGTGAGAATTGTTTTATCGTGTTATGTTGTTCGATATTTATGTATTCTCTATAGGCATGATTAAATGCACATGTTAATTATGATTAGTTAATTAAGTGCGCAATTGATTGATTAATTAGGATTAACACATTGCACGTCAAATAGCTCGTAGTTAATTTGACCTATGTTATGTTGAGAATGCATAATTATAATTCAAGAGTGGTCGTACTGATTCAATTGGTTATTGTCACGGGTCTTTTCTAGTTCTTAATGTGGTCTACGTTAGATCAGTGATTTATTCAAAGGGTCGTACCTGGTCAGTCTATTAAAGAAAAAATGATTGGTTATTAGGCATGTTGTCAATAGTTATAACTGTGACTATTAAACGACATAAATACTTTTAGTTTCGATGATCAACACTTAATTAAAATGAATCGACTTAGCTGGATGCTCAAATATAATTGATTTTTAATCTTCGATTTAATTCTATTTTCAAATATTCACATATTCTCAAAAATCCCCTATTTAGTTTGATTTGGTCATTACGATTACATTTATTGATTGTCGTTCTCTGTGGATCGACCCTGTTTGCTATAATTTATTGTGTTTGCAAGTTAATTTTAATATTGACGGATTCGACACTTGTCACCATTGCCCAAATATTTCCCTGAAGGAGTTGAGATCTAAATTTGTCGTTGTAGCATTTTATGCTGATAAAATTTGAATTCCTAAAAAGATCAAACAAACCGCTGAGTATTTGAAAAGGGGGTTTTAGAGGAAAGAATTGGGAAAATCAAATTATTATCTTAGCCTGTAAATTGAGCATAAACCAAATAATATTTTGGTTATTAACTATCATATATTGACAACTTCTGAAAATAGTCTATGTGAATAATGTTCATCAATTAAGCATGACAGTGGTTGTTACAAAACTTGATCCCTGAAGAGATCCATCCTAACCGAAAAAAAGATAAAATATGTCTGGTCCTAATGTAACCATATCTAAATTTACGAGTCAGATGTTTCGTTTATCACTCCCAATAGTTTTTTTGAATCTAGACAAATTGACTCTAATCTTCAAGAAATTCAGAAGATGAAATCCAGAAAATTTTCTAGTGAAGATATTATTGATTTATAATCATTTCACAAAATCGAAATGTTAAACCCTCAGGGCTCACATGGTTTATTGGATAAGAAACAGGATAGGATAACTTAATACGATTTATGTGTTTATCAAGCATTTGACTGATGTTTAGAATAGGATAAAATAATACTGACTATAATTTTATACGATACATATACGATAACTTTATCATTGATAAATGCTCTGATAACTTTATCACGTACTTTTCGTATTAGATGTTCATCATGTTATTACTAAATTATCCTTTGATAAAATTAGAAAAAAAAATCTATATAAAATTTTGGAATGATCCCAAAAAAAATCCGAGAGGATTTCAGAATTTTTTTTTTAAAATTAAAATGACCAAATTACCCTTTCAGAGTTTTTAATATTATTTTAAATTTCTACTTTTAATTTATTTTTTAATTAATTTTTTAAAATTAAAAACTAGAATGACCAAATTACCCTTCCAAAATTTGTAAAAAAAATCAAAATAATAAATAATAGTAAATAATAATAAATTGGACATTCATTGACATTGAGAAAAAATTACGGAGATTTTGGAGAAAATTCTAAAACCCTTATAGGTTTTTAAGGATTATTCCTAATACTTATTTTTATTAAAAAAATATATTAATATATTTTTATTATATTTTATTTATTTATTGTTAATCCGTAAATAACTACTTTATTAGTACTCAAGTTTTTGGGTATTTTGGTAATCCATACTGTTATCCAATTACTTATCGAGGTTTACCAAATATAAGTTTAGTACTTTTTTATGCTATCATGTTACTTATACGATAACCAGACAAATACAATTTATAGATAACTTAATCCTTATACAAAACATTTATCCTAATCCTTTTCCTTATACTATTTGTCCTTATCCTATACAATGATCCATGTGAGCCCTCAAATTTTGGAAATCGAGATTACGGATATTCTTATCAGGGAAAATATAAAATGTTTAGATTCGACTATGCTCTTTTTTCTTCGTCTATATATTTATCCTGGTAGATATTTAACAAGGCAGTCTTATTTTAAAAAAATTTCAAATAGTAAAACTCAAGACAGTCTTATTTTAAAAAATTTCAAATAGTAAAACCTTTGGGTTTTACTATTGAAATATTGACTCTTCAAAATAATAAAAAAAAAAAAAAAAAAAAAAAAACAGAGGTTTTACTATTTCAGTATTGACTCTTCAAAATAATTAAAAAAAAAAAAAAGGTCCTACCGGGAGTCGAACCCAGGTCGCTGGATTCAAAGTCCAGAGTGCTAACCACTACACCATAGAAACGGTTCAAGTGTAAAGTTAGAAAGAAAAATAAATTATCATTTCTTAAAAGAAAGAAAGTTTTGGAAAAAATGAACAGAATTTAAACCCCACGGGCCTTTTTCTAATTAGACTTATAGTGTTCACTGTTCAGTTATAATCACTACAAATATAAGAAAAGTATTATTTTCGGTCCCGCGAAGATGTTATCTTATTTTTTTTAATACAAATTAATTATATAATTATTTAATATTAATAGAGAAGAAATGGAATATTATATTTTTAATATAGCTATTAAAATTATTAAAAAATTTAATTAATTATGTGAATAATATTGAAAAAAATTAATCAACTTACTGCATAAAATTAAAATGTAATATTTTTAGCAGTATTTAAAAATAAAATAAAAAATAAAAATTATGTCAGGTATTCTATGTTTAATCCCGACAGTGAATTTTAACTTTACAATTGAGTTTTCTTCTGACTCAACCGAATGCTATCAGCTTAATAGTGAATCAGTCATAAGTTATTGTCAGAGCTCCAAATACAATCAATGTCACTAAAATTGTAAACCGAATGGCCAAAAAATATTAACCATGTAGTATAAACATAATTCTGATCTGTACTGGTCATTGAAAAAGAATGAAATTTATCATGAACATCAATCAATGTACATAAACAATCTGTACCCAACAATGGGGTTTCCAAAATCCTATATCCACCTCTCAAGATTCCAAAAAACTTGAATTCAAGGGAACTGAAATGAGCCACCTATATCTGCATTTGCTGATGGAGGACTAATAGCAACCCAAAGTAGGGATATCGATATTGACACCAGTCCTGCCCAAACATATATAATTGTCGGCGTCTTCCCTCTTCTTCCCATTAGTCCTTTCACAAATGGATACAGATGAGCCAATACCCAGAAACTAAAGAAAACACCTCCTAACAGTTGGCTCCACTGCGGTTCTACACTGTATATAGTCCTGCATAATGCTACTGCTATTGCAATCAGGTTAACCATTATGATTGTCAAGGGTGGTACCATTAGAGATGTCCATTTGAAGATGTAGAGGTCAGCGAATTCATCATCATTATCGTCTCCTGATGATTTTGATGTAAGGGTGAATGATATTTCGATACCGGCAATGACCTTAAGTAGTCCTTGAAGCACAGCAGCTAGGTGGGCACTTGTGCCTCCGATTAACCAGAATTGTTCATTTCTCCACCATTCTTCCAATGCAATGCCTGACCATTTTATCTCAAGGACTGCAAGTATGCAGAGAGTTAAGGTGATTACTAAGAGGTATACTAGGAAGTTTACGTTGAGAGATTGGACGATGAACTCCCCGGTAAACAGACAGAGGGCAGGGAGGAAACAGTAGACTATGAGGAAAATTGAGGTGAATGGGTAGATTCCAACATTGAGATAGGCGATTCGCTGGAGGAAGTTTAATCTAGGACCTGCTAAAATTGCATTGTTGCGAGAGAAGAATATCTCAACAGAGCCTGTTGCCCAGCGGAGAACTTGATGAAGCCTATCTGTGAGGTTGATGGGAGCTGTTCCGCGGAAGGCTTCTCTTTTGGTTGCACAATACACTGATCTCCAACCCCTTTCATGCATTCTATAGCCTGTAACAACGTCCTCAGTCACTGATCCGTAAATCCAACCAACGTCATGTCCCCATTCTGTCTTGTCTTCATACCAGCAGGAGATGACATTGATTGCTTCTCCAACTGTTGAGGGGACAAGAGGCTCCCGAGGCATTGTAAGGGCACCAGGTGGACGACCATTCTTAATGGATGGATGATCAGCCAGAGGCTGGCCTTGAAAAGCTGCAACTCTGATAGAATCAAGAAGCATGGTAGAGTTTCCAAACCTCTTAGGAATAAGTGAGATTTCCTCATCATCACCATATTCTGCCATTGTGAATGATCGGCTCTCTTCTGGAACAACATCAGCACGAGAGACAGATCTTGCAACTTTTCTTCTGCGGGGAAAACAGCAGCTACAACAACCGGTCTCTTCTTCTGCTTGAGGTGGATCGTAACCATAGAGGGCAGTCCGGCGAAAGAGGCATCCAGTTCCAACATAAAAGGGTCCTTGAAGTCCATCCAGAGCTCGCATATTGACATCAAAGAAGACAGTGTTGTGATTGGCGTAACGATCAGAAGGATCAATTCCCTCGAATCTCTGAGGAAACTGGACATAACAAATGCGCTCCCCACCACGATCCATCATGAAGCACATACCATCCCTCAATGCTTGAGAATTATAGATGTAGTGATCACAGTCAAGATTAAGAATGAAAGGACCATTGGACATAATAGCAGAAGAGCGAACAAGAGCATTCATAGCCCCAGCCTTTTTATTGTGATCATAACCAGGGCGTTTTTCACGAGAAACATAAACCAACATGGGAAGACGGATGTCTACTTCACTTAAATCCATAGAATTTCCATCAGACACAGTACCGTTGAGTGGTTCATCGCTTGGAGGATCCAACATAACCTGCATTTAACACAATTCAGCTTTAGCCCCATAACTCACCAAAACAATGTGTATGCAACTAACCATTTGAGACAGGCTTATGAAGAAGTTGTGAATACACACCTGTATGATACTTGCATGATCACCTCTAGAGTGGTCGCGAGAAGGGACTGCCCATGTGCCAGGCCAATGTGTTCCATCAGCCATCCATGTAGCCTTTGGAATCTTCAAGCTCTCCATTGGTTCAAACTCATCATCTTTAGTATTTTCTCTCCAGCGCTTCAAAGCCTTGACCTCATCTCTAGTATTATAGGCATCAGAACGTCGCCTGATTGAATCAGAGAGGGCATTAACCCGAACCTTATACTCATCATACTCACGTTTAACACGCCTGCGGTCTCTAACAAAATCAGGACGTACTTTATTCTTATAAGGATCTTTCTTCAAGTTGAAGTAGGATTCTGGGTTTCTCGGCTCAATATCATGCTTTCGACAAAAAGGAACCCAGAGACCAGCAAAGCTAGCAGCCTCAGCCATGGCCTCAAATGTCAGGAGCGCACCTCCGTCATCAGAGACATAACAAGAAAGCTTATGAACTGGATAATCAGCTGCTAAAATAGACAATATAGTGTTTGCAGTAACCAGTGGGGGTTCTTTTTCTGGATCAGCAGTAGATACAAAAATATCTAACCCAGGAAGATCAGATTTCCCATCAGTATTTCCAGGACCAGGTGTTTCGAACTTGTCCTTTAAAACATCAAGATCAGTAACACGATCAACAGGGCATAGCTTCGGTAGCTGATCAAGTAACCAAGAGAAGCCAAACCACAATTCACATATTACAGACATACCCCACAACCAGATTGCATCTTCATTAGGATTAGTGATCCTCCATTCCATAAACAGCCCAAGAGCCACAATCCGAACAAGGATCAGCAGCCTATAAATACACATCAACATCAATATGAGAAAAACAAAAATATCAACATCAATATAAAATTAAGTGAATTGGTATCAAACCTATACGGACTGAGAATTCCAGCAGATATCTTCAATTTACGCGTCAACGGCTTCCACTGTTTCTCAGCAAACACTTTAGGCTGATCACCATTTTCTTCTCCGTCCACTGAATCATCCTTCGGCCACAAAGCATTTCCATATCCATAACTCTTATTGTTAGCTTCGGTGAGATAATGAGTGTAATCAAACTCACTTCCAGGACTATTCGGTTTCATCAACGACAGCCTCTTCTCTACATGAAAAGACTGTCGACTATCTTCACCATTATCATACACTCCAGCCTTGTCAACATAAACCTCTTTACATCCAGGGCAAATCGGATTATCACTTCTCAGAGCCTCCCTGTAACACTCCCTACAAATCTTAAATTCACATTCACAAGGAAAAACATCAGCACCATGAGAATCAGTCATCACACTACCATTACAACCGGGTATAGAACAAATCGATGACCCTTTTGATCCTCCCATCTGGGTATGGCTCATTTCACTCTCGATCACCTTCTCCTTAGAAAGAGCACGAGTCACACGATTATGACCTCCTGTGAATAAAGAAGTCGACACGATTTGCTCTCCGCTCTTCTGTGCATCAATAATGGGTTGATTGTCTGGAGTTGCAGGTATCTGGACCATATATGATGCATACGGGTAATCTCCACTACCGATTTCACTATCAACGTCCTCCATAGATGTAATCGTTGGTGCTCTGTTCAATTGACCTGTATTGCTGGCCATTTCTCTATCTTTCTTTTTAGTCGTGCCAAATTGCCAGAAACTGAAATCCATTGAAAAACAGAGAGAGAAAATGAATAAAACCAGAATCAATCTCTAATCAAACATAAAACTATTCTCTATATATCTAGAACTCAATTGAAGAAAACAAGACAAAAGTTGAAACGACAAGGACAGATTATGTACACACACCACTCTCTTTGTATTTGAACAAGAAGTGCCGGCACTCACGAACTCTTCAAAAGACTATTTCAAAAATCCAATAAAATAAACATGTATTGAAAATCTCACCTATTTGAACAGGCCAACCAGTAGAGTTGTTGAAGAATACCAAATCAGAGACCAAGTCCGGTCCAGTCCCACCTGAAGCCGAAAATGGTCTTTTATGATTATCAAAATAAACCAAACACGAAAGCGAAAGGCTCTGGGAGAAAAATGGCCTCTCTGTTACAATGTCAGAGGAGAGAATTGAATAGGAGGATGAAGTGAATATTTGAAATTGGCAACTGGATTTTCGTGACAGTGAAGACAGAGGGGGTCAAGTAGATAGACTCGGTTTGGTTCGAGGATTATTTATAGAGGGATATTTTCGGGAATTGAATTCGATAATTCAAGAGTTATGTACGCGGTTTGTGTGGGTGTGGATTACATGTTGCACGCACTTTCTTTAGTTTCTGCAACCGGTTACTTGTCTTTTTGACACTTTACACTTGAGTTTGCTTTGTGTATCTTTTTTACATGGGAAAAATAAAAGCTAGTACAACCATTTGAAATCTGAAATGGAATCTTCTTTATTTACCATTAATATTTTTTATTTAAAATGTAAATACAAAAATATTAAGGTAACTTTTATTTATTATTTTTTTATGCATTGATTTTATCCTACTTAGGTAGGTATGGTACTTCCAAAATTTCAATGTGATTCTATTTTTTATTATTATTTTTGTGAAGATTTTTTTTATTATTATAAAATATAGTAAATAAATAAGTTTTAGATGTGATGATATGGTTAGAGCTATAAAAACGGATCAAGGGTGTCAGCCCGCACGGGTTTAAACGAATAGGGCTTAAACGGGCCGGGCCAATATAATTCGAGTTTTAAACGGGCTGAAATTTTTCCAACTCTAACCCAACCCTTGTGGATTTAAACGGGTCGGGCCAGCCCGCATATATTATGACAGTTTATAATATAATTTGTTGTGTATATGTTCATTCGTAATTTCAACATCATTATACATTTTAGTTTGTACATATTCATTTCAATAATTACATGCATCAATTCTTCTCTTCCCAATGTTGAAAGGAGCCGATATATTGGCATCCATACTTATCATCTAATTAAAATAAAAAAAATAAATTACGTTAATTGTTAAATGGGTTGGCTCGCGGGCCAACCCGTATAAACCCATTTAACCCGCGGGTTAAACGTACCGGGCTAAAAAGCCCGTGTTTTAAACGGGTTATAAAAATGATAGCCCTAACCCTTTTATTCACGGGTTAAACGGGCTGGCCCGCGGACCTCGATCCATTTTTACAGCTCTAGATATGATTCTAGTAATATATTAATTATTTTTATTAATAATCACCAAATTATGAACTATTATGTATATTTAAATATATTATTTTGAAAATATATTTTATCAAAATAAAATAAAATAAAATTTTAAATTTTTAAATTTTAATATTTATGACACGATGTAAGTTTTAATATGAAATAAGTATTTAAAATTATTATTTAAAAAATATCTTTTAATTCACCTAACAAAAATTACCAATTAGCTAATTTCCCACTTAAACCGTGTAATTTAAATTACATGTAAACCGGTTATACCTACTTATGAATTATGAATTATTGAAGTTGTTGCCTCCATTTGTATATCCAATATACTAAAGACTAAAAAAAAAAAAAATTCAAGATATGAGTCAACTATAAATTTATATTAATGAATCAAATTTACCTTTTAAAAGTATATTTTTTTTAAATTTTCAATTTTATAGAATGAGACTCTATGACATTTTTGTATTCATTATGAATTAGTAAAATTTATTAGAAATTTCCTTCGCGAGATGTCACAGAGGTTATTCATGAGATAGGATAGATTTTATTAATCTGTGACGAGGGAAAAATGCATGAACAATTGAATATTAAATAAAGTAACTGATTTCATGTATAAAATATTACATTAGAAAAGGTCATCAACCAAAATTTAATTTATAAGGGATTTTTTAATTAATTATCTCCAGATTGATGGGGATTATTTTCTTAGATGATGTTTCATGCACTTTAATGACTAAAATGGGATAAAATTGAATTTAATTCAAACTTTGAAATGAGTAAAATTGAATATTAAATCAATTTTGTTTTGATTTCATTATGATTTCCTCGTCCAAGTTCTACTGACAGTAAAGTATGAAAATTTATTATATCTGAAAATCTGACGGATTTGGTAATTAGAACTTAAAAACTATTTTGAAAGCACCATAGTTGATCAGAAATGATATTTTTTTAAAAGTGGATTTTAATTAGAAAAGAGATACTTGAGAATCCCAAGTAGGAAAAATGTTTTATTAATACTTTAGATTAATTTGTGTTAAGTAATCTAGTACTATAAATATAGTGCTTGCATATGTTGTATATGTTTGGGGTTGCTTGTGATCGTAAAATAATCACTTATAACGTGGTGAAATCCTAAACATACTCATCCTCCCTCCTAAATTTACATATGAGACAATAATGCATGAATTTAATTTTGGGACAATGAAGGGTATGTTTGACATTTCACCACCCAATAAGTGATTATTTGATAATCACAAGCGGCTGTGATTATTATTAGACATACTCATCCTCCCTCCTAAATTTGATTATTTCACCACCCATATACATTATTAGACATCTTGAAAGAACAATGTAGATCTTGCTGGTTAGGTTTAGGAGATGCCCAATAATGGTTTGGAAACTGTGGAGACCATAGAGATCTTAAGTTTTAGGATTGAGTCCCTATATCATATGAGAGCCATATGGGGAGAGCTTGTGTGTGAGATTTGTGACCAATGCAGTTGGGTTGAGGGGCGAGAGAGTGATATTTTGGTTATACATGTTACTTTATTGTTAAATAGTGAATTAATCTCTCATCGTCCTAATAGATTTTTTTTTCTGCTTAGGTTTTCCATGTAAAACCTTATATTTTATTTCTATATTTATATTTCTTATATTGTGTATGTTTGTTTTACTATGTATTTACCAATACTTGTCTCCGCTGCAATTGATCAACATTGTAAAGTGACTGAAAATATAAACGAACTTTTATAAATGAGATTTGTAAAGTTTAAGTTTTAAAAATATGTCCATTTTAAAATTCTTACAAAATTAAAATTTGTGAAAGTTTGTTTGCACTTCATAAGTCGTGATGATATTTTTACTCTTAACTGAAAAAAAAAAAAAAATTTCAAAAATTGCCCGATTCATAAATTTGTGATTCGTGATCGCACTTGAATGATCCACTATTACACATTTATGATCCTCGATCACATAATATTAATATGAAAAGTTTATTTATAATGTGGGTTTAAAGATGACTCCACATTCTGCAAAATTTGTAAAAACATATCATAAAAGTTTATAATCATAGCTTTTAAATTAAAAAGTAAAAAGTTCAGTACAATTGTAAATAAATTTTTAAAAGATTTAGTTTAGTTACTCAAACTTTAAATAACTAATTCTATATCTTTTATCTAAAATATAATTTTGGAAGATTTTTTTTTATTATTTTTCCTTTAAAATTTATTAAATAAAAAAATAATTAAATCAAAGTAGATAAGGCACATACACTTGTTGCTATGTTCATGTAAAGAATACCACCTTTCTTTCTGAGATGAGAACACGAAAATTGCAACTGAACTTGCATTGAATTTAGATAAACAATAACTATATGACGTTAGATACAGCTACAGAATTAGCGTGTTCACATAAATCGCCAGATTTAGAGAGTCGTAGTACCGAGCAAAGCAATCCAAATAAACTAAAGAACGCATGGAGGGGCAATATTGTCCGTAAAAAGACAAATTGAAGCACAAAAATGGCGGGAATCTTCAGGAATGCACATGACCGTGTGTGACGTGTATTCATGTTGGAATGCCGTGGATTTGTGGACCCCACTACAAGTGCTATTTTATAATCTAAAGTGGGCTGATCTGGTGGGGTCTGCACTACTTTATCAATTCCCATGTGCCCGTTGATTTTGCTGCCGTGATTACTGCCTTGAATTGAATTGAACTTCCCCATTCTCACCTTCACCTAAAATCATTTCATTCAAATTTCAACCGCTTAGGAACATGCGATTGACTTTAAAAGCTTCACATCATAAAAACAATTGTCAAGTCAAACCTATTTGAAGTTCAATAGAAATGTTTCTCATATGCTAATACTCTCGAGGTTGGAGTATTTGTTTGTTTCACATCAATGAATACAACAAACAAATGGAATAATCATGAGTTCAAGATTATGGGCACATTGGTCCTAATAATTACATAACGAAGCAAACGATTCACCAACCTCGAGATAACGACATATATCCACAAAAACTATTTTTAGTCCTATGCCTTCAACTTAATCATTGTGTTTTGTTATTACATATGGGGGTTGCTCCAACAGATAAACTTACATGCCTAAAGTATTTAGTGGTGGTGCCAAGGTGAAATTCGACCCCATAATCATGTGATGTGAGAAGAGAATAATTGATTGGTCAAAAGATTATAATATGATTAAGGATGACATATTTCATTAAAATCAAAACAGTACACTTAACAATATTGAATGAATATATTTGTGTTTTGGATCCAGAATTTGCTATGTCGCTTATGATTTGAATGGTGTATTATTGAAATGCTTTAAATGAGACCCTGAAACATGGAAGGGAAGGAAGAAAAACGACAAATATTTGATGCGATGATTCCTATTACACATATGTTGACCAGAAACAAGCCGATTACAATTTGATCAGTTCAAATACTTATATGAACATGGAGACGGCTATAGAGTAGCAGTTAGCTCCATTAAGTAGAAGAAACCTCCAATAAAATCAATTGCATGGATAAAGAAACGCGTATGCCTGCTGTCAATTTATGATGTTTCTGTGATCATTCCCAGTTCAACACCCCCAGGCTTTGAACTTGTCGTCATCTGACAGCTAAGCTAGCTTATCTTTAGCCGTCACTCTGTTTCTATTCCTTGTCTTTGTAAGTTATGCTGACTTGGAAACAAGACAGGTATGTTATGGCATGTGTCTGTTTTCAGATTTGGCATCTTAAGAGCAGGCTGGTGGGTAGTAAACATATGCAACCCAGTCCATTTCCAGCTGTGTGGGCTGGGCCTAACTATTTGGACATTTTTACTTCTTCTTCTTCTAGTAGGTCAATCTTCCACACACGTTTAACATATAGGAAAATAAGTTAACGAGGTGCATGAACCTGTCACGCGGGAGTATCCATTAGAAATCCAAATAATTTAACCAGAGAGAGTGAAGGGCAGCCCATATTAACTCAAATAACACATCCAATCCAACCAATATAAATAACACATTCAATTTTATGTTGATTCTCCCTCTCCCTATCAAACAGCTCAACTCTACTTCCTCTTTGTTTTTGTACACTAAAATGCACACAACATTAGAGGGATGTTAGCACCAAACAATATCTATACAACCCCCCATCACATCATCATTATTAGCCATCCTCCTGCTTCCCATTCAATCCACTATTTGATCCTCCGCAACACCACCAGCTAAAACACTTTACTGAGCAGCAACATGAGCATGAGCAGGCAGAGGAGGCGCAAGGTCTCCAGCTGCATTTCGGCCAGCAATTCATTTTGATACTGCAGCAACATGTTAAACAGCTTGGAATCCAACATTTGGGACATTTGATTCTCCAGGAACAGTTGAAGCAGCTGGCTTTCGGACAGCATGTGCATTTTGAGCACTTTGGTCTCCAGCATTTAATCTTACAGCAACATCTGTAACTGGAGGCTGCTGCATGGTTCATGTTGGACTTTGTTGGTAGGCGCAGATTTTGTCGGATCTTTTTAAGACGAATTTGGGTTGTCATATTCTCCATTTCTTGTATAAACTTGCAGAGATGGCGGATGTAATCAGGATATAGCTCCAAGTTGCAGTGACCACCTCCTTTGATCCATAGTGGTTCGTATGGATCCTTTGCCATTTTCCACAGTTTGTTTCCATGTAACCAATTCACTACGTCGTCTTCTGTGCCCTATAAAAACACAATGCGTGTACATGTGTTAAATTTTTACAATAAAATTGAAATATGATATGAATAAAAAGACCATTGTATTCCTATCTCCAATATAGATGATTTAGAACCATGTACATGAGCGCAAACAGCTACTATCTAAATCATATAAACACCATATGCAGTGGACTTGTATGTACAGTGGCTTTTTATTGCCATGTATGTATACAACACTCTAGGAGTAAGCAAAGTTAGGACTTGTTTCTTTGTTAAGGCTTTACAATTCCAACCAAATTTGACCATATAATGAACTTTACTTCTGGGGTAAACATAAACATTTGATATATTAAGTTCAAGATCACAAAGCACCACATATAGCAATTCAAATCATGCTTGAATACAAGACAGAAGAAAGATCAAGGATGCTTGACAAAGCATTACATTACAAAAAAGTATAAGAAATTGATCATCCATCAGTCTGATAGTCATGTATTTGAGCCCTCAAATTCTTAGAGCTTCACCAGAACCAGAGTTAAGGCATTATGGACAGATACAACAGAGTCTAAGTCCCATAGACTGGCCAGAACATAATTGCAATATTTGGATTTTGAGGCTAAATCTTATTTCGGAATAAACATTCAAGTATAATTTCTTTAGATTTGAGGGTCATTCTTCTAAAGAGTATCAATTTCTCTGATATATTTCACATTTTAATCACAAAATGATGCAAAACTCCATGATTCTGTACTTTGTGGCACAAAATGAACCATGCTGAAACAAGTTTGACAAAAGAAAGATGATCTAGCTCTCATGTTCTGCAACTACTCAACCAATCCTGTTAATTTGTTGACAGTTGGGGTGTGGTCAATCAACTTGAATATTTTTATATGTATTTATCCATCAAATCAATGGATTGGATAGTTCAGCAATGGGTCGTCAGCCAAAAGTAAATAAGACCAATTAAGTCAAACTTAACTACACCCTTTTCTAAATCAGTGAATGGCTGCAAATAATGCTAGTTGTAAACAATGCCCTATAGTTTAAGTGTAAAAAGAGTAGGTTCAAAATTTACCAAGGGAAAACCAATAACTTGAACCCAATAAAATCGTCATGAGATCATGATTCCAAACAAAAATACAGTGATAGAAACGACAATTAAGATACAGGATCATATTGGTATTATAGATTTGAAAAGTACTTACATGAATAACAAGCACAGGGCACTTCACCTTCTTAATTTTGTTGATATTCTGCATACACAAATCAATGAATGGCTAAGAAATCATAAACATCAAATCAGCTCCACATAATTCAGCATCACCCAACTATTTAAACTAAAAACCAGATCAGTACACACCAATACATCCATCATGAAGCAACAGTTGAATTCATAGTGCATAACAAATATAGTCTAATAAGAACTGAGAAAAGAAATGGATGCTGACCTTATATATATCGAAGCAGAAGGAGAACTTTACATGGCATAGCACACGAAGACCAGATAGAATGCCACTATGCAGAACTACACCCCTTAACCTTGGCAATTTCGATGCCAAGTGTAACGTCGGGCCACTGCCGACTGATTGCCCGTATAAGATCAAATCCTCCTGGCTCACCCCATACTCCGTCTGAAGACACTGATAAACTGCCTCTATATCCGCATATGTATTGTATTCACTTGGCTGAACGTTATCCATCAACATGAAAGCAAAAAAAGTAAGGATTAGCATACCAGACAATACCCTCTGACCGTATGATCAGATTCACCCAAATCATAGAAACAAGTGGACTCAAAGCGAGATTTCTCAAACATGGTCTATTGACACTAGGCCTAAAACAAAGCATTAGTCATAGTTGCTACAGAAACCCAATCAATGCCAAAATGAAATGACTACCTACCGTTCCGGTGGAAGCTCCATATCCAGAATAATCATATCTGCATTCACAACATTTCAATGACGTCAATCTCACATCAACAACCCAGATAAGAAAATAACAATTGAAAATGATTAAGACGGGCAAATCTGAAACGATGTCAATCTCACAAAATCAGTTAAAATTACTAGGGTTTAGAAAGAAGAAACCAAGGATTTGAAAGATGTAAATCCATAGAAAACACTGTACTTGAAATGACAAGTAAAAACATTTTAAATCTGGGGATAATAATACCAAAACAAGACGAGACGAAGTAAAAAAAGAAACTTATCCTCGTTTCAAAATCTGAAAATGACTTTTATTGATAAAAAGTTGGATAAAAAGAGACTAAAAACCCAGCTTTTCTTTTCCTTTCTTTTTTTACCCTGAAAACCATATCACACGCTCAAAAGGCATTGAAGATTAAAATCAATTTAAAGGGTAATAGAAAGAGTAACAACAGATCTAAGAAGATTAGAGAGTAAGATTAGAGACCCCATGATATTGACTCTGAGATTAAGCCTAAGCTGGACAAAGAGGTCATAGAGCTGACCGAGGTCAGCAGCATTGCCATGAGAGTAAAGCAGAGTGAGTCTAGCATAAGGGTTCTTCAAGTAAAAAGCTACAATCTTGTTGCCGTGTTTCGTGTCGATAAGCAATACATCCAAGGAGTTATCATCGGCAAGTGGAATAGGCATTGAAGAAGAAGAAGAAACCACTGTGAGCTTCCCATTCTCACGTTTCTTGATCTGATATGTTGGTGGTGATGGTGGGAAAAATGCAAACTTTGCAGCCAACTGAGACAACATACACCCCATTCAACACTTCCCTCACTTCCCCAACTCATCACTTGACTTCTTCATCTCTCTCCTCTCCTCTTCTCTGCAACTCACAACATAAACAACAACTCTTCCTCTTCTCTTCTCTTCTCTTCAATGGAGGGGAGAGAGAGAGAGAGAAAATAAATAAATAAATAAATAAATAAAAGCAAACAGAGTAAACAGAGTGTGTGATTTAGTGGAGTGAAGAGAGAGTCTCTATCACTGGAGGACAGAGGTTTCACTTGGAAAAAAAACCCAGTTCCCAGTTCATATATGGATGCATGACTTCAATACTGTGTCAGTTCAACAGCACAGTGGACACATATGTCCAAATATATACACATATAATAATCAAACACTATATAACGTATAAAATCCCAATACAACACTACTACTCTACAATACACATCGTATTTCTATACACCATTGTTATATATTATATACATTTTTTTTCCTCTTAGTGTTTCTGTGTAGCACTGCAAATCTGCTCCAGACTAAATTATTATTTTTGGACATTTATGAATTCACATATGTACTCCCTTGCGTGTACGATTTGGCCATAGTCGCTCACTCCTGCTTTTGCTAATTTCACCACTGAAAAATCAATAAAATAATATATATGATAGTGAAGTGGACTGCGATTGTTTGTTTGTTTGTTTGCTTGCTTTCATATTTCCAAAAAGTGTTTGATATTCCCTATCCATTCATACACACTTGGATTTCTTTCTAGCTTGCAATCAATTCATTTGTAAGTGTATATCCACTAATTAGACATAATCATTCCATCTCTATTAATAAAGTGATTTTGTAAACTTAAAAACTAATTCCTCTATTATAGCCTTTTTAAAGTTACATAATAGTATCTTTGTGTATAACCTGTCAATCAAATATAGTTTCACTGCAGACAAATCTTATAAATAGCTTAGATTAGAACATAAAAGGCTTGAATATGTAGATGAGATGGCCTACTGCTGCAATAGTATGTGAATATGTTTGGTAATAGCAACATCATAAGGTGTTGTTGATGGTACCTGACCTGACACAACATAAAAATTGGCTGATCTTACCTTATATTATTACACCCTATATCTCCATACCTACTTCATCTTGTATTTTTATGATTTCATCTATAAACCAAAAACTATCCAAATTATTTGTTTTATTTACTAGTCTAAAAATGAAATTATTTTAGATTGAGAGCTACTGCATTTATGACATCATTCACATTCTTTTGTTTAGTGTTTGGAACTTATGTATTTATGGGAGAGCACAAATAATTTTTCTCCCATTCAAATAGTGGCGCAAGCTTTATTAATTAATTTTTATTGTGAAAATACGTATTTTTAGATTTTATACATAAAAAATTTTAGTTTTAGATTAATTTTAAATTTTTAAAATTTTTTTTTTAAAATTGCAAAAATGAGTTTCGAGGTGGACCGGGAAGCATCAGACCAGGAAACAGGTAAATATAATTGTTTCCCGGTGTTTTGTTTCCCGGTCCGGGAAGCTGATCAGCGGGAAACAAAAACTACACTGGGAAACAGGCAAATATAACTATTTCTCGGTCCGAGAAGCAGAACAGCGGGAAACAGTTATATTTTACCTGTTTTCCGGTGTAGTTTTTGCTTCCAGGTCTGATTGCCCGAGAAGCAAATCAAGACCGGAAAGCAGGGGTATTATGGTTATTTTGATCTATTTTTTACAAAAACTTTTGAAAAAAGTTTAGTTTTGTAAAAATTTTAATTTTGGTCTAAAAATATAATTTTTTTTAATAAAAAGTCCAAAAATGTAATGGACCCTTTTTTATTTAACTAGTGATAGTACCCTTGCAATTCACGGGTTTTTGTAATACATATTATTAAATTAATAATTTGTGATGGATTGAAAATAAATTATTTATAATTTATTAATAAAAATATTTTTAATTTTATAATTGATAATTTAAATTATTTTTAAAAATAAAATATAATTGTTTATTAAATTATCGTAATCTTTTTTACATTACAATTCATTCACTCCAACATTTATTTATTTATTTATTTTATATTTTGAAGAGAATTGAATGATGAAATTATATTAAGAGCAATGGTATGCTACTCTTATATTTTAAATGATTAAAACTATTTTCCACCGTTATTAAATTGAAATTGATTTTAAAAAAATTATATATTTTAATTTACCTATTATTAAATTGAATTGATTGATTTTTTTTCTATGATGTAAAATTAATTAATTAAAATGGATAAAAATATATTCAGCCATTATTAAATTGAAATTTATTAAAAATTTTATATATTTTAATTCGGTTATTATTAAATTGAATAGATTGATTTGATTTATGATGTAAAATTAATTAATTGAAATGCATTAAAATATATTCAGCTTATTACTAAATCAAAATTTGATTAAAAGATTTATATATTTTAATCCAACCCGTTATTAAATTGAAATAGGCCCATTATTAAATTAAAATTGATTAAAAAAATTTATATATTTTAATCCAACCCGTTATTAAATTGAAATAAACCTATTATTAAATTGAAATAGGCCTAATATTAAATTAAAATAGGCGGGACCGTAGAACATTCCTTTTATATATATATAGATGCATGTAATATATATATATATATATATATATATATATATATATATATATATTTCAAAGTTCTCTTGCACGTTAAAAATTATGGTGACAATTAGGGAGACGAACTCGTATATCTCATATTTAATCAATAAATTTGTTTAAGTTTATTATTATTATTTAATTTTTTTATTATTTATTTTAATTAAATATAATTTAATGTTAAATGTATTATCAGTAGATCGAATAATATAATAAATTATATATAGAGAATGCTTTAATTTTAATTATATAATTTATAATATAAAATTTTATTATTTAAAAAATTATGTTTAACTTTTTTTTTAAATAAATAGGTTAAACGGGTTAACTCGCCAACTCCTAAATTTCCATGATCAACCCGTTTATTAAATGAGTCGGATTTGAGTTGGTATCAACACGATACGCCAACCCGGATTGTCACCGCTACTAAATGTGTGTTTGGCATTAGTGATTTCATTAGCGGTTAGTGGTTTGAACAGCGGTATAGAAAAATATGTGTTCAGTAATAACGTTTTAAAATTGTTAGAAAAATCGGGCTCGTCGCAGCGGAATTTGTCTCGATCAATAAGTAAACAAAACAAAAGACAAGAAACAAAATATTAACGCACCAAGATTACGTGGAAACCCAAAACGGGAAAAAACCACGGACGTCAGGACGGACAGAGATTTTCACTATGTAGCAAAAGATATTACAACCACAACCAGAAAACACTCTCTAACTCAATTACAAGTCTCACCCAAGCTCACAAGAAAGAAACTCACAAGACACTCAGAATCTCTCAATTTGTGTCTCTACAATTGAAGACTACAACATCATATTTATAGTGAATAATGATTTACTTACCAAGTAAATCATAATAAACTAGGAAATCTATTATTACTAGAATTCCTAAAAAAGAAGAAAAAAATTCTTTCCTAATTGCAATTCTAATAAGCCATAAATACAATTCCTAGTCAAATATAATACTTCCAAAACAGTCTTCAAATCTTTCACTTCCAAAAGAGTCTTCAAATCTTTCTCAGCTTCCAAATAAAGACTAGTATATTGAATACCAATTTTTGTCAAACCCTAACAAACCACCCCTTGACAAAAATTTCCTAAACTTGCGTCCCTTAAACGACGACCATGACTCTACATCGAGCCATCATATCCCACCATGAAGATATACACACTTAGGAACCATCAAACGATCCATCCTAAGATTTATTCCGGCACATGTCGATACAACCCTTGCTGATTAAATCATGGTGCAACTTCCTTAACTGGCTTTCAAGAAAGTTCATCAGCCATCGACATCTTATCCACCACACAACCGCATTAACGCCAGTCCAATGCCCATGTGCAAAACTTGTGGCCGCTAGAAGTACTACATCCTCTTTCATGGCACCATGGTGGTTAGCGACCTGCCATGAGGATGTACCCATTCCTCCTTAGAGGAAGTCACCTTCATCAGCTTCTAGCAAGGAGACACATGAAGTATCTCCATCAACGGAGTCCTTTGCCGAACTTGCTCCTTTACAATCCCTCCTCAGATGTCCCTTTTGTCCACACTTCCAACACTGGATGTTCTTCTTGGAGTACCCATTCTTTCCATTCTTTTCTCGAGTCATCAGAATTGACTGATTATCAGAGTTATTATTTTCCCTCTTCAGAGATCAACTTATTCGCAACCTCTGAAAAACTTACCGTCGAGTTTCCATGCATCGGGATCGGTTTCATATACTTGTATGAATCAGGAAGAGACCAGATCAATTTTAATGCCTTATCCTCGTCATCGATCTTCACTCCAATAGACTCCAACTTAGAGATGATCCCATTGAGTTCTGCCAGATGATCAGAAACTTTCGTACATTCATCCATCTTCAATAGATGAAATTGTTCCTTCAGGTAGAATCGATTGCAGACGCTGTTTGCTTGGTACAACTCTTCAAGTCTTCCCCAAAGTTCTCTTGCAGAAGTTGTTCCTTGAATATTCGCAAGAACATTCTTGGCCAGACACAGTCGTATCAAACTTGCAGCTCTCTCATCGAGTTCCTCCCATTCATCGTCACTCATCAGGGATTTTTCGGACTTTTCAGACTTCTCTTTACCAATTTCTTTTTCACCAGAGCTTTCAGAGACTACCGCAATTGTTCTCCCTTTCAACGCCTTTTGCAATCCATGTTGGATCAGGATATCTTTGACTTGTACTTGCCACAAGCCAAAATTGATTTTTCCATCAAATTTCTCCACATCGAATCTTCCGGTGTACATCTTGCTTGTAGACATGTTTACTTCAACAATCAAAACTCACACGAACCTCGGCTCTGATACCACTTGTTAGGAAAATCGGGCTCGTCGCAGCGAAATTTGTCTCGATCAATAAGTAAATAAAACAAAAGACAAGAAACAAAATATTAACGCACCAAGATTACGTGGAAACCCTAAACGGGAAAAAACCACGGACGTCAGGACGGACAGAGATTTTCACTATGTAGCAAAAGATATTACAGCCACAACCAGAAAACACTCTCTAACTCAATTACAAGTCTCACCCAAGCTCACAAGAAAGAAACTCACAAGACACTCAGGATCTCTCAATTTGTGTCTATACAATTGAAGACTACAACAAAAATAGCGTTGAGCGGTTCATATAGCGGTCTGATGAACGCTATTCAAATTAGCTTTTACCTCAACTAGTACTATAAAATTACATCCTTTTATTTCACATTAATAAATACAAGTAAAATAATTAAATCAATTCTTTTTGTAATTTTATGTCTAACCGCTATTTTTAATTGCTACAGCTCTTACCGAACGATTATTTTAACCGCTATTCTAACCGTTAGAGGTATTCAAATAGCTATTTTAACCGCTGACGCCGAACATAGCCTAACAATCCCTCATGAGTCATTTAATAATATATATATATATATTTCTCTATGACAACAATTCATTATAACAGCGGTATTTCTTTCGAAACTGATTTCTTTTACATGTTATTTTAATATTTTATAACAGCAAGTTGCCTATAACAACAACAATTGTAATAATAAGATACCGTATATAAAAATCCTCTTCTAGAATGGCTTACTCAAATGTAATATTTTATTTTTTAATAAAATAATTAAAAAATATTACAAATTTAAATAATTATTGTAATTAACTTCAAAGATTAAAAATAAAAATATTTAATAACTAAAAAATGTAAGAAGGGATTGCACCAACAATAATAAATTTTAATTGACTACACTTTTACTAAAAGTTACAACTGAAATATTCGCCAATTCAAACATTATATTATTAGTAAGAGATTGAAATTATTTAAACAAGTTATAATTGTAAACTTTTTCCATCTTATTCGAGTAAATTTAATTTTAAAAATATTCTAAATTATACATATTTTATCTAAAGCCTTTTTTTAAAAGAAGAAATATATATTTTGAATTTATAATAGCCAACACAGATTTGTTACCTTCATATGACAATTATGTGCTAAGGATAACAATTCACTATAATAGAAAAAAAAAATCGAGAGACAAACGGAGCTGTTAACTTTAATAACTAACTTTAATTTCATTTTCTCTGCCACATGATCACATCTCACTTACTGCTGGTAGGTTAAAGACATCATGTCAGGGTCGTCCATGGCCAAGTGCCATTGGGGCGGGCAATGGCACAGGGCCCCCAAGTTAATAGGCCCCAAATTACAATTCAAGGTTTGTAGTTAAGGTCTGATCCACTGTACATTAGATAATTAGCAAAGTTTATAGTTTTTCACGGTAGACAATCCAAACAACAAGAGATATGTTCGCGAACAAAATCCGAGATGATGACGGTTCATCTACGTGATCTCTGATTCTCTGTGAGTTAGTTCTAATCACTTTTCTATGGTTTATGAAATAAGAAGGGATTAATTATTCATCACGTCTGCGCGAAATAGGAAGTATGATTGTAGTTATGAACAACGTAAAAAGAGACAGAGACTGGAAGCAGCAGCTCAATCTCAAAAGAGGGCTCTTGATAGATTTATTGTGAGAGAAACTCCAGATGTTAATATGGACGGCAATCAAGTTGATTACAATGTATTATAGTTATATAGTTGTATAAAATTATACATTATTTTTAGTACACATGAACTTTCGAAATTCTAGAGCCCTAACTTAAATTTTGTTTCGGGGCCCCAAATTTCTAGAGACGGTCTTGCATCATGTCATTATGATTTTTAGCACCCTTTCAATTGACTTTCAATCAACATACTTCAATCATATAGTACACCTAATCATTGTATTTATTCATATATCATGTATGTAATTTGAAATATACTCAAGATTACACTGACTTAAATGCAACATAACATGTTCTCTTAATTTGTAATTATACATATGGTCTAGAGTGAAGAATTCAATACGGGTGGGTTTCATCGTTAAATAAAATATTATTTTAAATGACAAAATTTAAGATTTACTCACACTTGGATGAGAATGAAAATAACTATAATAATATGATCAAAATTTCGGATTTTAAATATATAGTTGGATAGAAGACTTCAAGATGAATATGTAGACGTAAATGAGACTTAATTTTGAGTTTGAGTAAAGTTAAACAAATTTAAAAAGATCGTTTTTCTTGACTTGAGCTTCCTAGTCATCACCGTGGTTAGGTGACTGAGGCCCTTACAACAATGACAACCAGCTTTTGTATACTATTTTGGCACTCAACAACTCTAGTCAAGTGAGCACAGTGCCCAGTGGGCTTGTCAAGCTGAAATTTTTTATTTTTTTTGGACTCTTTTTCAAACCAAACTCTTCTTATTCTTACAATTCTTTTATGAACCAGTTAGATAAAAAATATGTAGTTTAAAAACTTAAAACATTTCTTTGTTTAAATGTGTTTCAATACAGTTACATGATTTATTATGTCATACTTTCAAATTTTATGACCAACAATATGCTATAATAGTACCTAGCTATTAACTTATAATCATAACCATATTAATTACACTTTATCTAGTTGTGTTATTTACACTAAAATTGATCCAATTTCTATAGTCAACACATTCTTTTTGTTAGGATTGTGATGAGAATTCGAATATACTCCGGTATCCATAATTGGTTTATAATTAGGAAAAGGCTCGAAGATTGTTTTGGAAGGGTCATATTTGATTAGGAATGATATTTCCTAAAGTGGATTATAATTAGGAAAAAAAGATCTTGAGGATCCTAAATAGGAAAAGATTTTCTTAATGATTTAGGATTACTTTGTGACTAAGTAACCTAATGCTATAAATATGGTGCTTTTATCTATTACTAGATATCTTGAGAGAACAATGTAGATCTAGTTGGTTAGGTTTGGGAGGTGCCCCATGGGGGCCTTGGAACCATGGAGACCATGGAGATCTTGAGTTCTAGGATCGAGTCCTGTTATCCTGTGAGAGCTATATGAGGAGAGCTTGTATGTAAAATTGTGACCAATGTAATTGGATTGGGGAGTGAGAGAGTGGTATTCTGGTTGTAATTGTTACTTTATTGTTACATAGTGAATTAGTCTATCATCGTCTTGACGGCCGTGGTTTTTTTTTTTTTTTTTTTCGTTTTGGGTTTCTACGTAAAAACCTTGTGTCTTATTTTCTATATTTATTTCTTGCCTTGTGTATGTTGTTTTACTTTATGGTTACAAATACTCGTCTCACTGTATTGGAACACCGATTTATTCAACAAGTGGTATCAGAGTTAGCCGTGTTTTCTTAACACTTTTCACACATACCTATACCGAGCCAATTTATACATGTGGCCGGGGATCAATGTTCAAAGACAAGCCGCTAATACATTTCAACATATCATCTACATGTCAAAACATTTTCATGTTTATCCATCACATGAATTAGTCACTCAACATACAAAAATGACATTTAAAACATCCAAGACATGTTTTTGCAGAAAGTACCTAAGATGAGTAAGTTTTGTTACATACATGCTCATTTCTACCTATCATAACATTAGACAATGCATTTTTTTTTTTATATTCATAATCATCATTATCACACCACCACTTAACGTATTATTTTATTTCTTTTGAATTTTTCTATAATATTTAATCAATATAGAGAAGGCAAGATTTATTTTAACTACAAAATTTAGAACGCAGTTCGAAGATCCAAGATTCAATCAAAGCTCTCTCATTGGAGTCCAAAGATTCAAGTTCGAACTATAAACCAAAATATCATTTCTTCATTTGTAATAGAGTCCACCAACCAAAATATTAGAGTCATCACTTGACAATAAAGACGCTAGCCTTGAATTTGGACATTAAGTCCATGAAATTAGACCAAATTTTACAATGATCACATTCATGTCAAAGTAATTTTATTTATCCTTGAGTAGTTTTTAGATTCTAGGATACATGGATCAAACTAGAGAAATTTGTTATTTGATATTTTTCAAATTTCCTTTCTTTTAGTTCAAGGAGACTCTATAGTCCTAGTTCACAATTAGGGTGCAAGTCACACTATCTTATTGTTAAAATTATTTTATACGTTCTTGACATTTCTTCAATATCATGTCGTCCAGTACAATTATAGGAACCTCAAATGAGCCCAACGCTTCATTTTCAAAATATGACCTTATTAAATTATTAACACATTTAATATTTAAATCCTTTTTCAGAACATCAACGATACATCCATAATCTCTCTTAAATAACATTTATCATTTTTATATATCATTAACATTTTTACTTATTAATCCTCATTAATTGATTTTATTATATACATAAAATTAAATGGCCATTTTCAAATTCATTCTATCCATTAAGCTCTAATAATTTTTTATGCGAATATCATCCTATTCACACTTCCACACATGTCACAACCCATTATTAAATACAATAAGCATAGGATCATCATATTTTTAATATTCCTAATATTTCATCATTTAGCATAACCAATCAAATTTCATTGGTTAAATATTTCGTAGACATATTATAACTCAATAAATTAAAAAAATAAACCTGTAAGACTAAAGATGGAGTATAAACCTCACTTTTGTTGATTTATAACCAGAGCTCATCTTCCATAAGAATGCCTCTTATTGGTTGCCTATTATGAACACACAATAGACTCCGTAAATCATCACAACTTATAAGTCACCGACTTAATATATTTTTCTTGTAATTCTTGAATTATTTGCGATGAATTAAAAAACATAGGTATAAAATCTAATGCTTTTTATAAATATTATCCGGTTTATTCAAAGGATGGCTGAGTAGTCAAGTTGGGCTTGTTTTCAATATTAAAAATTGAGAAAATGTCATTTGGAGACATTTAATTGATGTCAGAATAAAAATTAAAATCTGGGTAGAAGTTAGAAAAAAGCGAATGAATTAAATCTTGGCCACAAAAGGAAGGCAAGAAGGAAAAATCAGCTTTTTTTCATAGGTCTTCTTGCCTAACTTTGGTTCTTAGCAACAAAAGAAATGCAATAAGACAAAATTAACTTATTGCCTAGGTCTTTTATCTAACTTTAGTTCTTGGCAACAAGAGAAAGAAAAAAAAGACAAATTCAGCTAGTGCAGCACTTGTTGCCTAATTTTAGTGCCACTTTAATTAATTCTTAGCAATAAGAGAAGAGAAAAGATAAAAATTCAGCTAGTGGTACAATACTTTTTGCCTAACTTTAATGTCTCCTCATTTAATTCGTGGTAACAATAGGAACAAGAGAAGGAAAGATAATTCTTGGTCAAGCCTTAAAATATAGTTTCATGAGAATTTCAACCAAGAACATTCTGGAAGCTATTGTAAAGTTTTAACAGATGAGTTCATACCTAAATTGGAGATTCCCACTAGGGCAATCGTACCAGTATACAACCAAACGACCGCGATGAGAGAAAAGTTTGAGAGTTGATGACTTCTATGTTTATGGATTATTTTTGTATTATTTTTAGAAACTAAACTTATTATCTAGGGTTGCGATGTAGCCTCTTATTGATTATGATTTAAGTATTGTTTTATTCAAGGAATGACAATTGCATACTTTTATTCTAATTATTTGTGCTTCATGGTGTCTTTTGGTTTGGCCACTTGATTGATGTTTATGTATTTGATTTAGACTCGAGAGAGCTAGATTGAATTAGATCTTGAATAATTAGACATTAAGGAAATAGCGAGAGAGATCTCTTATTAAATTAATGTTATCTATAGTTGTGGGTTTCATGTTTTTACTTTGTTTATTGAGAGAGATCTTCGATTAGGATAATCAATTAGGGTTTATTTGAGAGAGGCATAAATTATTTATGATTGCTTGAGATAGATAATTAGGCAATTGGACATGGAAAACTCGATGGTTAGGATTGGAGATGGTGAAATTGTAATCCTAGGTTGCTCACTTATTGAATTCAACTCTTGTATTTATTTTGTTATTATTGGTTAATTAGTTTAATTAATTCTTTATTCAAGTTTGATTGCTTAGATATTAAGCTTGGATAATTTTAGTATCTAGTTTTAGGAAATAGTCTCTTTCGGACCAATATTTTTTTTATACTACTTGATAGGGTGTACACTTGATCTTAAGACCCATCCCTAGATTTATATCACCAACACTGTTACTGTAAATAGACTAAGCATTGGTATTAGAGTTTTGAAATTATTAGACCAAATTGAAAGCTTACATAATCTTCTTGGATTCCAAAATCTACCATTTTTAAAACTCAAAACACAGTATTCGAATTTCCTAGAGTTTTAGGATTACAAAATATATCTTTATACAATTCTTTAGAGATAAGCTTTAAAATCTTAAAACAAGACTAAATAACTTCTTGGGATGAGAGTATGAGATGATGGTATTGTTGACATGCATAAAAGAGAGGGGAAGAAAAGAATGAGAAGATATATGAGGAGGATGAGATGTTGATGAAGAGGTGTGGGGACACATTCTTTGCCCTAATAGGCTTGTGTTCTTATTATGCTTAGCGCTTAGAGAGCCAACAATTGAGTATGCAACTTAGAGAATTAATTATGAATTTTCGGTTGAGTTGACTTAGATTGCTACTAAACACCAAGTGATTATTCTTTAAAGCCCAAGGATCTGAAGCACATGCTAGGTTTTCTTGTTAACTAAATCAAAGTTTCTCTATGATTTGAGTTTCTTATTTGATATAGGCTTTGTTTCCTTACCGAGTTAACTATAAATATGAAATGTATTTTAGGTTTTGAATATAAAATATAACATTCTCTTAGAGCAAAGAGAGTTTTTGAGTTGAAATATTTATTTATTACCTTATTTGATTGATTGAATATATAATTTTTTTTATAAATTGAGATAGAGAAAGTTGTCCAATCTCAGGTTGAAGGTCGTTAAATTTTATGAATTAAATGATTTAATAATCATGATATTCCATTTATTTATTATGCTTATTTGCTTTGATGAGTAAATTTATGATTAAATTTCTAAAAATTTATAATAAACTAATTAATTACTATCTACTTCAACAAAGTCTTATAAAAGTTTCAATTCATTAAAAATCCAAAATTTATAATAATTAATTTTTTTTGTATAGATATTTTTCAACTTATTTAAAGATGCTAAAATGTAGCACAACTACAAAATAATTTTATAAGTGTTGTGAACATTATTAAAAATGGATTCCTACTTTGATGGTATTATCTCATGCAAGTCATCATTTATCTTTCTACAATCTTCCATTGATTTTGAACACACCACTTGTCAGAAGTATGTGATTTGGAGATGACTCATACCTTTCTGTACTGCTTATATAATGCATTCATTATGACTTAATAAGATTATCTCTCTTTCTTTTGTTAAGAAACATCTTGTTCTTGTTATACTACTATATTGCACTAAAATTATCAGAGGAACGTTTCAAGACATTTCAGAATCATCAAGACCAGGTATCATTCTCATCATTTTCAAATTAATTTAATTTATATTTCATTTGTTCTATTCTCTTCTACCCCATATTCCATTTTTCTTTTATAATACGTTATCAGCACGAGTATGCTCTCCAGTCGCCGCTCTGACGGATCTTTTGGATCAGAAAGTGTTTGGTACCGTTGTTTTTAGGTTATTGCTGATTGGGAAAAATTATTGTGATATGAAAACAGAGAAAACGTCGGATCTGAAAAAACTAGATTTCCATGCACTGGAACTATCTGGAAGTAATTACTTAGCATGAGTGATGGATTTGAAAATCCACTTACGAGTCAGAGATTTGTTGGATACTATTGAGGAACAAAATCAAACTTCCGAAAAATAAAAATCTCAAGCTATGGAGATTATGAGACACTATATAAACGAAAGCTTGAAATCTGAATATTTAAATATGGAAGATCCACTTGAGTTATGGAACGTGTTGAAAAACAGATATGAACACAGAAAAGAGGTTGACCTTCCAAAAGCCCAATATGAATGAAATCAGTTGAGATTCCAAGATTTTAAATCTGTCGGTGAATATAATTCTAAACTCTACAGAATAACAACAATAAAAGAATCTTGTGGAGAAAAAGTAACAGATAAAGAGAAAATTGAGAAAACTCTTTCCACTTTCCATGCAGATAAGGTGTTGCTATCGTCGAGTTTTCAACAACATGATACAGAAATTTTGGTGATTCAATTTCGAAGTTGACATTATTGGAACAATATGATCAACTGTTGATGAGAAATCATGAATTACAACCATCTGGTACTGTGGCACCACCGGAAGTAAACAATAATGCATTTCGTGGTTGTGGAAACCCAAATCGTGGCCGAGCTCGTGGTTTTGGACGTGGCCGCGATTATAATAATTAAGGTTGTGGACGAGGCCGAAATAATGGAAGAAGTGGAAATAGGTTTCATCCGTATAATCGTGAAAAACTGGTTTGGACCAGAGATTAAACCCAAAATAGGAATGAAAATTCTTGGAATAGAAATAATAGTAATTCCCAAAATGGTTGTTACTAATGTGGAAGCAGTGATCATTTCCACCGTTAATGTCAAACCTCCCAACACTTGATAGATTTGTATCAAGCTTCCTTGAAAGGGAATAATCCTGTAGAGGCAAATGTTGCCAATCTGGAAAATGGAGAGGGAACCTCCCAGAAGAATGTTTCAAGTTTTCATACCTCTGACTTCTTCGATGATCTGGATATCAAAAATTTCATAAACTACACCGAAGATCAGAATGAAAACCAGAAGGCAACTTGAATTTTATATATATATATATATCTGTAAATATAAATAGGAGTAATGGAAATATTTTTGACTAGATTTTGTAATTTTGGTATATATATCTTTGTAATTAAAGTCAGAAATATTTATGGATAAGTTTTGTAATGTAAATATTAATGTAAATATTTTTTTTATGTGAATAGAATATGGAAATTCAAGGTGTTTGTTTAATTGATAGTGCAATCACCCATTCTATTCTCCGAGATAAGAAATATTTTTTAAATATATCTAATTATAAGGCTCAAGTGAATACTATATCTGGTCCCGCTAATTTAATTGAAGGATATGGTAAAGCCATAATCCTATTGGAAAAGGGAACAAAAATCTATATCCAGAATGCTTTATATTTAAGTAATTTCAAAAGAAATTTATTGAGTTTCAAAGATATAAGAAACAATAGATATCATGTGGAAACTATGAGTGAACAAAATGTGGAGTATCTATAGATAGCATCCATTGTTTTTGGGCAAAAAGTCATTCTGGAAAAACTCCACACATTATTATCTGGTTTATATTATACAAAAGTATCCCCAATTGAAACGTATGTAAATGTGAGCCAAAAAATATTAGATCCTAAAAGTTTTCAATTATGGCATGATAGACTTGGACATCCTGGATCTACAATGATGCATAGAATTATTGAAAACTCAAATGGAAACCCATTAAAGGATCAGAAAATCCTGTTATCGGATGATTACTTTTATACATCCTGTACTCAAGGAAAGTTGGTAATTAAACAATCTCATATTAAAGTAAATTTCGAATGTCCATCATTTTTGCAAAGGATCCAAGGGGATATATGTGGACCAATTAATCCACAAAGTGAGTCATTTCAATATTTTATGGCGTTGATTGGCGCATCTGCAAGATGGTCGCATGTTTGTTTGTTATCAACTCGTGATTCAGCATTTGCTAAGCTACTTTCCCAGATAATAAAATTGAGAGCGCAATTCCCGTATTATCAAATTAAATCCATTCATTTGGATAATGCTGGGGAATTTACATCAAGGGCATTTGATGATTATTGCATGTAAATTGGAATTAATGTTGAGCATCCAGTTTCGCACGTTCATACCCAGAATGGGTTGGCAGAAGCATTAATCAAAAGGTTTCAAATAATTGTTCGCACTTTGTTGTTACGAACCCAATTACCAATTTCTGCTTTGGGACATGCAATATTGCATGCAGCTACGCTGATACGACTTAGACCCACTAGAAATCACGAATATTCTCCGTTACAATTAGTAACTAGACATAAACCAGATATCTCATATTTGAAAGTTTTTGGTTGTGCTGTATATGCTCTCATATCACCTCCTCAAAGAACCAAAATGGGACCTCAACGTCGTCTGGGAATTTATGTGGGTTATGACTCACCGTCGATAATTAGATATTTGGAACCCATGGCTGAGGATTTGTTTACTGCACATTTTGCGGATTGTCATTTTAATGAACAAGAATTCCCACGACTTGGTAAAAATGAGACTCCTATCAGAACAAATAATGAACTCATATGGAAAAATGAAAAGTTGTATTATCTGGATCCACGTACTGGTCAATGTGAAGTTGAAGTACGAAGGATTATTCATTTATAAATGATTGCTAACCAATTACCGGATAATTTTACCGATACAACTAGAGTGACTAAATCTCATATCCATGCTCGAAATACACCCGCTCGACTGATAGTACCAATTGATAAATCTAGACAAATGCTAGTAAACGAATCATCTGAAATCCAGAGAAAATGTGGTAGGCCCGTTGGGTCCAAAGATAATGTACCACAAAAACGAAAATGTCAAAATGAGAATGTTGTTAAATAAATGTCCCCGAAAGATACCACATCTCAATATCTGCAAATTGTGGAAGTTGAAAATCCTAATCATGAAAGAACATCTGAATCTAGAAATGAGGAAGTATCAATAAATTACATGAAAAAAATCTGGAACCATAAAGATGTTATGTTAGACGATATATTTTCATATGCAGTAGCAAGTGAAATAATAAATGATGAATATGAATCCCAATCCATTAAGGAATGAAAGAACGAAATGATTGGCTAAAATGGGAAAATGCAATTCAGACCGAATTGGATTCTTTGAATAAACGAAGTGTATTTAGGCCCATAGTTAAAACACCTGAGGGTGTCCAACCAGTTGGTTACAAATGTGTATTTTTTAGGAAACGTAATGAGAGAAATGAGATTGTTAGATATAAAGCCCATTTTGTTGCTCAGGGTTTCTCTCAAATGCCTAGGATTGATTTTGACGAAACATATTCACCAATGATGGATACAATTACTTTTTGGTTTTTGATTAGTTTGGCTAAAGAAAGAAATCTGGAAATGAGATTAATGGATGTGGTTACTGCATATTTATATAGTTCCCTTGATATTGATATTTTCATGAAACTTCTAGAAGGGTTAAAACTTCCTGAAGCAAATAAAGATCGTAGTTTATATTCCGTGAAGTTACAAAGATCATTATATGGATTAAAACAATCCGGACGAATGTGGTATAATCGTCTGAGTGAGTATCTGATTAAAGAATGGGACATTAATGATGTTATATGCCCATGTGTGTTCATTCGAAAATCAGGATCCAGTTTTGTAATTGTAGTAATTTACGTTGATTATATGAATTTAATCGGAACACAAGATGAAATTCAGAAAACTGTTGAATATTTGAAAAAGGAATTCGAAATGAAAGACCCGAGGAAAATGAAATATTGTCTTGGATTGAAAATAGAGCCTAAATCTGACGAGATTTTGATCCATCAAAAGGCTTATATTGAAAAAATTCTGAAACGTTTTAGTTTAGAAAAATGCCATCAATTAAGTACCCCAATGGTAGTTCGTTCCCTTGATCGCAAAAAGGATCCATTTCGACCCAAGGATAATGATGAAAATATCCTGGATTCTAGAACACCATATTTGAGTGCTATTGGTGCCCTTCTATATCTAGCCCAATGTACGAGACCAAATATAGCTTTCGCTGTTAACTTATTGGCTAGATATAGTTCCACTCCGACCCGTCATCATTGGAACGGAATCAAACATATTCTCAGATATCTTCGTGGAACTGTAGATTTAGGATTGTTTTACTCAAATTCAGATAAACCTTCTAGTTTGATTGGTTATGTTGACACTGGTTATCTCTCGGATCTGCATAAATCCCTTCCTCAAACTGGGTATATTTTATATACAATGGTATGACTATCTCGTGGAGATCCGTAAAACAAACTCTGGTTGCCACATCTTCGAATCACGCTGAAATATTGGCATTACATGAAACCAGTCGGGAATGTGTCTGGTTGAGATCTGTCATAGGTCACATTCAGAGTTCATGTGGGATTCCCTTAAATATGAATGAGCCCACAATAATTTTTGAAGATAATGTTGTCTGTATCGCCCAAGTGCGAGGTGGATATATCAAAGGGATAGAACGAAACACATCTCGCCCTACTTTTTCTTCACCCACGAGCTTCAAGAGTCTCGACAAATCGATGAGAAACAAATCTGGTCTTCAAGCGATCTCGCGGATTTATTAACGAAGTCTTTACCGACGTCAACTTTCGAAAAGCTAGTTTACGGAATAGGAATGCGGAAACTTTCCAGATTAGAAGATTAGGTTATGAGTGTAATCAATAGGGGAAGTTTTTGGATTCCATAACTGTACACTTTTCCTTTGCCATTTTTTATCCCGCTGGGTTTTCTGGTAAGGTTTTAACGAGGCACTCAAATGGTGGAAATCCAAGGGGAGTGTTGTGAACATTATTAAAAGTGGATTCCCACTTTGATAGTATTCTCTCATGCAAGCTGCCATTTATCTTTCTACAATTTTCCATTTATTTGGAACACACTTGTCAGAATTATGTGATTGTGAAATGACTCATACCTTTTTGTACGACCTATAAGGCATTCATTATGACTTAATAAGATTATTTCTTTTTGTTAAGATTAACAAAACATCTTGTTCTTATTATATTACTATATTGCACTAAAATTATAAATAAATAAATAAATAAATAAAACGTTTCGAGACATTTCAAAATCATTAAGACCAGATATATTCTATTTTTTTTCGAATTAATTTAATTTATACTTCATTTGTTCTATTCTATAAAAGTGGTTTAACAATAGTAAAAAGTTTGACTAATAAATAAATTGCAGCTGGATATAAAGTGCTTATACCTTAATTAATAAAGTGCTTGTATCACATTTATATCTTAAAGAAGAGTAATACCACTTTGAGTTGGATCATGTTGGTATAAGATTATTGTTATTTATTTATTTGTTTAGAAAAGGGTTGCTTGTAAAATGTACTTGGTACATCTTAACATGGAGATTAAAAATCAAATTAATAATCAAGTTTTACATTTATTTAGTTATTCACATGGATGGATATTCTTTTCAACTATGCACACATGCATTTTCATTAATCCAAAAAGCAAAAAGTAAAAAGATCAACAAATCCCTTAATTTGATGAATGCTACTCAAAAGAGGAACACTTTATGTTAACAAAGATCTTATGCTAATCTAAGTCCATTTTTGGGGCTGGAAAATTAAAACTTCATACAGGAAAAAGATCTACATTAACTTTTTGAAGAAAAAAAATCATAAATAATTAGAAATTTTTTTATTGATGAATAAAGAAAGTGGAGAACACAATTAGTTGTTGTGGGTAGTGAAGAAATAATTAGAGGTAAGAGTCAATGAGTAAAGTTGAAAATTTCATTCAATTTGAAGCCTCTTGTTTACTCTCATTTTAATTACATTTTGCTCTACACTCCACATGATTAGTCAAACATATAATGTTTTCGAAAATTATTATTTAATTCTTATAGAATATTTGCTTTTATTCTAATAAGAATAACCAATCAAAATTAGCTATAGAAATAAATTATTATTTTCACCATTTTAAAAGTTTTAGTAATTATTAACTATCTAAATTAAAATAAAAATTAAAAAATATATATATTCTCAGAATGATATTCATTCCCCATAACGGTTGAATATTGATACTTAATAGTAGTTGTTGACTTGAATCATCGTTTTGAGTATCAAACAGTTGGAAATAAATTTTATTTGACAATTGTATATTGGAAAATTGGAAAACCATAAAAACTGGTATGACTTATATATAAATTTTGAATTAAAAAACTCAGTATCAGAATATTGGTAAGTGTAACCTGCATGAGAATGTGAGTTGATTCGAAAACCTCGTGCATGCAACTATTTTTAAATAATAGAATAATATTGACCAAACTCCAAAAGCCAATGTCTCTTGATCAATTAAAATATGAAAAAGAAGTGGTGTTTATTTTTGTATTTGATATTTGTTTTATATGATTTAAGATTACAGTTTGATGTAGAAAAATTAATATAAAATATATTTGTGATTGAAAACTGTAACGAGATACAATGTGGGCATAAAAGGAGAAAACAACAAAAAGAAGAAACAGAAAAACCATTTAATTGGGTAGACTAGAATCAGAATCAGACAAGTGTTGATGATGTTTTTAAATTAAGGAAGCACGTGAGAGGCATCTCTTAGATTAATTAATAAGTAGAGTCTTAGTGAGGGATTTCAAGAAAATTAATTACGTACAGAGTTCCTATGCTATCGAATTAATTTGACAAATTTAATATTATGAGAAAAAAAATAATTTATTTTAGTTTTGAAAAAATTATTTATTAGTTATTATTTTTAAAAATAATTTTAATTTATATTTATTTATAATAAAAAATAAAAATTAAAAAATAATATAAATTTTCGTGCATAAAAGACCTAATTTGAACAATATTTTAAAAATATAATAAAATCATGAATTCAAGATTAGAGGTTTTCTTTTTAGCCATTTCAATTTTTAAATTAAGTTAATAAACCATTCAAACTTTATTTTAAATTTTTAAACTTTTGAAAGTTTAAAATTTCAAAAATAAATCAAATTAACCAACATACTCTTATAGTCGCACTTCACAGTATCACTAATCTATTAAGTACGTTTCACCAGCTAATTTAAGGTTGGTGAAGTGCGCTTCACATGCTGGTCCGTGAAGCACGTTTTTAAAGATATATTGGTCAATTTGATTATTTTTGAAGTTTCAAATTTTCAAAAGTTTATAAACTTAAATAAAGTTTGGATGGTTTGTTATTTAAAGGAACTCATATTTTATAATTTTTCCATTCAAGATTGATCACACCTTATTAAGAAATATATTTTGCCTAATCGATTTAACAACAGGTATGTCACATAACGATGATTTTTATGTCGTGAAAATTGATGTTTGGTAGAAAATTACAGACACCAATCTCTTAGTTACTTTGTTATAGGATGATTACGTAAGCTTTTTTCTTTTATATCACTTTACTACAGATCAACTACAGATCACTCAACAACATTCCAAGTCTTTGATCTTCTCTGTTTGAACTCCAATTTAGGTGTCGCTATCAAGCATGGGTCCGTATCAAAATTCTCTTTCCAATTATGTTTTCAAAAGGTAGAAATTTGACTATTCAATTTTGTAATTTGTAATCTCCTCCAAGTTTACATAAATCTTAAATTTTGTCTTTCAAAGTGAATTTAAAAATGGAAAAAGCCTCCTTATGTTTAAGTTTGTTTGTTTATAAATTGTTTTAAGTTATAATGACTTCATCTATATTATTTTACTCCTTATTCTAAATAAAAGTGTTTTCTAAATAAGCGAGAGACTTTCAAGTCGATCAAACTTGTATAATGAAATGATTATAATCCAAATGAAAGCATGAATAATATGATATGATTAATCGGTGAATGAATTGTATGATTGCATATATTCATATATGTGTATGACTTCTTTGAATTAATAGGAATTTTAGTGAAGTTCCACTAGAGATGCATGTTTACATATTTTCATGCTAAGGTAAGTGTTTGTTTGTTAGAATATGAGTGTGTAAACTAGTCATCAATCGCCTAAGTCTTTGCTTGTTTTCTGGATATGTAAATGTATTCAGGTGATCGAGCGGATAATTGATAAGGTATATGAGTCCTATTATGAAGATTTCACTATCATGCATTGTTGATCATCTTATTCAGATTTTTGTATTAATATTTATATTTAACACTTGTCAGTTTTATCAACTCTCTTTCTTATTATTTATAGAAGATAGTTGAACTTTCAAACTTGGATTTTGTTCTTAATACTCAAAATTTGATCATTAATATAAGGTTGTAAAGATGGTACATTTCACATTTCTACAAATTATCTATAATATGAAGTATTTCTATTGACATTTCAAATGATATGGTTTATATTATATCATAACTAAGAAAATGTGCATTATGTATATCATAGCGTATCGGGCTTCACACCTTATGTCCCACTAGGTGCGGACGTTTTGTTGATATTAGATGCCAATTTTCAAATGCTTCTATGTGCACTATGTTTTCATTAGAGTATTATGAAAATTGTTTGCATATAGTTTCCAAATCATGACATTGCATTTATAAAACCAATTTTTTACCTCTAACGCTCGATTCATTTGAAACTTTTAGATACATAGAGTGACTATGGCCGAAAATCACCATAATTGACGACTAAGAGGTCAACCAAGATTTAGATTCGACAAAATAGTCATGTCAATCCTTTTAGAAAGGATAAGGAAGAATGAGCACTCAATGATAATTCATCGGATGACCTCTAATTTCCCGCAGACTTTATGGTAGCTTAATGATGGTAATAGAAAAGATGAACTAATTTATACAAGAGGTTGCTAAGAGAGGAATAAATTGATCTGCTAGGGTTAAAAGACTGGTTGAAAGTGGTAAGGGAGTGAGCAGTGATACTCTAAATGTAGCAGATAAATTGGTTAGGAAACACAAACTAAAAATTGGATTAAACTTAGTGCCCATTAAAAGAGAAACTTCAGAGCATCTTCTTTTTCCTTGAAGATGATGCTTATAGAATTTGAGAGTCTGTTAGGGACTCGGTAGAATAAGAGAGAGTCACGTATGATTTCTTTTGTAAGGAATCCTATAATTGTAACACCCCACAATTGAGAAAGGGTTGAAAGGATTTGAATTTTTATCCATATCAATAATGTGCACATTGCTTTTCGAGAGTCCAAAACATAACTTGAGAACTCCAAAGTTAAGCGTGCTTGACTTGGAGCAATCTCATGATGGGTGACCTTACAGAAAGTTTGTCTAAAAAGCATGCAAGTGAAGACAAAGCATGCTGGAAAGCGTAGTGGTGGTCTATGGGGCTAGTGGTCAGCCTTAAGACTGGTTATGTGATAAGGTGACATTTCGTCACCGTACCTTGGGTCATTCGGGGCGGGAGTCGGAAATTACAAATTGTATCAGAGCAATCTTGTAAGTGTAGGGTGCGTTTGTGGACGGAAGAACCTATAACAATCATCTAGTGGGGATAAATATTTTGGGAAGATTGTGGGCAAACCACAATGAGGATGTTGTGTCCTAAGGGGGGTAGATTGTAACATCTCAAAATTGAGAAAGTGTTAAATTGCTACCCATAGAGTTAATTGCACTCACACCCCCTGAACGATGAGAAATTACACATATATGAACATTTTGGTATTAATATACAAGTACACCCCTTCTATCTATAAAAATTAGTGAAAATATAAGGTAAAATTAACTTTAGATGAACATTATATCATATAGATGTATTTAGAATTGTAAATTTCATTGTTATATTGATAAATTTAGTAATTAAACAAGAATTTATTATTGAGTAAGGGGGTGTGAGTGTGTATTAATACCAAAATGTTCATTTGTGTGTAATTAACCATCGTTCAGGGGGTGTGACTGCAATTAACTCCTACCCATATCACCAATGTGCACGGGAGCGCAAAATTTGAGAACTCTGAAGTTAAGCATGCTTAACTTAAAGCAATCTTATGATGAGTGCCATTCCTTGAAGTTTTTTTGGGAAGTAAGCGAGTAAGGACAAAGTATGCTGGAAAGCGTAATAGTGGTCTGTGGGGCTAGTGGTTAGCCTTAAGACCAATTATTTAATAAGGTGGCACTCGGTCACCGCGCTTCGGATCATCCGGGGGCGAGGACCAGACATTACAAAAATAATTTAGTGGGGCAAGTTTATATGGAACCAAAAATGATGAACTTTCTCCACCTCAAGCAAAGAGAAAGACCAGTGATGGATTACAAGCTTAAATTTGAGAAGTTAAGCCGATATGGACCAAAGATAATTCCAACAGCAAGGGAGAGGTGCCAAAATTTTTTAGAGTGGTTGAATCTAGACACCCAAGATTTCATGGTAGACCTTTACACCAATGTCTTTATTGAATTAGTTGGGGTGCACTAGAAACCGAGCAATATCACAAAATCAAACAAGCCAAAAACAATAGGGTTTAAAAGAAGAAAGGTATACTATAATCTTTTGAGGGTAGTTTAGGTAAGAAGAATTAAGCCTAATTTCTAAGGTGGTTCATTCCAAATAATCTAACAAAGTGAAATTTGAGGAAATCCATCATTTAAATCAGTGGCGAGTACTCCTTCCTTTAGAGGGTCAAACATGGGCAATCCTACTTGTAGCAAAAACCATTAAGGCAAATTTCAAAGAGTCGTGGAAGCATGCTTTAGATTTGAGACGTAAGTCCATAAAGTTAGATAATACTTGATTACAGTGGAAAATTATAGAGTACTAACCGTGGAAATAATATGTATACAAATGGATACTAGATTGGCTTCTAGTGCTATAGGTGGGGCTGAAGAGAGAAGTAGTCTTCGGGATTACAAACTAAAGGGAAAATCATGTATTGGCTCGCACATATTAAGGAAGAGAAGTAATGGATACACCAAAATTAATTATGGGTAAGTTATTGATCCATAGAATCTACGTATTTACATAATATATCCTATTTCTACTTTATCATAGGTTTGTAGTTGTGTGTTAATTGACAAAAGTTGAGAATCAATTAGAAAGAAGTGTGACATTTGAGTTTCTAATCCTTTGGAAAATTGTGTGATAGTTAACCAAGTCTTTAATAATATGCCTCAAGTGATAAGTAGTGAAACATTTTTAGAAGATTTACTTGAGTTGAAGTACATTTGGTTCGACTTAATTCTAGGAATTGATTTATTATCCAAGTATGAAGTAGTCATGGATTGTAATCGAAGATGATAACTCTTCATCCAATGGTTTGGTGACAGTGGTAGGTAATGTGAGGAATTGCTTAGATTGTTTGATTTTCAAGTCTTTGACGTACCTTACCCATATAGTGGACTTGAAGACATATACGTAAAGTATAATACATCTTAGATGTATTTTCAGAAGACTTTTTGGGTTTGCCATATAATAAAAAAAAGTGAAATTTAATATTGAACTATTTCAGAGAGCAACACTAGTTTCTATAGCCCCATACCAAATGACTCTAGCAAAATTGAAGGAGTTGAAGATTCAATTGTAAGAGCTATTCAATAAGAGATTCACAATGCACTAGTTCTTTTTTCAGAGAAGAATGATGGTTTATTTTGGTTATGTATTGATTATCTCTCATTGAACAATCTCTCTAGGATCAATTATCTATGTGATCAATTGCAGGGAGTGGGTGTTTTCTCCTAAATAGACCAAATTTTTGGCTACTATTGATTATGAATTAAAGAGTCCAATATACCAAAATCCTCTTTTAGACTAGGTACAAACATTATAAGTTCGTAATAATGTCGTTTGGATTGACTAATGCCCTAAAGCCATTATGGATCTCATAAATAAAATGTTCTATCCTTACTTGCATGAAGATTTTATTATATTCATTGATGACATTCTTTTATACTCTTAAACATCATATGATCATGATAAGACCTATGAGTATACTCCATGTTTTAAGAAATGAGAAGTTACATGCCAAGTTCCCAAGTGAAAATTTCGGATGAAGGAGATGCCATTTTAAGGGCGTGTGATTTCAAAAGCGAGAATGAATGTAGATCAACAGAAGATTAAGGTTGTTATAACTTGAAAGCCTAAGAAGATTATGACTGAAGTGAGGAGTGTATAGTGATTTTCATACATGATTTATTATCTAGAATGTGAAAGCATTTTAGTGTATACATCCTAATCTCAACAGTTTTTTTTTTTTTTTGAAAGTTTCACTTCTTGTCATTTCAAAGTCTTAATTGCATTAAAGAAAAATTGTAGAATATGAGCTTTTTAAACTTTAATTTTAAGTAAATAAACTACCCAAGTTTTATTTATATTTATAAAGTTGAAATTTTAAAAAATGAATCAAATTAAGCAATATACTCTCAAAGATGCACTTCTTGACTTCTTCAGCTTGTGAAGCACCAGTCTTAAGTGAGTTGGTGAAATGCACTTCACATGCTAGTGAAGTCATGAAGCACGTTTATAAGGGTACGTTGGTCAATTTGGTTCATTTTTTTTTGTTCCAAACTTTCAAAAGTTTATAAACTTAAAATAAAGTTTGAATGGTCTATTAACTTAATTTAAAGTTTCAAATGATTAAAAGTGAAACTATCCTTTAGATTAATAATCTAAGTAAAATTTGAATTTTAAAAATAACTTTTTAAACTTTCAATTTCACCAAATAATCCAACATTGAAATTTTGGCTCTCGTCACGAATCAGCGAAGGTTGATCACGATATATGACTGATCTTCGTAAATATGTGACAATCCTTTACTTTTCCGTGACCAGGAGATAGATGTCATGGCGGATCATTTGGTGAAATCAAAACTTTTAAAATAATAATTTTAAAATACAAAACTTGTGTTACTAATAAATATAGAACAAGGTTTAATAAACTTATGAATTGAAATTTTTCTTTACTATTATTTATTTATTTATTTACATCATCATAGCTCCCATTTTTTTAATACGCATATAATTGCCCCTTTCTTAAAGGCATTGGTAAAAACTATGTAAGTCGTAGCAAAGACACTGTGACATGTCTACTTCAACCGCTATTTTACCTCTTAAAAAAGTAATGATAATAAAGTAAGTTTGACGAGTGCAGATGTGAAGAAGCGGCAACAATCAACCTAGAAAATAATTTCTTAGAAGCACTTTTGCTACTAAGAAAGCTAACACGCAAAGATCGTTAGCAAAGTTTGATTCTCATAGCGAAACACTTCGAGTTAGTCGTTGTAGTTGCGCTGAAGCCCTATATGTTATAATATTGAGGCGGTAACGTTTTGTTTTATCTATAGACAGTCAAGTGAATTCTGATAACTATCAGTTTTTTACCCTATCTTAATCGAAACATCTTTTCTTATAAAATTACCTTTCGAAACGCAATACTTTCTCAATATTGTATAGGATGTCCTATTTGATATATCTCAAAACTATCGGCATGTTAATTATCCACACTTATCCTCATTATCCTTCATGAACAATTCATATTCACCTCTAACATTTCATCAAATTCTCTTATGACATTTCATAACACTAATTGAAACTAGTAACAAAGTTTAGGATCGTTCCTGCCGAGTTTTAAAAAATAACCAAATTTTAAAAAATAAATAAATAAAAAAATAATCAGTTTTAGGAAAAAAAATTATAAAAAAAAAAATCAAAATTATGAGTAAAAAATATAGTAAGTAAAAATGGGGAAAAATATGTTCAACCTGAAACTAAAAGCTAAAATAATTCTAAAAGGCTCATATGAATAATCAAATAGGATAAGTACAGTATAAGAAAACAAATTAGGATAAAAGTTCTGTATAAGAATTAAGTCAACCATAAATTGTATTTGACTAGTTATCATACAAGTAATGTGATAAAATAACAAAATACTAAATTTATATAAAACTCGATAAGTAATATGATAATAGTATGTATTACCAAAATACATAAAAACTTAACAAATACTTCCTCCGCTTTTTTTATCTGCTACACTTGCATAGTGTTTACTATTCATTCATCATTCTTTTCTTTTATATTGTTACTTATGTATAAAGAAAAAATATATTCAAGTGGGATCTTATTTTATTCATCTTAATGTCTACTTTTTAAATATAAAATTTTTATAATTTTTAGTTGTATATAATTAAAGATATTTACCGTTAAAATTAGGTCTCGAATAGTGTGCAAACAGAAAGTGTAGTGAATAAAAAAAAAGCAGAGAAAGTAATATAATAGTTATTTACGAAATAAAAATAAATAAAAATATTAATGTATTTTTAAAAAAATAATAAGTGTTAGGAATAATTCTAAATACCTACGAGTATTTCAGGAATTTCTCGAAAAACTTCCTCAACTTTTTTTTTCCAATTTTCCACTTTGTTATTATCTTTACTATTTTGGATTATTTATTTATTTATTTATTTATTTTTACAAATTTTGTAAGAGTAATTTAGTCATTCTAATTTTTTATTTTTTAAAAAAATATTAATTAAAAATATATTAAAAATAAAAATTTAAAATAATATTAAAATTTTGAAAGGGTAATTTGATCATTTTAATTTTCAGACAAATTTCTAAACCCTGCTGAGTTTTTTAGGATTATACCAAAATTTTATATTGAATTTTATTTTTAAAAAAAAAAATTATCAAAGAATAATTTAGTAATAACATGATAAACATCTAATACAGAAAGTATTTGATAAAATTATCGAAAATATCAATGATAAGTTACCCTCTCTCTCTCTATATATATATATATATATCATGTATCGTGATTTTAATACTATTTTATCCCGTCAAATATTTGATAAACATATAAATTGTATTAAGTTATTTTATCATATTTCTTATCTTTTGTGAGCCATAAATGTTTATAAAGGAATTTTTAAAATAATGTGTAAAATTCAAAATTTAAATTTTTGAAAAAGAAATAAGAATTTATTTCAAATCAATTAAAAAACATCTATAAAATACTTTAACCTATCAACTAAATATATATATATATATATATATATATATATATATATATATATGAGTTTTATAAGCTAAATTCAGAAATTCATTCTATCCATGAATTTGAGAGAGAAAACAAGTCAAAGCTATGAAGATGGAAATGAAAAAAATGATAGCAAATAATCCTAACCCAGCTGCGTAGCCACTACAATCAGCAGCCACGGTCCGGGAAGAGTAAATTAGATGGTCCAATTTTACAATATAATAGTTATATCCCTTTCAAAATGCAAATGGAAAAATCTAACGTAACTCTAGCAAGTAAAAAACACCTCATCAAATAAATCTAAAATGTTGAAGAGAGAAAAAAAATAGTAGGCTTATTACTTGAAAGAGAAAAGAATAACAAATTGAGCAATTTAGCCCACAATATTGTCCCCTGTGTAGTTCAATATACATGAATATAGGCCCTATTGATGGTTGGCCTGGCAGACAGACAACTACAAACATATGTACATTGCAAACCTACTATTCAACTTCTGGGTCAGCTTCTTAAATTCTGACGCCTCCAACAAAACCAGCCAGATAATATGGTCATCTCCAGAAGAAAGTAGTCATAAGGCCCCACTTCATCTGTATCACCGTATATGCTGCCTCAGCCTGATATGTAAGAATAGAACTACTGTCCTGCAATAGATCCAAGTCCCACATACAAAAAACAGTGCGCTAAATTTAAAGGCCATTCAGGTGCTCTAGTACTTTTATAATGCAGAAATACATCACAGAAAAATCAATGCAAGAGATTTCTTAATGTCAAGCCAAAATGATAGTCCAAAATAATGTCCCTTCCAAATCAAATTTTGTTTCATATCAATTTTCAGGGGTGATAATGCACAGATCACAGTGGTTCAGTAAAATATAAACTTGCATTCCTAGAACAGGTTTGAATAATATATATATTTTAGCTAACCAGCATGCAAAGGCTTTTTTCATTAATAGACATAAAAGTTGTGGAAACAATTATAGTCAATTACACTAGAGCTATAAAATACTTATTTATAACACCTAGTAGAGGCTTGATTATGCTCAACCCCTATGTAATGTTGAACATAATTATGTCAAGGTATGAATGCCTACACTACAAAAAGAATTTCTTAAACTTGATCTTCTTCTAAAAGAGGCTTCTTCTAATCTGAGGACAGCACATAGTTTAGACATACCTAATATCAAAATTGCCAGATCTGAAAAGGCAAAAAAGTGTCATTAATTCCAAGGTTGAGATAAAGAGACAACTTCAGTTGATGCATCCAGTCCTTGCCCGCCATGTATAGCTGATTTAAGTACATTGTATTGCTCCGTCACATAATTGAAAAGAGCATGTGTGTATGCGTCTTTGGCCTGCCACAAGAGCAACAGAAGTATTGGAGCAGGAGGATTAATTCATAAGGCGTCATTCCTCATTTAAAATGCAACGGATTCCTTTTTTTATTTTATATTATCTTGTAAGCGACACAACTTGAATGTAACAATTTCATTCTAGGTTTAATCTTGTCAGATTCTCCAAAATTCATCCCACTAAAAGGAACTATGTACAGAACAGGTATTATTGAAATGAATCTGTCTACACTACAACACAATAGAAAGCTAAAATCTCAACTTATTATACTTAATGCAGATCTGCAGTTTATGTTCCACCGTTAATAGTAAGTGGAGAAATTAGAAGCCCTCAGGAGTTACAAATAAACTCCAAAACCAAACATCATTTAACTGATGCCAACAAATTAACAAAAACCAACCTCCTCGGGATCTCCACGCGAAGCAATGATATCAGGGAAACTGATTTCTGGTGCGACAGATAACCCAGTTCCATGAAAGGAGATCACTCTTCGCTCTCCTATTTCTTTTTCAACCTGGAGATGTAAAATTACGTGAGAAAAGCATAAACAATAATAATAAGTTACATTTATAGGGCAGGAACATACCTGGGGTGGAGGGGGCATGACATCATGACACAATAATGCCAAAGGGTATATATGAGATGGAACACCAGAATGCTCTGCAAGCCTTCTCATATTGTCCACTGAAGCAGCATCAAAGGGCGCCTGCCACCTTTATATCAGTATGAAGATACATAATGGCATAGAAGGAAATGAAAATTATCATGTGTTGGTTTCATTCATATAAAGAAACCACTAACTACATTTAATATTTGTGAATAAATCACTACATGTCTCTGTATACGCATCCCACACATACGAATACATAGATATCAGCAGACATCTGTGTGCTTCCATTTGTTTCGTTTATAAAGCATGCACAAAAAAGTTTTATCCACTCCACTGTTGAACTGGAAATATTTATATGCATAAATGTATATAAACAGATGCATGTCATTTATATAGCATGCACAAACTGAATTTATCCACTACTGCTAAACTACTACTAATAGGTTGCACTTAATTAACAAATAATTCAAGTCTTTAGTCGGTTCAAAATACCATTCAAGTAAAATACTATGCTGGGACATGCAATAGTAGATATAAAACAAAATAACAAAACAAAACAAAACAAAAAGAATGAAATAAACATTTTCATCAGAGACAGATATACTCATCGAGTCAAGAGATCCAAGTCCCTTTAGTTGGTACCAAATCAAAGATCCCTTTATCTAGCTCAGCATCGTAAGTGGCAAAACACATAAGTTGGACCATTATTGGAAAATTACAACGCATGACATCAATTTAATAAGGGAATATCTTTTTAATATTATCCATCTGGTAAAATTCCATTGACCTACTTCTAGATGGTAAAACTTAAACTAAAGCAGACCATGAACTAACAATTACAACAATGTCTCTATGAGAAAAAGGGATATAACTTCAAAAACAATTCCACTAGTAATAATTGTTAGCCAACCAATCCCACCAATCCAACCAAAAAGGTTTGAACTTTTAAAGAAAGAAACCATTAAATTATCTCCTAATCAAAAGCAGACAAGCAGAGAAACCATTTGTTATTGCTGGAAAGAATGAGATGATATTTCTCTTTTTGGAACGCACTAGATGAGCCTCTATTTGGTTACTATTCAAAAGAGGCCTTCCCATATTGATAATAGGTTTCATGAGTAGTTAGGTGTAAGAGCAGCCAATTCTAAGAAACTTGGTTGTGATGAAGTTTCCAGACATTAAATCAATTTTAACCTACACACCCTGTATGCCAACAGCTTTGGCCCCTCATCCTTTTTTGCATACCTGGCCTACCTTGGAGGATGGCACACACTTCACATATATTTTTCTCACTCAAATTTGAGATAGTGCATTTATGTAACAGTTCTAAAATGAGCTGAGCCAACGATTCAAACTCATTCGAAGCTTGGCTCGAATTCAGATTCAAACAAGTTTTTGGCCGATTGAGTCTGCTCAAGCCAAAGTAAGCCGAGCCTCACAGTTAAAAGCTCGTGAACTTGGCGAGCTTAAACGAGCCTTATATATTATATATCTATATGTAATTACATTAAAATAATATTTTATTAAATAAATTTAAAGGAGCCGAGCCAAACATGTATATTAACTCATGAGCCCGAGCCGAGCTTGATTACCAAAAGCTTGGCCAAGCCTAAGCTTCTAAAGGCTCGGGCTCGACCTGAATACACTCATTCTGAACATATGATAGAAAGACATTTCCTCTTATAAGATGAGACCTGAATACACTCATTCTGAACATATGATAGAAAGACATTTCCTCTTATAAGATGAGAAGTTAGCTGTAAATGTACATATAATTATGAGTTTGACATAAAAGTAACTTCTCAGGTGGCTAAAAGATACTTTATGTAAGGGAATAGGGACTCACTGGATGCCATTCCCCAGTATGATCTGGACGGTCTCTACCACCACTAGGAGCAATCCAAACTATTTGAGATCCACCCCTGGCATTAAAGTAAACACAGTCACAAATCAATGTTAACTATTGATTGAAATGAAGAATGAAACATATAATTTATAATATTGAAGTATGAAGACCACTGATTGAAATTACAAATCAAGATCCACAAAGTCATCATACAGAATGAAGAAAATATAACATAGGTGCTCACTCCATGATGTTTTATAAGGGTGGCAATCCACCACCCAGGAAAGGAAAAAGGAAATAAGCAATTTGATGAAAGATTGGATTGCGGTGCACTAACAATCCATTGTTACAAAACTTAAGAAATGAATAAAGAGCAAATCAGAAAATAATAATTTAGTTGAGAAGAATTCATTGCCAAAAGGAACCTATTGTAATGCCAATAAGAAATTCTATTTTCAGATCATTGTTAAAGAATATATAAGCTAACAAAAAGGCACCTTAAAAGCAAAGCCATCTCCTTCAAACTTCGTGTGTTAGCTCTCCTCTTCTTTTCAATAAGCTCAGGGACATCAAGCATGTGCTTTTTCGAGTATACGCATATTAGGTGCCTAAATAATATAAAGTTAGAAATATTATCCATCAAATTTTAAAATCAATTTCTAACATGATTTTACTTTAAATTACCTTCCCATGCTGAAGGGCCTGCAAAGAGGATCCGTCAAAACTCTATCCCCTGCCACATAAATCTGCCATAAAAATAAATAGTTCAGTTCATCCAACAATTTAATCCAAGAAAAACATATTTATGATTGGCCTGATTAAAAAAATATCATTTACCAAATTCTCAGCAATGTGTGGGGCTGTTGATTCAAGCAATAACGAAATTATAGCTGGGTCTGCTTCCGTCTGGTGGTTAGAGATCAATATAATATTGTGTCCCTGCAATCATATGCACAAACAAACAGCAACATGATTTACTTTAGAGTTATCCAATAGCTACTACAAGATCAAGGCTAAGGGAATAACAGGTAACTAACCAACATCATGCCATAAATGTTACAAATTCTAGGTCCTTCAAATTCAATTAAAGCTGATTTTTGCCCGCTCATCATGAATGTCAAGAACTAGATTTTTTTTATCACCTGCATTTTTAATTACCTTTTCACTAGGTTGATGTCTCTTCCATTCTAACATTTTTCTTTTAAAACTACTATAACTATATCACAACCAAGATATTTATGCTATTAATCATGATTTATTATTATTATTTTTTTTATTTTATTTTTTTTTTTTGAGACCATGATGTTACACTATCCCATCACATTTGTTTTCTAAAACAATTTCACATTGTCAAGGTCATAGCATAAAGTTATGTTGTCCTACAATGGTTTTTCAGATCAAGGGCAATATAATCATCATAGAGCATTTTTCAAATTAAAAGGGAAAAGAAAGGAAAGCCAGGATAATCATAGAGATATTGAATTCCATTTCATTTAAGCAAGCCAATGTCCATCCTGTGATATTAATGACCTGGATCCTGTCCTCAAATTATCTACAAAGAAACTCCGTCTCATGGTGATTTACAGCCCATAAGTCCGACACCAGTATTCATCATTTTTTACAACAGTTCACAAGCAAGGTTGATGAATTTATTTATTATCACGAAATTGGAGCCAAGACATAATATTTATATTGTCATGTGAGGAAGTTCAAAGTTGGAATCGGGTTGTAAACAAGCCAAATCAGACCCAGATTCTAAATCTCTAAGTTTGCGCTTAGCTAGAAGCTTACTGAACTTTTGATAATCAAGGTTGGGCACTGCTTGTTCTCGTGAGGCTATATCTTGTTCTTGTGATTCAATATATAGATACGAGATCGGCTCACTTTGATATGTTAAAATAAATCACTAAATTAATACATTATATTAACATAATATTTTGAACTTTATTATTTATATATATACCTCATTTATGCTCATGAGCCACAAGCTCTTTATTGCCAAGCTCAAATTCGGCGTGTGTATTATTTGGGCTTAACTCTTTTAGATTCGATCTCAAGTGTTAGCTTTTAAAGAGTTAAGCTCCAATCTTGGAACAAACCAAACTAGGACACCATGTCAATGAACATTAAAATTAAAAGTTTAAGTTGATAAGAAAAGGGCCAAAAAAAAATATTAATGACTCTAGATGTCTAATCAATAGAACCTTCTATTTAATATTGATCACAGAAAATTGTACAATACAAACAATTGTACAATATAAGAATTAATCATTCATGTTAGCTACCATCTATGAAGTTCCATTTTGAATACTCTTAATATGTCTAGTTTAATCATATTTAGAAGTGAGGTAGGTTATAAAGATGACAAAAAGAGGTTATATGCTTGGTAATTTACCATTTATAGGCAAATTTTAGCTAATGATGTTCAAATATCTTGGAGCTCCAAAGGCTGGTCGTTTACTAGTTTCATTTTTCGTTTGATAAGTTTGAAAATTTAATTCAGGTAGTGTTTAATACCTTTTGAAAGTAGGTATTAAGGTCTATAATTAAGTGAACTGCATTTTGGGCGACTGGATTTAAACATAATTGCAGCAGTGCAGTCAGGAATTGCAATGAGGCAGCCCATTCTACTCCAAATATTCTGTCCAAAAATGCATCCAGACTACCTGTTTAAAGCCATGGAGTAGCTTCATTGCATTTTGTTAATAAAAAAATAAAAAATAAAAATAAAAAACTCTGCCTGCAATTATTTTTAAATATGTGGCTTAATTGCAATTCACTCTTTGTAATTACTTTGTTTAGAATTCATTATAAGAGGGTACTAGTGCCATTTAATTTAATTGGAATAAAATTCCGATCATTGCAATGACTTGACATATGCATCTTGTAAAGAACATGTAAACATGGCCTGAAAATAACTTTAATAATATGTTGTAGTCATAGGATATTTCAAGAATGATATATCCACCCACATCCACAAGGCAAAGAAAACATGTAACCCTAAATATTGTAAAAGTACTGAACACGACATAGAAGCATGGATTAACTAGGTGGACAACCACACGAAAAGAATAAAGAACAATTTATGATACCAACATTAGTACCATTCGGCAAGGCACTGTTCTTTAGCCATGTTTCATGGTTAAATTGAGGCATTTGCTATCCACCAGTTGGAAACCGATTTTTATAATAATGTGTATATTAATCTTGATGGCAACAAAAGAATTGAACCCATGCCCTTTAACACTCAGTACAAGGAAGCAAATCCAAAAATCATTTTGTTGATCCAGCAGTAAGTACCAGAGGAAGTTCACACAAACTATGACAGAAACATATGCCTTTCTGAACAACAAATTAAATGACAAGCATGCTCGAGGAAGGATAATAAGATCAGACCAAGTTTTCCAAGTTTAATAATCAGCTGAGGAAAAAATCCATTTAAGGATAAATATGATTGTAAAGAAAAGTTACCTGCTGAAGACTTTCTTCCATTTGATAGAAGAGGGAAGAGTTGCCAACATATGATTTTCTGCAAAAGATCATCAATTTTATGGACAGAAACAAGATTAAGTAACACATCCAAAAGTATATGATATTGTTGTCTGTTAAAATAACTAATTGCATCAACACTATTAGAGTCTTGAAGGAAAAAGCAAAAAGAAAATGGCCACCCACCAAAAGAGCATAACATTTTATGCATTTGAAGGGAAATACCAAAGTATCCTGATTTCTAAAAAGCTTGTCAATTTACACTCACTTTTAAAAATAATCTCAATTTTTCCTCCATTTTCAAAAATATTACTCAAATCATTACACCCAATTATACACAAAAGTGGGACCACTTCTCTACTTGATAGGGAATATTTTCAAGAATGATGATAAACTCAGATTCTTTTCAAAAGTGAGGGTAAATTGACATTTTAAATAAAAATCAGAGGTAATTGGTATTTTCCCTTGTTATTATGCATGTTTTCTGTGCCACCCAAAACCCAAAAAATTAAATCATTCCCTGGTAAGTAAAGGGAAATATGAAATGTAATATGCCACCCAAAAGTTAAAAAGAGGACTTCTTATCTTACTACTCAAAAACCTATTATAAACCCCTGACTTTGGTTAAAGCTAACAACAAGTCTTGAATATTAAAATTTTATATCTATTAGGATTGGTAGAATAGCTAAGTAGAATTGAAGTACTGCAATAATGACTAGCTACAGCTCTATTGAGGTTTAAGCTCCTCTAACTCCATCTAAGATTCATCAATCTTAGACAAAAAATAACAAAATGATCAATGGCTTTTGAAATAACAAACACTAGTCAAACTTGCTACCCAAAACACTACATTCCCCTATAATTCATAACAAACTTGGCCCCACACTACTAGTTGCGTGCACATTTTGCTGACTCATCATAATCAGTAAATACCAAATACCCTCCCCTAAATAGATAAGTCGGCCACTAATCCACTATTCCCTTCCTTGCTCCTCTTATAAATATAAAAATGGTCTAACACGTTCTTACTTGCCAATTGCTGCATCCCACGATGTCTTAAAATAGCTAAGCATATCATCTACATTCTTCTTGAAAACGCAGTAATTGCCATACATCTCTACACATAATCTAATTATCAGAGTACACTATATTTATGTTAATTTTTTTTTTCTTTTTTTTTCTTTTAAAAAAATCACTTTTTATCTTAGTATAATATTAATCTCTGACTGATTTGCTAGGCCATCAATACCACAGACTAAACTTCAATGCTACTGTTGTCAGTATAAACTAGTTAAATTAGAAAAATAATTCCATTTCCAAATACAATGCCCATGTATGTATGCAGTATGGATGAAATATCTGTTAAATACAGATGTATGAAAATAACACAGACCTCGTCAACTCACCTGAAATTAATCAAAGGACGTATGTACTTTTGACCAAACATGTAATAGTCAAATGGTTGTCTTATTGCTTTATGATATGGTGAGAAGTCAAAAGGGTCCTGAAATGATAAAATAATTTCAAATAAGTGTTCTATAAAACCAACAGTTCAACAATGATAAGTAGACATGTACAATTATGTATGTCAGACAAAGCTTACGTATTCTAAGTTACCTCCATATCCAACAATACACGGTCAAATAGAACAGCCATATTCGACAATGCAGTTTCATCTGCTCTAGAAGCTCCACTTCGGATAACCTGAGATGAAGTCATGAAAGACAAGTTCACAGAAAATATAACATGCATGAAAGAAACATAAAGCAAGTGCATAGAAGTTGGAGCTATACCCTAGATGAATTAAGCATAAAGAATCCTACCGTACAATAAACTCATACCTTAAGTTTCAAGTTTTTGACATGAAAATAACACGAAGCCATAATTCAAGATGCTCAAAGATTGCAATGCATAAGTGACAATAAAACATTAAGAATGAAGTCAGTCTGACACCAATAAACAACTAATGTGACAACATACTTTCATCTCTACCAGTAATTTTTAATTCACACTCATCATGCATCTAGTAGGAAAGTAAGAGGTGGAGATTTTTAAAGCACTATTAGGATGCTACTTAGATTATTGGAAGGATAATATCTTCTGAACAAGCTCACTCTACAAACCATTCATGCACCACAAAACAACTTTGACAAGAGATGAACAAATTGTGAGAGTACATATACCAAGGTGATCATGGACAGGATAGAAAAAACATGGAAAAATAGATTATGCTTTCATGATTATTATAATTAAAAGAAGTTGAATGCATATCAATTCACTAGTTAATTAAGGTGTTAAGGATGCAAAGGTAATGGTCTAGTGCCACGAGTACAGGACTACAAACAGAAAACCTAATTTGTTATATATTCATTATCTACACAACACCATCAAACACTGCACAGCATTATATTACCATGGAACGTCAATTAGTCTTGTATTTTACTTTGAAAACTCAGACTGATTTATCCACACCTTATAGAACAATTTAAAGGAGAAGTAAAAGAGGAGCTTGGATCTGATACCCAACTAATCTTAAAAAAGAATATCATTCACTTCATATCCTTCAAATCATAGCACTACCACTTTGATTCAGCTGGCCCTTCCCCCCAAAAAAACATCTAAATATAAAATCAATGCAATTTAGAAATTTACATATAAATCTATAAATCCTCCAATTGATTAGACATTGATAATGTATATAAAGTTTCAGAAATACTAGTTTTGGCATATGTTCAAATCTAGTGTGAGCTTTTTCTATCAACCAAATTGTATAAGAAGTTTCATAAGTACTTATTTTGGCATCCGTTCATATCTAGAGAGAGCTTTGTCTATCAACCAGTGAATTATAATTAACTTTAACCCCATAACCAAAATAGGAAGCTAGTTACAAGGCTACAGCCAAAATGCATTACACGAAGGCATAAACTGACTATAATACCAAATCAAGCAAGTTAATTTGGAAAGGACATACTTAAGTGCATCAAAGTAGGAGATCGAGTATGTTTATTTACTGCATTTTTATAATTCCGATACAATTCTTCCATTCCTTCTACAAGACTTGAAGGCAATCTTCCAGCTTCAGCTTCCTTGTGGATTCCAGATAGAAGCTCTGCAAGTATTTAACATGAGACAATACACAGGGATCCTACAAATTGAATTACCACAGAAGTTTTAAACTCAGGAATTTTTAAAAATATAATATTGTAACTTACACCAGCTTGCTTTTCTGCCCCGTATTTTTTTCATCAGCATGCAAATGTGGTGCTATGTAAAGGCATAATATTCTCAAAACCATTAGGAATGCACTATTCCCTAATCTATCCAGCAACATAGTAAGTACATTTCAGATAAAAGGTTATACAATTATGATGTCAGAAGCTTTCCCATAAGGAAGGATGAATGAGTGAGAGTTTACAAGTTTAACTCACGGATTAATAATCAAATTGGTTTTTCTCAATAGTTCATTATGCACCACAAAGGAAGGATAAATAAAAACAAATGTATTGGAAGCTATATATATTCTTCCTGTGTAGTTCATAATGGACTTGTTCTTTTATATTTTCATCTGTTCATTGACTCAAGTGAACAGAAGAACTTGAGTCATTCATCCCTCATTTAGTATCCATTAATAGGCAGAAGAACTTGACAAAAAATTTAAATATAAATCCTCGAAATGATCGTATAAATACCCATAGTGAACAGAACTTAAGCACAGTTGCAATCTTGAAAGTGTGCAAATATACAGTGCAACTTGATCATGCAGTAGACCTTACACTAAAAGTTCTGAAAACCTTGACCAAAGTTGTTTAACACACATTAATTCACAAAAAAATCTAACATATACTCATCTGCTACACCACCTGTAATAAAGATATCATCTAACTTTTACATATTTCTTTTAAATTTTAAAAAAAAAAAACAAAACAAAACAAAACAAAAAACAAAAATTTAAAATTTAAAATAAATAAAAACAGTAACATTAGATTAATAACTGATAATATCACAATATTAGGCAATTTTTTGGAAATTTTCCTCAGAACTCAACACTCCAGCCATAGGCTTACTTACAGTTTCAACAGCAAACCAAGATGTGTTAGGTGTCAACGGTTTGGGTTTGGCTAGCATTTAGCGGTTTAAATAGCGGTATGGATAGCCATTTGTAAAAATAGGTGTTGGTAATAGCATTTCAAAATATCGTTCCGCAGTTTCAATAATGTCTTCTCTCATACCACTATTCTAAAACAACCAATAGCCTTTGATTTCACATTATTAAATACAAATCAAATAATTACATCAAACTTTTTCTGTAATTCTGTATCTAACAGCTAAAACTATCGGCCAACGGTTATTGCAATCGCTATATTGACCTTTACTTCCGGTATAACTATTCAAATCACTACTTTTTAACTGCTGAACTGCTGATTTTAACCGCCTAGGTGGAACAGAACCTTATTTATCCCCATCAATGATGACACCAGATTATTTATACTAAAATAACCGCACAAAATCACATAATTCCTATCATAACCTCGAAAGTTATCTAATTATTCCTCCTAACATATCATTCTAATTGCATGAAGCCATCAGATAACAACTCAAGTTGAAGCACAAAACAACCTACAAATCTTGGCTTCCTAATCATAAAAAATAAATAAGCGATCCAGCTGGAGATATTCACAATCTAAGTTGAAAGGCTCAGTTACAAGAAGTAGACACCAGGTCAAAAACATACATAACATCTCCAAATGCAAATTAAATTGAAGCAACATTGCATACAGGAAAGCAATTAAGCAAAAACTTCACATTCGTCAATAGACAACATACGAGAGTCAGAGATGACGAACCGTGTTCAGTACGAGCGTCGAGGAAGGAGCGAGGACGGTTAACCTCCTCCGTCGGTTTGCAGCGGTGGTCGCCGTCGTGAACAGAACTGGAGGCGACAACAGTGTTCTCAGTGGACTCCATATCCTGAACAAGCTTAGACATTGCTTTGACCTTCAGCGAGTGGGAGTGGGAGACGCAAGGACAGAGAAGCGACCGCCTCTCGCCGGATCGAAACGAGACTGAAGAAGGAGGACGAGTGACTGAAGACGAGGAGGAGAAGTTGAGACGAGAAAGTGAAATCCGCGGAGACGAGAAGGACAGAGTAGACATAATAGAAGAAGAGAGGGAGGGAGGGAAGAGAAGCAGAGTCGTGTGTGTGAGAGAGTGTAGAGTTGGGGGGTTTGGTTGCTTTGCTTTGCTTTTTATCTGAATCCAAAACTGCCTTGTGGAGGGTAATTGCGTTTGGGGAGAAAATAAACAATGCACGTGATTTGCACGGACGAATCGGATGGTGGATATGCTGAGGTGTTGAGGTTTGGATGGGAACGACAAAATGGGGATATATATCTAGGTACACGTGTCGTAATTTCCAGAGAGACAGAGACTGAATGGTTATTTGTCATTTTTCACTTTTTCGGGGACTGATGGTAGCAATAAATGGAACAATCCAACCATCATCTTCGTCTCCTGTAGTTTTCATGCATTATTTTTGTATGGACCCAACTTAGTGCCTATCATTATCTGTTATGATGTAATCTATTACTGGTATATAACACATACTTAAATGAGCATTATTTTAATTTACTTTTTTGGTAAATTAAGGAAGAAAAAAAAGCATATAGTCAGCCTAACATGGTTTAATCCGCTATTCATTTTATGTGATGTAATGAAATTAGGAATGGCAATATGCTATTCCACGGTAGGAAAATATTCGTTTTTGTGTTCGAAAATAATTAATCTCTTATCGTATTCGAATATAAATGTATTAAGGGTTATTTCTAAAAATACCCCATTTTTTCAAACGTTTCATTTTGAGCATTCGATTTTGAAAGTTTTGGAAAATCACCCCAAAATCAAAACCACTAGTGGTTTTTGATACTTTTATGAGTGGTTTTGGTGTTGTATGAGTGGTTTTGAAATTCTATATATTTAATTTAGAGATTTGGAAATTTTCTAAAATCAAAATTACTCATACAGCACCAAAACCACTCACAAAATTACCAAAAACCACTAGTGATTTTGATTTTGGGGGTGGTTTTCCAAAACTTTCAAAACCGGGTGCTCAAAGTGAAACGTTTGAAAAAATGGGGTGTTTTTGGAAATAACCCAATGTATTAATCGTAATAGATATGGTACGAAGGAGGATAGCAATTAAATTTCTATATTCGTAAGGTATCCGTACAGAAAAATTATATAATAAGTAAATATATAATATAAATATTTATTTTATTTTATTAATTCAAAAATAAAAAGACTTATAATAAGAAGAAAAATCATTTTTGGTCAACTCTAATTTAATTATTAATTATTTAATTATATTTAATATGTAAGTATGAAGAATGTTATATTCAATATACTATATTATATAGGGATAATGCATATTTGGACCCTGAACTTGGCAAGACTTTTTATGTGCACACTTAAACTTTTCGAAGTTTCAACTGAACCCTTTAACTTGTCAAAAGTATTTCAATTAGACTCTTAAACTTTTCGAAGTTTTAACTGGACCCTCCAACTTGTCAAAAGTGTTTCAATTAGACCCTTATTAAAGTTGTATGAAAATCAAATTTTATAAAACTTTTAACAAATTTGAGGGTCCAGTTGAAACTTCGTAAAGTTTACGTGTCCACATGAAAAGTTATGTCAACTTCAAGGGTCTAAATAAGCATTATCCCTATTATTTAAGTCTAGTGTTTTATGTTTTGTTTACATATTTAAAAAATATTTTCTTAAAAGTTAAGAATAATTATATTTCATATTATACTTTTAATAGAGGATTTAATTTTACATTTCATGGATTTAATCTTATATTTCATTTAGTGTTGTTGCAAGTCATAGTAGTTTATGTATTATTTTAAAAAATAAAAAAAAAATAAAATTAAAAGAGAGTTACGGATGAGAATATGGATATGACAGCAGATTTTGTTAAAAACCGCAATATGCGAATATGGTAACAAGTTTTATATCGTGTGGAGCAGATATGGTGCAAATCTTTTATATTTAAAATTTTACGGTAACTATATCCGTACCATATTCGTACCATTGTCATTCCTAAGTGAAATAGAAATTTACTCTCTTTATTGAAAAAAAAAATGTTGAACCGATTAATTTTAATGATATTTAGATATCGTTTAGTTTTAATTTAATATTTATTTAAATTCTATTTTTAAATTTATTTTTTTAAATTTTATTTAGACTTTGTATGATATTTTTTAAAATAAATTTAAGTTTATTTTAATTGCTATTTTATTTTTTTAATTAATTTTATATTAAAAAAGTATAATATTTTCCTTTTCTTATTCCATTTAATATATAGATAATAAGAAAAAATATATATAATACATAAATTTTATTTAAAATTAAATTACTTAAAGTAAATTTTTATTTTTTATAATTAAATTATTTAATGTATGTTTGGCATCAGATTTTTCATTAGTTGTTAGATTAGCGTTTCAATTAGTTGTAGCGATTAGCTGTTGAATTAGATTTTAAATTAACCGTTAGGTTAGATTTATACCAACTGTTTAGTATCACAGTTAACTTTTAAATTAGTTGTTAAAATGCAAAATTACTAAAAGGGTATTATATATAAAAGGTACAACTTATTTGAAAATAAAAAATAATTTAAAAAACAACTTAAATAAAATTATAATTTAAGTAAAAAGTATTATAATCCATATAATCCATAGTATGACAACTAATGTTAAAAAAATTATATCTTAAAGGAAATTAAAAATATATATATTTTTTACTTCTTAGCATTCCATAATAAAGCAGCAATATGATATCGAGTTTGATCCATTTGTCTAGATCTTCTTGAATTTCCATCTTATGCTGGATAATCTCAAGTATCTGGAATTTCTTCATGCAGTATATAATGTGGATTTTGCTCAAGGACATTGAAACAACATCATTTGGAGAATTTAATAATCGTTAAATTTCCACTTTAAGTGTTGTCCATGTCCTCTCTCATACATATGGTCCAAAATTATATCACATAAAATAATGGACGCTTCAACCGTCCATTTGAAATCCTCATTTGTTTCCATCATTGGTCATAGATGTCATCTTATATAAAAGTAGTAATAACTAATTATCAATAATAATTATAAAACTTGTAAATAATAACATCAATCACTAATTAATATATATATATATAAAGCGGAAGTTTTCAGCGCCCCATCAAGCTGATGTGGCCCGCTGAAAACTCACCGTTGGATTGAAAAATATGTAAAATGAGACATTTTGAGTTTTGTTCATATGTTACAAATGAAAAGATGGCATGTGGCATCTATCTCATTGAATTCTCTTATCGAATATGCTAAAACGATACTATGAATATTTTAAAGGCAAAAATAAGTTAGAGCTCCCTCAAGTTGTACTGTTTTCCTAGGTAGATACCTAAACTATACGGATTTCCACCTGGATACCTCAATTTGTAAAAAATGCTAATACTAGATACTTGAAGCTGAGTTGGCATTTGTCGTGGGTTAACAACAATTAAAGGCGCGTGAATGGTTATATTTTGGGTCCACATCTGCAAAATAATTCATTCAACCTTCAATAAATCGAATTAGAGGTTTAGGGTTTGTGAATTGAACATCCATATATACATTCCTAATAAGAAGCACAGCTGAAACAAACATCATAGACCACCATGTCAGAGGAAACTTTTGAAGCCAAACATGGACTTGTTGCTATTGTCCTCTTTCTCTTCCTGCTCTTCTTCGTTAATGATTGAAACCATTGCTTCCTCCACTTGTTTGTCAGAAATTTGCTTGCTTCAATCTGTGAAAGGTTTTAATTGAACCAAAAACAAAAACCCAGATGAGTGATTTATGAAGGTGGGTGGGTTGACAATTGTATGTAGACTTTGACAGTAAATAAGTATTGCTTAACTATTTTGGAGAAATGGGATTATATTCAACTACCATTAAATAAAATTAAAAGTTTCTAAGACCCAACAAAATCACCTCTCGCTTTAACTCTTTGTGTATACAACAAGACACCAAAACACAATATCACCATAACGTGTGTATTATACGCTCTACACATCAACTACGAAATCACATTCAAGTACCTAGTGTTAGTATTTTTAACAAATTAGAGTATCCAGTTGGGAATTCGTGGAGTTTAAGTATCTACCTAGGAAAACACTACAACTTGAGGGAGCTCTGACGTATTTTTGCCTATTCTAAATTAAAAAAATACTCTTAATATTCTGAATTAAATGTCCACCGTTTTCTATTTTTATCTCTCTTTATTATTTATTCCCAATCATTCTCTCATCACCGTGATTATTTATTCCATTTCTCAATAATTCTCCCAAGATCTTGATTTGCATTTTTTCTCTAAATGAAATTCAGAACAAATCGATCGTATTCTGTTTTTCTCTATTCCGATCCATATTCAACTTCCGTATATGCAAATTTTCGCTTAATTTTTCTTTTAGTTACTCTTATTTTTATTGTATTATTTTTTTTAATAGTCATGGTTTATATTGACTTTTATTTTTTTTATTATTTATTTTTTGTCATAGATTTGACCATTGTACGTACGGCTGTGTGGAGAGAAAAATTCAAACACCACTATGTGTTCTCAGTTTATAATCTCAAGGTAACATTTATTTTTTTATTTTTTTTTATTTTTACTTTTTTTTATACTCAGATCCACAAGATATATGTTTCTCGTCTTTTGATTTCTCTTAATGGTGTTTTATAATAATTTCTATAATTGTTGTTTACATTAATTTTGTTTTTATTTCTTTTTTCACTTTATTTGTTTCAGATATCATCCCCAGTTATACAAATATATGAAAATATATGAAGATGAAGAACAAAAAGAATACCACCATTTTTCCTCTGATTATATTCACAAAGTAATATTTATTGTATTATCTTTTATTTTATTTTGGTTTCATTATCGGTGAGATTTTTTCCCATTTCTTTCTATTTTTTCTTTTTTTATTCACTTATTCGGATGATTTTATAAATTTTGTCTATATTTTTATTTGAATTAATTATATATATATTGACATATATAATATTAGAGTTTATATTCAATAATTTTTCTTTCAATTATCATAAATATTTTAATTTTTTAATGACATCTATTTTTATTTATTAATGGAATGTTTTTTATGCTAAAAATTTTTATTTTTTATTTAAAAAAAAATGAATGATAATAAACTTTCATTCAATTTATATGATATTTGATTTTGATATTTATTTGTAAATTGATTTTGATAGATGAGATAATTACATTTAAGTATAATTTACTAATTTGAATATTGCAATTTGACATTTATTATTATTTTTATTGTTATTATTATTGTTATTACTATTATTTATTACATTTGTTTTATTTGTGCAGAGCCAACTATCACTCTTCCAAATTCGATGGGTTTTTTTTTTCAAATTGAATGAGCTTTCATTTATCACTCATTATTCTAATAATTAATTCAATCCTTTCAAATTTGGTAGCGTTTCATACTTTATAAATTTTAATTTTTGTATTTCATAATTAAACTAGTAAAGAGATCCCACGTTGCGCGAGATTTAATATTTTATATATTTTTCAAATTGATGTTTTTGTAATTTTATTTAAATATATATTTTATTTTAAAAAAATAATATTTGATCTTTAAAATTTAAAATTTAAAATTATTATAAAAAGTCGGGGATAAAAATAATTAATGACATACCTTAAAAGGAAGAATGATATGATATTTTAAACTAACGATGTATGCAAATTGAAAAGAAAAGAAAATATTCACTTACAATATATGCAAATTGAAAAAATTCATAACATTAAAATAAAATTTTCAATTGAACGTGCAAAGGTTTCTAAAAATAAAATTATAATAAATTTAATTTAGTTAGAAGTATATTTAGTTGATTGTACTAAATTGGAAAAAAAAATTGAATATGAAAAGTATTAAATACAGTTAAAGAAAATTAATATGTGAGAAGTGTATTTAGTTTATATACTCAATTGGAAAAAATAAATTGAGTACAAAAAATATTACATTTAATTTTTATAGAAGAGATGATATAAAGAGTTTTATTATAGATATAAATCTAATCATTATAAATGTGATTTGTCTTTTTAATATCTTATGATGTTGAAACCGAAAGGTTTATTATGATAATGTTGAAATCTAAAAGTTCATTATAATCTTGAGAGAAAATAAAAAGTCACCCATTGATTTCAATCAAATTAGTGAGGACAAAATTGATGAGAACTATGATGTGTAATATTTTTGAAAGTATCTCAATATTAAATGCGGATTATAAATTATTAAAAGAAAGTGAGAGGAGAGAAAGATAGAACAAAAACTCTCAATTTTGAATTATTTTCAATCTAAAGTTCAAGTGTGATCCCGTCAAGTGATTTTCACAGTGAAAGTTTATCCTTCAAATTACATGTTTGAAATTGGAAAAACTTTCACTTTATTTTAATTAATACAAATTTTTGGTTAATTATTCTTTTAATATTTATTCAATCAAATAGCAAATTATCAAATATTGAATTACACTATAGTTGAATTATGGTAATAGTTAATAGTTATTATGTAATCTGTGAATTACCGATTAATGTATATATAAACAATAAAATCTAAATTTATATTATAATAATTCAATACATATTAAATTAAAATAAATATAATTGTAAAATGATATCATACATTAAAATAAATTATATTTATTAAATAAATATATAATACTATAATTTAAAATATATATATATATATAATTTAATAGAATATAGACAAATGCAACATAACTTCATTATTTATATATGTATATATAATAGAAAAGTAAATTGAATATAATAACTTGTGGAGAAAAAAAATCACTGCATCTCTTAACAATACATAATGTATCAATATTTTTTTTTTATTTTAAAAAAAGTAATTACATAAGCTACATTTCTTTCATGTGTTTTCATATTTTTGCAACCACCCTTAACCTTCCAACCCTTATCCTCTCAAACTTGCAATCGATCACTCCAAACTTGCAATCCATTATTCCAATCATCCGTCATGATGCTACCAAAATTTTATCCAAGTTGTTGACATCTTTGTTCGCATCATAGGTGGTGAGGTTGGAGCCGCTGCAAATTTTCTCGCATCTAAATTGGATTTTCTCTCGATTTTTCCCCCAGAAAGATAGGAAAAAACAACCTTATTTAAAATTAAATTTGTGGAATTGTAGAGATGAGAATGTGAGAGAATTGGGGGAGAGTGATCACTATTTATATAATTTTCATTCTACGGTTTATTGAAGGGAGGAAGATGAAGATGAATAGATGTATCAATATAAATATATGGATGGTTACTTAGAGAGTGAAGGTTTAATAATAATCAATTTTCATTATAACTATTTATTGATTTTAATTATATATTTTCAATAAAAAAATTAAATATATCATTTATTTAGAAAGTGGACCATAAATTATTTTAAAATATATTATTTATATTATTTGCGGGTCATGACTTATTAAATAAGGAGATATGTGAGAAAATAAAAAATAAGATCTCATCAAAATATTGTAGTTTTTCAAAATCTCATCAAAATATCAAGGGAAATCAAAATTAGCAAAAATCACTATTTTTCCACCCAACATAGAACTTTCAGCGCGCCATGTCAGCTTCGTGGGACTCGCTTAGAGTTCTGCTTTATAATATATATAGATTAGTTGAACACAATCACTTTAGTAAATTTTTTCAATTAATTTTGATAGATTTGATGATTATATTCAAGTATAATTCAATTAGCAATTTCACTTCATAATTTGACTAGGTGTTTATCATGAGGATCATAAATCAACATTTTAAATTTAGTTTTCATATTTATTACTATTTTTTTTGTGTTAATTTTTTATTTTAGTTACTTATTATCTTAAACCAAATCACAGATATCTAAACAAAACTCCAATCAATCAACCACTCACATAATTTTCAACAGCAAATCGAAAAAATAAAAAAGAAAAAGTATGCGGTCTTTGTTTCGGATTGTATAATGTCACACTATTAAAACTACTCTTGTAATCTAATAGTGGAAAAGACTATCATGGTCTCAGCCTACCACGTCATCCGTGGCCCAACCAATCACATTTCTCCCTTTAAATATAGTTAAAAAATGAGATATATGATTGGTTGAGCCTAAAGATGACATGGTAGGCTGAGACCATGATAATATTTTTCCAAATAATATTTTATACAACATTAACATTAAAAATATAATTTTGAAAATTTATTCAAAAACATTGGAAACTCAATCACTCGCCATCAATATGATAACTTCCACAAATCAAGAAACCATCCTCCTTAAAACTTCATGAAGATACAAATTCTGCTTTCAAGACCCATAAGTACCACCATATGAGACAAACACAACACAAAAACATTTAAATTATAACAATGAAACCAACAAATATTTTGATATCCATTCTAGCAAATCATAAGGCACCACTTACACATGCCATTAAATCTAACTTTAAAAATTTCCTCATGATATTGTTTTAGTGTTGTTAATGTTGATTCATATTTTTTTAAATCTATATAAAGTAAGTCCATTGAACGAAGTTGATATCGCGCACTCACATATGAATTTTAGGTCGAAAATAGGTGAAAATTGAAAATTTTTGTTTTGTCTTTCTCTTATCTCTCTTTCTCTTTTAACAATTTACAATTCACATTCAATATAATAAAATATTTGAAAATGCTACAGAATATCCCTTATCAATTTTCAATATACTATATTTTTATGACCAAAGGTATGTTTAAAGTGAATGGTGAAAATAAAGACTCTCAAATTAATTAAAGTCTTAATAAATTTAAATAGTATTTGATTCAATTAAATTTTAATATTTTCACATTACAATATATTTTTAAAATGTTTAAAACGATTAAAGTGTACCATTTTATTAAATTAAAGTTAATAATTTTAATATTTAATTTTTTTTCAATTGAGTACGTCTACAAAATATTCTTCTAACTGAAGTAAAGTTATTATCTTTTTTCTTTTAAATTAAATTAAATATGTTTCATATTCATTTTTTTTCCTACATCAACTAAATACTTTTAACTGAATTAAATTTGTTAGGTTTTTTCCAGAAAATTTTGTATGTCGGATTACAGTTCGGAATAATTAAAAAAATCATTTTAATGTTATGAAAAGAATTTAATTTACATACATAGTTGGTGTAAAATATCATGTTATTATATATATATATATATAGATATATCATTAATCATTTTTATCTCCAACTTTTTATAATAATTTAAAACTTCAAATTTCAATGGATTAAATATTAATTTTTCAATAAAATAAAATTATAAATATTATTACAATAATAATAATTTTAAATATATATAAAGTATTACACCCTGCGCAACGCACAGGCTCTTTCCTAGTATTTTAATTAGAACCAACACGGGCAGACACTGCCACATATTACACTATAGACAGAGCTCTCTACACCCTAAAACTTCCAGAAAACAATGAAAGTCAAACATGCACAGACATTCAAAAAGAGAACAATGAATATAGAGCCTGCTATTATTAACAACTCAAGAATAAATGCCCTCTCCTATTTCTCTACTTCATCATCACACGCACTCTGCGACATTCAAAGATCCATTAAAATTAATTTTTAGAATCTCGAATAAACAGTCAGAGATCAAATGGAAGAAAAATCAACTCAATTACTAGGTTGAAATATAAGCATGATTATGAGATGAATATGTATAATAAATAAATAAGTAAACAAAGACACAAACAAGCAAAAGATGGCTTTAATAAATTATATCAAGCCCTAGATTAACAAACTAATTAATCTTCTTTTCTATCTGTTTCTTAAGATATAACATATCAAACATCTAAAAGCAACAATTATCTTTACCAATTGGATCCTTGATAAGACTTATTCTCACTAAATTCTCATAATGACTCTGAAGGAAATTATCTAAGTGTTGGAGTATTGATAACGCACAATGATGACATTACAAAGGTTCAAATGTTAGTTATCACCAACAGCGAATCTAATAACAGTAATATATACTAAAACCGATAACATAAAAGGTCCAAATCAACTTTTAGTGAAAAAGAGCCTGCTATTTATAAGAAGAGAACAATGAATTGGACAACACATAAGTTGCCGGTCTGTTGTAAAGTAACAAAAAGTCTCTGTTATTGATCTATCATTATGTTATTCTGTTTTCCAGAGTTGAAGTTGTGATTACTTAATAGTTTATTAGGGTGTTATTAGAACAAAAGTCTCTAAGCTTTTTGCTTTTGATTTTTTTTTTAAATTTCTACTAGTTTCTTCGTTGAACAGAGGCAAGGATAGTTAAGGTGAAAAGGTCATTAAACCTTACACTCCAACCACTTTGGATTCAGATGTTGGACCTTTTGAATTGGTTATTAAGATATGTCATAAATTCTGACTTCTGATCTCTCAACTTTATTCCATTTAATCACGTGATAATTGTATCACGTTTCTTCTATGTTTGACTCTTTGAAATTGAATCATCAACACCTACTTCAATTTTATATCCATTTGTATATTAAATCATGTTAACATAAGACATCTGAAAATTTGAACTTGACACTTAAACTTACACAGCAATTCCAAATTTTAAAGAGAGGACCTGACTTGACACAGGTGGCTTTCTTTAGCAATTATTTAGGAGGAGTTCATATGATATTTAAGACTTATTTTACGCAGTAGTGAAGGGCATATAAGAATCAGATCTATAGTGGACATAACTAGATTGACTGATAATACTCCAAAGGAATAAAGTAAACTTTGCATTATACATCATCAACTCGAACGTCAAAAATCAATCAAAAAACACCATCTATACAGAACAAATAGCAACCCAAATAGAAATGAAAAATAAAACTGTTATCATCTAATGATAAAAGGGCCAACCCACAAATTCACATAAACTTAACACTACCATAAATTCAAAATTACTTTTAATTTTAACTAGAACGAATATACGTATATAATTTAAAATCGACACGAACACAATTGCATATATTCACATGCAATAATCTATCAACACAAATCCTTATAAAGGATTATCAACATAAAAGGATAGCAAAATGTATACAAACATAAAAATATCAAACAACGAATATCTACAAATAAATTCCTAAAAAAATAATAATAAATAAAGAAACATACCAGGAGAGAACAATTTATCGTGATTTCTTCTAGTCCTTATTGGAGTATCACTGTATATACCATGTGTGAGGATTTGATATAGTTTCGACAGAAGTTGTAAAGATGAAGTGAAAAAAGATAGTGATATTGAACTTACCGATTTAGCGAAAATCAACAGCTACAGAGTCAGAAATCAAGTTTGCAAGGAAAAGAGTTGTTTATGGAAAGATTAGAGAAGGGAGAGCATGGACAGATTAGGGCTATGCATGTAATTTTGAAATAGTGTTTCATCTGAAAGTTAATTGAAACAACGTTTTCAAACACTCTTTCAAAATCTATCTCAAACTCTAAATGTTATCTTAAAATTTGATGTCAAACACCCAAAAATATAAAACGCTATTTAATAATCTAAATGCTAAACTAAAAAAGCTTTACCCAACACACTCTTATTATAATAAACCTATTAGTATACTCTAGGCCCATATAGATACAACATTTAATTACTGGCATAACAAATAATTTGTATCATCTGATGTCGCATTTTTAGAGCTACTTCATGAGATTTTTGGTCAGGATCGTAAAGAGATATCCATTTTATAATTTATTCTCTCGTAGTAAATGTTCCATGTAATATGCAATGTACGACCCACCACTGTGCCCGTAAATTAAAATAAAAGTATCAATTAATCTAACCAAGTAACGCGTCAGCAAATGAAATAACCATTAATCCTAAATGTATTTTTTTTCTCTTAACATACACATCATTCAATTGAGGAATCATTTCTTGTTTAGCAAACTTTAATGTAAATTGTTTTCTCTGAATGAACACTGGAATAGTCTTTTTCAACTGCTTATAATATTCACTCCTCTAAATTGCTTATGAAATCAATAATTGGTTGTAGAGTATTCTTTTGTGACAACATCGAATCTAGAAATTATATGGGATTATAAAGATGATCTTTTTTTACGTAAATAAATTCAGAGCAATACCCAATATAACCCAATATTAGAGGGAGCTAAAATCTTCAAGAAATAATTTAAAGTTTTCTTAAAAATATTTACAACATAATAAATAAAATTTTATGAAACTAGTATATATTTATGATATTGTTATCCTTCATATTATTGTATATAACCTTAATTTCAACCTTCACATATCAATATTACTAATATCCTCCAACATACTTTCAATAATGATCAACATCGCCTATAATTATAGGCTTTTAAACAGATTTTAAGGTTTTTTTAAATATAAATTTAAAGATAAATTAATAAATACTCATCTCTCTAACATTCTACCAAGGCTGCTCACCATCAACATAATCACCATATATTGTACTTATAAAATTATACATCATTGCCTTCTCTCAAGCAACATCATTATAACATAAAGATCCAATGCCTGATTGAAAAACTATGACTCAATTATTAATAAAAACAATTAGTTCATTTAGTAGATATATCGAAAATAGTTTCTTTATTGTAAAAGAATCATCCATCATTGCAACATCTTCCGCTCAGCAATACTTAATATCTGTATTTCTACTAGCCATGGTTTGTAACCTAATGCAAAACAAACTTAAATGAGAGACTCATTTATTAATTCTTTTGGATTCAGAATGGTTTGTAGAGTCTCACAACATAATTTCATTACTCCTAGCAACCTCATAATTGTGATCTATAAAACAAAAGATGAGCAAACTATAAGGTTTGACTATAGTGTATCTCTAAGCTTCCTATTTCAAAACTTATTAATCATGTTTTGTTAACACATATAGCTCTACAAGCATATCTGCTGCCATTACCAAATCCTCTATCACATTTTCTTAAGGAGTATTATTTTCCTTTCCCGATCAAGATTGGTATAAGGTGTTTCCTCATAATTTCAAGGTTTTATATTTCATTTGGGTTGCAAATTGACCTATAAGAAGTAGATAAAAAATAAACTATATTCATATAATTTAAAATGCATACGAAAAAATGTTACCTAATTTTTGAAATGAACATCATTGTTAATTACCGATGATATTTTCTTCTTATGTCTGTCTTCCTTATTCAACATATCTGAAATAGCATCATAAGATCCATCCTATTATTCATGTTTATTACCGTCTTTTTATTGTTGATGTTCCTTGTCTTCACTTCACCTCTCCACCCTTGGCTTAGTTTGTAATTATACTATTACCTCATCCATACTGTATCTAGCTCAATACTGCTAGTCGATCATCTTTATCATTTTATGGCTGACCTTTATCTTGTTATTGAGAAAAATCATTTTGTCTTTACAATATCGAATCTAGTGGCATCTCTTCAGCATTTTGTGCAAGACACTTTGCACTGGTTCATGTACCTTGATTGATGATTGGACCAACACGTTTGATATCAAATCTGATTCTAGCTCAACCACTACATTTAGTTGGTCATATTATCATTATGTGGTTGACTCATTTCTTCTTCTTCAATAACATCATTTTGTATCTAGAACATTGGATCGGTGCATGACTTCATCAGAGAGTTAGTTGCATGAACTATTATAGATATTTAGTATTGTTATTCTGAATATCAGATTTCTGATGTGCTGACGAGGCCATTATCAAAAGAGATATTTTTTTTCACTTCAGAAGTTTGCTGGGGATTTATGATTTTGAATCAAGGAAGAGTGTTGGAAGTGATTCAAAATCTGGAGATATCCGTTATTAACTCAGTCAAACTAGTGCTATTATGATTGGTTAGTCTAAATAAATCTCTCTTATGATTGAGGAAGGGTATAGTAATATTGAGTATACCAAGTTTTTTTGCTTCTTTGATTTGCTATATATTATGTAATTTGCCTATTTTAGACTTTCTTTTTGAATAAGATCTGCAAGGCATTACAAATATTTATTTGCAGTTATTCATTTGCAACTGTCTATTGTTCTCTTAATACCAATAGGGTCAAAGCCAATTTCCAGAGCTATGCTCTCGTTAGGGTCCAAATACCAAAATTTATAAAGTCGGTTATATCCCCTTTTGGTCAGACATCCACATTATGGATTTTTTTTATGTTAAGCCCAAAGGAGATGGTATTGTCGCACCTATTAGGAGCCTTTGCTTAGTTTTTTAGTTTTGATCACTTAGTCAGACTTCACATATGTAAACACATGTATGACAATTCTCAGGTTTCCCTATGGCATGCCACTGCATTCACTAATTAGCTATAATAAAGGGTAATTATGTTATTTATCATGTTTTAAGACACAATATAACCAATAACCATCCTTCAGCTTTCATTTACATATCATTAGCCATTTGTAAAAAGGATTTGGTCAAGCCATCATGCCAATAGATATAAACTTTTGTACACTCACAAATGCAATATGTTCAAAGTCATCAAGTCATATATTCATCTAACATGTATTTACCAAACACACATCAACACGACTTTAATCAATCATAATTTGGAGCGAAAAGATAAGTTTCTAACCTATGCCCTTCAATATCCACAAACAATATGGACTTAATCCACCCAAATCTTCAATACCCAAATTTCAGTGTCTAACATGCTTCTGATGCATCGTGGCATGTTCTAACGCCCTAATCATGACTATATGCATATGATTGAAACTTTTTCATATAAGCCAACTTAATTTACACACTTTTACACAAATTTCCATTTTAAGGTAGGTATGAGAAATAAACCTTATTATGCTCCAAACCAAACCGAGCTCCCAAGCCTGCTCAAACGACTTTATTATTTCCGTTTCTATTCTTTCGAGTGTCTATACGTATCTGATAACACATAGGCATTCAATTTCCATTGATACACTCAATTTACACTTATACATGTAACATGACTATCACACATCAATTCTATAGGGCATTTAAACAATCAATTGAAATTCGGACATAAACTTACTCTACAAAAATCTATCTTGTCAAAACTCATTTTTATTTCATAATCTAGTTCTCAAAAATTTAATTCAAGGCACCTTAATATATTATCAACAATATTATATCTCTTTTAAACATCAAACCAACTCATAATTTCATTTAAAAAAGAAAGAAGAAGAAGCCATTTTTCAAAGCTTGCTCACAAAGTGATGGGATTTGGAGATTCAAGAGATTTTGCAAAAGTTTAAATGCTAGCTTCAAAATGGTGTCAGGAACACTATAAAAGCTGATTGCCTAATGATTTATGAGAAAAAAATTTTGGCAGACATATTAGAGAAGAATGAAGGTCAAGTTGCAATTACTACAGATATATGGACATTACATAAAAAAAAAGGATTTATTGTCATTAGCGCACTATATTAATAAACAATGGAAGTTTCAAAGTCGTATTATTGAGTTTATCATATGAGTTAATTGTTGTATTTTCTTTATATAATGATTGTTATGCTTATGTAATTTTTTTGTAAGTTTATTCATGTGCTTTTCCCTAACACAAGTAGTGGCGGAGGCAGAAGTTGAGACATGTGGTGTCAACCAGTAAAATGTTGGGGTGTCAAATACCATATATTTATACAATGATTTACACTTGTCTTTTACATTTAACAATAATTTCATTTTTTTTTCAAAATGCTGTGGTGTCAAGCGACACCACTTCCTTATAAGTGACTCTGCCACTGAACACAAGTAAAGTACTTTTACGAGATTTTGGTGCAATGCTTACTCGATAGCAACATCGACAATAAGACATCCACTATCATAGTGGATAACTAGTCAACTAATGACTTTTATTATGAGGATGTTGGTGGATAAGCTACCCCTAGAGTGTCTTTCTTACTAAATGAAAGTATTATTCATATGCGGTGTTCAACACATATTTTGAACTTGATGGTAAAAAAAGCTTGGAAGTAATTAAAGATGCGGTAGAGAATATTAGAGAAAGTGTTTCATATGGGGCCCACATACCAAAAAGATGGGAGAAATTTGAAGAAACAGCTCGTCAACTTCGTGCTTCCATTGGTAAGAAACTATAATTTCATTGTGATACTTGTTGGAACTCAACTTATTTAATGTTACAAAATGCCTTAGATTATAAGCATGTTTCTTTCTTTTGAAGCAACGTGACCTAAATATATATTTGTGCCATCTGATCTTGATTGGAGTATGACTAGGAAAGTATGTAATAGGTTAAAGGTGTTTTATAACACCACTGAGCTGTTTTTTTGGCACCAATTACCTAATTGTCAATCTATATTTTCCAAAAATATGTGAGATTATATTTTACTTAAGTGAATGGATATAACATGGAATTGATGTTATTGAGATTTGGCTGCTGAAATGATATCAAATTTGATAAATATCGGTCTCCTTTATATAATATCATGGGAATTGATACAATTCATTATCCGAGGTATAAACTGGTGGTGGAATTTTATTTCAATAAGATTTATGGTAAGAATGCTAAATAAGAGGTGGATAGAATAAGGCTTTATTTTTACCGTCGGTCGTGCAATATGAGTTGAAGGAACAAATGAAGGGAGATAATTTTGGGAGCTTTCCAAAAGAGATCGATGTTGGTTTATTTTGCCAACAAATCTTGAGTTTCAGTAATTCACTTCTTTGAAGAGAAAAGCTTTTAGATCAGACGTGGATCTTTACTTGGAAGAGGATACTTTACCTTGGACTTTAGATTTTGATATCTTGGCATGGTGGAAGACAAACAAAGGTAAATAATATGTCTTACATCATATTGTGAGAGACATCTTGGTTGTTCTAGTTTCCACTATGACTTCAGAGTCAGCTTTTAGTATAAATGGAAGGATCATTAGTGCTCATCATAGTATGCTTCATCCAAGAATTATGAAGGCATCGATGTGTGCCTAAGACTAGTTATCGGTTGACTAAAAATGGGTTATTATTACTTCCTTTAATTTTTCATAGTTAAATTTATAAAAGTTATATTTAATCATATACATTGTCTTTTGTAAATATAGGGAAATTATTGGAAGTGGTAGATCCTGCCCATGCTACGATCTTGTATAACTCTGATGATGATAAAAAGATGAATAATTTTTCACACAATTTGGTTAATATACATTGTGACTTAGTTTTTTCTGTGATAAGGGAGGATGTTTCTGAGATTACCTTTTTTTTGTTTGGTTTTCAAGATACTGGGAAGAAACTAAAGATGGTACTAAAGGTAAAAATGCTAGGAAGAATCTTTTATGATTCTGTTTGGTTTTCAGAATTTTTAGATTTAAATAGATTTTGGAAGAAAAAATTTTGTTTGATAAAATGAACTTAATAAAATCCTGTATTGGGTTGTTTTTGTATCTAATTTGGTTGTTTTTGTATCTAATTTATATATGAATAAATTATAACTTAAAAATTCTGCTCTGTAAGAAGGTTTATCTTATGTTGCAAGTTTGGATTATTTAAGTTGTCACAGACAATTTGTCTAATGATGCTTTCAAGTAACTTGTCACAGATAGAGTTGTAGTGTACCTATATATGTCCAGATTATATGTTGAAATCATGTTTTATTTATGTATCTATTAGGCAAAGCTTGATCTATGTAAGGTGGATGTTTCCAACAATGAGTCGGGGCAACAAATTGATGTAAATGTGTTTGCAACAAATTGAAAAACATTATTCATTTTCAATTGAATGAATTTGTTAATTATTTTAGACTGTAATAGGGCAAGACGGATCCCCTCAAGGTAGGCCACAAGTCTAATATTTTTGCCATAGGGCATGACATGTTGCTAACTAGAGAAGGCAGGGCAATTCCAATATCTGCTTGATCTGCCCCGACTTGTCCCATTACCATCTCTAATTTGAAATACATAAATAGTAAAACCTATGTTGTCACAATAAGTTGGCCAGATAGACCACTTGTGCATTGCGTGAGCCCAAATGGTTGAGTTGCTTCTTAATTGGATTATTTGTATATGTTGTGTGATGTCCATAGAAGTTGAATATGAAATTTGGTTGCATTATAATATCGTTTGGTCGTATTTTAGAACTAAGCAAATCGTCAGATGGCAACCTGGAAATTGTCACTTGAAACATGAATAAAGCATCTGCTGCAAGTTGTCGAGCTCTTATCTTGGCAATTATCTCAGCAACCCCTATTTCCAGCTACTAGAATTGCATTTTTGGCAAGTAGATGGAATTTCGACAACTAGCTTGGTCAAATCTCGGCAAGTAACCATCGGATTTGGTTTACATTATAGGATGACGAGGTCTAACTCGGCATCTATCTCGACATTGAGCACGGTAAAACTCTTTATCTGGATAACTATCTTAACATCATCTCAGCAACTTTTCTCTATTCAATTTTTCTACGTGAGTTCTTGAGCTATATCTCGGCAACTAGCTCAGAAGAATCTTATCAAAGCTCTCAATTTGAATTTTCTAGGTGAACTTCCATGCTATATCTCAGCATTTATCTTGGTAACTAGTTCGACATTTTCAAAATTTTAAAATCTTCGTCCCTGTTCTCCATCATCTGCGCTCCAAATTTAAAATCTAATCATTTATATGTTTGGATTTCAAATCTCTTTAAATGTGCATAAATTTCAGCTTTTGAAAAGTATGTTAACAACCTTCATAAGTCTTTCATCCGAATTCCAAATTAAGCTCCATTTGCAGTGATGAATTTTTATTAAAATCATTTTTCAACATGTGCTTTCAAACTGTAGATATAAGATTGATAACATTTCAAAAATTCCAATCATCTTTAAACATACAAAAACATTTTGTTTTTAGAAGTTGAACTCTCATAAATTAATGATCGCTTGTTTTAAATGTCTTTAAAAATTTGTGGAACAACCATAACAATTTTATCTCCTAAAAAATATATCTATCTTAGAGAAATATATCTTGAAAATTGTTTGTTTATCTAGCATTATCTAATCCAACATTATTATGATTTCGAATTATGTCTTGATGAATGTATTTCAAATGTACTTAAAAACCATTAAGTTCTACATCTTTGGAAATGTTGTAATACGATTGGATGTTCTAATAAGGAGATAACATTGTATTTTATCCTACAAGTATCGAAAATATTACGACTAACTAAGCTCTTCTTAGAGTCGAGTATGCTAGACTAGATGTGGGGTCGGCTTGTATTGATGTTTTGATTGGTTATTAGATCAATTGAACTTTTGATTAATGTATTGATGCTTGTATTTTTTGATAAATGATTTTATCATGCATATGAATTGTTAAAGGATTTGCATAATTTTATTATCCCTATAAAATATTGATCATGATATGAATATGATTGCATAACATGGCATGTCTATAGTATATGCTAGCAAGAACGGATGTTAAGAATTGAATGTGTTTGCCTTCGATGTGATAAGGTGAGCTTAGAAATGCTCACAATAGAAATGCATCATGTGAGTAGGCATTGCATCTTGACACAAAGGTAAGAACATATGTGTATGGCTGTTTGAGATATGGAATGCAAATCATGCACGTACCTGACTCTTCATTTTCTTTTCCCATGAATTATGTGTACATGATCATGGAGCAAGTCAATGAATTATGTTTTGTAATTTTTTTTTTTTAATCTTTCTTGACTACCTCATCTCCTTAAATTGGAATGGATTTCATTTATTTGGAGAATAAAAATACATCATTGGTTTTCTTGTTTGAAAATAACATATACTTTTAATTTAATGTAATCGGTTAGACAAATGGATTGGTATAATTGAAATTCTGATTTACAATAACTTGGTTGATAATTGTTTTTCACACATAGTAGTCAAATGCTTCTTTTAATAACATTTTCAGTATCTTTATCCAAACTTCATCTGGTCATTTATGATGATCAATTATTTTTGTGTAGTTTCCATGGTTCGGTTTTGGTTAATGATTGATTTTTTTAAAACTGAAACAAGTGAACTTTTCACTATTGCATTTTGTTACCACGATGTAGTACTTAAAATTAATGTATATTATAACTAGATGTCCTCTTTTTGGTATATTACCATGAGGGAGAGGGAGAGAGAACAAACTATTATTATTTTAATGGGATAATGGTATCCACGCCCCTCAAACTTGGCACATTGTTTCATTTAGACACCTTAACTTTTCGAGATTTCATTTAGACACTTGAACTTGACAATATTGTTTCATTTAGAACCATAACTTTTCGAGGTTTCAATTAGACACTCGAACTCGCCTAAACCAAGTCGTATAAACACTCGGAGTTATTATTTTATTTTTTTCATGGCACGTGAAATCCAAACGCTCAGACTCTCTGACATTTATTTTACAGGTGCAATATCTCTACATGATTATGGTCGTGCCGATGTGTATGTTCGTGTCTATGATTGTGTCAATGATCACCCAACAACACTATTGCAATGTTAACAATCAAATCAAACACAGAAACAATGAACATTAAAAAATTTTGAACATCATTAGAAAATAATTGTTTCATAAAAAAGCTTAGAATAATAGATGTTAAAGAGTCAGAGCGTTTAGATTTCACACATGCCATGAAAAATTTAAAATAATAACTCCGAGTGTTTATACGACTTGGTTTAGGCGAGTTCGAGTGTCTAATTGAAACCTCGAAAAGTTAAGGTGTCTAAATGAAACAATATTGTCGAGTTCAAGTGTAAATGAAATCTCGAAAAGTTGAGGTGTCTAAATGAAATAATGTGCCAAGTTCGAGGGGCGTAGATACCATTATCCCTATTTTAATTTTAGTTTAATTGTGCAACAAAACTATTATTTTGGTATAAATAAAAAACTTATTATATAGTATTAATTTTTTCAAAATAACTATGATCAGAGACTACTTATTTTGGTGGAGGTACTTTTTGTATAAATTGTAGTTTTTATTTGTTCATGCTCTTTGTCAAGTATGGCAATTTATTTAATTATGCATTATTACACGTTTAACAAATTTGATGTTTGCTACTTATCAATATTTATGCTTTTTGTAAAGTATACTTATTAGTATTTATGCTTTTTGTAAAGTATTGATGATATATCAGTATAAGTTTAATAAATTTGTAGAGTATTTCATCTAATTGGATCATGCATTGTGAGTATGGTAGTTTATTTGCCATTGTGAGTATGGTAGTTTATTTACCTGTTCTTGACTAGTTATTAGTGGAACTAAAACCTCTCATTAAAAAATTATCATTATAAAATTATAACGTTACATTAAATATTATGATAAATGAGTTTAAATATTGGTACGAATGAATTTATTTGGAACTGAAATTTGTTAAAGCGTATTTAATATGTTACATATTAAACATTTATTTTTAAATCTTATATGAATGAAAATGATGCTCAACAAAACCTAACATGTTAAAATGTTACACATGTTAAAATGTTACACATACAAACGTGTTAAAATAGGCTGAACCCTTCAACTTTTCGAAATTTCAACTGAACCCTTAAACTTGTCAAAAATACTTCAATTAAACTCTTAAACTTTTCGAAGTTTCAATTGGACTCTCCAACTTGTAATAACTGATTTAGTTACATTCTTAAACTTTTCGAAGTTTCAATTGGACCCTCCAACTTGTGAAAACTATTTTACTTAGACCTTTATTAAGATTATGCGAGAATAAAATTTTATTAAAATTTTTAAAAAAATTGAGAGTCCAATTCAAACTTAAAAAAGTTTAAAAGTCTAACTGAAGTAATTTTTAACAAGTTCAAGGATCCAGCTAAAATTTCAAAGCCAACTTCAAGAGGATTATCGCTTTAAAATTTAAATGTCTTGTGATATTTACTTGGGAAGTTCCAAGTTAAAAGATGCGTTAACATAAACAAAACCTAATGACCTAAAAATTCCCGACGGTAATTATGTTATATAAGAAGTAAATGCAATGGTGCTAGGTATGAATAATCATAATTGAACTTGTTTCTTGTTCAGATACTGCCTTGTTTCAAGGTTGATGAATTACTTAAAATGATCCTGTAGGAGAAAAAAGGTATGGTAAATAAGTAGCTTAACTAATGTGACATTTCATCTATAGTGTCTTATCCTAAGAAAACTTCCCCACCCAATGGGTGTAAATTACTTCCACAGCTCACCTCCCACTTCACTGAAAAAAACAAACATTCCAGTAGACACAACTGTTGATCTTATCCTAGGAAATTCATAATAACCAAATGCAGCACCAAGTTACAGAGAACAAAGTCTGCAAAAGCTCGCTCTGGAGGTAAATCCTGCAATTTCATGGGCAAATGCTTAAATAGAGCTTAAAGATATATGAAGAAATCCTGTTACCACTAAAATAAAAATCAATTTCTTCAAATTTCAAGCATGTTGACAATTAAAACAGAAAGAAGGTTGGAAATGAAAATCACCTTAAATTCCTTATTTTCTTTGTTCACTTGAATGCGGAGGCATACTGTAATTAAAAACACCCATCAGTCTTCAGACTCTTCTATATGTCTCAATAACATGCCTCCTAAAAAGGTAATTCAACAAAGCTACTTACCAGCAAGAACTGCTGTACCAACACAAGAAAGTACCCCAGAAAGAAATGAGTTGAATGGAAAAGATCCAACTGTAGCCATGTATGCTACCTGTTATCATCATGCAAACCAAAACCGTTCAGAAAGTTTGCATACACTCATCCAAGGGAACAAACCAAGCAGAGATAATATTTCAACACACTCTTAAATGATCAATAGATAAATAATGAGAAAGTGGATAGATAAATTAGGGCTTCTACTGCATGATAGGTCCATCTAGCTGATGTTCAATAAGCAATAGAATTTGAAACCTTCTATGCATCCATGACATAACTATTTTCTAAATCATTCCGTATTGACATGCATCTGTATAAACAGTCAATTAAATGTTGCCAGAAAACGACATATTGGAAAGTGAATCAGCCACTTAAACATCATTATATCATCCAACCCTCCTACCATCCCATACTTCATAAAAAGAGGTAAATCAAATTACAGAGATAAGATAGAGAATAATACAACTAGAATATGATTAATTGACCCAGGAAACCCACAATACACCCGAAGCATTTTAGTCATTATACAGAATAAACCCTTTTCCAGTCATTGTACAAAAACATAGCAAAGCAACCATTAATACAACCAAAACTAAAAAAACTAAAATAAACAACAAGACAGCTATATTCTAAATCATTTGCTACCAATAAAAATTAGATTTGCTGATCAAGAGAATAACATATGCAAGCACAGTAAATGAGCCACTTAAAAATAATTTCTTCATCCAATCCTTCTAACATCCATATTTCCATTAAAACTAGTAAATTAGATTTAGAGAATAAGGCAGAGCCATAGAAAGTGGACCAAAATATAATAAATAGACAAAACAGAAAAAGTCAAATACACCAGCAGAACGAGACTTCTTTAATCATAGGCATATTTTCTCATCAATAAATAGTTTCGCAACAAATCCTAAAAGTCATTTTACAGAAACATAGTAAAACCTAACCATTTATACAGCCAACTTTATGAGAATTTCTGCTAATGTTAGACAGCCAGTTTCATCTTGTAAGAAGCTTCACTCAGAATAAGGAGCCTCCAAGATACAAATGTATAGCATAAAAACTCATCCATATGATAGAAAGATTGAAACAGTGATAGCGTAGGTACAAGAAATAGGACAATGATAATAAAAAAATCGAAATAAAAAATAAAAACCCAACCAAATTTGTACTTAATTTTAGCTCCTTAGCAAAGAGCTTTCTACCTCACATTTATTATTTCATAATGTCATAACTGAATAGAAGATCAATATACTCAGCGTTAGCTCTAAAAAACTCCTTGTTAACTAAAAACTCTGATACAGAGCATAATGCATGACTTCAGTACCAAAAACATATCACACACATCAAATCTAAACAAATTGATTGATTTAGCTCCACTTCTTATCATGTGGATAAGAAAGGGCAGAGAAGAACTCAACCAATACTAAGAGGTGAATTTGAGTCATAAGTCATGACTCCGAAAAGATAATTGCTCGATCTCACTAATAATTATTAGAAGATTCCAACTAGTGGTGCCAGATTTAAAAATATAATATTCAAAGCAAATGAAAGACACCGATAAATTGGATAAATTGAAACAAGAACAACTAAAATATAGCATGTTCAAGAAAGTCAACTACAGTATAAGTATATAAGATATGTGTATCCTCTAGTTCATAAACTAGAATCCTAGAGCCACAAAATTATCATCGACTTCCATAACAAAAACATATAAAACCGGAATATTAATATGTAAAAATGCATATCCCAGCCTATGATAAAGCGCAATCCAATATCATATTCTATACAAAAGATCCTAACAGCACCAAGTAATTCAAAAGGATATGATACACATTATTAGATTTTACAAACAGGTAACGATTTAAAATACAAATGAAAAATCAACCGAAAAAGAACTGAAAGACAGATCGGTAATCAGAATAATAACAGTACCTGAATGACGGCAGTAAAGACAGCGAAACCCACATAGAGATCGATGATCTGCAGCATCCAAAATCAATACAAGATTCAGATAAGAGATTGACAAAAGATATAGAAAGAGAGAATGCGAGAGAAATGAACCTTGAGACTGGTGGGAGTGGCAGCGTAAGCAGAGCGAAGTGAGTGGAAAAGAGCTTGAGCGTCTTTACTCGTCGATCTCGCCATTTGCAGTCAGTTCACTTCTCGCTTACCGAAACCAATTGGAAATAAAAACCATTTGTATAGACCTAGAAATAATTTTGTCGAATGGCATTTCTACCCTTACACACTAGTCCTTGATTTTCCTGCTTATAGACTCAACGACCGAGCCTAAAATCGTAATTTAGTTTATGAAGAAAGTTTACTGTTTTATTTATTGAAGTCATGAAGTCAATGTCCCTATGGATGGAGAATTAGAAGCTAGAAATGTCGAATTAGAATTTAGCACTGGTTATCTCTCTTGTTGATCTTTACATGCTGTGGTACGTGTTGTTTTCATAAATATTTTAGAGCGGCCATTGTTTTGTTCTCATCTCAAAACACCAAATAATACAACTACTAGTACAAGTTCACTCATACATTTGCCCAATGGGATCTAAACTGGGGATGATATACTTCTATAGATGGATATTTTTTGCCCAGATGGTAGTTTATATGAGCTAGTCCAAGAACTTTATTCCAGATTATACCTAGATTTAACTACAAGGACTTTACATTAAGAGTAGATCGATCCTTATTCTGATAATTAGGGGGCGTTTGAGTCCGGAGAATGGAATTCTGACCATCAGAGCAAGGTGATCTACGCTTTAACTTTTGCTGCAGCTTCTTTGATTTGTTCAATGGTGAAAATTCCGAAGAAGTCATCATCTTTGACAGCATTGATTACTGCGAAGGCAACATCATCAACGCTAACAGGTGGAGCCAAGACCACATCAGATGCCGGAAGAGATCTTAGAGGTTTTATGAAGTTCTCTGTAGCACTTAGGATTTTCTCTATTGGTTCGCCAACCAAATCCAGAGGAATTTCAAAACCATCCACCTTTCTTTTCCCATATATGAAACCAGGCCTTAGAACCACACCTGAGATTGCCATAAAAACAATGAAAATAAGATGAGGGAAAAATATTCACCTGGTTAGGATGAATGAAATGAATATTCTTATGATAATTTTCCATGTGGCTATTTGAAATTTGCACCAACAAAGTGTTGATGAGCCACTTAGAAAGGTTTCTAAAGTCTTATTTTTGTTGATGTAAAATGTTTAAACCAATCCATCTCTGAACTCTTCAACATGTTTGAAAACTTCAAAAATTTTGCCACCTAAAATTCCTATCTGGGAGCCTACTTTGGCTGCATTTGCAAAGAGAGAAAGCCAGCCTAGCAGCTAACTATTTTCCATAGAATATATCATGTGATATGAAAGGGTCTGTTCAGCCTTACCAGAACTAGGATATTTGGAAAGAACCTCTGATTCTGCTTTCCTCTTTCCAGTGAAATATGATGATTGAAGTAAAAATGATGGAAGATTATAGTCATGCACAGATATCAAGATGAACTTGGGAATACCTGCGCAAAGAGAGAAAAGTTTAAGTATCAGGAGAAACCATATCAAGGATTAGGCTATGAATCACACAAAATATTAGCATATTGTTCTTTGTAGGACAAAATTAGGTAATTAGATTTATTAAAATAAAATAATAATAATAATAATAATAATAAATTAAATAAATAAATAAATCTTTTTTCTGCTAACTTTTTTGTTAATCTAGAAATCACAAAGGAGGAAAACAAGAAGAAATTACCATGTTTATCCACTCTTCTATGACGTAAAGATACCAATTCCATACATCAAACCATTCAGTTACTCATAGGTTCGTCTAATAACTTGACAAGACTATGTAATTCTCCAGATGATAGTTCATTATTGGATTCTAAAGCAATATAGGCTTCACCATTGTTTGTCTACAGAATGAAATAGGCCTACGAGGGGCACAAAAAAAAAAAAAATCACTCCCGTACAAGTGGCTGTCTACATCCACATCCGTACTTGGTCCTCCCTCCGAAGTACTAAAGTGGTACCGCTTCTGATGCAGTAAAGAATTTCAATATGGCAAGCAAAACAACTACTTTTTTTCTTTTAATAAAAATCAGGCCTTGTGTGTCCATAACTAAACTGAGATGACCCAGTGGGCATTGCTACTCTATTAAAGCAGTTGATCAGTTGAATTTCTGGCTGAAATGAAAAGTAGACCAGTTTTGGTAATTCACTATAAATTGAGTGTGGAAAATAAATGTAGGTAACATGCAAATTGAAATCTCAAAGCATACTCTCTAAATACTACCAACTCTGATAAAGGCAAATTCCCAGCAAAATAAAGCTAACTCGCTCAATGGTCTCTCAACAGTCTGAGGGATCGATTCTTCCTGTCCTCTAATAAACAGCACAAGCGAAGGAATAACCATGTTGAACTCACATCATGCATTCAATTTGAAACCTATAGTAAATCATTTTAGCTAACTGCTGCTAACGCATTCTAAAATTATTTTTATCTAGCATCAATAAAATGTGAGAACCAGCCAATGTTTTCATGAAAATTAATTGTTGAGGTCCTGGAATAGAAGTACTTGGCATTAAAGAAATGAAGACAGAGGAGATCTTAGAGTTAGGAGGTCTTGCGGGTGGAAATTAAATACTCCCAAGAAGTATAAAATGCAAACAGAAATTCCATCTTATAAAAAGCGATGCACTGTTAATCATCAACTATTCCTTACCATAATCCTTTGCAGCATTAACAGCCGCAATATTAGCTTCTCCATTAATCCTTAGCATCTGCTCCTCACTACCAAAACCACCAAGTGTTGAAACCACAGCAGTAGCACCAGGAAGTACTTCATCCCAGTTTGTGTAGAAAACATCTCCTACATAATATTAGGGTAATTTAAGAATCTGCATCCATAAATAACCATGCATTGTGAACTGGAAATGAAACAACCTCATAACATGTGGCAATGCTTTCAGTTAAGAAGTGATTTAACTCTTACAAATGGACTTTCTGTTTAGAAATAGAAGTCAGCAAGATGCATCAAGCTAACTCAAAGAAGCTTTTCTTTTATATGTCACTCTATAAAGGTAAAGTTTAACCATCCTCTTTGACTTTGAAGATAAAAAGAATTTACATCCACTAAAAATAAATAAATAATAAAAACAGGTATCACAATTTTTTTTAACTAGAAGATAATTCTATAATTTATTCCTTACATATCCAACTTAGCCAGTGAACCTTAAGATAGATTCCCTCCTTTCTCATATTTGCAGCGCAATAAACCATCAAAAAAGGTAATAGACAATTTACCTGAGGGACAATAAACCATTTTCGTCTTTCTTTTTCCCCTGAACTGTAAACTAGTACTTCCTCAACTGATTGGTTTCCCTCAACATGTATCAAAATATTATCGTGACTAGAGAATAAATTACTTATGTTTAGTAACTGAATTATAAATAAATCATTGTGAACGAATCTTTCACTGAACCATATTTGGAACTACTTCACAACACTAACCACATAGACACGGTAGAATGAGTAGACTAAACCTAACTAAAAGTATTCTTTGAAACATAATGTAACCATGTTTACTCCCTAGTTGATTATATTATAATTCATCCTCATGCCATAATTTAATTAAATTTCAAAGTAAGTTGTTGTATAATAAAATCTTAACAACTTATAGAGAAATACGGTGAACAGAACTTGCCTGCAATCCAGTTCACTTGATCTACCCATGAATCAGAATAAGTAGGACGGCCAGACCTGAGATATAACAAATACAAAAACAGAGAATCAGAACCTAATTTGACAACAATTTGAAAGAAGAACCAAGTTAATTGTACTGCATGTACCTGTTTAAGCTTACAACCTCAATGCCCTTGGTCACAGCAGCTCTGCATATAGCAGAACCAACAAAACCATTCCCTCCTAAGACCACAACCTACTAATAAGAAACCAAAACAAAGTCATTCTCAATTATTCACTTCAAATTAAGCATAAAGTCGATGTCGGTTCTCACTCTTTCAGGCTTGATATCAGCAACAACGTCTATTGGAGCTGATTTAGACTCGTCCACAACACCTTGTTCTGCATAGCTGCTCTTCACAACAATACCGTACCGTCTCCACAATCTGCAAATATTAAATTCAGTTGATTTACTTTCTCTTTTGGTTACAAGCAAAGTTGGAAGTGTGAGACTCACCGCTTCGAGGAAATGGAGATTCGGCGTCTAGCTCCGTTGAGATAAGACAGATGTGGAGGAGGTGTGGAGACGACGGCAGTCGACCACGACAACGACGTCATTCTTATGAGGTCTCCAAGTGTTTTTGTTGAGCGTCACTGGTTTGTCTTCCAAATGCAGCTTCCGGTTTTAAACACACAACACAATAAATAAAAGTTGCGGGATTTTCACAAAAATTGTGAATTTTAATTTTCCTGAAAATGACATTGTGGAACACGTTTCCTGGCAATTTTTGTCTGTAAATTCCAGAACTAACCCCGAGCTTTGTTTTAATTACGATCTTTTTTTTTTTCCCTCCGTGTATGATATTCATTGACCAGTTAAAATATAGGAACTGGGAATCGAAAAGCAAAATTACATTTCTAAATGTTGACTCATAAGGTTAATTGCATGCAAATGCCACCATCTGCTTTGAGTAAATGGATAGTACCTGATGTCATATAGATACCCTTAACCATTACGTAAGTTCACGACTGTGTACTTTAGTTCGAAAATTTTTATAGTATTTAACTATATGATAATAAAAAATTGTAGGAAGATTCTCTACGGACATCTCGATCAAATTTTCAAAGAAAAAAGAGTACGACCACACCACTTGTATTAATGTTTGATCAATCAAGAGACTTGCTTTTCACCATAGTTGTGAAGATGAAAAGAATGTGTTCTCTCAGTCAGCAAATACTTGTTGTCGTCATTGGGAAATCCTAGTCATGTTGCTTCTTTGCACTCGACTGCTCCGTTAGATACCTGCAAGACATCGGTTTCTTTAACATGGATTACTTAAATATAATAAGAGCATGACTGATAATCCAAAATGGTTGACCACCATAACACAGGATATGTGCTGCTGTCAAATGAAAAAACGGAACCTATAAATCATGCAGATTATGACCAGTCTAGGCTCTAGCTCACTGAAATATGGTTTATACATATATTTGTTCTATGTTGCATTCTACTCCTACCTTAAAAAAATATATTTGCTATACAGTCAAATGTAGTTTTTACTTACTTGCCAGTGTAGAAGCCCGCAGAATACCAAGCATTCAAGACATCACTGAGATCTGTTTCAGAGCTAAGACTTTGAATCATTTCCTCACCATTCTCTTTCTTTTTCTCTATCTCTGCATTACATGAGAACTTAGCATATGCACATAGCAATTAAGAGATGGCAATCCCCATTGAACAATTATTGCAAAGAAAGATTCATATAGCCAGAACAGCAACAATAATCAAAAGGCCAATGAAGGAAAACAGTGTAGAAATGATCCCACGATAAACTCTGAATTTAAAAAGTGAGAACCTGTTCTATATGGTTTAAGGATGAATGGATAACTAAGGACATTCTGATAGGTTAACTTGCAGCATGGAGTTGTAGTATAAGCATTATACAGTTAATTAATCTCTGATAAAGCATGAAACGAAAAGTCTATTTTGATAATTTAGGACAACCCTCATGGATATCATATATTCTTAAAAGAAATCAGGCTCACCTTCAGTTATAGTAGAATTGACAGTAGTTCTCAAGGAAGATATTGCTTTTCCAGCAGCTCCCATTGCTGTTTTGACAATGTCATCCTTGACAGGAAAGGTTGATTTTCCAGTGCAATGAGATGCACTAGCATCCACACAAATTGTACTACAGCATGTGCGTGGTAAAGAACAACAAGAGGGATAAGCAGTACAAGGAGACACCAAAGTTTGACATACATATGGGCAACATGAAGATATGACTGCTGGATGAGAAGCTTGGCCAGCAGGATGTGGGTTTTCTTGTGAGGTAGAACAAGTGCCCAACTGGGGAACAGAACTGTAGCCTTCACCAAGATACTGGTAACCAAATTGCTGAAGCTGCTGGAGGACATATTGTCTCTTCTCCTCAAGCTCATAGTACTGACTGAGAAGCTGATTATGATATTCTGCACCTTGTGAGTGCAAATAGTCTGTAGGTGGATCATGTGTGGGAAGACCGTTTAATGCATCCGCAGATGCTTCAGTTGCATGCGCATCCATAGGAGGATTTCCTTCAATGGGTGCAACTATTGTTTCTGTTTTAACACTTGAGACCGCATCTTTGTTTTCTTCAGCCTCCCCAGATCTTCAGATAAAATGGCAAAAGGTATTATTTGAAAACAGAAAACTACACACAATGACTATACACATAATGAAAATAAGTTTCTTTTTCTGAATGTGAAACCAATCCTAAACCCCTCACATTGACCATCGAAACTAAAATCATAGGGCTGTGACAATTTCTACCAAGGGAAAGCATGGAAACTAGAAAGCAAAAGCAAAACATTTATACTTATATAAGAGTAGTAAAGTGATATGAAGCTGTGATTAACAAGATATCTTTTTCACTAATCATGAATTGTTTAAATACATTTGTGTACCAAACTCAGAGCAGAGGTCCCATAGTCATTCAAACAAACAGAAGAATAGGGCAATATGTTAATAGCATAGACATGGAAGAACCATTGGTTATTAACAGTGCCATTCAATTTGCTCTACAAATATCAAAACATGAAACAAAATGTGGAAGTTTCAACTCTATATAGCCAGTCATGAAAGGTAAAGCTTTTTAATAAGAGAACTAAATGAGTGATTCCATCTTGTCACAGCCAGAAACTGTGACAAGATAAACAAAACTCATAAGAATCATCAAAACGAGAATCCATGAGATACTAGTAATAATTAAAAAAGACCGTTAATCTAGTTGGAAGTGAATATAGTAAACGGACCTCACTTCAAGATTAGCAGATTCGTCTGAGGCATCCTCATTGTTTTTCTTGATTATATGCATTTTCTGGAAAGGGAAAATAGAGTCGAATTAGGTTTTCGTATAAAATTGGGAAGGGTAAACACAGAGAGAGAGAGACGCACCTTGTATTTGGACATGGCATCGTCAAAAGCTTTGAGGAGAAGAGAGTCATCCCACAGTTCTCCTTCTTTCCCCATTTCCTAGAACCTAAAACCCTTACCCCTGTAAACTCTCTATATAGTATGGTTTTCCTCCTACATTCCTTTCCACTTAGTTTTAAATCATGTCTAAATTACTTAAAAATAGCATTAATATTATTAAACTAGTGAAAATACTTGGGCAACCGCCATACATAAATATTCTTAACTAGTAAAAATGTTATTAAATTTTATTATATTATATTTAAATTAAAATGTATTTTAATTTTTTTAATTTACCAATTTACAATATTAAATACAGAGTGCATATATTTCTGTATCACACCACTACATTTTTTAAAAAAATAATAATAAATTTAAAGATAAAATTTATATACATAAAAGAAATTATTATAATTTTAAATATATAATAAAAAAAATTATTAATAAATTTATATAATAACACCACACTATTTTTTAGGCTTTAGATTCTTCCTCCATCCCAGGCTATCAATGAGCAATAATTTCAACATATTTCTATCATTTCTATTCAAAAATAAAAGTCATTAATGTTAGGATGGCGTGAATCATAAGAAATCCTAAATTACTTGATTCACTAGAAATCCTTTTTTGAAAGGAATTTCTATTTTGGTTTTTGGATCTATCTCCTATTTGCTAGTTTTCCTAATTTGAGAAGATTTGTTTTTCCCAATTGTTATGGTTTACTTTTCCTTATTGGAAAGAAACTATTAGGAAAGTGGGTTTTGTGATCACTATAAATAGAGGCATCTCACAAAGAAGAAAGCATCCAGTTCTAAAGAGAATTTCACATTGTGAGTGTCGGAAACACATTCGAGAGTTAGGGGTTTTAGTTTGGGTGTCTTGGGTTGTGAGATTTGAGTGTAGCCTTTTGTGGCTATTTTGTGTGATATCTTGTAATCCCTTTGATCATTATAGTGGATTGTTATTCTCTTCCTTCGTGGAGTAGACACATTGCCGAACCACGTTAAATCTCTTGTGTCTCTTTCTACTTTCCATACTTTGTTGTTCTGTTTCTACTCTGGTTGGTGCTATTCTGTCTCCTCTATTCCTATCAAACTGGTATCAGAGCATAAGTTGGGTTTAGTCATGGCATCAACATCATCAACAAAGTTTGATATCGAGAAGTTCGATCGAAACATGAGTTTCGTTATGTGGAAAGTCAAGATGAAAGCAATTCTGACACATCATGGATTGCAGAAGGCGCTTTTGAAGAAAGAAGAATTTCCCAAATCGTGGGATGAAGAGAAGATGGTGGAGATAGATGAGCGAGCATTATCCATGATCCAATTGTGTTTGTCTAATGAGGTTCTGAAAGAGGTTATCGATCAGAATACTGCAAAAGGATTATGGGATAGATTGGAGGCTCTATATATCACAAAGAATCTCACTACAAAATTGATCGCCAAGCATCGTTTATACACCCTGTCGATGGCAGAAGGTACGTCCATCAAGTCTCATATTGATGAATTCTCTTCTATTGTAATGGATCTATCTAACATGGACATCAAGTATGAAGATGAAGATCAAACCCTCATGTTACTTCATTCTCTACCTCCTTCTTTCAAGAACTTTAGAGAGACGTTGATCTATAGTAATACTTCTCTAAAGTTGGAAGACGTCAAATCGGCACTTTATTCGAAGGAGTTATTTGATAACCAGATGTCCAAAAACCGAGCAGATCATCCTGCTGAAGGTTTAATGGTTAGAGGAAGACCCGAATCTAGAGAATCTGGTAAAAATCGCTCTAGATCAAAATCAAAGTCCAAGTATGTGGTTTGCCATTATTGTAAGAAGAAAGAACACATAAAAAAGGATTGTTGGACTCTTCAGAAAAAGAATAAAGAAAATAGTCAACAATCAGAGAAACCTCCAGAAGCCAGTGTTGTGCAAGATAAGGATGAAGACTGTGATGTCTACACAGTCATTGATGATAATACTAGATCTGATCAAGGGTGGATTCTTGATTCTGCGTGCTCATTCCATATCTGCCGGCAAAGAGAATGGTTCACTTCTTTCGAGGAATCCGAAAGAGGTGTTGTGTTAATGGGCAACGACCAACCTTGTAAAGTTTCTAGTATTGGTTCTGTGAAGATTAGGATGCATGACGGCGTGATTCGAACATTGGTAGTCGTTCGGTATGTTCCTGATATTAAGAAAAACCTTATCTCATTATCTGCTTTAGATGATACTGGTTGCAAATTCACTGGTGAAGGTGGAGTTCTAAAGGTTAGTAAAGGTGTGCTGGTAGTTATGAAGGCGAAGAAATTTGGTAGGCTGTATTATCTGATGGGGTCTACTGTTATGGGTTCCGCCTCTGTTTCTTCTACAAACGAAACAGATACTACGAAGTTGTGGCATATGAGACTTGGACATATGAGTCAGAAAGGCATGGCAATGCTGAGTAAGAGGGGTTTTTTGGGTGATCGGAATATATCCAATTTGGAGTTTTGTGAGCATTGTGTCTTCGGCAAACACAAACGAGTCAGCTTCAGCACTGGAATACACAAAACTAAAGGTACGTTGGATTATATTCACTCTGATCTTTGGGGACCATCACGTGTTGCATCAAAAGGTGGTTCAAGTTACATGATGACATTGACTGATGATTTTTCAAGAAAAGTCTGGGTCTATTTCTTGAAGAATAAGTCTGAAGCTTTTGAGACCTTCAGAGATTGGAAGGCATTAGTTGAAAAGCAGACTGGAAAGAAAGTTAAGCGCTTGAGAACTGATAATGGGTTGGAGTTCTGTAGTGGGGAATTTAATTCATTCTGCAAAAAAGAGGGCATAGTGAGACATCTCACAGTTAGTGGGACACCCCAACAGAATGGCGTAGCCGAACGCATGAATAGAACCCTTTTGGAAAAGGTTCGTTGTCTGCTGAGTAATTCTGGATTGACGCAAGATTTTTGGGCAGAGGCTGCAGCGACAGCTTGTTACTTGGTGAATCGTTCTCCATCCGCGTCAATTGAGTGTAAGACTCCTGAAGAGGTATGGTCTGGTAAACCTGCTAATTATTCTGAATTGCGGATATTTGGATGTCCTGTCTATGTTCATTCGAACAATGGAAAGTTAGAACCTAGGTCAAAGAAGGGCATATTTTTGGGTTATCCGAATGGTGTGAAGGGATACAGAGTTTGGCTTACTGATCCAAAGACACCAAAATCCATAATTAGCAGAAATTGCATCTTTGATGAGAATACCATGCTTCATCCAAATAAGGAAAGTGTTAATTCTGACACTAAGGTGGAAAGTTCTAAGAAGGAGAACAAAAAGATGCAAGGTATTAGGGTGGAGTCTCCATCCGAAAATCATGAAAAGCCAAATGAGATAGAGACTGAAATCATTGCCAGAGGAAGGCCCTTAAGAGAGAGACGAATGCCTTCGAGATTTGATGATTATATTACCATAGCTTGTGTCGCTGCACAAGAAATCGAAGGATCTGATGACCCAATCACATATAGTGAAGCCGTCTCGAGTGATGATTCTGGTAAGTGGTTGGTGGCTATGCAAGAAGAGGTGGAGTCTCTTCATAAAAATAAAACTTGGGAACTAGTAAAGCCTCCTATTGAAAAGAAGATCGTTAGATGTAGATGGGTCTACAAGAAAAAGGAAGGCATACCTGGGGTCGAGAAAGCAAGATACAAGGCATGTTTGGTTGCAAAGGGCTATAGTCAGGTGCAAGGTATTGATTTCAACGATGTTTTTTCACTTGTTGTTAAACATAGCTCTATTCGTGTTTTGCTTGGTTTAGTTGCTATTCATGATCTCGAGTTAGAGCAACTAGATGTGAAGACTGCGTTTTTACATGGTGAACTTGAAGAGACCATATACATGTCTCAACCAGAAGGTTTTGAAGTTGAAGGAAAAGAAGACCATGTTTGTCTACTCAAGAAGTCATTATATGGCTTAAAGCAGTCACCTCGACAATGGTACAAGAAGTTCCACTCGTTTATGATGGTGCATAGTTTCACAAGGAGTCATTCTGATAGCTGTGTGTACTTCAAAAAGTTATCTGATGATTCATATATCTATCTACTCTTATATGTCGATGACATGTTAATTGCTGCCAAGAATAAGTCTGAGATCAACAATTTGAAGAATCAGTTGAATGGTGAGTTTGAGATGAAAGATCTAGGAGGAGCAAAGAAAATTTTGGGAATAGAGATTAAGAGAGATAGAGCTGCCGGTAAAATTTACTTAACTCAAAGAAGCTTCATAGAGAAAGTTGCTGAGCGTTTTGGGATGAAAGACACAAAACCGGTAAGTACTCCATTAGCTTCTTATTTTAAGCTTTCTGCTGATTTGTCACCAAAAACTGATGAGGACATAGAATATATGTCACAAGTTCCCTACTCTAATGCTGTTGGTAGTATCATGTATGCAATGGTGTGTACTCGTCCCGATATCGCACATGCTGTTAGTTTAGTTAGCCGTTACATGGCTAATCCTGGAAAACAACATTGGCAAGCTGTGAAGTGGATATTGAGATATTTGAAGGGTACTACTCATGTTTGCTTGGAGTTTGGTAAAGACAAAGGGAATGTTGTTGGTTACGTTGATTCGGACTATGCCGGTGATCTTGACAAAAGAAGATCGATTACTGGATATGTCTTTACTCTTGGAGGTTGTGCAATTAGTTGGAAGGCTACTTTACAAGCGACTGTTGCTTTGTCAACAACAGAGGCCGAGTATATGGCCATGGTTGAGGCTATAAAGGAAGCAATTTGGTTGAGAGGATTGGTTGGTGAACTCAGCGAAGATTTGAAGGTGACGGCAGTCCATTGTGACAGTCAGAGTGCGATTCATCTAGCAAAGGATCAAATGTTCCATGAACGCACTAAGCACATAGACGTCAAGTACCACTTTGTTCGAGATGTGATTTCTGAAGGTAATATTACGGTTCAGAAAATTGGTACCGAAAATAATCCTGCTAATATGATGACCAAGTCCTTATCTACAATCAAGTTCAAGCATTGTTTGAGCTTGATTGGAATTTGTGATCGTTAAGATTCCCTTACGGGATACAAGGAAGAGGAAGACAATTTGAAGTCTATTTATGGGTCAAGGTGAAGATATAATTGATAGTGATCGAAGAAAGAAGATTCAGAAAAGTTGAGGTGATTCAAGTCAAGGTGGAGATTTGTTAGGATGCCTTGAATCATAAGGAATCCTAAATTACTTGATTCACTAGGAATCCTTTTTTGGAAGGAATTTCTATTTTGGTTTTTGGATCTATTTCATATTTGCTAGTTTTCCTAATTTGAGGAGATTTGTTTTTCCCAATTGTTATGGTTTACTTTTCCTTATTGGAAAGAAACTATTAGGAAAGTGGGTTTTGTGATCACTATAAATAGAGGCGTCTCACAAAGAAGAAAGCATCCAGTTCTAAAGAGAATTTCATATTGTGAGTGTGGGAAACACATTCGAGAGTTAGTGGTTTTAGTTTGGGTGCCTTGGATTGTGAGATTTGAGTGTAGCCTTTTGTGGCTATTTTGTGTGATATCTTGTAATCCCTTTGATCATTATAGTGGATTGTTATTCTCTTCCTTCGTGGAGTAGGCACATTGCCGAACCACGTTAAATCTCTTGTGTCTCTTTCTACTTTCCATACTTTGTTGTTCTGTTTCTACTCTGGTTGGTGCTATTCTGTCTCCTCTATTCCTAACAATTAAGTACTTGAAGGTACTTGCTCCAAAACTCTAGAATTGGAGAATTTAAAAAATTTTAGTGTTCCATTACCAGCAAATAATCTAAAATAGATTTAATTTATCAAATGTTGCTCCTGCAAAACAACCACTGAAAAAAAATTCAAGTTAATTTTATATACAACACATAATTAATAATACCATCAACAGATAATCATATATATTTAAAATCAATTTGCGTGGTTGAAAATATTTTATTTATTTATATTAAATATTATTGTGAAATTTCAATTACATTATATATAAATGGGTCCATTGTATTTTTGGACTTTTTATTAAAAATATTATAATTTTTAGACCAAAATTAAAATTTTTACAAAACTAAACTTTTTTGAAAAGTTTTTGAACCGTAATACCCTGCTTCTCGGTCTTGATTTGCTTCCCGGGCAAAATAGACCGGGAAGCAAAAAATACACCGGAAAACAGGTAAAATATAACTATTTCCCGCTGTTCTGCTTCTCGGACCGGGAAACAGTTATATTTGCCTGTTTCCTAGTCTGATGCTTCTCGGTCCACCTGGAAGCTCATTTTTGCTTTTTTTTTTTTTTCAAAAAGTCTAAAAGTGTAAAAAATTTAAAGTTGGTTTAAAACTAATTTTTTTTTATATAATGTCTAAAAATGCGTATTTTCAAAATATATATATATATATATATATATAATTCGAACATAAAACTATTTAAATAAATAAATTTTTATGAGTGTGAAATTTAAAATGTTCTATACCACCAAATTCAACTTTATATTTAATATATATATATATATATATATATATAAACATATTGTCAAATTTTGCAAATATTTATTTAAAAAAATAATAATATTTTTACTTTCATTAGAAATCATAAATTATTCTGCTAATGAAATTTTATCAAGTAAGAAAATTGGATAGTTGAAATTTTTTATTCAATTAGCAGAAGTTATACGTTGGAGTTGGAGGTAAAATATTTTAAATAAAAATTTATTTGAGATTTAGTAAGTATAATTATATAATAACAAAATTGAATAAATTGTATATTAATTTATAAGAGTACTTCAATAATCTAAATAAATAAAATGTGAAAAGACAACTAAATTTAATTTAATGTAAATTTATATTAAACTTTAATTTATATCATATTAATTTTAATAAATATAAATATATATATATTTATATAAATAATAAATTTCATGAAAAAAATTATTTGTTAATATTTATATAATAATAATTTAATTCGAATTGATGTTTAATTCATTTTAGTTATATGTTTGTCTAATTTGGACAAAATCAATTAGTACTTTAAAGAAAAAATTCCAATAAAGTTGCTAAAATCTTTCATCCATTACGAGTATAAAAGTTGAAATCATTTAATCTATGAGGTATATAATCTTAAATTTAAAAGGAAATTAATAATTAAAAAATATATTTATATAAAATAATTAAAATATTATTATTATTATTATTAATATTATTGCAATGTGATATCAAATTGATTTTTTTTTAAGACTAACTCATTTAAATGTATCAGCAGCTTTTGTTTTTTAAATTACAAAATAAATTTTTTTAAATTAACTAATTTGAATGAATTAGCTCTTCCCTTTATAATACGTGTCTCTTTAAATCAGGTATATGTAAATTTTGAATGTAATCTTTCCGGTTTATGTTGGGTGTTTTCTCCTCTTTAAACATAATCTGCATTAATCTTTGTGTTGTTATCAAACATGTCGACCAACGAATGATGATATTGTTAATATTGATTTATGTTACCTTTCAATGTAAAATGTATATAGTTTATGCTCTCTAGAATCTGACAATGTCACTCCATAGCTATGATCAGAAGTCTTCCACTGAACTAAAAAGCTTCATTGATGGAACTTTGAATTGGCATCTCCTTTTGAATCCAAATATGAAATGTTCAGATATCATGTTGAAAACGGCTGAAGCGATGACAACAGCTTAAAGTGATTTGGTAGACATTAATATTGGCTTTGGGATGGAACCATGCCTTGCTAAAGAAGCTAATGTAGCATTCACAAACTTATCAGCTGGAACCATATTAAGGATCCCATTAGGATTGGCTAAAAGTCACTTAATAGTCCTTTGCCATAGTATAGAATTAGTAGCATCCTATTCTATCAAACCTAGTTCAAAAATGAAAATTGCTTTTTAAACAACTATATGTCCTATCCTATCAAACCTAGTTTAAAAATGAGAATTTCTTTTTAAACAACTATATGTGAGACGTATGTGTATTTCTTTTTAAAAATGAGAATTTCTTTTTAAACAACTATATGTGAGACGTATGTGTATATATACACATACCTGTTTCTATCCATCTAGGGCAATGGTGTAATGAGTACAGGAATACCTCCTCCAATGTTATTGATCATCATCTCTTCCATTGCCTTTATGAACACATATGTGTCTTGCCATCCATACTTTCTGGCCCTGAATATGAACAATTAAAATGAAAATAATGACGATGATGGTTGGTTATAGAAATCAATTCAATATTACCTTTCTAAACCAATTTGATGTGGATCGGTTGGCCTTAAATTTTATGGAAGACTTGGACCGGGTCAAGATTAGAAATAAGCCCTAATTATTTTTGGATTTATTATTTTAAAGTTTATTTCCTAATAGGATTTAGGATTTATTTTCCTTATTTGATTTATTTGTTTTCTTTTTAGGTTTTCTAAAATATTAGGAAATTCCTTCTTAAAAGGATTTCTATTTGTCTAGGTTGTAACCTCTATATAAGGGGCTTCCTTTCATAAATTAAATATCTTTCATCTCTCAACTTTTGAATATTTTTTTTTCTCTGAAATAGAGTTCCCTTAGATTAGGGTTTATCTTCCCTTGGATTAGGGAGTTTCATCGTCCCGCCCAAACGAAATTGGTCACTTAACACTCGTGACCGAGTATAATTAGTCTATCAAAACTCGTGACCGAGTCTAAACTGTCTTTATTTTTATTTTTCGCTTCCATCTTGCGTCAGTTGGTATCAGAGCAGTGTTCGTCCATGGGAAATAATCAAGATGCAATAGCACAGATGAAGATTTTTCAAGCATATTGTCGAGTTGGAGATGCTATTTGTAGGATGATTATATATGATTGCAGTTATGAAAATCTAATCGCTGAAAAATTTTTGGAGATCCTACAATTACCAACAGAGCCTCATCCTTCACCATACAAGGCTTTTTGGAATAAAGAAGGTATGCTGATTGAAGTAAATCAAATCTGTAGAGTACTTATTTCGATGGGTAGATCTTATTCAGATACTATTATTTGTGATGTTATGGATATTGATACGTGTGGAGTCTTATTGGGGCAACCTTGGTTATTTGACCTGAATGTTGTGTACAAAAGAGAAAATAATTCGTACAACTTTAGGTGGAATAAAAAGAAGATTGTGATCTTGTTTACTGGATCCGTGAGATCTTCTAAATTCGAAGAAAAATCTAAAATGACATCAAAAGTGTCAAGTGAGATCATGATCAAATCTGATGGTGATTTGGTAATCGAGAAGGGTTCACGTCAAGTTGAAGAGAAAGTAGAAGCAAAAGTAGACTCAATTTTGCTAGAAGCTGAAGTGGAATCTATTTTGCCAGTAACAGATGTGGATTTCGTTATCAGCCTTCCATGTACTCAAGCAAAAACAAGCTCAATTTTGCTAGAAGTGGAAGTAGATTCTACTTTGCTAGTAGCAGATGTGGATTTCGTTATCGGCCTTCCCTGTACTCAATGAGACTCTATTTTTGTTACAGTTGACAGCTTTTCAAAAATTGCGCACTTTATTTTCTACAAGAAATCTGGAGATTTAACTCATGTTGCCAAAATATTTTGTTTAAAGATTATTTGTCTTCACGACATCTTCAAATTATTATTATTGAAGACAATATACATGTGGAAGAAAAGAAGGTGGAAATAATTTGACACTCTCCAAAGATATTTGATGAGAACTCGAGGACGAGTTCTTCTAAAGTGGAAGGGAATGATGCGGATCGGTTGGCCTTAAATTTTATGGAAGACTTGGACCGGGTCAAGATTAGAAATAAGCCCTAATTATTTTAGGATTTATTATTTTAAAGTTTATTTCCTAATAGGATTTAGGATTTATTTTCCTTATTTGATTTATTTGTTTTCTTTTTAGGTTTTCTAAAATATTAGGAAATTCCTTCTTAAAAGGATTTCTATTTGTCTAGGTTGTAACCTCTATATAAGGGGCTTCCTTTCATAAATTAAATATCTTTCATCTCTCAACTTTTGATTATTTTCTTTTCTCTGAAATAGAGTTCCCTTAGATTAGGGTTTATCTTCACTTGGATTAGGGAGTTTCATCGTCCCGCCCAAACGAAATTGGTCACTTAACACTCGTGACCGAGTATAATTAGTCTATCAAAACTCGTGACCGAGTCTAAACAGTCTTTATTTTTATTTTTCGCTTCCGTCCTGCGTCACAATTTGTCAGACATAATCGGCAGAGGCTCCATGATTGTAGTTGAAAGCTAAAATTTTGGATTGAACATCTAATGTGAGTTCAAAAATACTATCACCCATGCTAACTGGCTTTTTTCCACATTCTTCCTTTTCTTTATCCATTCTAAAGTCAGAATCAAGTTATGAAACTGCACAGAAGTGTTTGTAGTTGTTTAAATTTTGTAAAGAGACAAATTACTCACCTGGATTTCCCTCACTCTATTAGTAATAGCACCAAAGTTCCTTTTAGCCTTAATGATTCCCTTTCCGGTCATTTCTCCAGTTTCCTCCAACTTCCCTGAAAATCATGAAAACATTGTAATTGCTTTAGCTGAGTTTGCGTGAATAATTTATACCTATCATATTGTGAAATAGTAGACTGATTATATCTCTTATCCATCTTTATGAGCAAGGGACCGATTCTTTGGAAGATCGTGTACATTGTCCTTCTACATTCAGCAGCAGACCATAATTCTATCTCAAACACTAAACTACTTACAACTTGAACCTCCCATATTACATTTTCCATATTTACAACCACAAGCATATTCTAATATATTCAGAATCAAGCTTAAACAGTGACTATATACACTAATTCAATCAACATCAATTGACCACACAATAAGTACACATGATCCATTGATATGTACAAAAAGATCAGCCATGTTGCATTTCTTTGCAAATCGCATCAGATGGCTAGCTCCTCCTATGTTAATATCAAAAGCAATAGCATACCTGCATATATGCTCTTTCTGCATAGCTCACGATGTGCATCGTCAATGCTTGAATTTTTATCCATTCATATCGTAAGCCTAATTCTCAGCAAACAACATTCATATCATAAGTCTAACTCTCAACAAACAACATGAAACATATATTCAGACATGTTACAATGAACTTAGAGAGATATACATGAGGTAAGCTAGATGAATTAGCTCTGATCAATGTGACAGTTACGCTTGCAAGTGTAATTGCTTCCTTAGAACCAACCACTTTTGAGATTGTACTGCTTGTGTTACAAACAATCTTGTTACATAGCAAGCAAGCAACCTATAGTAATAGAACAACAAAAGTAATATTATTACTGACCTAGAAATTGAAACATGATGACTAGGGGTGTAAACGAGTCGAGTCGAGCTCGAGCATGCCCAAGCTCGACTCGACTTGTGAAAGATTATGTTAAACTCGAACTCGAGCTCAAACTCGTCGAGCTTTCAAAAATTAAGTTTGAGCTCGAACTCGAATGACAATCGAGCTACTCGAACTCGACTCATTAAAACTCGTTTATTTTTTATTAATAATTTTCTAATTTTATATATTTATTCTTGATTTGATTTGGACATACTCGAGCTCGACTCGACTCGTTAGTGTTACTATAGTAGAGTTCGATAAGGCTCGCGAGCCTTACTCGAGTAATATAAAGCTCAAGCTCGACTCGTTTCAGGAAAAAGCTCGACTCGAGCTCGACTTGAACTCGTGAACAGCGAGTGGATCTCGAGTATTTCTCGAGTCGATCTCGAATAACTCGTGAGTAGCTCGACTCACTTACACCCCTAATGATGACCCCATTTTTCAAGTTCAGGTTATGATTTCTACTTCACTTACCTTTGGACCAAACCAAAATATTAAAGGATCACTAACTTTGTAAGAAAAATGAACCTCAAGAGTCTAGTTATTTCTATCAATCATTGGTTCAGCTCTCTTTATATAATCCACTGGATTACCACAAGTTTTCTAGTAATAAACAAGAAGCAAAAGCATGCCAAATTCGATACTCACTACAATTTCAGATTGTTTTTCATCAGATTGGATAAATACTAACCAAAAGCAGTCATTGTTGTAATTGATCAGATAAGTTTGAAACTTCTAAAGTAGGAACTATATATAGCTAATATGACTATATGGTTTAATAATATACAATACCTACTGGTGAGGTAATTGGAAAACTTTATTCATTTCTGATTGATGAACTCTGTTTTCTTTGTTGGTAGCTCAACTGGAGAGGTAATCACCATCATACTCTTCTCATACAAATGTAAAAAATGAGAAGTCTCAACTTTGTTTTCCTTGTCTCTGTAAATAAAGGGAGATAGAATTAAATACAAAAATCATAGGAAAAGTAAAATTATAAAAAATATTATCAACCATAGTAGACACAATTACCCGGCAATGGATTTGCAACAACACTGTTAGTTTTGATTGGTTTTGATTCCTAATCCACAGACTTCAACTCTTTAGACTCAAACTTCTCCACGGTAACATTGTTTTCGCTTTTTGAATTTTGAGGGTGCTTCTTTAACCCAAACAACACTTTAACAATCTCAATCTTAATATAATCTTATTGTACTGAGACAGAAGTTTTAGATGGCTTGGAAGAGCCTTTGGTTCTTTAGATTTCTGCAGAATCACAAAACTGAAAAAGAGAAGATATCAAATCAATATTTTTCAGTTCCTTTAAAATCTTAACAACATCTACACATTATACACACAAGTCCAATAACCACAAACAATCAATTACTCAAACAAACACAAACACAAAACTACAAAATTCTCAAAAGGATAAGGCAAAACATCCAAATATTAAATAGTAATACGATTTTTTGTTAACTATTTTTTAACAGGATTTATTTATTTATTTATATATCATCATGCATGATAAGTATACTAATCAATCAACAACAAAATCAAACATAATTCAAATAAATCAAATCAAAACCACACCATCAAAACATGTGTATACTTTGAATGAAGGAATCATTATGTTTAGTAGAATTAGACCAAATATCAAGCTCAGCAACTCTAACACCTCTACTATAATTGATACTTGTTACCTTTTAAGTAAGAATTATAATCTCTCTAAATAAAATAACCAATTGAAAAAAATAAATGTAACTAAATGAACCTGGGGACAAAGCAGGGACTATAGCAGCAATCTTAGTCTCAACCAAATCACGAACTCAAAGAATGTCAATCAAACCCTTATCCTCCTTCTGCCATAGTTCTTGCTCCACCAAGTTCGTACTGCTATAATCAAATCACAATTGTCAACAATTACAATTTCATATATAGCTAAGTTAGGTTACAATAAACGGAATAGAAATTAAACAACATGACATCGCGAAGTCTCGGAGAAAAAAATATTAAAAAAAAGTAAAAAGAATCGAAAACCGAGAAATATAGATCAACAGCAAAATAGCACATCGGTACACCTCTGGAATTAACAAACCGCCAAAGAACTGTTAAATTTAGAAGCTTTGATGTCCCAAGCATTGCCTAAAGGAATAAAATTTCGAAACCAAAATCTCGTCTAGGCTTTATGGATTAGATAGTCTATAAATCACCAAATTCCCAATCCTTGACCTGCTTGTTTCAAAAGACTACGGAACCCATCAAATGCGTTGAAAGAGTTAGAATTTGAGTAACAATAGCTTGAATAGTTGGATAAAAAAATGAAAAGTGTATAACACAATCATTTACTCAGAAGAATATAATTGAAAGATCAACCATCAGATGCTTCAATAAAAACCCAAAAGTGGATCGATTGTGTGATGCTCACCATTAAGAAGACATCAAATTATCAGTCACAATCATTTTACACAATACCCTCACTATATTATATTAAATTCACATTAAACTACACTCCCTCCAAGATCAAATGCACATAGTTATAGACTGTTTAATACCGTAGAAAGTCATAATATTAAGAAAAATGAAGATGGTTAAGTGACCTGCAAGTTGTGGGTCTTGATGTAGGACCACATCTTGTTGACAGAGTTGATGTAGGAGACTTCAAGAGCTCCGACGATGTCCGCGGCAGAGGTGATTAGGCGAACCTTGAATATACCAGCGCTTCAATTGGGAGTCCGTGCTCTGGGTTTCAGTGGAGATTGAAGTCTGGGCTTTATTAATGTTGTTGCAGTGGTGGTTGGCTTCTTTTCTGTGGCAGCTGTAGCGGCGGCCTGGCAGGTGAAAATAGAGCTCGGCAGCCATCGAAAACCCTCGACATGGTGCTATCAGGAGGAGCAATAGAATAGAGCTTGACAGCGCAGCACTATTACAATTCATTCTAATTCCATCCCATTTAAATCCTCTCAAATTCTAATATTGCTTGTACCAACTCTGCATCAAAACTCTGTATATCAAAACTAACGTCATCAAATAAATATTCAAAATCGTGAACTCCTTCTGCTTGCGCTTCCATTTATAATAAAAATATTATCGTTGTTCACTTAATCGGCGCTGATATATTCTTTTTCATCAACGGGTGCACGAATTGAATTTCTCCGCAGAGTGCATGATCAACAAAATCAATTTAAAAAAAAAATTTACAGGCAAAAGATGAAAACAAACCTTACGAGGAGGTGCGGATGAAAATAAACCTTATGAGGAGGTGCGCATGGCAGTCGATCTCAGAGCAAAGAAACCAGAGAACGTTAGTTTTGAATGGTCATTTGTTGGTAACGATCCAGACCTACATAAAATAATTTATGGTGGGAATGCGATGAGAGGGATCAAGTGAGATGTGATTTCCCACGGTTTGTGAGGTGTGACGGAACTGGGATAACTTTTCTTATTAAATTTAATAGCATTAAATTTGGATTAATGAGAGAAAAGGAAGAGACATAGGAAGAGAACTGGGCTAAATGTTTTCATTAATGAAATTTGGAGTAATGAGAGAAATGGGAGAGACATAGGAAGTTAAAGACTCATAACACGTGGAAGATTTTCATTGGGAAAATATGACCAAAACACAAAAATGGATATTTTTGATGTTTTTCCGCCTAAAGCTGAATCCTCAGCGAGCCACGTCAGATTCGTGGGACCACATGAGGATTCTGCTTTATATATATTTAGATTATTTGTTAATAGTGTTAATAATAATTGTTATTTTTTATAAAATACTATCTCCATTCCATATTATTAATACATATTATGTGTCCACTTTCATTTAGGTACAGGAACTAAGAAAGCCATTAATCACCATTAATTATTCAGTTTGGTAAAAAAAAAATTATATTTAATTCACTGATTTCAATTTAAAGTATTTAATATACATTTTTTATATTCACAGATTTTTGTATTTAAATTTAATTAAGTTTTTTATTTAGTAATACTAGTACTCCCTTCATCCCTAATTAACTGTTACAGTTGGAAATTTATAAGGTAGTGTGATAAATTATGAATTGTCAAATTTCCCTTACATCAACAAATAAATTACAATTGAATACAAAATGAAAAGGGCTTACCTAAAAAGTTGTGAGATAATTTGAGAAATTAAAATGTTTTAAAAATGGAAGAAGTGTATATTATATTGGTTAGTGGAGTTAAGTGGTTGAAAAAGTCTAAGGGTAATATTGTCTTTTCTATTATAAAAATTTACTAAAAATGAAAGTGTAAAAATTAATTAGGGACATGTATTTTTAATAAGTGTAACAATTAATTAGAGACAGTGGAGTATATATATATATTATCTTTTATTGTTTTTTATTCTAATTTTACTTTCTTCGTACTTTGAATAATATATTATCAGGATATTATATTTCAAAGTTGCATTATCTATTATATATATATATATTTATAAATTCTGTAATACCAATATTTTTCTCCAATAATAACTTTTGCGGTAGTAATATTTTTAATCTTTTCAATAACAAATATAATTTTAATTTAATATTATAGATACATTAAAATTTTGAAAAGAAAAGAAGGTCCCGCTCCCTTTATATCTTTCTTGTTTTTATAATCCTCCTAAATCTGATTCTTCATCCATTGGTTATTGTTGTGTTTGTTGGATATATCGTTGCTCCTCCTTACTCCATTAACTTTGGTTGATAATTGATCAGATTTCTTGTTTGACCTTCCATTTTTTACTATCTTCCACTTGACTTTCTTGGACCATACTCCTAATTTTCCTTGCTAGTGAACGGTTTCCTTGTCTCTGCCGTTGTTGGGCTCGAGCCTGCTTGTAGGTTCTCTACCCGAGATTTGACCATCCTTCACTTTTACCTTCACCAGTCGGATTGGTCAAAATTGAATTGGACCGTTTGCAATTGAGTTGGTAGTTGTTCAATTGATTGAATTGGGCTGTTGTTCAATTGATTTAGGCCTTTTCAATTTACTAATTACACTAGCCCCTGGGCTTGGTCAATGAAAGAATTGAAGCGGGCCATGCCCATATCCTTCGCCTTCTCATGTCCCTTGATTTTCTAGCCTAACTAAATTGCATGATCTGGTTGCATCCTAACTTGTAGTTTGTTCATGATTATATTTTTTGGGCAGGTAAATTAATCATAACTCGAGCAGTCTTTTCTTAACTGCATTACCGCCCACTATGTCGAGTCTTCACATCTTCTTCTTCGCTTCCCAATGCAGGTTGGCTTTTCAAAAGATTTGTGAAGGATATTCTTGGTTTAAACGACTCCACTCTCTTATCTTTCCTTGCTCTTGACAACAATTCTTTATTTGAATGTTCTGCTTCTCTCTCTCATGTAAATTTCTGTCTTTCGTCTCTGTCTTTTCTTGTTTTATCAGGATGTTTTTCTCTTTTTCGCGTCTGTTCTCTGATAACCCTGATGAACCTTCAAGGCCTTCAAAGCCCCCATCCACCAATCCTGCTCGTTGCCTCCACTTGCCCCATGAGCCTAGGTTTTCTCCTCGAAGCCCTAGATCCTCCACGGTCATTCCTTCTCCTACTCCTAACTCATATCGTCGCCTTACATGTAGCGTTGTTAGAACTTCCTCCTCTCTAAAGCCTTCAGACCCTAACCCTTACTTCAACATCTCTTTGGACAAATCGTGCCCTTCCGATGAGTCTGTTATTCCTCTATCCAAACCTTTTTTTCCTTCTGCTAGAGCTAGGAATCCTCAATTTGATAAGCTAAAGTCTAGGGTTTCGCGACATGAGCTTGAGTCTTTTTTGAATCGCATCCAAATCCCCCCAATGTCTCTATCAGGGTCCTTAATCGTCTGAGAGCCCCTCTAGAGGTTGCCTTTAACATCTTATCATTAGGGCTGGGCGTTACTTTTCCTCTGCCTGAGTTCCTTCGCCGTGTATTTTGTGAGATGAGGGTCGCCCCTATTTAGTTACACCCACATGTTTTCAAGTTTATCTCCTCGTGTCACGATTTTTGGGTCGCACAAGGGTGGGTTGAACCCTCATTCGATGAATATGGGGGAGTTTTGCAAACCAAACTAGATAAGAGAGGTGTCATGGTCTGTCGTTCTTAGGATGCTTCCATGAACCCTACTCATTTAAGTCCCTTTTTCGATAAGCACTGGCTATCAAAATGGGTAATTGTGTCTGGTGATTGGGGAAATGAGGTTGAACTTAACGGTTTTTTCTGTACAGTACCTACCTCTATCAACCTTCAGGTATCGCCTTATTCTTTGGTTTACTTACGCTTAGTGTCTTCTTTTGTAATAGTGTTGCTTACTCTTCCTTTTTTTTAGAAGTCAGGTTGTGGAACTACTGATTTACTCTCTCACTCCTCAGAAGATTGAAGTTTTGCGTGACAGTGTTATACGTACGTACACTCTTCTTCTAGCATGTTTCTTCGCTTGTCAGACTTGTTTTTTTTCGTCATTACCTTATTTTTAGACATGGATCAGATGCCTCCTCCTTCTCCAGCTTTACCACTGGTCGTGGTCGTGAAGGAAGGGGGTTCTGGTTCCAGACGAAAATCCAAGGCTGCGGCTTCTTCTTCACTCTCTATTGATCATCGTTCCGTGCTGATGAAAGCTCTTTCTCCTCTCGGTGGCTCCTCTTCTCCTCTTAATTCTTATGCTGCCAAAAAGACTGATTTGCCTCTCTTGCTAAACGCTTCAGGGACGTCTTATCATCTTCAAATTCCGGAAAATACTCCGAGGCTATCTCCTTCTTTGAAGCCAGCCTACTTGGTGAAAACATGTCTCGGGTTGCTCCCAGTTCCTTGTCAAAGGCCGTTGAATGTTGTGGTTTAATTGTCTGCTTGGTAAGTCTCTGTTTTCTTCTCGTTTCTGGTTCTTATGCTTTGATTTCTTTACTTCCTGTTACTCTTTCTCTCTTGTCATGACTATATTTTTCTTTAGCTCTTAATGGTATTATTTATATGTATATATAATGTCTTTTCTTTATTACTTCTCATGTGGTTGTTTCCTTTTTTGTTTTATCAACGTTATTATTTTTTTTATAGTCGGCTTATGCTGCCTTCAACGCCAAGCGATTGACTGGTCAGTTGCTCAGTGATTATGAACTTTTGAAAGCCAAGTATAAGGAGACTCTGTCCGACTTATTCTCCTCTTGTTCGAATCTAGAGAAGTCTCAGAAGCAGGTGGCTAAGCTTGAAGTTGATCTGGAACATGCCCATAATCTCAATGAATCCCTGAACGATCTGTTTATGAATATTGAATCTAGTCTTGAAAAACAGATGACCAAGTATCAAGAACTGGAATCCTCGATGGGTGGTCTTCTCCGTAAGAGTTTCCGATTTGCGCAAGAGGAGGTTCTTCGCCTTTATCCTGATTTGGACCTCTCCGGGATGAGTGTCCCTCTTGTTGCCTCCAATACGCCTGATGTTAACTCCCACTCTGGTGACGGCGCAGCTGCAGTGGATCAAAGGGGTCGGTCAGACGAAAATGCTTGAACTGTCTACCAGAACCTTACATCTTATTATGTCTTTTCTTTTTTAGAATTTGATGTTTCTCTCTTGCCCCCCCCTTTTGGACTAGTAGCTTATTTTGGACTTGTTAATTTGGACCCTTGGACTTGTTAATTTTGGCCCTCGGACTTGTTAATTTGGGGGCTTTGTTAGCCTTTTGAATCTCTTTCTGAACTGGACCCTAGTGGGTCACTATTTCGAACTTCTCTTTATTTTGTGAATCCTCTTTGGACTTCCAGCCTTTAATTTGACTTATGTAAAGGTTGTTATGTGGTCGATTAGCTTATCTGGTTTGTGTCAGATCTTGAAATAGGCAAGTCGCTTGTTATGTTTGAACTGTTTATTTGGATTGTGTAGGTTGGACCAATGGATTTTATTACCTTTGGCCATTATGGGGATGCATATGTCTAGTTATGATTATTACTTTATTTTGACTAGAAATCAGCTAACCTATGAGACATCTCCCATCGGATCAGCTTGACTCAATATATTACATTGGCAATTTTATTGCCAATTTGCCTTCCCTTGGCCAAGCATGCAATCCTGCTAGGTCGCTACCCTCAGCGATCATTTTGGGATTACAGCAGGTTATGCTTATTCATTGGCAATCATTATTAATCATTCTATGAATTTTTAGTGATTCTTGCACTAAATTTGAATCTCATTATTTCCATGTGCAGTATTGTGGACTGCTTCATCTTAGTTTAATTGCAATATATAGCAACTCAAAATTGAACCCTCAATGGCAGGTGATTTTCATTGAAATTTACATACACAAAATAAGGGCAAAATGGCCTCCCATGAGTGGCTCTTGTGCATCGTTACACTTCTTGGAATTGAAAATAACCTTCCTACCCAATTTTACTGGTAATACCTTTTCAAGTGTTCCATGTTCCAAGAATGCCGGAGCACTTTTCCTGCTGCGTCGCTTAGCTTGTAAGTTCCTGGTTGGAGCTCTACTTCAACATGGTATGGCCCTTCCCAATTTGGTCCAAGTGATCCATCTTCTGGCTTCTTACTGTTGATTGTAACCTTTCTCAACACATAGTCTCCTTTTACTAGCTTTCTGGGTCGGACCTTGCTGTTGTAATACCTTGATATCCTTCTTTGATAGGCCTCAACTCTTCTTGCTGCTAACTCTCGCTTTTCTTCTAGCAGGTCCAGTTCACCTCTTATTTTGGTGTCATTTTCACCATAGTCTAGCTCTCTGGATCTTAGCGTGACAAGAATCATTTTAATGGGTTCCATGGCTTCTACCCCAAAGGCTAGTGTAAACGACGTTTCCCCTGTTGACGTTTTCTCTGTCGTCCGGTATACCTACAATACACTTGGCAACTCTTCCACCCAAGCCCCTTTTTTATCATCAAGCTTTTTCTTTAACAGCTTTTGATTATTTTATTCACTGCCTCTACCTGACCATTCGATTGCGGGTGGGCGACTGAGGCGTAGTGGTTTTAGATCCCATAACTTCTGTAGAAATCTCGGAAGCATTGGTTGTCGAATTGTGTGCCATTTTCTAAAATGATGGCTTGTGTCAAGCCAAATTGACAAATTATCGACCTCCAAACAAAGCTTTTGACTTTAGCTTCGGTTATGGTGACCAATGCCTCTGCTTCAGCCCATTTAGTAAAATAAACCACTGCTACCACGACGTACTTCACTCCTCCCTTTCCTCTAGGCATTGGGCCTATAATATCAATTCCCCACAAGGCAAACGGCAAAGGTGCCGTGATGGAATTTAGATTTATGGGTGGAAGATGGCTAACGTTAGCATTCTTCTGACAGACATCACATTTGGTCACAAATTCTCGTGCATCCTGGTGTAGTGTTGGCTAGTAATACCTTTGCCTTAATTATTTATGCGCCAGTGCTCGTCCTCCAATGTGTCATCCGCATTCGCCCCTGTAACGTCCGCAAACCCGGCCTAGAAGTTAAATCGTTTTGAAATCATTTATTAAATTGTTTTTATTTGACTTGATATAACTTTGGAACTAAAAATATCATTTTTAGAGTCTTTTGAATTTTTGAAAATTCTTTGAGTGAAAATCGAAAGTTTTAATCTAGTTAAAATGATTACTTTTGAAAACTATGCTCGAAGGGTAAAATGGTAATTTCGAAACACAAATTTAGAAGTCTTAAATTAAAATGGTTCATCATAACTTATTTTGAACTAATTTTTAATTAAAATAGGTATAATTGGAAAATATACAATTTTGTTTACCAGTGGTTTTTAATTTAAAGTATGTTTTTGGGTGATTTTAAAAATGATAAAAGTTTTCTAAAGAAACCTCGGTCCATTAGGCTATCTCCAACCCAACTACCCTATCTCAAATATAGGGTAGAAAAACTTGAAAAACCAAATCCAACCCATCCACCCTATTACAAATTTCAAGATTTTTTAGGGTGTTTGCATAGAGGTCCTTCACTATTAATAGTGTTCTACTTTCCTCCACGCCCTATTGGACCTATTTGCAATTTTACAAAATTAAATTTACATTTGAATCCTTTTCACCATATATTTGATAGTTATAAAGTATTAATTATAAAGTAAACATTAATTATATGATATTTAAAATAATAAATTATTAAAATTTAAATTATTAATTTTTTTAAATTAAATATTTAAATTAATTATTTTTTATGATAATAATAATAATATAATGTAAAAATATAAATAATAACACTAAATAATAATAAAATAAGTAATCATAAATTAACTTGTACATGAATTTAAAACACCACACTCATACATAACTATGAACTACAATTAAAAAGATACATATAATTTAAAATTGCGGATAATAGTAATCATCTTCTCCAAGACCACCAAAATGTGGGTTGCTATTGTTGGATGTGTTGGAAACTATTTAAATAAACTATTTAATTATGTTAATAATATTAATTAATAATTAATTTGTTAATTATTATATTTTAATAATATTATTAATTTAATTTAATTTATAATTATTAATATACCATCTACAATTATTAATCTTTCATATTAATAATGAATTCAAAATTTAACCACAAAAAATAAAATAATTACAAATTGACCCCAAAATGAATATAGGGTATGGGTAGGGTTGGAATGAAAATCAGGATAGAGTGATAGGGTATGCCTTATATTTGAGATAGGGTATGGGTGTGGGTTGGAGATGGCCTTAGCCCATTAGCCATAGTTTTCCTACTCTAAAGAGAATTTTTCATCTCTTCTATTTCACATTCAAAAACTCTAAATCTTTTTCTCTCAAAAACTCTGACTTTTAGTGTGCGCTGTCCACTCTCAAATTGCCGTTACTTTTTCCGTAGACGTCCGATTGACGTGATTTTAGAGATTATGAAATCCTACTTCATCCCTCTATAAAATCTTGTAACCCTTGAATCTCAAGCCATGCTGAAAGCTGTCCATATTGTCAAAAATCAGCCCTATCCGTCCAGAAGATGTCAGTTCTAGAATCAAACTTTAAATGGTCGTAACTCTCTTGTTTGAACTTGTAATGACTTGAATCTAATTGTATTTTCTTTGTCTTTCAGTTTTCTACAACTTTTGTGAAGACACTATCTTCAGAATCATGCATCGTCATGGTCGTATTTGCCGATAACCGAAACGTCAGTCTGCAGGATCGCTCCAGTGACGAACCATATTTATTCAGTCGTATATTCTTCGTCTGATATCTAAATGATGTCAATCCAATTGTTTTTTATTTATTGTTCTATCCTCTACAAATTTCATGAAGACCCCATCTTCAAATTCCTGCAATATCATAGTCGAAAATGGTAAATTCTAAAACTGAACGAAACTATTTTTATTCTGTTTTGTTTGTCTTAGGTTGAACATAATACATGCTATTTGGATAATGTATAGGTCATGTTAGCAGTACAAGATTCATATTCAAATCCTTCTAAGCAAGTGCAAGCTTGTGATTAGCGATAAAAGGTTCGTATCCCGTTTTTCGCCCTACAGAATCTATGTTACTGTTTCCATAGTTATAGAAGCATGTATAAGATTGTATGAGATATATAGAGACTTACATATTTTCATAATAGAAAATAGATTCGATTATGAAATGGATAGATGTGAAAGTATAGAAATAAAATAAATTGACTAATCAAGAGATGGATAATCATAGACTAAGATATTGCGTAGCCTGATTGTGCCTCACCCCTTTTAATGGATCAATAATTGGAACTGGATGTATTTGAATTATGGAATTGTTTGTTGTGAATGGTTGTGAATTAACTATAGATTGGATGTTGAATGTTTGTTCTTTGTTCCTTAAAATGGACTAAGTATGTATCCATAATGAATTGAATTGGTATTGGATTTTGATATGCATGTGCTTGAATTAAATGCCTAGTTGAATGTGTAAATTGATTCGTGTGTAACATATGTTAAACTTAATGTTATTACTCTTGAAAGATGAATGGTAGTGTATGTACCGACTTGCATGGAATTTATTGAATTTATTGTTATTGCTCTTGAAAAATGGAATTGTGATACATGTGTTGTTGTTTTAATGACTTAAAATATGGATAGTTGTCTATGTCTAAGCATATTTAAATTCATATATTTAATATATGTCTAAGTATTGAATTGATTAATGAGATTGAAATTATAATGATGTGCATATTAGTGTTAAATTGAGCTATTGACAACTTTAATTGAATAATTGAATTGGTTCACCTCTGTGAGGTTATTGGAATGAAAAATGATTGAAATTGAATTGTTTTGTGTGTAACCACTTAAATAAAAGATTGCCCTTATTCTTAGATTGGTATAGAGATGGAGTGGCATGCCATTAGGGAAAAACTAGAGATATCTCAGCCTATTAGACCATAGGTGAACCGTGGTTTAGCTAACCACTATTGTTATCAAAATGATGACTTCTATTAGGTGTGACGGCACCACTGCCTGCGGGCTATTGTATTGTTGATCTTCGGATATATTGATGGAATCCACAGGTAGATGGCCATCATGAGGGGGGATTAAACGGCACTATGGATTTCGGTCTTCGGACCTATTGTCAGGCTTCGGCCTTATTGTTTCCCGTTTCGATATAGCAACTAGTTTAGGGTCGGTCAACTTAATAAATTGGTATATTGTTATGCTTTGGGTGATTGGTTATTGTCTTATTTAAAACTTGTTTAGCTAATTATAATGTTGGTTACTGAATTGTAAATTTGATTGGCCTTGAATTGAATAAATGCAGTTAAACTATTAAATTAGTCAACATGCGAATTGGTTTATGTTGTGCTATTGAATGCTGATTATTGATTAATGTGAACATGTTAGTCATATAGGTTGTTCGACTACCCAATTGTGGACTTGGTTGATGATGATAATTTATTGTTATGAACTTGTTGTGCTTATTAAGTGAAATTGTGTGCTTCATATTAGTATTGAATGTTAATAAAGACTTGTTTGAATGTCTTTTTAATGGAATTGAATCGAAAAATGAATGCTCTATTGATCGAAGAAAAATGTTACTAGAACGTTTAAAATAATTAATGAATAAATAAAAATTTGTGATTTATACTTGTGTATGTTTTTTGTTTTGTACTTGGTGTATGAATGTTTGAGATGATTGATATTGTGTTACAATTGATGGTGGATCCATGATTGATAAGATATGTATGTTTATGTCTTGATTGAAATGGTGTGGATTTAGAGATATCCACTATAGAATTGCATCGTGTGATTGCATTGCATTATAGAAGCTATATGTTAGAGAATAACATATGTGTGTGATTGTTTTGGGACATGGGTGCGAACCAGACGTAAGTCTGACATTTCTTTATTTTCTTTTTTCCTCTCCATACATGTGTGAATGCACATGTAGATTGACAGGTACGATCGAGCAAAGCACGAAGGTCTTCTCATAGTTCAACACATCTTTATGATCATTGCATCCTTAATTTTTAAATTGTGTTTCCATTGCCCTTTGAAACCGTGTAAAAAATTTTATATGCAATTATAATTGTTCATTGATGGGCCTTAAATTGATTTTAATGCTTTCATTGTATTATTTATTTACAAAAAGTTAGTTACGCTTCCGCATCTATAAAGTCGCATAGTGTTCGAATTATATTGGAAATTTATTTTACTAACGCACTATTGAAGTGTCTTTGATAAATTGATTTAATTATTTATTTCATTAAAAAAATTTTGATTGTATTGAATGCACATTGTTATTGTGGCGCTCCGGCTAACTTCCCGTGGCTCCGCTGTGGGCAGGGGTTGGGCGTTACAGCCCTCGTGTACATCAGCTAATATCACATTGGCTTCTTGATCATGTACGCATCTTAACAAAGGCAGTGTGAATCCTCGTCTGTATAAGATGTCTTCTATCACGGTAAATTGGCTCGCTTTTCGTCGCAACTTCATCGACTCCCTCGCCTCATCAGGTATCGTTCCATGCTTTAAATATTTTATGATTTGATCCATCCAACAGGTTGTCATCTCAGAGCACAAGGTCTCACTTCCTTGTTCCAAAATTCCTGGTTCCTTTAAAGTTCTCAATTGTACTCCTTGTGGGACTAACATGTCAGGATCCAAAGCCATCTTCGCCTGGTGATCCGCCATCTGGTTTTCCTCTCATGGTACGTGCTGATCCTTTTATCTCAACTATCTGCCTTCTCACTTCTTCAAGGTACTTCTTCATGTTTTCCTGTTTTGCTTTGTAATTCCCTTTCACTTGATTCACTATTAGTAAAGAATCACTTCTAACCTTTAGGTGATTTATCTTCGAGGTTTTATCAATCGCAGCCCTGCTAATAAAAAGCCTCATATTCTGCTACGTTATTGGACGCTTGAAATAGGAAGCGTAATGCTAACGAAACCATGTTTCCCTCTGGATCCTTCAGCACTATTCCAGCCCCATTTCCCCGTATATTCCTTGAACCATCAACGTGCATTTCCTATTTTAGAGCCCATGGTTCGATCACCTTCTCTATTCCTTCATGCATTGTCTTCTATTTCTTGGTATTGACTTCATTTTTTTCACATTCTTCCTCGTCGAAGTTTAATTCGACTTCAAAGTCGGCTAGAACCTGTCCCTTGATTGCTTTTATGGGTTTAAAACTTATGTCATACTGACTTAATTCCATCATCCACTTAACCAATCTTCCTGAAGTGTCTGGCTTCTGCACAATATGGTGTAGTGGTTGGTCGGTAATCACTTCTACTTCATGACTTAAAAAGTATGGCCTTAGCTTTCGGGCTACCACCACCAATGCGTAAGCCAATTTTTTCATCCTCGAGTACCGTCTCTCCGCTTTAGTTAGCCCTTTGCTGGTGTAATATATTGGCCTTTGTGGTCCTCCCTTGTCTTCCTTGACTAATGCCGAACTCACCGCAGTATTTGATACAACCAAATATAAGTTGAGCTTTTCACCCTCTTCTGGTGTTATCAACATTGGCGGGGTTGTCAAGTACTGCTTCAATTCCTGGAAAGCTTGTTTGCATTCTTCATTCCATCCGAATTCCTTCCCTTTTCGCATTGCTTTGAAAAAAGGATGACATCGATCAGTGGCCCTAGAAATAAACCGATTTAACGCAGTTATACTCCCCGCCAGCCGCTGCACCTCTTTTACTTTCTTTGGAGACTTCATTTCCAACATCGCCCTAATATTTTCTGGATTGGCCTCTATCCCAAGGAAACATTTCTTAATCAGATCCTCAATCTGTCGCCTCAAGCTGTAGCAATCCGACGTATGATGCCCAAAGTCTTCATGAAATTCGTAGTAGCGCTGTTTGTCCCACCAATTGGTATCCCTCTTTATCGGACTTGGCTTTCTAAGGAGCCCCTTATGTTTTTTGGCTACCAGTATTTGTTCACGCGTTGTATTCAGAGGTGTGAACTTTCTTGGTGATGGACTCCTTCTCCCATCCCTTCTAACTTGTGGCAATACTGAGCGCGGCTGGGTGATTCTCACCTTCTTCGTAAAATCGCCTCTGGAGTTCCTCCACCTTGCTTTACCATCTTGCACACCTTTATCCCTTTCGGACCCCTATTGCTCCATCCTTCTCCTAAACCGCAGTGATTATGTTGCCTCTTACCGCTTCTTAATCTGATATTTCTCATCAGTTTGAATCTGCTTCAATGCGCGCGCATACGCTTCTCGATAGGTGAGAGAGTTATTTTCTTCAAAAGAACTCCATAGTCGCCTTACTCGGAGGTTCCTCCAAAAATTTTGCAATGTCTCCTTTGCTCCAAATACGCCCAGATTCATGACATGATCATGGTATCTTGCTACGTACTCCCTCAAGCTCTCGTTTTCCAAATGCTTCACGTACTGCACTGTGGTCGGGTCTTTATGTGAAGGTTTGGCTCCCAGGAATTGAGTACCTAACTCTTTTCCTAGCATGGAAAATGAATCGATACTGAACAACGGGAGGCATTTGAACCATTCTCGAGCAGGTCCTTCCAGAGTCAGTGGAAAAATTCTACACATATAATCATCTGAGAGCCCTTGCAAGATCATTTGCTCGCGAAAGTTTTCAACGTGGGCAACAAGGTAAGTCGACCCCCTATATTTTTCCAAGCTAGGCATCTTGAATTTTCTCGGTGGTCGAGCCAGTCGGACTCTCTGTGTGAGAGGTTTGTCTAATGGTTCAATCAAGTTTTCATCCTGACTTCCCTCTTTCGCTTGCTTCAGTTCAAATATTTCTTTTCTTAACTCCCTTATCATGGCTTCGACTTAAATCGCTCATGTTCCTTGCATGTTTACTTCAACCGTCTTTGACAGCCCCATTTTGGTTGTTTTCTTCGTTCCTTCGTCTAATTTGTCCTCCCGCTCCGCTTTACGTTGGTTGCATTGGTCATCTTCTTTAGTGCTAGACCCGTAGTCTAATATTTCTTCTGAACGTTTGCTCTTTTCATTTCCAGTATTGGCCTTCATCTTTGGCGTCTTTTCTGGTAACTTTGTCGTGTTGTTCTCTCGCGTCTCTTTCTTTTTCTGAGCCATATCGTCTTTCTCGGTTGTTTCCAGAGTATTCTCATCACCATCTTGTTCCCTTTCTGTTCCTTTAGCTAATTCCCGCATCATATTTAGCATACTAGTCACGTCCTCCCTGATTTATTGTTGACCATTCTCCATTGCCTCAACCCTCTGCTTCATTTGTTGCATTTCTTTCTCCTATATCTATTTACTCGTCGACCCTTCCCCATGTTGTCTCGTTGATTCTTCTAATTGAATAGGGACTTCCACCTGCCCTAGACCTTGCATTATCTCGCTGTTCTCTAATCGTCGTCAATGTCTAGTCTCTAAGTTATCGTGAACTTCATGGATTCTCATTCACCTCCCCATAGACGGCACCAGACGTAGATACATCAAAATTTTGAAAAGAAAAGAAGGTCCCCTGCTCCCTTTACATCTTCCTTGCTTTTATAATCCTTCTGAATCTGTCTCTTTATCCATTTGTTATTGTTGTGTTTGCTGGATATATCGTTGCTCCTTCTTAGTCCATTCACTTTTGTTGATAATTGATCAGATTTCTTGTTTGACTTTCCATTTTTTACTATCTTCCACTTGACTTTTTGGGCCCATACTCCTAATTTTCCTTGCTAGTGAATGGTTTCTTGTCTCCGCCGTTGTTGAGCTCAAGCCTGCTTGTAGGTTCTCTACCCAAGATTTGACCATCCTTCATTTTTACCTTGACCAGTCGGATTGGTCAAAATTGAATTGGACCGTTTGCAATTGAGTTGGGCCGTTGTTCAATTGATTTGGGCATTTTCAATTTACTAATTAGAAATATATATATATATATATATTAATGTTGAATTCTCTACTTTTCTTTATAAATTAGGTAATATTTTTCTCTATTAATAAAACTCTTGTGTGTATTATATTTTCAATTTTTGAGTGACAAATATAATAGTTATTTTATTTTATTTTATTTTATTTTATTTTTACTCCTTTTTCTATTCTTTATGTCTTTGTCATTCTTCATCCTCTATTTTTTTTTTACCAAATATCTTCTATTTATAAGTCATATTTTTAATATTTTTTAAGCAACAAATATAAAAGACGAAAATTTTATTTCAACTAATTTTTTTAAACAATGTAATTTCATTTTTTTTTTATTATGAAACATAAAAGAAGAAAAGTTTTACTTCAACTAAAAAAAATATTGCAATAAAATTAATAAAAATACAAAACATAAGATGAAATATTTTAACTATGTTTATTTAAAAAAAAAAAACTTATTATCAACTGTTATGAATTTAAAACTCTATTTTTTTAATAAAAAATGTTTATGTTTGTATTCTCTACTTCTTCACTCTTCATATATTCGCTATTATTCATCTCTTTATTTTTTCATAACAACACAGTCAAATTCTACCATATCTTATCTTTATGCATTCATTTTTTAATCTTTTCAGTGACAAACGTAAAAGATTAAAATTTTTTTACTTCAATTTAAAAAAAAGTATTGTAATAAAAAAAAAATACAAACATAAAAAGAAATGAAAACTTGAATATATGATTTTTAAAGAATTTTTTTTTTACCAAATTGTGTTAAGTTTAAAATACCTTAATTTTGTTTCTTTTAAAAAAAATTATGTTGGCATTTTCTCTGTTTCCTCTATTATTATTCTCTTTTCTGCACTGTGATGATAACTCTTCATGTAAATTACATTTCAATTTTAAAAAAAAAATCATTACACTCAAAAACAGAAATAAACATAATCATATCTTGAAAATAAAATGAAAAAAAAAACATATAATTAATAATAAATTCAACCTATATAAGTAAGAACCTCTTCCACCGACTCATGATCACATGTCAAAGAAGTAGGAATGTTTCTCACTCTTTCCAACATTTGTTTCTTACAGTGAGGGATTTTGTATTCTTGTCCACCTTTAACTTTCATAATTTCTACCATGCAAGCTTGTAATGTTAAGAATACATGGTTGGACCTTATCGTTGGAAATTCTTCGTAAGACTTTGTAATGACATTAATAAGATCATCCACACTTTTACAAACTTTCTTAGTTTGCAAATACTGGATAGCATTGAAAAAACCAATGTCTAAAACATTCAAATCAGGAGAATTTTGTGGCTGGCGCATGAGACTAATATTGAATCCATCTTCTGAAGCCACTCTGCAAAATTTAGCATCAGTAGTCAATATGCGGTCTTGCATTATCTTGTTGGATATATATTGGACTTCTTATGTGTTCTTTGGGTCATTTTTCTTTAATGGCTGGAATAAGTTTTTCTATCATGTATGTTCTTATAACATCCTTATTAACTGAAATTATAGGTTTTGTCTCCATTGTGCCTGCAGGCTTGTTAACACTATTCCTTTTCGCTGGCTCTTGTGTGACTAATGGAAACACTCCAAATTTTCCAGAAAAAAGTTCATTCCCATCAGAATCAAACTTTGGGCGAGCTACAACAACCTAGAACGTAACTTTTCCAATAAATTGTTTACTTTTGCAAATACGTGTTGGATCTTTTTCAGAAGGTAATCCGTTTTCTTGGTCATGTAGAACCATTTTTCATCAATATGCACAATGTTGTACATATAAATGAAAATTGGATCATGTGGTATACTCGCACTATCAACCATTGAGATGCAAAATTTAAGACGTGCAATATTGTTTTCATCGGATAAATATGGTTTTATCATATTAGAATGACGTCGTATTTCTTCTGTTTTCAAACGTACAAAAAGTGTGGTTGTTGACACATTCAAAGAATGAGCCAAAAAGCGGAGAGTTGTTCTTTTACTCAATGGGATCTCAAGATTCTTTCTCACAAATATGTAATTTTCTATGATCAAACTCTACAAATTTCCTATTCTACTATGGTTAAAACTCTTACTTTTCCAAATTCGATATACCGTTCTAGTAGAGATTGAAAAGTGAAAAGCTATGGAAACTTTCATTCCATAACATAAATTTCCATCATCACTTTTTCACAGTAACATATACCGCCTGTTCTAGTAGAGATTGAAAAGTGAGAAGCTATGGAAACTTTCATTCCATAACTTAAATTTCCATCATCACTTTTTCACAGTAACATATACCGCCTGTTCTAGTAGAGATTGAAAAGTGAGAAGCTATGGAAACTTTCATTCCATAACTTAAATTTCCATCATCACTTTTTCGCAGTAACATATACCGCCTTACGTTCTTCATTTGTTAAATTTCGTGATTTTTTAATTGGTTGTGACAATTCCATACTTGGATTGAAATCTTGTGTTCCTAAAATATGAAAGAAAAAATAATGTTAGATTAATACTACGGTAAATAAAAATAGAACAAAATAAAACCAGAATACATATTATGGTGGTAGTATTTGAAACAGAAGAAAAATTTAAAAATAAAATAAATTCATTTACATTGAAAATGTTTAAAAAAAAATTATCAGTTCAAGATACAGAAAAAATAAATAAATATTAAAAAAATCATGTGCAGTAGTATTGATTTTGGAAGTATTACTAAAATCAAAAGTATTAAATTTAATCAGTTTATTATTCAACATTTATTTTTAAACATTAAAAAAATAAAATAATAAATAAAAGACCAAAATTTTGATGCTCGAAAAAATATTAAAAGATTTTTAAAGAATTTTTAACAAATATTATATTGAAATATGTTTAGTTTAAGAAAATCATGCCAGAATAGTTCATATTTAAAGATTAGTTAAACGTAGATGAATATTCAAATTCTTCGTGAAACAAAAATTCATCCCAACCATTTAAATACATAAGTCAAGTAGATTTAAAACAAAAATATAAATCTAATTAAAAAAAAATACCATTTTCATCCATAATCACTTTATTTTCTGTTAAAAAAAAATAATTATAAAAATATAAAAAAATACTAATAATATTAATTTACATATACTATTTTTCTCCTCCATGTCAAAGTGTCATTCTAGAACTAGTTTATCAGTTAAACTAATTGAAAAACTATCGTCACTTTTCTTGATTTGTTGAACATCTGACTCAAATGAAACGCCATATATCGACGATTTTTCATTCATCTTGATAATAGTGAATCAGAATGAAATCTTTTATCTACGAAATGAAAATTTTTCTTAATAGTATTTCTGACTATGAAAGAGATTTGGAAGCTAAATAGGCCAAATAACCATGCAGGTGATTTGCACCTAAGACAAACTAAAAGCGTGTCTTGAATCTGGGCCCTTCTGCGCCAGGCTCGGAATTGCCAGGCCACTACAATATCCACAAATAAATGGAGATTCGAATGAAACTCCGGATCTATGTTCGATAGGTATCCATATTCACAGTCCATCAGATGGGTCATAACTGGACCCACTTTTGTACAAGTGCGTGTCATCTGGATGGACATATGAACTTTCGGAGTTATCTTCTTCACTTGCGGGCCCTACATTCCTCTCACTCATTAAAATACCAAAATATTTTAAAGCAACTTAATTACTATAATGCCCTTCACAATAATAAACCTATAGGCCAAATTCCCACCCATTATCATCAGTCTCACAGACCAATAGCGATCTCACACGTCTGTTCAAAAAGTCAAAAGCTTGAAAAATAAGCCTGTGAGATAGAGAAAACACATGTGCCAAGTGAGATTATCAAACCCTACACATAAACGTTGAGCTAGAAGGCTGATTCCTCTCTCGTGCGTATTGCTTTTCGCCCAAGCAAAAACGACATTAGAAAACGAGAGAGCGAGAAAAAAAATTCAGAGAGAGAAACGAGAGAGAAAAAGAGAGAGAGAAACGCCGACTCAGAATATTAGATAACCACAATTTAGCAACACCGTCAACTCCTCTATGTACCTTATACTATCTTTAACTAACGGCGTGTCGACTTGCCGTTTGTTTTCTGAGTTAGGGTTTTCTTTTTCCTCTTCTGGTCTCTCTCTCTTTCTCTCTCTCTAGAGCGAAACCCTATCTCAAAGCTCTTTATCAAGTCATGCTTATCTTTGTTATCACCGGTAATCTTGATTTTTTCTTATCATGCTACGTTTTTATCTGTTCAGGCTTGTTGTTTGTGTGTTTTTCTTTATTTGATTTGGATAGATTGTGATTTTGAGTCGATAATTCGATAGATCGGATGCTGTTGGAGTTATGTGAGGGGTTTGAAGTAGAGTACCTAATAGATCGGACTTTACATGGACGGATATGTGTTTTAGGGTTTGAATTTGTGTGGTTTTTCGATGTCGGTTGGAAGATCGATTGTTTTGCTGTGATTGAGTTTGCTTTTTATTTTATTGTATCTTATTTTGCTGTGTTTTGGATTTCTTATTGCATAGTGATTATCTTCGTAACATGGTTGTGTGTTTGACCACGTTTGGTATGGTGGTAGAAGTGATGTTTATTCAGGTTTCGCAATTTTTTTAAATATATATATTTTTTAATTTTTTTGTTATATTCTGAACCCTTTTTTAATTATCTTTTTATATAAATTGAAGAAAGCTGCAAATATTACTGCTTCACGAGGAAGCTTGTTTAAATTGATTAGAAAGTGATCTTTGTGTTATCTGTAAGGATAAATTTGATTATCCTTATAAGTATAAATTTATCCTTATTGACAATAAAGATAAATTTGATCATCCCGTCCTAATATTTTTCTACTACTTAAGAGGTTGACTTGTGATATATGTGTAGTTTAATTGGCCTTATCTGCATGTAATGGCTGTGAGTATGAATATCGGAACTTCAATTTAATCAAATGATTTGCTGTGCTTTTGGTGGTTTCAAACTCTTATTAGTATGAGTAAATAGAATATTTTGTCATGTGTAGGATTTTTGGTAGGTTCTGAGATGATGCAACTCCGGAACTCATTATCTTAGGTCTTGTGAATAATTTGAAGATTACACGGTAGAGTTTGGGATTGATAAGTTTTTAAGTTAGCTATAAGTGGTTAGAACCCATTTTGGCTGATTCTATCTAGTTGTCCTTAGATTTCGTTTAGTGATTAGAAAAGTTTTCTGAGTTCAAAGAACTCCTAGAAATCCTAAGTTGCTTTCTTATGTAATTAAATGTAATGCTGTAGTCAAAAGATTTTGAAGCCTTGTGGATTTTGTGTAATGTCTACTGGTGGTGGTTTGAATTATGATTTTTAATTTTTTGTTTTTTTTTTTTAACCTAGGAATGAAGTCCCTTCCAGCTGTAGATGAATAAGGAAGAGGTTTTCCTTCTGTGAACTACTGTATCATTGTAAAGAAAGAAGAAACATGTACAGAAACTGCCATGATAGGTATATTTGTAACTGTTTTTCATGCATGCTTTCAATTGCTCTTTTGTGTCACATTTAATCTGTTACTGTCTATATATTTATTTAGTGGTGTTCTGTTCATTTAAAAATTATAAGGTGAATGATATTTATATGGCTGTCGAGTTAGGACAGCCATGGTAACTAATATTATTTAAATGTTCTTATTTGTGGCATGCTGTATTGAATTTTAAAGTAGGTGAACTAATATTTTATGAAAAACAGATTTTTCATGTGTTATTTGTAAGTACGCATTCTTAATCTTATACAGTTGCTTGGTTAATGCAATATTCATATGATGATAGTAATTTGGTTGAGATTTATCATATTGTTAAGGTGTTTTAGTTGGTTTGGGATTGCTCGCTAAATTTAATGATAGCTTGTGAAGAAACCCAAAGTGAGCTGTGAAATGCTAATTTTTAATGTCGAAAGTTTCTTAGTAATTTGGTATTTTATTAAATGGGTAGCTTATATTAACCAGTTTTAGTTGGTTGTGTCTTCTTGTGTATTTGATATATCAAAGCCTGTGGCTTATGTTAGATTGAGCTATTTTAGTACTACTGAATGTATTTGGGTGCATCTGGAGGTGCTGAGAATTAACACCTGATCCAGTATACAGTATTATTTTTTGCCTTGTGCGGTACTTGAAAGAACAGTAGGTTATATGCAGTTGAAATATGTCTCCTTTTTTCTCTGTTTTTATGTGTGGTATCCAGAAAGGATTTCAATTGATGGATTATGAATTAGTTGCAATGTCAAGTATCCTGATAGCCTCTTTTGTACAGGGTTTGCCAATTTACTTCAAAGGTGTTGGCTCTCTGAGACTGGTGCCAGAGTAGATTAGATTTGTTAAATATCTTTAATTTTGAACAGTTGGGTCAAACCTTTTTGATAGTGATTGATCTAGTAAGTAGAAATAGAAATGGATGCAAAGCTCGCAAAGGTATTGGATAGTAGCCGTAGAGTTGTGCTCGGCTTGAAGAGAAAGCGAGCCGCTCGATATGCAACGTATCTTGCTGGTGCTTCCCGCACTGAGTTACAACAGAAGCGAAGGAAATTAGATGGTTGCTTGAGCAAATTTGGGTGTCGTTTGAGAGGGTCCTTACTCCGGTGCTATTCAAATTTTATGAGAACTGGGATCCCGAAACGTGTGATGTTCTATGAGAATGGGGAATGGACCGATTTTCCTCAGCATCTCATAGCCTTGTTGAAGAAAGATCTTCAAGTGAAGCAGGCATTTGTCGAGGTTGAGTGTGATGGCCAGCGTTTTGTTCTTGATTTCTTGCATATGTTTCGACTGGAGATGAAGACAGGTGCACAACAACCTATTGCCTGGATTGATGACGCTGATACTTGCTTCTTTCCTGAAACCTATTTTGACGGCAGTGAATTAAATGATTGTTGCCAAAATAAATGTCGGAAAGAACAGGAACACTTGGTTAGAGAGTCGTATGGGCCTCAAGAGATCAAGCTGCAGCTTGAAATAGACATAGCTGGACTGGATCAGTCCAAAATGAAAGAATGCAGTGGGGAGTCAAATGCAGTTATTAAACAAATTCAAGTTGCTCAAAATCCTGCTAGCAACCAGTTTGTTGTAGAAGTTGAGGATAGCTGCAATAGGAAAGTTGATGGAAAAGTGGTAGATGAAAATACTGGGGAGAACCAACATACCAAGCCTAGTATGATCTATAGAACTGAACATGTTGATGACAAGCTAGATACTAATGCTTTGCGTGATAGTTTTGTTAAGGGTATGGGCCCATTCAGCGGTGTTGACATAATTGATATTCTTCCCTGTTCTAGTGCATCAATGTTAGCTCGCTTTGAGCTTTTCAAAAAGCAGCTTGAACTGACAAAAAATTACCGTGGAGATCCAAATGTACGATATGCTTGGCTTGCTTCATCTAAAGGAGCATTGTCCACGATCTTGAATTATGGGCTTGGGCATTGTGGAACTTCCATGACCAAGTCTGCATATGGCATTGGTGTTCACCTTGCAGTGTCACCCAACACCAGGTTTGATTTTTCATTATGAATTACTGACTACATAATATGTGCACCCAATTTACTCCAATATATGATAAAAACTTCAGTCTTAACAGGAAAAATGTTGTTCATTATCCTACTATTTCTCAAATTATGTTTGTTTTGTCTTGATATTATAGTCTTTTTATTTGTTCACAGTGCAAGTTTCTGTGATGTTGACGAAAATGGTGTACGGCACATGATATATTGTCGTGTAATAATGGGCAATATGGAGCCATTGAGCCCTGGAACCAAACAATTCCATCCCAGTACTCAGGACTATGATAGTGGAGTAGATGATCTTCACAGTCCAAAACATTTCATAGTATGGAGTATGAACATGAATACACATATTTTTCCAGAATTTGTTGTTAGTTTCAAGGTCCCAGCCAGAGCTGAAGGTGATACACTACCCCTTTTAGTCCTTCTGTTTGTTTGATATTTTTACTTTGGTTTCTTCACATTTGAGTTACTACTTTGTGTATTCTTTACATGATGAGTACTCCCGATCTACGATTGAATATGCTACACAATGATGTATTTATTTATTTGCTGGGAATCCTCAAAGTAAACTCAACCTCAGCGTGTGTTGAAATTAACTTTCAATTGTTGGAAGTTATTATTTTAAGATACAGCTGTGATACTGTGAGATGTTTGCTCTGGGTCCGGCTCGTTTGCATTCAAGAGATGTCATCAGTCCACCTATCAATTCAATGATTGAGTCGATATGTGATTCTAGAGAAGTTCTCTCTCTGGGTCAGACTTGTTTGGATTCAAGATTTCTAACTTTAGTCCAACCTAAGTTAGTTGCGTCTCTCTGCAAATGCTGAATGAACGTAATGGGTGTAATGCTTCTACATATTTAGTAATTGAGCACTAGTAGACTATTATTCTGTTTTCACAGGTAATTGGATCAGATGTGAGAGTCAGCTTGCTGTCTCTGGTATTACTACCTCATCACAAGGACTTCAGGACCAGTTGCGATTGCCATCTTCTGCAGTTGATATGGTGAGTCTTGAGCTGTGCTTGTTCTGTGTTGGTTATCTTCCTTTGGTATTATTGTACATATAGACATATATGCATGTAATATATGTGTTTATGTATATATATTATTAATATATATATATATATATATAATATAAACTGAAGGGAAAACCTTGTATGTCCAGAGTAAAAGTTAGTTCTGTCTTTAACTCCTGCTAAATATGAATGTGCCTCCTCCTTGGACTGAGTAACAATGTTGTGTTGTTTGGAAAAAGTCTTTTCAGGGTTTTGAATCTGTATCGAAAGTTATAGATAAATGAAAGGTTTAAGGCAAAATCTTGACCATCAGTTTAAGGCATGCTGTCTAAATTCTATAAATGTTATGTTAGTTTATCATTACTGACTTTCTGACTGGGTATTTGGGGACTGGTTGGGAATAAACGGTGCTGCTACTTGCGACGAAGTAAAAACATTCAATTTTGATACTGACTAGAGTATTTAGGTTCGGATGATTTATGAATTTTAAAGGGCTTTATTCTTTTCTTTTATTTATCTTTATATCTATTGGGCTACTGGATATGTTCCCTGTTTGTCTTAATTTGGTTAATAGTTTTAAACCATTCTACAACTGGTCATTCATACTTTTTATCCGTTGATCATTGGGATAAGTGCAGCTTGTGTTTAATGGAGTAGATTAATTAAATTGACTACTATAACGAGAGTTCCTAATTGTTGGTGATTACCTTATCTTGAAAGTCTACGATTAATTAGGTGACTGAGTATTCTTTCCTTTTGCAACTTGTTGTAGCCACATGAATAATTTCAAGTCATTCTATGAGGGAGTTGCTTCAGGTTACTCAATAGTTTGTTCATCACATCTGCTGATGAGCACTGAAGACCTTTTGCAAAACATCTTTTTAGATGTGTTTTATGTTCATTTCATATACTATGAGCTTATTTGTAGTTTTTATCCCTTTAAAAAAAAAAACTATAGGGGAGTTCTAGCCGTCTGAATTCCAACTCTGGAGAAGATCAGGGAAAAGCTCCTAGTTCTAATTCAAGTTCTACAAGGGTGCCCAGATCACCCTGGATGCCATTTACTATGCTCTTTGCTGCCATTTCAAATAAAATTCGGTCGGAAGATATGGATGTTATTACCGATTACTATAAACTCTTAAAGGTAAGTTGTAAGAGTTTTTAATTTTATTTATTTATTTATTAGTACCTCTTGTATATACAGCCTTTTAACACGAAATGTGTATATGTATTTATATGTTCATTCAGTTGGATATTTATGCATGTGAATACTTTCTTCATCCATTCTCACAATTTCTGTACCTACTTTGGTAATATTTCATCAGGCAAAGCAGATAAATCGAGATGATTTTGTGACTAAGTTGAGGATGATTGTAGGAGATGTCTTATTGAAGTCTACAATAACAGCTCTGCAGTGTAAGGTATATTTGTTTTGCTGCAATTTGTGTTTTGTTATTATTTATTATTATTATTGTTTTTTTTTTTTTTTCTTTTCTATTTTCTTTGTGGTTAAGATTTGGAAGTGGAGGTTAGTGATCTATGTAAGTAGATGAAGGGTTGAAGGGCTTCTGCTGGAAAAATAAACTTAGTGACAAAAAGTACCGAGTAAAACTGGATTACCATGTTAGTATTACTCTCAAGTAGTAACATACACTGGATGAATGTATGATTCGACGCTCATACGTCAATTTCTCTGGTTGGAACTTATTAGAGGATGCCTATTATTGTTCTCTTATTCATGTTCCTTAGAGAATGGATCATATTCAGTTTTACTAACCAAAACAGTTAAACTACTGCAAGGAAGACATTCTACTGTTGGATGTTTCATCCCATTTCATTAGTTGACATATATTCTAGGCCTTCTATTTTTGCGGTCTCTTATTTGCTTTCCTTAAGACTGGATTTAATGTTGAATAATTGCCATTAGCTGAATGATAATTGTGTTTTGAAATGAAGACATCATGGTCTATGGATTGCAACATGTTTTACTATATTGCTGTTACAGTATCTTCAGAAATTTAGCTTTATATTGCAATAAATAATTGTAACTTGCAGATACCAACAAAAGGTGAAGTGGAAGAGATGATGAAGCAGAATGCGGATGGCTGGCCTGAACTGCAGTTGACTTTAGGACCATCGGCTGCCGGAATGTGAAAGCTGCTGCTGTTTTTGAAGTTGTCAAAATTTCGCAATGTGTCGACATGAAGTTATAATGTTATCAGTGGACTATAGGGATGTAGGTTTTTTTTTTTTTTTGGTTTTGTTTTCTTGTCTTCCCCTTGAATTTCTAGTTTGTTAATTTAGAATAATTTGTCGGTTTGAAGTAAAAACATCTGGAATTTTATTACAGTAGCCTTGACAATGTTTGTCAACCAGAGAGTATCCAGATATTAGCCTTTGTATTAGAAATGGCCATTTGAGTCCTTGGAGGTTCTTATCTTGCCTTAACGATATTATGGGGTCTTTCTATGTGTTAGATTTGTACCTAACAATTCATGGATGACTGAACTGAGAAATGATCACGGGTCAAGTTATCATGCCTTGTATGGATTGCAGGTTGTCCTGTAAGAGGGATTGGCTATTTTGATTGTGGGATCACTGGAACTGTGTTAGAATTTGTACATGTTATGAAAGCCAGAATTGTCGAATTGGGTTTGTCATCTTCAACTTCATTCAAAGTTACATAAGAAATAATTGTAAGAGTGATTACTTCATGCTAATGTGGCTAGAAATTTGTCAAAAACGAAAATGCATATAGACAGGATTGATGAAGAAGTCACACCCCATATATGAGAAGCGGCAAAGCAGGCAGAAATTAAGCAACAGTGTTAGTGCTACACGGAAGTTGGAGTTGGAGATGCATCGGCTCCAGTTGATGGATCCCACCCTGGAGGTTTAATGTTAGGCCAATCACCACGACACCCTAACCTTATATACAGGCTCTTCTTACCTTCACATCAAAGTCAATGTCACGAGTTAGTTTACATATAAGACCTGCGCTGTGTACGACTACTACTAGATTTAGATTTTTAATAGTTAAGATTTGGTCTGTCAGAGTGAAAATTTCTTTATGAATCTACTTTTTTTCAACATGAGTGTAGGATTGATACCAGGAAGCTTCTTGTCTGACAGAACTAACTGTTTGAGGGCGCTCAAGGATGCCTGAGCAACACTTTTGGCGTGACTGACATCCCAACCCTGTAGCTTGACGACTACGTCTGCATTTGAATAACCGGAACTGCGAGCTTGAACATGCCTTCTGGCTTCCTCTTTAGCTGAATCTTCATCTGCATGGATAGGAAATGAACTGTAATCAGTTAAATACAAGTTTTAAAGTAACAAGCCAGGCATTCATTAAGGTGTTAAATCAAATGGTAATGATATTGTTGCTCGTATCTTGGCAGGAATAAAAAAATTATGACGGATGATTGAGACAACTTGTTAGCGACTGGCACTCATACTTGACCTACATTACTCTCTGAGAATGTATTTAACTGAATTGACCTCCAAAACTGGGGTGAATCACTTAGAGGTGTGATTGCCATAATTTGCTCTGGCATACTAATGAATGATGTGCACAGGAGAATTGCTTATCTAACTGAAGCATCAAGGCGACGGACAAGCAAGTTACCTGCAGCTTCAGTCTGTGATAGCCAGACAGTGAATCCTGCATAAAGATGACGCCATTTGTCAGCCCTTGCAGCAGCCCCCTCCTGTCCTCCTAATGTCGCTACAACTGCCCTAACATGACTATTCTTGGCAGAGTAAAGGGAAAACTTAATTTTACTTTTTAAATCAAAAAAGATCTGAAGAATTAATTGTACCTTAGATCTCACCTGCTTAGGCTTTCCAGGACAGCACATTCTCCTTCTGCCACAGAATCTGAGCCTTCTGCAAGCATCCCTGCAATTGACTACACTTGTTAAAGCACAGCAAGGTTGGTAATATCATCACATGAAGTATTCAGTCAACTAAATTTCTATACTTCCTGTTTCTCAAGATACAATGGGCCATGTATGTGAAGAGGAGAAATGTTAAGGCAGGAGTTGAATCTATGTCTGTGGAATATTATGCAACGTAACATACAAGATAAATTGGTAAAACAAAAACCCGAAAGTAACCAACTTCATAATGTACAGAAGAGCTGCAATAAGATCATTAACATACAAGATACGATACACAAATGGAAACACAACTCATGAGTTCCCTCAGAAAATATACTAGACCTGCATAACCACATACCAAGAGTATCATTACCCTAAACTACCATCTCATCTGTACAGCCTAGTACTGTTCTTAATAAACATTCATCTGGGTATTTGACTCTTAGAATGTAAATATTTGCATTGTCCTATTCATTCTATATCACCAACAATAAACAGAAAACTGAAAACTTACATGAATCAACAGTTTGCTTGGCAAATGTTTCGAGCAGCTCTTTTGTACTGAGTGGTGTGAATCTGAGAAATAAAAATAACATTAATCAATTAAAACACTCAGCAAAAACACAGGCTTATAGACACAATTTGAACCAAAGTAACAAAAGGCATGCTATACCCAAGGCCAACAGCAAGTTCGCGGGCAACTTTATGGTTGATTTCAGTTGAATCCCCAACCAGATAAATTGAAGTTCCTTTAAGAAGCTGCGTAGAAGCAGCAGTCAAGGACTCCCATGACTCCACAATATCAGGCCATTTCAATTCCGGGTCCTGCTTCTTTAAATTTATAACCAATTCATCATCATCTATGTACCTGTCAATCAATCCGCCTCTTTACAGCAAACAACAAAAATAACACAATTGAACCTTAAAACAGGTTGACAAACCAGATAGTTTCAGAGGGCTTGATGTTATGAAACAATTGATTAGTTTGTATGAGCGTGCGAGGAGAATCAGAATCAGAGAGGTTTAATGAGACGGTCAAAGAGGAATAATCAGCATCGACAAGCACATGTTTGGAAGTGTATTCAATGTCTGTCTCACCCAACTGTAACCTCAATTCAATCTCAGAGGAGGCGTCGGAGAACTGCATTACATGATATCAAAAGCACAAATTAAGAGAAAGAAGAAATCAAATGTTGATTGATCGATTGAGAAGTAGGTACCTCGTAGTGGGTGGTGTTGGGAGAAAGATAAGAGAGACTGTTTTTGCAGGAGAGACGATGATAATTGTTTTTGTTGAGTCTGAGGATGGAGGTCTTGATATTTGAAGAGGTTTTCGGGAGGTTGAAGAAGCAGAGGCTGTGAGGAGAACAAGTCGCAGTTGTAATTGTCATTTCCGATAACACAGACAGACTTTTGCGGGATGAAGAAATGGAAAGGTAGAATCAAATGGGCCAGAAATGGACATAATGGGTTGGGCTGGCATCCGTATTATTGGGCTGATAATTGGGTATGGGCTTTGATGTGATTTAATTTTTAAAAAAGGAAAGAGAAGGTAGAGGTGGGGGCAGAGAAAAAGACAGGAGTAGCGTCGGGTGGTCAGAGGGGTGTCAGTGAGGCGTCAATCATAAACCAATCCATTGCTAAATGATTTCGCTTCTTCTTCACCTTGATTCTCGCGCTCCGACACGTGTGTCGTGTGTCACACACCATTTTCTCTTTCTTTGTAATATCTCGTCTTCTCCCGCGAGATTCTCGGCTGAGTCTCCGTCGTGTTGTTCTTCTTCACTAATTCAAGGAAGAATTAATCAAACAGGAACAGCTACTGTGGCGAGTAGGTAGGACCCACACAAATATGACAGTGCTTTTTCATGCAAAAGTTCTCGAGCTACTCAAAATGCAAACAGACAACCACCATTTTATTAATAAAGAGTTGTTGATGGATGGATGGATGGATAACAAGTCAGTGGGTGATGGACATGGACATGGACAGATCTGATTTAAAGAGTCGACATCAAATGAATGAGAGTCCGCCACGTGTAAAGCTATGTGGACCATTTTTCAAATCATAACGTAATGATGAATAAATTATTAATTTGACATTCTTTAAAGTTGTTGTTCCAGTAGTATCAATATATATACATACATATATATCTATATATAAAATCCATGACCATGACTCATGAATCTCATCAGTACAATTCCATCAATACCTCTCTCCTCCATCTCTAGGCCCCTTTTACCTTTCTCCACTGCTACACTCCTCTCTACCTACTCCTCCAACGTATCTCATTAAATCTAGTTCCGTCATCAACAACACAACAGAAGACAAAGTCAACCTCTTCGTCGTGGTCCTTCTTTACATATACATATACATATACATATACATACATACATGTTTTACTATAACATTAATAAGTGTGATATTAAAATAAAGGGGTTGAAAATTGGAAGAAATAAAAGCGAGCGAGCACTTTACAAATCAAAAGTGAAAGGGCTTTAAAATCGAGAAAAGTCAAAGACTGAAGCAGTTGAATTATTGTTTGCTTTGAATTTATTGATCAGACATCGTCAATTATTTCTCTCACCATAAAATGCATGAACAAATTCTCTCATCTGTGTCTATTCAACAATAGTTCCTTCCCGATTATGATTGAAAAACAGAATTATCATGTTCGATTGATATTTAGTCAAAAGTATTTATGGAAACGCATCTTAAAAGATTTGCTACTTTATTATATGGGGCATCAATGTCTCTCCATCGACATACATTAGATAATGACTTTAGATTAATCACATTTTCGAATAATTATGTTTATTAACCCCAAAATAGTTGATGAATTATGTTCATGGACAAGTACAGAGGCAGTGGAAGGACAAGAGAAGAGATTATTGGAGTGATATGTACTGTATATATTTATAGCTGGGTTGTTGGGCACATCCCTTTTCAGGACCATAAATATGAGTGGCTCTAAGGCAATAAGAACAATACTATATAATATAATGTAATGTGTGTACTGAAATTCAATTTGCTTTCTAATGTTATCTCTTGATTCATGATGTCTTAGACAAGACAAGGTTGATGTTAGTTGAGTTAATTAATTAGTAATAAATGAAAATAAATATCTTACAAATATACTACTACTTCGACTACAATTCCACCTCATTCAATTCAAACAAGGGTTTGTTTCTCAACTATCCCTTTGGCCTTAATTAATAAGGCTGCCTTCAACCAAAAATTATTTTGGATGGTATTTGTATAATAGGTATGGGAGAGTTGTAACGGTTCTTCCTCGGAAAATAAAAAATTCTCTTTATAATTAACTTTTATTTAAAGTAATTTCCATTTCACCTATAGTTTTTTCAACTCCAACCTCCTAATTCTCCAATTCAATTTTCTACCGAATATAAGAATAGAGATTTCTTTTTTTTAATCCATCCGCATTAATGGTGTTAAGTCTTGTTTGGTAATTTTTCACTTAAATATACCCTCAATATTTATGAATTACATTCTCTACCCTTTTCTTTTTTTTTAAAAAAATATTTTAAAATTCAGTCTATAATAAATTTATGAGGGGCCCCTTTTTATTATATGGAAAAAGGGTCCGCAGATGTAGGAGGCAAACCTTGGTTGGTCGTTTGTGAACTGCGAAAAAAAAAGTCACGATGGAGTAAAGATAGCTCGATGGAGAGGTCTTTAATCCCCTTCGAGAGCCCCCCCTCCCCGTCTCTGACTCGTCTTTTGAAAGCCAAAGCCGTCATCCTGGAATTTTTTTCGTATGCCGGGGAAAGTGCCCCACCTTTCTAGCCTCAGGAGAAGGGGGGAAGGAGAGGATCTCCCTCCATTACGAGAGGCAGTCACAAGCAGTGACTCAGTGAATCAAGCAGCCAGTCTCGCCGCAGTCAAGGACTCATTAGTCCGTTGTTCTTCTTGCCAACAGCTTCGCTTCTTCCTTGATGACCTCATGACCTCTTCTGTTCTGGAACTAACCGAAGGACAAAGGAAGGAGTAGTATTCCACCCGGCAGTTTCAAGGGGGGATGGATTCCACCAGTTAGTTAGCTGGTTCCTCCCTTATTGATATCTATTGATGAGACAACTATCTATTCTTGATCCATCAGAAAGAAATCGATATGTATCTGATGGAGTCTACATCGTACGTAGAGCGCCCAAGCGCTTTTTGGGCCAGCTCAGTTATCTTATCCATCGGTCCAATGCACTGGGCTCATCTCATGGAGAAAAAATTGGTGTTGTTCGACGCCTCGACGCATTCCCTTCTATCCCCGGCATCGTCCCACACAGAAAGAAAGAGCACAGAGCCCCGGCCCGACCTGTAGGTCCGCTAACATAAAGCGAAGAGTTCAGCCTGAACTGGCGAACCGAAGTCACTTTCGGAACCATACTTCCTACAGCTAACACGTGTCCAGTCCAGCGGGAATGCGCAGCGCAAACGAACGTGAGCTGCTATACCGAATCCCCCGCTAGTCATCGGGGACCGAGTGGTAAGGCCATGATCTGCAGGGGAACGGATCACTCATTTCCATCGAAGCTCGCTGTGGGTGCTTGCCCTTAGTTGGTTAGGGGAAGAGGGCATTTCCATCGCGAAGGATTCAATCCAGCCACAGGTTCCCCTACGGCTACCTTGTTACGACTTCACCCCAGTCGAAGACCCCACCGTGGTATGCGCCAATAAGACCACCAAAAGCCTTTGTGGCACTAGTGGTACACAGAAGTCATGGGTGATCATTGGTCCGATGCTTCGGGCGAAATCAATTCCCAGGGTGTGACGGGCGGTGTGTACAGGGCCCGGGTACATATTCACCGCGGCATGCTGATCCGCGATTACTAGCGATTCCAACTTCATGTTTCCGAGTTGCAGAGAACAATCCGAACTGAGGCAATCTTTTCGGATTCGCTCCGCCTTACAGCCTTGCTTCCCATTATAATTGCCATTGTAGCACGTGTGTGGCCCAGCCCATAAGGGCCATGCGGACTTGACGTCATCCCCACCTTCCTCCAGTATATCACTGACAGTCCCTCGTGAGTGCGGCACGCACCTTTTTGTTTGTTTCGGAGCTATTTTGGCGGGGCGTACTAAACCCACTACGTACCACACCACCGGGCGGCTCGCCTGAATGCCGAGTCTTTCTCTGCCGCCAACTCGACGTCGTCGTCACCTGCAAGATAAGGCCAAAAACTGGACTTTACTAAACAAGCGAGAAAATTTCTATGTTATTACGCGCTAGCTGCAATCAAACTAAAGCGCACAGCACACTAGAAAGTGCTTCGAAAGGCGCCGGCTCCCTTCTTACTGACAGCACACAGCTACGTGCTGGCACTCAATTAGAAGCGCTGGCACGTCACTCGGCTCCTCGGCTCACTTCGGTTGCAAAGACTTTCTCCTTAGGCGCATGTCTCAGCAACACAAAAT